>JARQOD010000001.1:494824585-494840993 GCA_033576555.1 Oophaga sylvatica | reverse complement strand
AAAATTTTCTCTAAACTAGGTCTTCGTGGGGCCTATAACTTAGTCCATATTAGACCTGGGGATGAATGGAAGACTGCATTCAGGTCACGCTATGGACACTTTGAATATCTAGTTATGCCTTTTGGTCTGAGTACCGCCCAGCCACTTTCCAACACTTGGTGAATGACATCTTCAGGGATCTCCTAGATACATTCGTGGTGATTTATTTGGATGATATTCTAATTTTTTCTAACTCCACAGAGGAACATCATGGACATGTGAGAATGGTCTTGGAACGTCTAAGACAAAATCATCTTTACATCAAACTTGAAAAGTGTGAATTCCATAGGACCGAAATTCAATTTCTGGGGTATGTACTGTCTACACAAGGAATTAGTATGGATGGAAGCAAAACCAAGCCATCAAGGATTGGCCAAGTCCTAGAAATGTGAAGGAGGTACAGCGCTTCATCGGGTTTGCCAACTTCTATAGACGTTTCATTAGAAATTTCTCGGAGGTAGTGTCACCTATCACCCAACTTACCCGGAAAGAGTCTAGGTTCTCCTGGACTCCCCAAGCCCAGGAAGCATTTTCCCGTCTAAAAGATAAATTTACCACTGCACATATCCTAGTACATCCCAACCCCGAGCTTGCCTTCATAATAGAGGTGGATGCTTCAGACTGTGCCGTTGGAGCTATACTCTCTCAGAGAACAGGTGAGAAGAATGTCTTGCATCCCTGTGCTTTCTTTTCCCAGCAGTTGTCTTCGGCTGAGAGGAACTACGATGTGGGCAATAGAGAGTTGTTGGCCATTATTGCCGCCTTCAAAGAATGGAGACACCTTCTTCAGGGAGCTGCACAGCAAATAGTCGTCCTGACAGACCATCGTAACCTTGAATTTATCAGGTCGGCTAAGTGCCTGACTCCTCGCCAGGTTCGCTGGAATCTTTTCTTAAACCAATTTAATTTTATCATTTCTTATAGACCAGGATCGCGCAATGGAAAGGCTGATGCACTCTCTAGGATTTACTCAGCAGAAACACGTCCAATTACTCCTCCTAAGACTATTCTTCCTGACTCTAGATTCCTAGGAGTGATTCATAATCAAGACCTACTTAAAGACATCAAGGAAGCATACCATGCGGATTCCTTTTTGGCACAACCCCCAAGGGACGTAAGTCTTGTCTTTAAGAATGGTGTGTGGATTCAGGGACAACGCCTGTATATTCCTGAAACAGTCAGATTGAGAGTATTGCAACTCATTCACGATTCCAAGATAGCTGGGCATAGAGGAATTCTAAAGACACAGGAATTTCTTTCTCGTTTCTTTTGGTGGCCCACTTGCAGGAAGGATGTTTTAAACTATGTCACTTCATGTGAAGTCTGTGCAGATGCAAAACACCTCGCTCCTCACCAACTGGTCTGTTACAGCCTCTTCCCACCCCTTCCCGCCCGTGGGGATCCATTTCTATGGACTTCATTGTGGAGTTACCAACCTCTCAAGGGAAGAACACCATTCTAGTAGTGGTTGACCGTCTAACAAAGGCAGCTCATTTTATCCCTTGTGTCGGCTTACCCACTGCAAAACAGACATCAGATTTGATGATTAAAGATGTGTTTCGCTTACATGGAGTACCGGATGAGGTTATTTCGGATCGAGGGGTGCAATTCACTTCAAAGTTTTGGCAAAATTTCTGTGCAGCTTTGGACATTAAAGTAAACCTTTCTTCTGCTTTTCATCCCCAGACTAATGGACAGACCGAACGAACCAATCAAACCCTGGAGCAGTATCTCCGCTGCTTTATCTGCCACCTACAGGATGATTGGGTGGATCTACTTCCATTAGCTGAGTTCTCTTATAACAACTCTCAGAGTGCCTCCACTAAGCAGTCTCCTTTTTACTCTAATCTAGGTTATCATCCTAACATTCTACCACGATTTCCCATAGAAACGCCTTTACCAGCAGTGGCTGAAAGAATCACGTCTTTACAGAAGAATATGGATCTTCTAAAGGAGAATCTGGAATCGGCTCAGGAAAGGTACAAAAAAGCAGCAGATAAATTTCGTAAACCTGCACCAGCTTTCAAGGTAGGAGACTTGGTCTGGCTGTCAACCAGAAATCTTAAGTTAAGGATTCCATCGTCTAAGTTGGGACATAAGTACATTGGACCTATAAAATCAGTAAAATTATAAGTGCCGTTGCTTGTCGTCTTCAACTGCCCAGAACTATGAGAATCCACCCTGTCTTTCATGTATCCCTACTAAAGGCTGCGACACCCAATACGTTTCCTGGACGTTCTTCTCCTTGCCCTGACCCAGTGCTAGTCGATGGTCAGGAAGAATTTGTGGTGGAAAGGATTTTAGATTCCAGGTTGTATAGAAATCAGTTACAATATCTGATTAAATGGCAGGGCTACCCAGTGGAGGACAACTCATGGGAACCAGTCAATAACGTTAATGCTCCTCGCTTGCTCCGTCAGTTTCATCAGAGGTACCCACACAAGCCTGGTCTGAGGTCATCCGGAGGTTGTCCCTAAGGGGGGAGTAATGTAAGGTTCTGTGTACATGTTCCTGAAACTCAGTTTGTTCGTCAGCCATTTTACTTTCTGTCTTGCTGCAGCTATCTTGCCCTCAGTCAAAATGGAGTTTCCAGCTTGCATGTTCCCGCCCTGATTCTCTCCTTTTGCTTCTTAAGCAGCCACAGCTGAGCAATCAGTGCTTCAGAATCTAGCCTGCAGTGAACCTGTGACCTGACTCCTGAAGCCTTGGACCTTGTACTCCAGCTATTCCTACTGAGGAACTCTGAAGCACTTGTGGACTCTGAACCCTGCTCTTTAAAAGACCCACGTTTGCATGGACTTACGGTAACAGAGAAGAAGATCCTGAACCTGTTGTGGAGAGTGATTGCTGAGCTTAGATTACTCTGGCCTGCTGTGTCTCCTGCTTCTGTGTCCGCAAACTGTGTGACTATTTTTGCCAACTTGTATGAAGTAATACAAGACTTTCTATGACTCTGTGACTCCTGTGTTTTCATCGCACCCAAGCACAAGACGCTATATGAACTGTACTAACACACATTACAGAACCCTGGTACGTCCTGAGGTGGTGTTCCCTCAAGACTTGGTACCTGGGAAAACCCTTTCTTTCTCCAGAATTGGAGGCGTTGAACCGGTGCTGCCCGTCGCCAAGGTGTTTTTAGACTGGGGCGCCAGGAGGAGAATGCGGGAGGTGGGAGTAACGCCAAATATTGCTGCCAATGTGTTGCTTGGGACCGATTTGGGGCGGCTAGTGTCTCAGTATGTGGCCACTGAACCCCTAAGTATGGCTCCCCAAGAATGTCATGACTCTACTGTGAATGCTAATGTTAATGTGTTGAATGTGCTCCCAACAGTGAAGGAGGGAGTGAAACCTGATGGTAAGCCATGAACTGACACTACACACACAGGGCTCACAGTGAGGACAGGTGAGGAGAATGCGGGGGAGAGCTCAGAGGTTGAGGGAGGAGCTGCTATGGGCAGTGTAGGGCCCCTAAGGGAATCCAGCCTGCTGAGTGTAGGGCCTCTGCAGAAAGAGGAACAGGCCATGGGGAGGGGGCGTCCCAGGAGAGGAGTCACCAGGTAAGACCCCAGGGCAGGAGTTCCCCACATCCGGGATGTCAGGAGGCCAGGGAAGTCTGCCTGACGCGGCGACTTGGTCAGGGGCCGAGGGGAAGCAGGCGCTACCTTTGGTCTCAGCGGTCGTGGCTGCTGTTACCAGGAGTGGGAGCGCCGGAGCCCAAGGAGCCTCGCGGAGGTCCGACGGTTTCCCTCTCTCCGACCAAGTGGATGCCGAGTCAGACAGCGGCCAGGAGACAAATCCTGGGAAGCTGACAGAGGATGTGGCAGTTTCGCCAATTTTTGTCACATCGAGTCAGGGATTTCAGGCAGCGTTGGAAGCTGACGCTAGCCTGAAAGCTCTCAAGGAGCAGGCGGCACAGCCTCCCCTGGAGTCCGACCTCGAGCGAGTGGTCTGGGACCAGGGACGGCTGTACCAGGTAACGGTCCAGCAGGGTTCACCGGAGGCGTGACCCAGGGACCGACAGTTAGTGGTACCCTATCCGTTCAGGGCGGAATTGTTGCGGATTGCACACGAGATTCCCATGGCCGGACACCTAGGAATCGCTGAAACCAGGGCCAGGCTAGGTAAGCATTTCTACTGGCCTGGAATGAGGACCGAGGTGACTGCCTACTGCCGTTCGTGTGACACCTGTCAGAGGGTGGGGAAGGCAGGGCGGCGCCCCAAAGCCCCACTGGTAACTGCCCATCATCGAAGAGCCTTTCTCGATGGTGGCTGTGGATCTCATTGGACTTCTGTCCACTTCCAGCCGCTCTGGGAAATGCTTCATACTAACGGTAGTGGACTATGCCATCCAGTACCCGGAGGCGGTAACTTTGTCGTCCTTTCGGGCCGACAAAGTGGCCACTGCCTTACTGGAGATTTTCTCCAGAGTGGGGTTTCCCCAGGAAATGCTCACCGACCGAGGGACCCAGTTCATGTCGCAGCTGATGGAGTCTCTCTGTAAGCAGATACAGGTGCAACATCTGGTAGCCAGCCCGTATCACCCACAGACCAATGGCCTGTGTGAGCGGTTCAATGGCACCTTAAAGCAGATGCTGAAGATGTTGGTTGACTCCCATGGGAGAGACGACTGGGAGCGGTATCTCCCACACCTGCTGTTTGCCTACCGGGAGGTCCCACAGGCCTCAGCGGGGTTCTCCCCCTTTGAGCTCCTGTACGGGCGAAGTGTACGGGGGCCCCTTGCTCTGGTGAAGGAAGCATGGGAAGGGAATTTGGCCACCCCTGGAGTGTTGGTCATTGAGTATGTCGTGCGCTTCCGGGACCGAATGATGGCCTTGACACGGCTGGTGCATGACAATATGGCCCAAGCCCAGGCTGACCAGAAGCGGTGGTATGACCAGAATGCTTGTGAACGGACCTACCAGGTGGGTCAAAAGGTGTGGGTACTGCTCACCCAAGTCAAGGCGGGTGGATCCATCGAGGATGTGGGGGTTGGCCACCAGCTCTCGGAGGACCAACGTTCTCAGCTGGGGGTCACCCTATATCCCTTTCGGGAGCTGTTCAGCAGCTTGCCCGGAAGGACTGAGACAGCCGTCCATGACGTGGACACCGGCAATCACCCCCGATCCAGCGTTCAGCATATCGGGTCTCTCTTGAGGTGCAGCAGCACATGCGCCAAGAGATAGACGAGATGCTGAAGCTGGGGGTGATCCAAGCGTCCAACAGCGCGTGGGTTTCGCCTGTAGTCCTCGTCCCTAAAAAGGACCGAACTGCGTGGTTCTGCGTGGACTACCGGGGGCTCAACGCTGTGACGATCACCGATGCGTACCCAATGCCGCGCATCGATGACCTGCTCGATCAGCTGGCCAAGGCCAAGTACCTGACCATCATGGATCTGAGCAGGGGGTATTGGCAGATTCCCCTGACCCCTGGGGCACGGGAACGCTCTGCCTTTATCACCCCATTTGGACTGTACGAGTCCACGGTGATGCCCTTCGGCATGAAGAATGCACCGGCCACATTTCAGCAGATGGTCAACACGCTGCTCGAGGGACTGGAAGGGTATGCGACCGCGTACCTGGATGACATTGCCATCTTCAGTCCCACCTGGGAGGATCACCTAGAGCACCTGGCGCAGGTGCTCAGGCGGATCCAGAGAGCAGGCTTGACCATTAAGCCGGAAAAATGCCAGCTGGGTATTAGTGAGGTCCACTCTGAAGCCAGAGCCCGGGAAGGTGGATGCCATCACATCCTGGCCCACCCCCTGGACCAAGAAGCAGGTGATGTCCTTCTTGGGGACTGCCGGGTACTATAGGAGGTTTGTTTCACACTATAGTGCCCTGGCCAAGCCCCTGACGGAGCTCACCAAGAAGAAGCTGACTGGACAGTCGCCTGCGAGACAGCTTTCCAGGCACTTAAGACCGCCCCTTCTAGCTCTCCTGTACTACAGGCAGCCGACTTCACGCGGATGTTCGTAGTGTAGACCGACACCAGCGACTTCGGCCTCGGTGCTGTGCTCAGCCAGGTCGACACTATGGGCCATGAACACCCCGATTTGTACCTGAGCCGGAAGCTCCTGCCGAAGGAAGTGGCCTATTCCATGATGGAGAAGGAATGTCTGGCAATTGTGTGGGCCCTGCAGCGTCTGCAGCCATACTTGTACGGACGGCAATTCACCGTAGAAACAGACCACAACCCCCTCAGCTGGTTACACATGGTCTCTGGGACGAATGGGAGGTTGCTGCGCTGGGGCCTCGCTCTCCAGCAGTATCACTTCACCATTCGCCACAAGAGGCAGGGACCATGGTAACGCTGATGGGTTGTCCCGGCAAGGAAAAGGTGCGGAAGGGCGCATGGGGGAACACAGGAATGTGAAATCCCCTAGCGCCCTCTAAAGCAGGGAGGTGTGATGAAGGAACAGCCGCCATCTTGGATGTGGGGCATAATGCTCGCCTCATGTCTGAGCTTGGCCTGTCCCAGGTGCCATTTTGTCTGAATTCACAGAGTCACAGGCAGCTATCTGCTCCTACCCCCCATCCCTGTACGCATATTGAAGAAAACAGGATTTAGTGCTGAATAGCAAGGTCTTTTAGTATGCTAAGGAGATAAGGCCAAAACAGGACTTCAAAGTTTTAATAAGGAGCCACGTCAGCATGGGGCCTGGAGGTGCCTGGGGGCTTCAATTAGATTATACCTGTCAGCTAGACACAGAAATACACATCCATTGTCTCTCCCAGCCACTCCGACTCCATCCTAGGATTATGGATTATGAGCACACCTTTCGGGGTACAGACTCATAAAAAATATCCGCGTGACCCTGCGGAAATCGCGCATCTGACAGTGCAACTCCCGAGTTGGTGAGGGCTCGGGGACCTGAGATATAGAGATTGGCCCTCCACAGCGTCCCAATGGGTCCATGTTTACTCTCCACACGACGGGCAAAACAAACCGCATTCACTGGTACCTCTCGTGTCCTGATCCGATCATCCTGGAGAAAGTTACCCCCTTCTTAGATATTGGGAATAAATTCTGCAGGGAGCTGAAGGGTGGAGATTATTAGCCCACCCTCTGACACCGGGAGAGGAACCCAGCAGGTTTAAGAACTGAGAGCCCATGGCAGAGACATTCTCTCTCACAGAAGAACAAGACGATGATCTAAGAAGGAACAGGGACAGATCTGCCAAGGAGCAGCGGCACGCGCTTTGGGGACTGTCCGGCAACTAAGATTATTATACCTGTGGACTGCAGAGCTCCCGGCATCCACCTGAACCTACAACCTGGTAAAATAGACCTCCAGCTTAATATCTCTAAGCCTTGTACCATTATTGTTATATTTTGCTCTGACTGCAAATCCACTGTAATTCCGTTGTATAGCTTACTGTATTTTTCTGTAATTATCGAGTGCGCCCTTAAGGCAATTAAAATATAAAATTAATTTTGGGCTGATGCTTTTATTCTGATTACGAATCTTAGAATACCCAGTGGGTAACAGGACATCCTCCCCGGCGGCCATTTGCTCTAGGTGCACTTCCCTTACTGACCTGAGAGACAAAGGGGGCGCCGGAGAGCTGTGCCTGTGTAGTTCCTTCACATTGGTGACGTGGGAGGAACCGGGTTTCCATCACATTGGTGACGTGGGAGGAACCGGGTTTCCTTCACAATGACCATGCCCTCTTTTTCTTAGCCATGTCCATGCCACGCCACATTACCCACCCTTAATGTGTGGGATATACACTAAGGCTGTCTATGGAGCATCTCAAACAAACACTCCACCAGAGCTGTTTTCCAAGCGGTTTTGGCAACAACCAGTAGATTTGACATCTTCTTCAGGAGTCCAGGTCTCCTAATTTTTCCTGAGTCTTTTGGAATTGGCAGGTATGGCATTAGTGGACCCAAATGTCCTGTATTATAAGTTCATGGAAAGTGTGTGCCTTGTTAAAGATTTTTCAGAGAAGGTTCAATTCATGCTTCCGTTCAAGAATATCCACGAGGTCCAAGTGAGGAGACTTGGGGGAAACACGGGCCTGGACGAGGGAAATTTTTCCAGCTCTATTACTTACATGTTACATACAACCCCTGGCAAAAATCATGGAATCACCAGCCTTGAAGGATGTTCATTCAGTTGTTTTATTTTGTTGAAAAAAAACAGATCATAGACATGGCAGAAAACTGAAGTAATTTCAAATGTCAACTTTCTGGCTTTAAGAAGCACTAAAAGAAATCAAGAACAAATAATGTGGTAGTCAGTAATGGTTATTTTTTTAACCAAGCATAGGGAAAAAATTATGGAATCACTCAATTCTGAGGGAAAAAAATATGGAATCATGAAAAACAAACAAACAAACAAAAAAAACACTCCAGCACATCACTAGTATTTTGTTGCACCACCTCTGGCTTTTACAACAGCTTGCAGTCTCTGAGGCATGGACTTAATGAGTGTCAAACAGTACTCTTCATTAATCTGGCTCCAACTTTCTCGGATTGCTGTTGCTAGATCAGCTTTGCAGGTTGGAGTCTTGTCATGGACCATTTTCTTCAACTTCCACCAAAGATTTTCAATTGGATTGAGATCCGGACTATTTGCAGGCCATGACATTGACCTTATGTGTCTTTTTTCAAGGAATGTTTTCACAGTTTTTGCTCTATGGCAGGATGCATTATCATCTTGAAAAATGATTTCATCATCCCCAAGCATCCTTTCAATTGATGGGATAAGAAAAGTGTCCAAAATATCAACATAAACTTGTGCATTTATTGAAGATTTAATCACAGCCATCTCCTCAGTGCCTTTACCTGACATGCAGCCCCATATCATCAATGACTGTGGCAATTTGCATGTTCTCTTCAGGCAGTCATCTCATTGGAATGGCACCAAAAAAAAGTTCCAGCATGATCACTTTGCCCAATGCAGATTCGCAATTCATCACTGAATATGACTTTCATCCAGTCATCCACAGTCCACCATTGTTTTTCCTTAGCCCATTGTAACCTTGTTTTTTTCTGTTTAGGTGTTAATAATGGCTTTCATTTAGCTTTTTTGCATGTAAATCCCATTTCCTTTAGGCGGTTTCTTACAGTTCGGTCACAGACGTTGACTCCAGCTTGACTCCAGCTTCCACCCATTTGTTCCTCATTTGTTTTATTGTGCATTTCCTGTTTTGGAGACATATTGCTTTAAGTTTCCGGTCTTGACGCTTTGATGTCTTCCTTGGTCTACCAGTATGTTTGCCTTCAACAACCTTCCCATGTTGTTTGTATTTGGTCCAGATTTTAGACACAGCTGACTGTGAACAACCAACATCTTTTGCAACAATGCGTGATGATTTACCCTCTTTTAAGAGTTTGATAATCCTCTCCTTTGTTTCAATTGACATCTCTCGTGTTGGCCATGATTCATGTCAGTCCACTTGGTGCAACAGCTCTCCAAGGTGTGATCACTCCTTTTTAGATGCAGACTAACGAGCAGATCTAATTTGATGCAGGTGTTAGTTTTCGGAATTAAAATTTACAGGGTGATTCCATAATTTTTTCCCTCAGAATTATAATAATAATAATAATCTTTATTTATATAGCGCCAACATATTCCGCAGCGCTTTACAGTGTAACAGTTTCAAAACATAAGTCATAAGTAACAACGTTAACAATACAATAATTAAAGCAAAATAAGCCGACCCTGCTCGTGAGAGCTTACAATCTACAATGAGGTGGGGGAGATACAAAGTACAGGTGTGTATATACAATGGTGCATTTACAATGATGGTCCAGCCATCTTGAGGGAGTGAGGGATGGATGGATGGAGATAGTGAATGGGCTACACATACACACTTAAACATAGAACGACTTTGATTAGTGAATGTGATAGGCCACTCTGAACAAATGTGTTTTGAGGGAGCGCCTGAAACCATGCAAATTGTGGATAGTCCTAATTTCTTGGGGTAGAGCATTCCAGAGGATTGGCGCAGCGCGGGAGAAGTCTTGGAGTCGGGAGTGGGAGGTACTGATTAGTGCAGAGGTTAGTCGAAAGTCGTTTGCAGAGCGCAGCAGTCGGTTAGGGCGATAGATAGAAATGAGGGAGGAGATGTAGGGGGATGCTGCACTGTGGAGAGCTTTGTGGGTGAGAACCAGTACTTTGAAATGGATCCTATAATTAATGGGCAGCCAGTGTAAGGACTGGCGAAGAGAGGACGCGTCCGAGTACCGATTAGCCAGATGGATGACCCTGGCTGCTGCATTAAGGATGGACTGGAGAGGGGATAGTCGAGTAATGGGAGGCCAAGTAATAGAGCGTTGCAGTAGTCCAGGCGGGAGTGGATCAATGCTACAGTGAGGGTTTTTGTTGTTTCCATGGTGAGAAAAGGGCGGATTCTAGAGATGTTCTTTAGGTGTAGACGGCAAGAGTGGGCAAGAGATTGTATATGGGAGGTGAAGGAGAGATTGGTGTCAAACATAACACCCAGACAGCGAGCCTGCTGCTGGGGTGTTATTATGGTGCCGCCCACAGAGAGGGAAATGTCAGATTTAGGGAGGTTAGTAGACGGCGGGAGCAGAAGGAGTTCAGTCTTGGAGAGGTTAAGTTTCAGATAGAGAGCGGACATGATGTTGGAGACTGCGTACAGACAGTCAGTGGCGTTCTGTAGTACAGCGGGGTAAGGTCGGGGGATGACGTGTATAGTTGTGTGTCATCAGCATAAAGATGGTACTGAAAGCCAAATCTGCTGATGGTCTGTCCAATTGGGGCCATGTAGAGAGAGAAGAGAAGTGGGCCAAGGACTGAGCCCTGGGGTACACCGACAGTGAGAGGAAGAGGAGATGATGTGGAGCCAGAGAACGAAACACTGAAGGAGCGGTCAGAAAGATAGGAAGAGAACCAGGAGAGAACAGTGTCCTTAATACCTAGTGACTGGAGCCTAGACAGTAGGAGACAGTGGTCAACAGTGTCGAAAGCTGCAGAAAGGTCGAGTAGAATGAGCAGAGAGTGGTCGCCGTTACGTTTTGCTGTCAGAAGGTCATTGTTCACTTTGATGAGTGCAGTTTCAGTCGAATGTAGGGGGCGGAAGCCGGACTGTGAAGGGTCTAGGAGGGAGTGAGTGGAGAGGTAACGGGTAAGGCGGGAGTAGACTAGGCGCTCCAAAAGTTTAGAGATGAAGGGGAGATTGGAGACCGGTCTGTAGTTGTTTGTGCAGGAAGGGTCGAGAGCGTGTTTCTTTAGTAGCGGAGTAATGATGGCGTGTTTGAAGGAGGATGGGAAAATGCCAGAGGAGAGTGAGAGATTAAAGATTGTAGTTAGGTGAGTTGTGACAACTGGAGAGAGAGACTGGAGGAGATGTGAGGGGATGGGGTCGGTAGTGCAGGTAGTCGGACGAGAGGAAGAGAGGAGTCTGGAGACTTCTTCTTCTGTGATGGGATCAAATGTGGAAAGTAAGCCAGGGGAAATGCAGGGTGGGATGGGAGTCACAGCACTTGGTGGTTGAGAGCAGATTTCCTGACGGATAGTATCTATTTTTTCTATAAAGTGGGAGGCCAGGTCGTCAGCACAAATGTCTGTGATAGGGGCTTGTGCTTTTGGCCTGAGGAGGGGTGAAAAGTGTCAAAAAGTTTCTTGGGGTTGTTGGCTAGTGAGGAGATCAGGGTGGTGAAGTAGGTCTGTTTGGCGAGGTGAAGGGCAGCATTATAAGTTCTTAACATGAATTTAAAGTGGATGAAGTCTTCTGGTGTGCGGGTTTTTCTCCAGAGGCGTTCAGCACTCCTAGAGTATCGCTGAAGAAGTCGAGTTTGCAATGTGAGCCAGGGCTGTTTTACTGTGTGTTTGGAGGTTCTGAGGGTGAGCGGTGCTACTTGGTCAAGGGTGCTTCTAAGAATGTCATTGTAGTGATGAACAGCCAGATCAGGACAGGAAAAAGAGGAGATTGGGGACAGCGATGAGTGTAGGGAGTCTGAAAGTGTCTGAGGGTTAATGGCTTGTAGATTTCTGAATGTGTGGTAGGTAGGAGTGCGCTGGGGTGGTGGAGGATTTGTGAGCGTGAAGGAGAGAATGTTGTGGTCAGAGAGTGGAAGCGGTGAGTTATTTAGGTGGGAGATTGAACAGAGGCGGACAAAGACCAGGTCAAGGGTGTTGCCATCCTTGTGTGTCTCAGAGGTTGAAAGCTGTGAGAGGCCTAGAGAAGTGGTTAGTGATAGAAGCTGAGATGCAGATGTGGAAGTAGGGCTGTTAATGGGGATGTTGAAGTCTCCAAGGATAAGGGTTGGTAGTTCTGAGGATATGAAGTGCGGCAGCCAGGCTGAGAAGTGGTCAAGGAACTGGGTGGGCGAGCCTGGGGGCCGATATATGACCGCTACTCTGAAGGAGAGGGGATGGAAGAGCCTGATGGTGTGGACCTCAAAAGAAGGGAATGAGAGTGATGGAATTGGGGGGATGACCTGGAAAGTGCACTGTGGGGACAGGAGTATGCCAACTCCACCACCATGTCTGTTTGTGGGTCTCGGGGAATGGGAGAACTGTAAACCACCATAGGAAATGGCAGCAGGGGAGACAGTGTCAGAATCCTGAATCCAGGTTTCAGTGAGGGCCAACAGATTAAGAGAGTGGTTCAGAAAGTAGTTGTGCAGGAAGGATAGCTTGTTGCATGCAGACCGTGGATTCCAGAGGGCACAATTGAAAGAAGGAGATGAGGGAGTGCAAGTAATATTAATAAGATTATTATGGTTTCGGTATGAGGTAGGGTAGGGATTGAGGTTGGGGGATGGTGGACCAGGGTTGGGGGAGATGTCCCCTGAAATCAGTAGGAGTAGGAAGATAAAGAGCAAGTAGTTGTTGGAATTGTAAGTAGGTTTTTTCTGTGATGTGTTTGGGCAAGATGGGCTGAGGTTTTTCAGGAAGGTGAGGAGTGCATGGGAGCTGTACATGGGAGAGGGAAGGATAGAGGGGCTGATGTGTATGAGTCGTGATGGAGGGGGGATGGGGCGGTGAATGTGGATGGCAAGGGAACACAGGAGGAAATAGATAAAGTACATAATGAAAAAGAAGGCAAAGTGTGGGGTACCTGATTCCAGCCCTGATTAACTGCCATGAGTAACTGCCGTTTTCAAGATGCTTTGCTTCTGGGATGCATGCGCCCCCACAATGCATGCGCCCCTTAGACTACTCCTAAATATATAGCCCACACTACAGGGTCAGGAAAGTGGGATTGTGGGAGCTGCTTTGGGATAATTTGGCAGCTGGGGCCAGCACACCAGGGGTGGTTAGATCATCAAAGGCACTAGACCTGGCAACATCTATATGTTATAGCACCTTCCACCTGATAGCATCTACAGAGGCCCCAATCACAGGAATACACAGCAGTAAGTATTAAGCACAGTGCAAAAAATGAATTATACAAAAGCTTTACCAGGCACATTAAACTATGTTGCAAGATGGTACAGCAGTGGTTGGCAGCAATCAGAAGTATGGAGTGCATACCATTGCTATATATTTCCACATGCAGGACAGAAAGGGCTTGTGTCATTCAGCTGCTTGCTAACAATGAATGGAGTGCATACATGCAGAGAGGATCAATTCAGAGGATGAATGATTTGGTTACCATTGCTATATATTTCCACATGCAGAACAGAAAGGGCTTGTGTCATTCAGCTGCTTGCTAACAATGAATGGAGTGCATACATGCAGAGAGGATCAATTCAGAGGATGAATGATTTGGTTACCATTGCTACATATTTCCACATGCAGGACAGAAAGGGCTTGTGTCATTCAGCTGCTTGCTAACAATGAATGGAGTGCATACATGCAGAGAGGATCAATTCAGAGGATGAATGATTTGGTTACCATTGCTATATATTTCCACATGCAGGACAGAAAGGGCTTGTGTCATTCAGGACAGGGCATGTGGAATTGAGTGATTCCATAATTTTTTCCCTATGATTGGTTAAAAAAATAACCAGTAAGGCACTGTCACACTTAGCGATCGCACTAGCAATCACGACAACGACACGACCTGGCGAGATCGCTGGTGCAATCGCTATGTGGTCGCTAGTTAGCTTCCAAACACAAAGATCTCATCAGAGATCAGCGATCTGTATAACGACCTCTGCGGTCGTTGGGAAAACCTAGTCCCACCTGCGACGCTGGTAAAGTCGTTCATAAAGGGTGTCACACTCAGCGATTCAGGCTCACCAGCGGACACCAACGACCAAAAAACGGCTCAGAACGTTCATAAGTGATCAGCGACATCGCAGCGGGGGCCACATCGCTGCTACATGTCACACACAGCTGCGTCGCTAACGAGATCGCTACTGCATCATAAAATCGCTGACGCTTTAGCAATCTCGTTAGCGATCTCGCTTAGTGTGACAGTACCTTTACTGATTACCACATTATTTGTTCTTGATTTCTTTTAGTGTTTCTTAAAGCCAGAAAGTTGCCATTTGAAATGACTTCAGTTTTGTCTGTGATCTGTTTTTTTCAACAAAATAAAACAACTGAATGAACATCCTCCAAGGCCGGTGATTCCAAAATTTTTGCCAGGGGTTGAATAAGGCAGTAATTACATAATATTTTACATTGAATTTCAAGATATATAATCAGTAGGAAATGAGACCACACTGTTTCCTGTGCAGCGGCTATTTCTGTCTTTAAATAACCAGGGGTAAAAATAAACCTACAAATAGACTGATAAATTCAACTGTTTCATATAATAAAATCTGATAGTTCCTGTCCATTGAGTGTGTGCTCGAGATTTATGTACAAATGCTACAATTTACAGACATCTAATTCTCAACTGGGTGGTGAATACTATACAGATCACACCACAAATAGATTCTTATAACAGACCTGACACTTCTGTGTTAAAGTGATGCTGTCATGTTCAAAATAGTGTCTGACCTGCAGGCGGGATGTTAGGCTGGTTTCACATTAGCGTTTTTTAGCGCAGTGCATCATGCTCATCTGATCGCATGCGCCATGCACCCCTATGTTTAACATGGCGGGCGCATGGTTTAGCGTTAGCATACGATCATCAGCGTTTTCGTGTGCATGCATTATTTCGAGGTGAGCGCCTTGGCGTGCATGACGCAACATGTTGCATTTTTGGGTCCGCCCAAAGTCGTTAAAAAGACACATGCGCTCACTTTGCGCATGGAATGCGCCAAAACAACACATTACAGTCTATGTGATCGCTGGAGTGCGCTTGGACAGGCGCACGTCAGCGTTTTAGTACGCATGCGTTGTCAAAGATTACACATGTCTAGATACTGGTTTAAACCACTCTCTAAACAAAGAAACATTGTTTGGGGGTAGTATACATAAAAGGTGTTGGTGTTGGTACTTCAGTCCACTACTCTACAGCCACCTACAGAGACAGGTAGCTATTCCAAAACAGCTTTGAATAACTTGGATAATGTGAGTATAAAACCTAATGTCTTTCTCTCCTTTTTTCTCAATTTATTATGTACTAATGTCTCTTTTTTTAGTGCAGCATGTCTTCCGGGGATGAATATGTTCCTGGCCCTGGTGAACTGGCCCAAGCAGAGAGTGAAGTGAGTACCTTCCTTCCATACTGATTGGTAAGTATTTGCTGTTGCATGGACACATGTGGCAATTTTTTTTTTCTTTTTCAGTCCACATCGTCCACGGCAGCGGAGGAAGAGCGATAGCAGCCAGTCAGAGTGCAGGCGGGGAGGCGGCCTGTAAAGGCACTGTCACACTTAGCGATCGCACCAGCGATCATGACAACGACACGACCTGGCGAGATCGTTGGTGCGATCGCTATGTGATCGCTAGTTAGCTTCCAAACACAAAGATCTCATCAGAGATCAGTGATCTGTATAACGACCTCTGCGGTCGTTGGGAAAACCTAGTCCCGCCTGCGCCGCTGGTGAAGTCGTTCATAAAGGGTGTCACACTCAGCGATTCAGGCTCACCAGCGGGACACCAACGACCAAAAAACGGCTCAGAACGTTCATAAGCGATCAGCGACATCGCAGCAGGGGCCACATTGCCGCTACATGTCACACACAGCTAAGTCGCTAACGAGATCGCTACTGCGTCATAAAATCGCTGACGATTAAGCGATCTCGTTATAGCGATCTCACTTAGTGTGACAGTATCTTAAGTATAGACTGACAGATTGTAATCTTTTTTCCCCTGACTTTTTTCTTGCCTGTTTTTCCTATTCAATCTTGCTTCTATTCTCAATCTTTCTTCTCTCTTGTTTTCTATCTTTTTCATCTCCAAATCTTTCCAAGATTGATGTTTTTCTTTCTTTTCTAGGCTCCACAACGGGATGAGGAACTCGCCCTGGACAATGATGCCCTGAGAGTTAGTCCAGGCGTGAGTCCCGTTGTGGGACAACCGTGATCCAATGCACTGTGACAACGTTGT
>JARQOD010000001.1:494802988-494824485 GCA_033576555.1 Oophaga sylvatica | reverse complement strand
TTAAAACCAATCCTGGGGACCACACAGCGGGTTCAAATTGTCATCTCTCTCCTGGCCGACCCTCGGGTTTGGGTTTTCCCTGACACCTGGGATCCTGTTTTGAATGATATTGATGTATTTTTTCTGGCTCTGGGGTATTGTACGATGAACCTAATGTCACTGACAAGCAAAAAAAACCTTGTTGGCATTAAATCAGGGTCTTGAAGACCTGAGTTGTACTGTCAGAAATTCCAAAAGGGGGCAGTCCTGACCAAATGGAATGATGATGCTTTGGCAGTCCTTTTTCGGAAGGGGCTGTCAGAGAATGTAAAAGGATGTTATGGTGGGTTTCCCCCTGTTCCTCTGGTCTCAATGATTCTATGTCATTGGCTATTCAAATTGACAGACTTTTGCGTGAGCGAGAGGTATGCGTGAGATGGTGTTGCCTGTGACCAGCTCCTGGGCCCATGCAGTGTGATGGAGTGACTACTGGGGCTCAGTGTCATGAGTGTTCAAAAAGCGAAGGGGTTTTAGTTTCTACTGTGGTGACGCCTCTCATGCTCTTTCCGTCTGCCCTAAGCGGGGAAGCATTTTGCACGCTCAGTTGTCTTGGTAGTGTTCAGACTAAATTTCTGTTGACTGTTAGCCTGATTTGCTCCCTATCCACATTTTCTGCTCAGGCTTTTGTTGATTCAGGAGCAGCTATTAACCTGATGGATTTTGACTTTGCCAAACGGTGTGGGTTTCCCATGATACCCCTGTGGAAGTCTATTCCCCTACTGGGCATTGATTCTACCCCTTTGGTGGAGAATAAACCCCAGTTTTCTACTCAGGTGATAATGAGGGTTGAACCAGATCATCAGGAAGTTGCAAATTTCTGGTGCTGCATAATCTGCATGACATTACTGTATTAGGTTTCCCTTGGTTACAGTCTCATAATCCTGTTTTGGATTGGAAATCTGTGTCTGTGACCAGTTGGGGCTGCCAATGTGTTAATACTGACACTCCTGTTTTTTCTGCCTCTCCCCAGTCTCAGGATGTTCCTGACTTTTTGACTGATTTTTCGGATGTATTTAGTGAAAGTAAATCTGCATCTTTGCCCCCTCACAGGAGCTATGATTGCCCTATTGAATTAGTGCCTGGTGGTAAATTTCCTAAAGGTCGCCTTTTTAACTTGTCTGTACCTGAACACGATGCTATGCGATCTTATATCAAGGAGTCATTGGAGAAGGGTCATATCAGACCATCCTCTTCACACTTGGGCGCCGGTTTTTTCTTTGTGGCCTAAAAGGATGGTTCATTGAGGCCGTGTATTGATTATCATCTCTTGAATAAGATCACTGTGAAGTATCAATATCCGTTACCCTTGATTTCTGACCTGTTTTCCAGAGTGAAAAGTGCTAGTTGGTTTACCAAGCTTGACCTCAGGGGGGCGTATAACCTTATTTGCATTAAGCACGGGGATGAATGGAAGATGGCGTTTAATACCCCAGAGGGGCATTTTGAGTACCTAGTGATGCCCTTTGGGCTCACTAATGCTCCTTCCGTCTTCCAGTCCTTCATGAATGACATTTTCAGGGATTTTGTGGATAAATTTCTGATTGTTTATTTTGATGATATCTTGAATTTTTCCAATGACTGGGACTCTCATGTGAAACATGTTCGGACTGTGTTCCAGATTTTGAGAGAGAATGCACTGTATGTGAAGGGATCAAAGTGTCTTTTTGGCGTACAGAAGGTCTCATTTCTGGGATTCATTTTGTCTCCGTCTGTTATTGAAATGGACCCGGTCAAGGTTCAGGCCATCTGTGACTGGGTCCAACCTACTTCATTAAAGGCTCTTCAGAGATTTTTGGGTTTTGCCAATTTTTATCGTAAATTTATTGGTAATTTCTCCGGTATTGTTAAACCATTGACTGATTTGACCAAAAAGGGTTCTGATGTGGTGAATTGGCCTCCTGAGGCAGTTTCTGCGTTTCAGGAACTTAAGCAGAGATTCACTTCTGCTCCTGTTCTACGGCAGCCTGATGTTTCTCTACCATTTCAGGTGGAGGTTGATGCCTCTGAAATTGGGACAGGTGCCGTTTTGTCCCAAAGAGATCCAGAGACCTCTAAGAGTAACCCTTGTGCCTTTTTCTCTCGAAAATTTTCTCCAACTGAACGTAATTATGACGTGGGTAATCGGGAGTTATTGGCCATGAAGTGGGCCTTTGAAGAGTGGAGACATTGGCTGGAAGGAGCCAAACATCAGCTGGTGGTCCTCACGGACCATAAGAACCTGGTTTATCTCGAATCAGCCAAGCGACTTAATCCTAGACAGGCCAGGTGGGCCTTGTTTTTCACACGTTTTAATTTTGTGGTTTCTTTTCTTCCTGGCACTAAGAATGTTAAGACGGATGCCCTCTCGAGGAGTTTCTTTGCGGACTCTCCTGAGTTATCTGATCCTGCTGTTATTTTGAAAGAGGGTGTAGTACTTTCCGCCATCTCGCCCAATTTGAGACTGGCTCTGGAAGGGTGTCAGGAGGATAAACCTGAGCGCTGCCCTATTGGGAAATTGTTTGTCCCAGACCAGTGGAAGAAGAGTGTGATGTCTGAGATTCATTGTTCCGCGTTGGCTGGTCATCCCGGGATTTTTGGTACCAGAGACTTGGTGAGTCGGTCCTTTTGGTGGCCTACTTTGTCTCGTGCGTCAGGGAATTTGTGCAGTCCTGTGGGACTTGCTCTCGTTTCAAGCCTTGCTCTCGCTCTAGTGGTTTGTTAATGCCATTACCTGTGCCCAAGAGGCCATGGACCCATATCTCTATGGATTTTATTTCCGACCTCCCTGTTTCTCAGAGAATGACCGTTATCTGGGTAATCTGTGATAGGTTTTCCAAGATGATACATCTTGTGCCATTACCTAAGTTACCTTCCTCCTCCGAATTGTTGCCTTTGTTCCTTCAGCACGTGGTTCGGTTACATGACATTCCGGAGAACATTGTGTCTGACAGAGGAGTCCAGTTTGTTTCCAGATTTGGATGACATTTTGTTCTAAACTTGGTGTTCAATTATCTTCCTCCTCTGCATTTCATCCTCAGACCAATGGACAAACCGAGAGAACAAACCAGACATTGGAGACTTATTTGAGATGTTTGTGTCTGCTGATCAAGATGACTGGGTCTCTTTTTTGCCTTTGGCAGAGTTTGCTCTTAATGATAGGGCTAGCTCTGCCACCTTGATGTCTCCATTTTTCTGCAATTCTGGGTTTCACCCTCGATTTTCTTTGGGACAGGCGGAGGCTTCTGTCTGTCCGGGTGTTGACTCTGTTGTGGAGCGAATGCAACAGATTTGGGACCAGGTAGTGGAGAGGTTGTCTCTCTCTCAGGAGAAGGCCCAACGGTTTGCCAACCGGCATAGGACTGATGGTCCTCGGTTTAAAGTGGGGGACTTGGTTTGGTTGTCCTCAAGAAATATCCCTATGAGGGTTGCATCTCCTAAGTTTAAGCCTAGGTTTATTGGGCCTTATAAGATCATGGAGATTCTTAATCCTGTTTCCTTCCGTTTGATTCTTCCAGGGACATTTAAGATCCATAACGTGTTCCACAAGTCCTTATTGAAAAGGTTTGTCGAGCCAGTGGTTCCTATGGCTGCGCCTCCTGACCCTGTTTTGGTTGAGGGCAATCTGGAGTATGTGGTTGAGAAAATATTGGATTCTCATTTTTCTAGACAGAAACTCCAGTATTTGGTTACGTGGAGAGGTTATGGTCAGGAGGACAATTCTTGGGTGTTTGCTTCGGACATCCATGCTAGGAGACTGATCCGTGCCTATCACCGAGCTCATCCTGATCGGCCTGGCTGCACAAGTGAGGGTTCGGTGACCCCTCCTCAAGGGGGGGGGTACTGTTATGAATGTGCTAGAGATGGTTTCTGAGCAGAGGCTCCCTCTGGTGGTTACAGACAGTACTGAACCTAACAGCGAGGAATGGCAATCTGGGATCACTGACTGGACTGATATAAGGGAGGTTCCCTCCCATGATGGTCGCCGGTGATCAATTGTTCTCGTCTCAATTGTGGTTCCTGGTTCATTTGGAAGTTTGCTGGAGTCTTGCCTGCATCTGCTGCTTTCAGATAACATATTTTCTGCTTTTCTTTTTGTGCTTGCTTTTTGCATGGTCTTCTGCACTTTTGTGGAGGTCAGCCGGGTCCCCTCCTGGGGCCTGTGCTCCTCTCAGTTTATCTGTAGCCACTGTTGTTTGTTCATTTGCTTTTTCCTGTTTTTTCAGTGGCTGCGGCTTAGTTTTGTTACACCAGAGATCTGATTTAGGTGGTGGAGATCGTGTGATCTCAGGTGTTTTTGCAATCAGAAGAGTTGGTATTTTTTAGGGTTTTTTGTTGGATTGCAGTCAGAATTCTTTCCTGTACTTTTCTGTCTAGACAGATTGGGCCTCAGCGTTTGCTCATTCTATTTTCTGTCTGTGTCCGTGCTTTCTTCTTGTCTAACCGCCATTACATGTTTGGGGGCTTCCTATTTTCTTTGGGGATCTGCTCCGGGGCAGATAGCTTTCATCTTTCTGCCTTTAGGTGTAGTTATCTCTCAGGCTGTGACGAGGCGTCTAGGATCAACGTAGGAACGCTCCACGGCTACCTCTAGTTTTGTGGTTAGTTCAGGTTACTGCAATCCAATAGGTTCCAGCCTCTCTGGTGTATTGCCGTTTTTGCTTTTTCTCCTCAGCTACCTAAACATAACAGACGTTGGCCAATGAATGGAGAGAGCGCCAATGATGGGAGTGATGGGGAGAGGGCCAGTGATGGGGAGAGCGCCAATGATGGGGAGAGGGCCAATGATGGGAGTGATGGGGAAAGCGCCAATGATGGTAAGAGGGCCAATCATGGGAGTGATGGGGAGAGGGCCAGTGATGGGGAGAGCGCCAATGATGGTAAGTGGGTCAATCATAGGAGTGATGGGGAGAGGGCCAGTGATGGGGAGAGGGCCAATCATGGGAGTGATGGGGAGGAGGAAATGATGGAGGAATTTCTACATGAAGGGGATCATGATGGGGCATATTTCTACATGAAGGGGATCATGATGGGGCATAATACTACAAGGGAATCATGATGGGGCATTTGTATATGAAGGGGATCATGGGGCATATTTCTGCATGAAGGGGTTCATGATGGGGCATATTTCTGCATGAAGGGGATCATGATGGGCATATTTCTACATGAAGGGGATCATGGGGCATATTTCTGCATGAAGGGGATCATGATGGGGCATATTTCTGCATGAAGGGGATCATGATGGGGCATATTTCTACATGTAGGGGATCATGATGGGGCATATTTCTGCATGAAGGGGATCATGATGGGGCATATTTCTGCATGAAGGGGATCATGATGGGGCATATTTCTGCATGAAGGGGATCATGATGGGGCATTTCTGCATGAAGGAGATCATGATGGGGCATATTTCTGCATGAAGGGGATCATGATGGGGCATATTTCTACATGAGGGTCATATGGGAATACAGGGATCAATTGTATGAAGGGCAATATTCTGCATGAGGGTCAGAGGAATTTCTGCATGAGGGGGGAATCATGAAGGGAATGGGGCATATTTCTGCATGAAGGGGATCATGATGGGGCATATTTGCTGGCATGAAGGGGATTTATTGGGGTATGATGGGGCATATTTCTGCATGAAGGGGATCATGGGCTATTTGCATGAAGGGATCATGATGGCATATTCTGCATGAAGGGGATCATGATGGGGCATTTCTGCATGAAGCAGATCATGATGGGGCATATTTCTGCATGAAGGGGATCATGATGGGGCATATTTCTGCATGAAGGGGATCATGATGGGGCATATTTCTACATGAAGGGGATCATGATGGGCATATTTCTGCATGAAGGGGATCATGATGGGGCATATTTCTGCATGAAGGGGATCATGATGGGGCATTTCTACATGAAGGGGATTATGATGGGGCATATTACTACAAGAAGGGGATCATGATGGGGCATTTGGCACGTGTTGGCACTTCGTCATAAATAATTGGGTTTTAGGTTACAGTTTGGGCACTCGGTCTCAGAAAGGTTCGCCATCACTGGACTATAGCATCTAAGGATGTATATTGCTGCTGATTATCCAGGCAGCTCCTATCTACATGGCACGTACCTGCTCTGCGTGGTGGTCCTGGGCTCTTTCCTGCAATGCTCGGAGGCGAGCAACTTCCTTTTCTTTTTCCTTCTTAATTTTTTCCTGTTCTGCCTCGTATTCTGCTTCTCGAGCCTGTGTGCGGTAATAAAGACACTGGTGATCCACAGGAGCCACTTATATTTCTACTGTGGATGTACAGTAGATAGACTCGAGAGGAATAGGCCCACTCTTATTCAATAGGGCTCATGTGGAAATGGAGGCATGCTGTTTATTTCTTTGACAATGCAGAGAAAAATTGGTGCAGAAAATATCCGTAGCACGAGAACAGGTTTTCAGAAAAACTACGGAATTTATGGAAAATCTGCATCAAATACAACATTTCTGATACAAGTGGATGCTCTGTAATGCCTCATTTCCCCTGTGGTGGCGCTGCAGGTTTTTACATAGATCACAGCTCATCAGTGCAGATCACTAGGACACTTAGCAATCAGGAAACCTAATAAAAGCAGAGAACCCCTTTACCACCTTCATGACCTTGCAATTTTCCATTTTTTGCGCTTTCATTTTTTTCTCCCCTTCTTCCAATAGCCCAAACTTTTTTTCCCATCCCCATAGCCATATGAAAGCTTGGTTTTTGCAAGACAAGTTGTACTTCTGAATGACACCATTCATTTTATCATGTGATACGCTGGAAAGTGGGAAAAAATTCCAAGTGTGTCGAAAATGCAAAAAAAAGTGCAATTCCACAATGGTTTTTGGGGGTTTTATTTAACATATTCATTATATGGTAAAACTGACCTAATAATAGGATTCCCCAAGACAATACGAGTACGCAGCTAGAAAACATTTAGCGTTTTTTAATTTACGTAGTAAAAAAAAAAAATCTGAAATTTGTAAGAATTTTTTTTTTCGACCAGTAACGTTTTCATTTTTTGGGATCTGAGGCTGAGTAAGGGCTTATTTTTTGTGACCTGAGCTGACATTTTTACTGATACCATTTTGGGGTAGGTACAATGTTTTGATCGCCCCTTACTGAATTTTATTGCAATGTTGTGGCGGCAAAAAAAAACCTTTATTATGGCTTTTTTTATTTTTCATTACACCATTTACCAATCGGATTAATTTATTTTATATTTTGATAGATCAAAATTTTACGAATGTAGCGATACAAATATGTGTATTTTTTAGAATTGATTTTTAATGGGGCAAAGGTGGTGATTTGAAATTGTTTTTTTTTCTATTTTTTGTTTACCTATTTTTTCTCACTTTTTACTGCATTTGTTAGCCCCCTTAGGGAAATTGAAGATGCGATAGTCCGATCGCCTGTGCTGTAAATAGCAAGGCTTCAGCTCTGCTACGTGTTGCAGAAATCATGATCTTCTATGAACGCCGGCAACTCGAGACGGCGCTCACAGGAGATTCACAATGATAGGCACGGGTGTCTTCTGCAGACCTCCAGCTGTCATGTCAACCTATCGCCGCCCTGCAATCAAATGACGGGTGCACGGATGGGCAGGACGCTTCCAGTCAGTGCTTATTAAATCTCGCTGACATTGATTGACAATGGGATTTAACTGGTTTACAGCAGAGGGTGGACCTGTGGCTGTTAAAGGCACATGGTGGCTGATTAAATCAGCTATCAAGTGCGGGGAAAAATATGAGCTCGGTGTGCGAGCCTGTATCAAAAAAGCAGGGACACGACCTTTCACATAAATATACGTCATATGTCGTGAAGGGGTTAAGTCTGCTAATCTCTGTGAAAAGGAAGTAACCAAAGTGAGATGTGCCTTTAATTGCAGGCACCATCAACTGGGTTTACCAGTTTGTGCTTGGTGTATTCCAGCACCCGCAGCTCCGCAAGGCGCTCTTGCTCCTTCCTCTCCACCTTCTTCCTCTCGTTCTCGGCATTGACACGTTTGATCTCGGTCTGGATTTCTAGTTGTTCTTGTCTTTTCTTTTCCATGTCCTGGTGGAAATCAAGAAAATCCTCAAAAACAGAAATCAGGATCTTTATGCCATCAGTACACATGTCAGGATGCCATGGGCTCCTATAATCCAGCATCCCATAATCTGGACTGTTTAGAAGAGCGGGTTGACAACCAATATGGCCGTCGGTGCCGCTTCCAGAGCAGCTATCAACCAGTATTCCCTGCTTCATAACCAGTAAATCGGAGTAACCAGGGGTCGTCTATCTGCACCACAGCCCATGTGCCCATGCCACTCACCCTGTAGTCCTCCATCTGTAGCTCCTCCAAGTAGTGGAGCATCTGCTGGGCTTCTTGGTCTCGCTGTTCCTCCTGCAAGATTCTCAATTGCTCATTTTCTTCCATCTGCTGAATGATGTGAAGTTTTCCTCTGGTGAGAACAAGCCACATCTTGTCATGGCTGGTTTCTGACTGTTTCCCTGGGGACCAGTCAGCATCATCACGGGCGAACACTCCCAAAATACCTAATCTTTTCCAGTTTGCGCATCTCCTCGATCTCCTCTTGCATCTTGATGGCTTTCTGCCGCTCCACCTCCATCATTTGGTCTAGTCTCTTCCCCTCGTCCCCCATCTCCTTGGATATGAGGCTTTTCTCAAGGATTTGGGCATCACGGATAGCGTGGCACTTGGCGCTCAAAATCATCTGCAGGGGTGAAGTGGAAAAAAGAATTTTACTGAGATTTTAGTAAAGGTGGGTGTAGTAACATTGCCTGGCAAAGCATGCTGGGACATGCCAACGGAGTACACAGTCTGCCACCTAGTGGTCATCAGCGGTATAGCTATCCCTTTTCACAGAGTGGATCAGCTCTGCCACTCACCCACTGACAGCCGTTTCTTCACTCACCTCGCTCAGTTTCTTTATCTCATCCTCCTGCTCCATGCGCATGGTATTGGCGCGCTGTAGCAGGTATTGTGCCCTCTGCCTGGCCTCCTCCTCCAGGTCGCTCAGTTTTTCGTTCTTTTTGCGGAGCATCTCCTTCTGTTTCATGAAGTTCTTCCGATCATTAGCGGCATACTGACAACGAAAGACCCTCGTTAATGTGATGGCTACCCCCTTCCCCCACATCTCCCCCAGTGACCCTCCATATTCACACAGAGTATTACAATGGCTGCCTCTTTTTCTTCTTTCATAGTCTGCATTGCCTTCTCTCGTCCGCCTTGGTCAGCACTTGTGCCCGGTCCTTAATGCGACTGAAGTCCTGTTTGGTCATGATCAGCGACAGTCCGGAGGGGTCCTCGGAGGGCACGCTGCCAATGTAGAATAGCATATCCTTAGGCTGTTTTTTACTGTTATCAGCCACTTTCCTGCTGCTTACATAAGTCAATGGCATGGGCAAAACCCTTACATGGCCATCCTTCCGACCTTTGTTGGCCATGTTCTCCTATACCCTATAGTAGGACACGTCAGCCAACACTTACATTAGGTCTCGGAACACTTACATTAGGTCTCGGATCAGGTCACTGGTGATGATTCGGATCGTCTCAGGCTTGTGACCCCGTGATGGCGCGATGCAGCTTTACGACGTCTGGTTTCGCCTTTCTTTGCAACCGGAGCCTCATTTCTCGCTTGTTGCTGTTTAGGAAAACATAATTTATATTAAAATGTTTTTCTTCAGGATTTATATCTACAACTACTTATCCGGATGAGGGGTTCTGCCACCACCATCATCATCACCTTCACTCCAAACAGACTCTCGTCTATCTCTGAGCTTAAAGCCTTGGTGCGGTATTTCCGGGCTTTCGATCGGTGGGAACCGACAGATCCAGAGCTGATCGACCCAACAACACTCCCCGACTGCAAAGGGAATATGAATAAAGACATTATGCTTATAAACCGTATATACAGTAATGAGGTGTATACACAATAAATAGATAGATGCATAGTAGTGAGGTGTATACACGATATATATTTATATATAGTACATACATACATATATATATATATATATATATACATACATACATACATATACACAGCAGTGAGGTGTATGCACAATATATATACAGTTGTGTGAAAAAGTGTTTGCCCCCTTACAGATTTCCTATTCTTTTACAAGTTTGTCACACTTAAATGTTTCAGATCCCAAAACAAATTTAAAATATTAGACAAAGATAACACAAGTAACACAAAATGCTGTTTATAAATGAAGGTCTTTATTATTAAGGGAAAAAGAAATCCGAACCTACAGGACCCTGTGTGAAAAAGTGATGACCTCCACCGCCACCTTAAAACATAAACCACGGTTAATTTATCACATCTTTGGGAAGCGGAGTTCAAATTCCGTAGCCACACCAGGCCTGATTACTGCAACACCTGTTCTCAATCAAGAAATCACTTAAATAGGACCAGCCTGACAAAATGAAGTAAACCAAAGGCTCATAAAAAGCTATATATACATAGTAGTGAGGTGTATACATGATAATATATACAATAGTGAGATGAAATATATATACAGTACAGACCAAAAGTTTGGACACACCTTCTCATTCAAAGATTTTTCTGTATTTTCATGACTATGAAAATTGTACATTCACACTGAAGGCATCAAAACTATGAATTAACACATGTGGAATTATATACTTAACAAAAAGGTGTGAAACAACTGAAACTATTTCTTATATTCTAGGTTCTTCAAAGTAGCCACCTTTTGCTTTGATTACTGCTTTGCACACTCTTGGCATTCTCTTGATGAGCTTCCAGAGGTAGTCACCGGTAATGGTTTTCACTTCACAGGTGTGCCCTGTCAGGTTTAATAAGTGTGATTTCTTGCCTTAGGCCAGGGTCATACTGGCGACAAAATCGGATGACTGCAATGCGATGAAATATCGCATAGTAGTCGGACCAATGTTAATCTATGGAGCAGCTCCCAGTATCAGATTTTTTGTGGTCCGTTTTAAACGTGCTAGTGCAATCGCAGCATGCTGCGACTGTCACCGATTGTGGGTCGACTATCGCCAATGCAAGTCTATGGGTGCGATGAAAAATCGGATTACAAACGGACCGCACGTGTGACTTGCGATTAAATCGCATTGGTGTCCTTTAGAAAAGCCGGCAATTCATCCCCGGCTATACTGTAAAATCACACTGACAGCTTTAATAAAGAATAGAATCAATACATATACACACATAGAATACATATATATATATATATATATATATATATATGTCATTGTGACATATATATACATATATTTATAGTTGATACACTTCTACATACTGTAATAGCCGCTAATTCAATAGCCGGCTTTTGTGAAATTACAGAACCCGACATGAAATGACACATGGTTTACATACAGTTAACCATGCCATTTCATGTATTTTGATATATGGTTTTCACTAACAATTACATGAGTGTATGTGTGTGAAATTTCACACATGTAGGGGTTAATTAAAGGTGTAAATTCATTGAAAAAAATGCGTGGGCTCCCACTATTTTCTAAACCAGACAGACAAAGCCAGCGAGTGGGGGCAGATAATAATAGCCCAAGGAGGGTGCATTTATTTAGTGCCCCCCCTGGCTACTAACATCTGCCCCCAGCCACCCCAGAAAAGGCAAATCTATAATTAGATTCGTCCTTTCTGGCACTTTGCCCGTCTATTCCCATTGCCCTGTAGCGGTGGCGAATGGGTTAATAATGGGTTAAAGCCACCTTGCAATTGAAAGGTGACTTTAAGTCAGGTTAATAATTGAGAGTTGTCAATTTGACAACTCTCAATTATTAATCCTATTGTATGAAAGGAAAAAAAAAACACACATACATTAATTATTAATCCTTTTAATGAAATAAAGACACAGTTTTGGACCATATTTTATTGCTCAGCTGTAATCCCCTGAATCAGTTCCTTCCCAGCGACAGGAGAGGAAGTGATTAGTGTGTGAAGCTTAATTGATTGCTTCCCACTTTCACTTCAGGTCAGGTCAGGGTGACCTGACCTGAAGTGAAAGTGGGAAGAAATCAATTAAGCTTCACACATTAATCACTTCCTCTCCTGTCACCGGGAGAGGAGCTCATTCATTCAGGAGCTTACAACCCAGCAGGCAGCATTAGCTGCCTGCTAGCTGTAACCTGTTAACCCTTTCTGATGAATTACAGCGTGGGACCTGACTGTGCATCGGATAGGTAAGAATCATTTTGCTTTTTATTTTATTTTTATTACAGGAAATGGTTTTAGCAGGAAAATAAACGATGGTCAAAAACTGTTTGCTTATTTCATTAAAATGATTTTTTATTAAAGTGTTAGTGTTTGATTTTTCTTTCATACAATAGAATTAATAATTGATAGTTGTCTAATTGACAGCTCTCAATTATTAACCTGGCTTAAAGTCACCTTTCAATAGCAAGGTGGCTTTAACCCCTTATTAACCCATTCGCCACCGCTACAGGGCAATGGGAATAGACGGGCAAAGTGCCAGAAAGGGCTAATCTAATTAGAGATTTGCCTTTTCTGGGGTGTCTGGGGGCAGATGCTAGTAGGCAGGGTGGGGCACAAAATAAATGCACCCTCCCTGGGCTATTATTATTTGCCCCCCCTCGCTTGCTTTGTCTGTCTGGTGGAGAAAATACAGCGGGAGCCCACGCATTTTTTTTCAACGAATTTACACCTTTAACCCCTTCACCCCCAAGGGTGGTTTGCACGTTAATGACCGGGCCAATTTTTACAATTCTGACCACTGTCTCTTTATGAGGTTATAACTCTGGAACGCTTCAACGGATCTTCGCGATTCTGAGATTGTTTTCTCGTGACATATTGTACTTCATGTTAGTGGCAAAATTTCTTTGATATAACTTGCGTTTATTTTTGAAAAAAACGCAAATATGGCGAAATTTTGAAAATTTTGCAATTTTCAAACTTTAATTTTTATTCCCTTAAAACAGAGAAATATATCACACAAAATAGTTAAGAAATAACATTTCCCACATGTCTACTTTACATCAGCACAATTTTGGAACCAAATTTTTTTTTTGTTAGGAAGTTATAAGGGTTAAAAGTTGACCAGCGATTTCTCATTTTTACAACAAAATTTACAAAGCCATTTTTTTTAGGGACCACCTCACATTTGAAGTCACTTTGAGGGGTCTATATGGCAGAAAATACCCAAAAGTGACACCATTCTAAAAACTGCACCCCTCAAGGTACTCAAAACCACATTCAAGAAGTTTATTAACCCTTCAGGTGCTTCACAGTAACTAAAGCAACGTGGAAGGAAAAAATGAATATTTTACTTTTTAGCCACAAAAATGATCTTTTACAAACTTTTTTTTTATTTTCACAAGGGTAAAGGAGAGAAATGGACAGATAAGGTTGTTATGCAATTTCTCCTGAGTACGCCAATACCCCATATGTGGGGGAAAACCACTGTTTGGGCACACGGCAGAGCTCGTAAGGGAAGGAGCGACGTTTGACTTTTTCAAACTAAAATTGGCTGGAATTTAGATTGGATGCCATGTCGCGTTTGGAGAGCCCCTGATGCGCCTAAACAGTGGAAACCCCCCACAAGTGACACCATTTTGGAAACTAGACCCCCTAAGGTACTTATCTAGATCTGTTGTGAGCACTTTGAACCCTCAAGTGTTTCACAAAAGTTTATAAAGCCTGGATGTGAAAAAAAAAAAAAATCAATTTTCCACAAAAATGATTTTTTAGTCCCAAATTTTTGAATTTTCCCAAGGAAATTGGACCCCAAAAGTTGTTGTCCAATTTGTCCTGAGTACGCTGATACCCCATATGTGGGGGGGGGAAACTGTTTGGGCGCACGGCAGGGCTTGGAAAGGAAGTAGTAACGTTTTGGAATGCAGACGTTAATGGGGGTCATGTTCCGTTTGCAGTGCCCCAGATGAGCCTAAACAGTGGAAACCCCCCACAAGTGACCCCATTTTGGAAACTAGACCCCCTAAGGAACTTATCTAGATCTTTGGTGAGCACTTTGAACCCCCAAGTGCTTCACACAAGTTTATAATGCCCGTGCATGAAAATAAAAAATCCTATTTTTTTCCCACAAAAATGATCTTTTAGTCACTAATTTTTTATTTTCCCAAGGGTAACAGGAGAAATTGGACCACATAAGTTGTTGTACAATTTGTCCTGAGTACGCTGATACCCCATATGTGGGGGGGAACCACTGTTTGGGCGCACGGCAGAGCTCGGAATGGAAGGAGCACCATTTGACTTTTTCCAACCAAAATTGGCTGGAATTGAGTTTGGATGCCATGTTGCATTTGGAGAGCCCCTGATGTGCCTAAACAGTGGAAACCCCCCACAAATGACCCCATTTGGGAAACTAGACCCCCTAAGGAACTTATCCAGATTTTTGATGAGCAATTTGAACCCCCAAGTGCTTCACACAAGTTTATAACGTAGAGCCGTAAAATTTAAAAATCATATTTTTTTCCACAAAAATGATCTTTTCACCCCAATTTTTATTTTTCCAAGGGTAACAAGACTCCAAAAGTTATTGTGCAATTTGTCCTGAGTGCACTGATACCCCATATGTGGGGGTAAACCACTGTTTGGGTGCATGGCAGAGTTTGGAAGGGAAGGAGCGCCGTCTGACTTTTTCAACGCAGAATTGGCTGGACGCCATGTCGTGTTTGGAGAGCTCCTGATCTGCCTAAACAGTGGAAACCCCCATAAATGACACCATTTTGGAAACTAGACCCCTCAAGGAACTTATCTAGATGTGTGATGAGAACTTTGAACCCCCAGGTGTTTCACTAAAGTTTATAACGTACAGCCGTAAAATAAAAATCTTTTTTTTTTTTTTACAAAAATGATTTTTTTCGCCCCCAATATTTTATTTTCACAAGGGTAACAGAAGAAATTGGAACGCAAAAGTTGTCCAATTTGTCCTGAGTACACTGATACCCAATATGTGGGCGAAAACTACTGTATGGGCACACGTCGGGGCTCGGAAGGGAAGTAGTGACGTTTTGGATTGCAGACTTTGATGGAATGGTCTGGGGGCGTCATGTCACATTTGGAGAGCCCCTGATGCACCTAAACAGTGGAAACCCCCACAAGTGACCCAATTTTGGCAAATAGACCCCACAAGGAACTTATCTAGATGTGTGGTGAGCACTTTGAACCCCGAAGTGCTTCACAGAAGTTTATAACGCACAGCCGTAAAAATAAAAAATCCTTTTTTTTTTTACAAAAATGATTTTTTTGCCCCCAATATTTTATTTTCACAAGGGTAACAGGAGAAATTGGACCCCAAAAGTTGTTGTCCAATTTGTCCTGAGTACGCTGATACCCAATATGTGGGAGAAAACTACTGTATGGGCGCACGTCAGGGCTCGGAAGGGAAGTAGTGACGTTTTGGATTGCAGACTTTGATGGAATGGTCTGGGTGCGTCATGTCGCATTTGGAGAGCCCCTGATGCGCCTAAACAGTGGAAACCCCCCACAAGTGACCCCATTTTGGAAAATAGACCCCACAAGGAACTTATCTAGATGTGTGGTGAGCACTTTGAACCCCGAAGTGCTTCACAGAAGTTTATAACGCACAGCCGTAAAATAAAAAATCTTTTTTTTTTTTTGCAAAAATGATTTTTTCGCCCCAATATTTTATTTTTACAAGGGTAACAGGAGAAATTGGACCCCAAAAGTTGTTGCCCAATTTGTCCTGAGTACGCTGATACCCAATATGTGGGAGAAAACTACTGTATGGGTACACGTTGGGGCTCGGAAGGGAAGTAGTGACGTTTTGGATTGCAGACTTTGATGGAATGGTCTGGGGGCGTCATGTCGCATTTGGAGAGCCCCTGATGCGCCTAAACAGTGGAAATTCCCAACAAGTGACCCCATTTTGGAAAATAGACCCCACAAGGAACTTATCTAGGTGTGTGGTGAGCGCTATGAAGCCCCAAGTGCTTCACAGAAGTTTATAATGTACAGCCGTAAAAACAAAAAAATAATATTTTTTTGTACAAAAATGATATTTTCGCCCCCAGTTTTTTATTTTCCCAAGGGTAACAGAAGAAATAGGACAAATTGTACAATAACTCTTGGGGTCCAGAGTACGCTGATACCCCATATGTGGGGATAAACTACTGTTTGGACGCATGGCAGAGCTCAGAAGTGAAGGAGCACCGTTTGACTTTTTCAACGCAGAATTGGCTGGAATTGAGATCAGACGCCATGTCACATTTGGAGAGCCCCTGATGTGCCAAAACAGCGGAAACCCCCCAATTCTAACTCCAACCCTAACCCCAACACACCCCTAACCCTAGTCCCAACCCTAACCACAAACCTAACCCTAACACACCCTAATCCCAACCCTAACCCTAATCCTAACTTTAGCGCCAACCCTAACCCTAACTTTAGCCGCAACCCTAACCCTAACCCTAATGGGAAAATGGAAATAAATACATTTTTTTAATTTTATTATTTTTCCCTAACTAAGGGGGTGATAAAGGGGGGTTTGATTTACTATTTATAGCGGGTTTTTATGATTGGCAGCTGTCACGCTAAAAGACGCTTTTTATTGCAAAAATAGTTTTTTGCATCGCCACACTTTGAGAGCTATAATTTTTGCATATTTTGGCCCACAGAGTCATGTGAGGTCTTATTTTTTGCGGTACGAGGTGACGTTTTTATTGGTACCATTTTTGAGCAGGTGACATTTTTTGATCGCTTTTTATTTCGATTTTTGGGAGGTTAGAATGAACTAAAATCAGCAATTCATGAATTTCTTTTGGGGGAGGCGTTTTTATTGTTCCGCGTGTGGTAAAATTGATAAAGCAGTTTTATTCTTCGGGTCAGTACGATTATGGCGATACCTCATTTATATCATTTATTTTATGTTTTGGCGCTTTTATAGAATAAAAACAATTTTATATAAAAAATAATTATTTTTGCATCGCTTTATTCTGCGAGCTATAACTTTTTTATTTTTTCGCTGATGATGCTGTATGGCGGCTCGTTTTTTGCAGGACAAGATGACGTTTTCAGCGGTACCATGTTTATTTATATCGGTTTTTTTGATCGCGCGTTATTCCACTTTTTGTTCGGCGGTATGATGATAAAGCATTGATTTTTTGCTTCGTTTTTTTTTTTTTTTTTTTTAAGTGGTTCACTAAAGGGGTTAACTAGTGGGACAGTTTTATAGGGGGGGTCGTTACGGACGCGGCGATACCAAATATGTGTACTTTTATTGTTTTGTTTTTTTTATTTACAGGAAGAAATGAATTTATTGGGGAATATTTTTTTTTTTTTTATTTATTTTGGATTTTTTTTTTACACATGTTTATTTTTACTTTTTTAACTTTTTTACTTTGTCCCAGGGTGGGACATCACAGTATTTTATCAGATCGCTGGTGTGACAGTGTGCACAGCACTCTGTCACACCAGCGATCGCTCAGGCAGTGCAGCAGGCTTCTCAGTGCCTGCTCTCGGCAGGCACTGAGGTAGCCGCCTCCCTCCAGGACCCCGGCGCCATCTTGGATCCGGGTCCTGGGAGGGAGGAAGCCCTCAGAACAGCGCGATCACATCGTGCTGCTCTGAGGGTCTCAGGGGGGCGCGCAGGGAGCCCCCACCCTGCGCGATCCTCCCCTGTGCCCCCAGTACACTGCGATCATGTTTGATCGCGGTGTGCTAGGGGTTAATGTGCCGGGAGCGGTCCGTGACCGCTCCTGACACACAGTCACGGGTGTCAGCTGTGATAATCAGCTGACACCCGGCGGCGATTAGCTGCGCTCCCCCCAGGAGCGCAGCTGATCGCCTATGACGTACTATCCCGTCCATGGGCAGAATGGCACGGGTTTTATGGACGGGATAGTACGTCTAATGTCAGAGAGGGGTTAATTAACCCCTACATGTCTGCAATTTTGCACATATACACTCAAGTAATTGCAAGTTAAAACCATATAACAAACTACATGAAATGACATGGTTAACTGTATGTAAACCATGTGTCATTTCATGTCGGGTCTGTAGTTTCACAAAAGCCGGCAATTGAATTAGCGGCTATTACAGTATGTAGAAGTGTATGAACTATAAATATATGTATATATATTATGTCACAATGACATGTGTATATATATTATATATATATATATATATATATATATGTGTTCTATGTGTATATATCTATTCTTTCTTTTGTGATTTAAATACTATTCATTTGGATCCATTATATGTCGGTTTTGCAAGCCTGCGAGAAAATCTGGCAAGTCGGATGTAAATCGGATGTTACAACTACGGTCAGATGCGACTAAATCGCATCTTTCCAGGAAAATCGGATGCCAGACGGATGACTGTTCATGACATTTTGCTGCGATAATCGACTGACTAAAACGGTCAGATTTTTTAGTCGTGTGTGTGACCCCAGCCTTATAAATGAGGTTGGGACCATCAGTTGTGTTGTGCAGAAGTCTGGTGGATACACAGCTGATAGTCCTACTGAATAGACTGTTATAATGTGTATTATGGCAAGAAAAAAGCAGCTAAGTAAAGAAAAACGAGTGGCCATCATTACTTTAAGAAATTAAGGTCAGTCAGTCCGAAAAATTGGGAAAACTTTGAAAGTGTCCCAAGTGCAGTTGCAAAAACTATCAAGCGCTACAAAGAAACTGGCTCACATGAGGACCGCCCCAGGAAAGGAAGACCAAGAGTCACCTCTGCTTCTGAGGATAAGTTTATCCGAGTCACCAGCCTCAGAAATCGCAGGTTAACAGCAGCTCAGATTAGAGACGAGGTCAATGCCACACAGAGTTCTAGCAGCAGACACATCTCTACAACAACTGTTAAGAGGAGACTTTGTGCAGCAGGCCTTCATGGTAAAATAGCTGCTAGGAAACCACTGCTAAGGACAGGCAACAAGCAGAAGAGACTTGTTTGGGCTAAAGAACACAAGGAATGGACATTAGACCAGTGGAAATCTGTGCTTTGGTCTCATGAGTCCAAATTTGAGATCTTTGGTTCCAACCACCGTGTCTTTGTGCGACGCAGAAAAGGTGAACGGATGGACTCTACATGCCTGGTTCCAACCGTGAAGCATGGAGGAGGAGGTGTGATGGCAAGGGGGTGCTTTGCTGGTGACACTGTTGGGGATTTATTCAAAATTGAAGGCATACTGAACCAGCATGGCTACCACAGCATCTTGCAGCAGCATGCTATTCCAACCGGTTTGCGTTTAGTTGGACCATCATTTATTTTTCAACAGGACAATGACCCCAAACCAGGGCCGGCCCGAGAGATTACGGCGCCCTAGGCGAAACTATTTTGTTGCGCCCCTACTATTAAGTATACGTATTTTTTTCTCTCGGGCGCCCCCTTAGTGTAGTGTGTGCATTTTTGGTTGTTTGCTTTGCCAACATTTGAAAATTTAGGAGCAAAATAAACGCGCAGGATCAAACACCTGTCAGCAGACGATGCAAACGACTCACGTCCGTAGTTTAGCGCCTCCTTTCCGTGCGTAAATTGAAGCTCAACAGTTTTTCTTTTAAATTTATGGTAAAAAAATTTATGTACACTTTTCTTTCCATCCCTACTTTTGCCTTTTGAAAAGATTTTTTATAATTTTTTTCTATTTTTTCTCTGGCGCCCCCTTAGGGTCGGTGCCCTAGGCTGCCGCCTAGTTCGCCTATACGTTCGGGCCGGCCCTGCCCCAAACACACCTCCAGGCTGTGTAAGGGCTATTTGTGTAAGGGCTAGTCCTTCAAGACTGTTGGAAGACCATTTCCGGTGACTACCTCTTGAAGCTCATCAAGAGAATGCCAAGAGTGTGCAAAGCAGTAATCAAAGCAAAAGGTGGCTACTTTGAAGAACCTAGAATATAAGACATATTTTCAGTTGTTTCACACTTTTTTGTTAAGAATATAATTCCACATGTGTTAATTCATAGTTTTGATGCCTTCAGTGTGAATGTACAATTTTCATAGTCATGGAAATACAGAAAAATCTTTGAATAAGAAGGTGTGTCCAAACTTTTGGTCTGTACTGTATTTATTATTATAACGCCATTTATTCAATGGCGCTTTATATGTCAGGAGGGGTATACATGATAAATACAAGTAATCTTAAACAATACAAGTCACGACTGGTACAGGAGGAGAGAGGACCCTGCCCGCGAGGGCTCACAATCTACAAGGGATGTGTGAGGATACAGTAGGTGAGGGTAGAGCTGGTTTGGTGGATCAGTGGTTAGTGCAGGTTGTAGGCTTGTCGGAAGAGGTAGGTCTTCAGGTTTTTTTTTTAAGGTTTCCATGGTAGGCGAGAGTCTGATATGTTGTGGTAGAGAGTTCCAGAGTAGGGGGGATGCACGGGAGAAATCTTGTATGCGATTGTGGGAAGAGGAGATAAGAGGAGAGTAGAGAAGGAGATCTTGTGAGGATCGGAGGGTTGCATGCAGGTAAGTACCGGGAGACGAGGTCACAGATGTATGGAGGACTCAGGTTGTGGATGGCTTTGTATATCATGGTTAGGGTTTTGAACTGGAGTATTTGGGTAATGGGGAGCCAGTGCAGGGATTGACAGAGGGGAGGCCGGGGAATAGCAGGGGGACAGGTGGAATAGACGGGCAGCAGAGTTTATAATAGATTGGAGGGGTGCGAGAGTGTTAGGCCTCTTTCACATTTCCGGGCGCCGCGCGCCCCCGCATTTGCCGCAGCGCCGCATCTGAAAATCTGATGCGCCGCATGCGGCTTTTTTCGCATTGACATGCATTAGCGCCGGATGGCGCCGCATGTCAATGCGTTGCATGCGGTTTTGTCCGGATGCGGCGCAAATGTACATTGCGGCGTCCGGAAAAAACGCTGCATGTAACGTTTTTTGTTTTTGCCGGATGGTTTCTTATCTCTCCAAGCATCAGAAACCATCCGGCAAAAACCGCATTTTGGCCGCCGGAAGTGTGAAAGGTTTTCACATGCGGCGCTGCGGCAAAATGCCGGGGGCGCCGCCAGGCGCCCGCCGGAAATGTGAAAGAGGCCTTAGAGGGGAGCCCACAGTGAAGGAAGTTTCAGTAGTCAAAGCGGGAGATGATGAGGGCATGGTCTAGGGTTTTTGCAGATTCTTGGTTGAGGAATGTACGGATCAGTGAATTGTTTTTGAGTTGAAGTTGGCAGAAGTGGAAAGAGCTTGTATATGTGGCTTGAAAGAGAGATCAGTGTCAAGGATAACCCCGAGGCAGCGAGCTTGTGGGACTGGAGAGAGTGGGCAGCCGGTTACTTTAATGGATAGGTCCGTTCGGGGGGGGGGGGTTGCGTGAGATGGGGGATATATAAAAAGGGGTCAGCCTTCTGGCCAAAGAACCGAAGGGCATCGTACTAAACAGATACCCAACACCAACCAAAATCCAACAGAAAGGCCCTCGACAACTAAAAGACAGGAAATCACAACTATACCACGGGAAGCTGGAAACAAAGATCCTCACCCAAAATTGGCCCATTAGAGA
>JARQOD010000001.1:494795488-494797988 GCA_033576555.1 Oophaga sylvatica | reverse complement strand
GACTGGTCAACAAACCTAAAGAGACAGTGAACACAGCTCAAGTCATAGCCAACATCAGCTTCATCTTTATCTTCCATTAAGCAGGGTTTTTATACCCTTACAACACACACACACACACTGTGTGATGTCACAGTCATGTGACCAGTCAACTGAGGAGAAGGAACATGGACAGTCAAAACATACATACTGATCCATTAAATGAATGCCAGCCAGCGCTGCATTACCCATCCGTCCCCTCTGCATACAACTTTATCCTAGGTATTTAGACACATACCCCTTGGGTGGGTTTGTAGGTGACTGGACCCGCCCAGCTCTCCAAGTCACCTGGAAGCCTCCCAATGTATAGCACAAGTCTCAGCAGTAGATCTGCTGAACCAAAATATATCCAGGCTTCCATCACAGGGCCACCCACCTCTGCGATACATACCGTCCATCCATCACATGCCTCCATGCATATCCTGAGGGCCATACCCCAGCGCCCCCTCTGTTCAAATTTGTGGGGTCGAACACCTGCCACCCGACCAGAGATCCCCCTCGGTCGCCTCTGCCAGTCACCCCGTCTCAGTTGATTTTGGGCACTATGCAATATCACCTCTTTGTTAGGCCTTTCCCGCCCCCAGCGGTCAGAACGTTGGCCTTGTCCTTGTGTCGGTGTCACCTCACCCGACCTTTCTTTCCCGAACTGACTCCTACCGTCGTTGCGGTCACGAGTCCATCGTCCAGTCAAATTTACTGGTAGTTCTGAGTCTGACTCTCTGTCTTTTCGTCCGCCACCGGGTCTCACACTCAGCCGTGAGCTAACAGAAGCGTCATCTCTACCCCTCGTTGTTTTAGCACGTCTACTGCCAATCCCCAGGAAGCCTCTCGTCTCTCCCTTTCTTGGGCTGGAAGTAGTCGCTCTCTTTGTCCCAACTGTAAAACATCTACAGATGGCATCTTCTGTCTGGCTGTAAGGTCAGCATCAGTCTTCTTCTCAGGACTCTCAACCTCCTCTGCCACCATGCCTTCCTCACTTGCACTGGTTGCTCCATTGTCATCAGATGATTCATTATCACTCCCACTATCCCTGTCGGACCCCTTTTTCTCAGCCACATCCGGCTCACTTTCAGGGCTAGACACTTCACTCTCATTCTCATCCTGCTCACCCTCAGGAGCACACAATTTATTTTCATTCACATCTTGCTCACTGTCAGGTTATACAACTCATTCCCATTCACATCTTGATCTGGAACCTTAGTTAACATGTTATCCTCAACATTAACTTCACCATCTGGTCCCTCAAGTATGTGACTATGTGACAACCCCAGCACTATACCTCCATATAGCTCAGGTACCAGGAGCTGACTCACGACCTCTCCCTGGACTTCAGTGTCCCTATACAATAGGTTATTGTTCATGGCAGCATGAGGAAACCTCTCCTCAGAGCCAGGCTCCTGGGAAACCTCACTTAGAACAATCATATTTTCCTGTGCTGTTTTAAGAGAGGGTTCTCGCCACTGCTCACTCTCAAAACCGTCACAGGACACAGGCAAGTCAGGGACACTCGATTCCCGAGAACCACCATCCTCGTCTCCCAACATCACCTGCAAAGGAATTTCATCACTATCACAGTCATCATTATTATCAACATCATTATCATGACTATGATCAGTATTATCATCACTATCATTATCAGCATCAGCACCATTTTCATGGTCATCATCATTATTAGCATTATCATTATCACATAATTTTAACATCCCACTAGCATCGTGTTCCGCCCCTCGGGACTGCGTACCCTCAGTAGGGGCTTCATCACACTGTCCATCAGAATCACCCTTCCCCCAGAGATCCTTAGACCGGGGAAAGTCATTACCCAATATAACGGGTTGCACCAGGGTCTTCACTACCCCCACTTCACATGAAATCTCCCCGAGTTTGGGGACCAAGTCCACGGCAGTCTCTGGGTAGACTTTGGTGTCTCCATGGATGCACACCATACTCAAGTGCTTATCAGGGATGAAGTCCCTATCAATCAGGCTGTCACATACGGAAGTCACTGGACTCTCTGAGTCCAAGAGGGCCTGCGCTGAGCAACCATTTGTAACCACCGGGGACACCTGTGGTCCAGTCTCTTCGGTTGCGGTGGTCACACACACAGGTTCTGCGCAGAGAGAGAGGGATCTGCCAACATCACGGCACATAGGCTCCCCCTCTAGTGGACAGTTGGCTGCAATTTCACGACATCTCCAACACTGTCCATCACACTCTTCCACCCACATGTCCCCTCGGGCCTGAACCCGCTTATCAGCATACCACATGTCCCCAACAGCTGGAACGCTCTTACCGGGAGAGTTCGACGTCCGGGAACTCTGAAGTGACGTCCTCTCAGACGGCTGTACCTCAGGAGAACATGCTCGGGTGTAGCGGTTCACTGTAGGACATGCTCGGGTGTAGCGGTTCACTACCACCTTTTCAACTCCATAATCAGGCCTGCTGACTGCAGACTCCCAACTGTATC
>JARQOD010000001.1:494702988-494790488 GCA_033576555.1 Oophaga sylvatica | reverse complement strand
GACTGTCCGACCTTAAAAAAGTCGACTACAAGAGACCAAAAGAAAAACAGATCAATGGTTGGTTTGACAGAGAATGTAAAGCCGTACGGAAGACCCTGAGAACAGCCTCAAACAAAAAACATAGAGACCCCAACCACCCTGGTCTGAGGGAAGCCTATGAAACCATACAAAGGCAGTACAAAACCATCCTCAGGAGGAAGAAGCAGAGTTACATCGCTACCAAGCTTAACCAACTCCAAGATGCTCTTCAAGACAATTCCTTCTGGGAACTATGGAACCACATGGGCACAAAAGACAAGAAAAACAACATCCATATCCAAAATGGCAACATCTGGCTCCAGTACTTCAGAGATCTCTATAAAGACATCCCAAAGGAAGAACTAAACCAAGAACAGGAAATGACATAATGGCAAAACTAAAAGCAATGGAGGAAAAAGTAAAAAATTTCCAAAACCCCGTGGATACACCTATTACATTACAGGAAGTAGCAGAGAGAATCTCTTCCATAAGATGTAGAAAAGCCGGTGGCCTGGATGGAATCCTACCAGAAATGCTGAAGTACAGCCCACCAGAAATACAGGCTGCAATGGTTAAACTCTTCAATATTGTGCTAAGTGCCAGCTACTTCCCTCGTACCTGGAACCAAGGCCTCATCACACCCATCCACAAGAATGGGGACAGGTATGACCCAGCCAACTACAGAGGCATATGTGTCAGCAGCAACCTAGGGAAACTGTTCAACAGCATCCTGAACAAGAGGATCCTCAGTTTCCTCACCGAACAAAACGTCCTCAGCAAGAGCCAAGCAGGGTTCATGCCAAACCACCGCACCACTGACCACATCTATACCCTGCACAGCCTCATTCAGAGACATGTCCACAATACAAAGAACGGGAAGATATACGCCTGCTTCGTGGACTGAAACTGCTGGAGAGCGGAATAGGAGGAAAGACCTACGAAGTTATCAAAAGCTCCTACACCGAGAACCTCTGCAGTGTGAGTGTGAACGGTAAAAGAACGGCTTATTTCCAGCAGAGCTGTGGAGTCAGACAAGGCTGCAGCCTAAGTCCAACGCTCTTCAACATTTACATCAACGAGCTGGCTACCGCTCTGGAATCTTCCAAAGCACCAGGTCCCACCCTCCACGACACCCAGGTGAAATTCCTGCTTTATGCAGATGACCTGCTGCTTCTGTCACCAACCGAGAAAGGCCTCCAAGACAACCTGAAAATCTTAGAGAAATTCAGCTCCACCTGGGCACTACCGGTCAACCTAAAGAAAACCAACATCATGGTGTTCCAGAGGAGAAAGAGAAAATTAGACCAGCACCCTTCATTTGTCCTCAACAACTGCGCCCTTACAGGAACAGACAAATATACCTACCTGGGCCTAGAGATTCACCGGTCAGGAAGCTTCAAACAAGCCATAGAGACCCTGAAAGACAAGGCATGTAAAACCTTCTATGGCATCCGAAGGAAACTCTACCATCTGAAACCACCAGTGAGGGTATGGTTAAAAATCTTCGACTCTGTCATCGCCCCAATCCTCCTGTATGGCAGTGAAGTCTGGGGTCCTCACACCTACCCAGACTGGTCAAGGTGGGATTCCAGCCCAACAGAAATATTCCACCTGGAATTCTGCAAGCACCTTCTCCAAGTCCACCGGAGCACCTCCAACAGTGCCTGCCGGGCCGAGCTGGGCAGATTCCCTCTACACCTAACGGTTATAAAGAGGGCACTGTCATTCCGGGCTCACCTACATAGGAGCAATCCAAGCTCCCATCACCATAAAGCCCTGACACACGTAGGTGAAACAGAAAAACTAGGACCCTCGGAACAGCTCACCCAAACCCAACCTGACCAGAACACCAATCACAACAACCTGACAAAAGCAGAAATAAGGAAGATGGTAGACGAAGACCAGGAGAGGTATGTCAGTGACTGGAAGAACGACATCATCAGCTCCCAGAAACTGACCATGTACCGGAGTCTACAGAGAGACTACAGACTGGCCCCATACCTGGAGAAACTCCCCCTGACCCCAGAGACCGCAAGATCCTGAGCCGGTATAGACTCAGTGCCCACACTCTGGCCATCGAATCCGGCCGACACAGGCAGAGCTACAAGCCCAGGGAGGAAAGACTATGCCAACAGTGTGACCAGGAGGCCATAGAGGACGAAACCCACTTCCTGCTACACTGCTCCAAATACTCAGCAGTGAGGGACACTCACTTCAGGAGACTCTCACATCTCTTCCCGGATTTCATCACCATGAAGGAGGAAGAGAAAACATATATCTTGCTGGGGGAAGAAGAGAGAGCAGCGGAGATAGCAGCACGGTATGTGAGCGAATGTCATAGACTGCGAGAAAGAGAACTATGATATGCCATGGACTTCTATAGCCCCCACCCCGGATCTGCCCCCATCCCCCCTCCCTATGCCATGGACTTCTATAGCCCCCACCCCGGATCTGCCCCCATCACCCCTCCCTATGCCATGGACTTCTATAGCCCCCACCCCGGACCTGCGCCCATCACCCCTCCCTATGCCATGGACTTATATAGCCCCCACCCCGGATCTGCCCCCATCACCCCTCCCTATGCCATGGACTTCTATAGCCCCCACCCCGGACCTGCGCCCCCATCACCCCTCCCTATGCCATGGACTTTCATAGCCCCTACCCTAGATCTGCCCCTACTCAACATCCCTATCCCTATTCCCTTTTGTACACTTGCTTTGGCAAAACTAATGTGTATTTAGTCCTGCCAATAAAGCTTCTTTGAATTGAATATATATATATATATATATATATATATATATATACACACACACATATAATATATATATATATATATACACACACACACATAAATATATATATATATATATACACACTATATTATATATATATACACACAACACACACACAACTATAATATATATATATATATATATATATATATATACACAAACACACTATATATATATATACACACTATATATATACACACACACACTATATGCACAGTAGTGAGGTGTATATACTATATATATATATATATATATATATATATATATATATATATATAACACACACTATATGCACAGTAGTGAGGTATATACACGACACCTGACCCCCTCTGCTCCGTATCCCGGGCCCTCCTGTGTTCTCACCATGTTTGTGCTCGGCCGGCTCCAGCTGACAGCACTTGCAGTTGATCGGTTGTCAAGCCGACGGTGCTTCCGGTGTTGATAGCGGTCTCCCTGAGAACAGGAAAGGCTGCGGAAGTGACGTCACAGCATGTGAGCCCGCGCTTTTTCCTGAGGTGACTGCAATGCAAAGTGTATGGCGATGGCTGCTTATAGGAGCTTGTCACTGAGTGCTGCTGACCTCAGTACACGGCGGCTGGCGCCTCTGCTGTCCACGGGAGGAGGTATAACCTTCATCCCAATGTTTATTAACCCTTTCAGCATTAATAGCCTCTGCATGGTGAGCAGTAGGTGTACAATGTAAAATACCTTGATGTGAGCTGACTCTGATCCTAGCTTCTTTCTCTTTGGGGCGCAAACTTCAAAGCGTGTAAAAAAAGTCTAATTCATCAAATTAATGTGATTGGTTCCCAAAAATGCTATAAACCCCATCTTGTCTGATTCCAGCTGGTGTAAATAAAAGTTACAGATGGGGGCGCAAAGAAATGAGTCGTCACCCAGCTCCATCGATGGAAAAAGGGGCTAAAAACCCCAACAAGTGTGGTCTTCCCATAATCAGACGATCATGTTCCCTCGTCATTTTTACCACACAACACCATGAAAATTTTAACCCGCTTGGATATTTTCTCCCCAATTCTTAGTGCATAAAATGAATGGTGTTGAACAGTACAACTGTCGTCCACCAGAAAACAAGCCCTCGTACCCTTGTGAGGGCGGAAAAAATTATGGTTTGAGGAAAAAACGGGAAATTGGAAAAATCGGGTTATAAAGGGTCAATGACTGATTTTAACCCCTTAGCGGAATATCACGTACATGTATGAGAATGATCGTGTGTAGCGAGGGCACAGGAGCTGAGCTCCCCCAACACTGCATATAGCGGCTGCATTACTTGATGCGGAGTGGAATTTCGGCTGTAGTTTTTCCAATTTAATCACTGCTGTGAATGTACATGGAAAGCTCGATGGTCATATACTGCTATACTCTGGTATTGCAGTATATATTCTAAGTGTTGGGATGACCACAGGTATAGTCCTCTAAAGGGGCTAAAAAATAATGTAAGAAAATCTAAAAGTTGCAATTGCTTTCCTTTCCTCCCACTGAAAATATAGACATTAAAAAGATTATACATATGTTGTATTGCCGCATCCATAAAGTCAGATCTAACAAAATATAAAATTGTTTTACACCATAACGAGAAAAAAGGTCAGAATTGTAGTTTTTCAGTCATTGCTCCATCCTAAAAAAATAAATTACAATAAATAATAATGTATATATTTGGTGTCCAATCTCCTTGGCAAAGAGCTGCGCACCATGTAAGATAAAAGCGCTCAGCAGTAGGGTTGAGCATTCCGATACCGAAACCCGGTTCCGATACGAACCGGTTCCGATACTGAAATCCAATGTAAGTCTATGGGAACAAAATATCGGAATTAAAAATATTCCGATATTTTGTTCCCATAGACTTACATTGGATTTCAGGTATCGGAACCGGGTTTCGGTATCGGAATGCTCAACCCTACTCAGCAGTAGAACGACAGCAGGTAGAAAAAGCAAGTCATTTGCAAAATTGCCTATTTTTATGGTGTCTAATAACTACTTTAAGGAGTTAAACTATAGTTTTGACTGTGTCTGAAGTCACTAGCCTTGTACTCCAGGATTGCAGTTTTCACATCGGCCACTTGGTGTTACTGTATCCCACAAAAATATATTAGAAAATAAATGGAATCATTTTTTTTAACACAATATTGACACTATTTCTTCCATCAGGGATGAAATCAGGATGAAGTTTAAGTTGTGATCTGCTGTACAAGCAGTAATTCTGATATGTGAGTACAAAAGCTGTCTTTTTATACAGTTAGGGTAGTGCCCCTATCCTGATTTGTGGCGTCAAATAATGAGGTATGATGTACAAGGAGGACTGCTGTCATCTAGTGTTACTAGACGTATGTACTACTATGTAACAAGCTTTCATTATGTTACGCTCTTTCCACATCCAGTCCTATTCCAGCTTGAAAATGGAAAAGAAAACCTTGGCATTGCTTAGTGGACCGCCTGTGGTCCAACATTTAGATTGTGTTCACGCGTTTGCAACCAGTTTTTGCAAAAGGTGCACAAAAAACATACCAGCAACTCATTTGTTGGGATGTTTTAAACCATTTTCTGACATCCTCAACATTAGTAGTAAGGGGGTCCCACTGCTACTCATAGGAGATGAACCAGTATGATTCAGAGCTGACAAAGTTGCAGAAAATAAACCATATCCTGACTGGATGCCGCACTCAATATGGCCATAGCATCTAAGCAGTTAGAATGTGTCACGGGACCTCAAAATGGTACCAATGAAAAGTACAGCCTTCACACAGGGCTCTGAACATGGTGGCATAAATATAACAAATAGTATTGTGTTTTGTTTTTTGTTTTTTTTGTATGAAAGTGCTGAAAGCTAAAAAAAATATTAATTTAGTATCACCATAAATGTATTGACCTGCATGTTTATACCACAGGTAATCATCATCGTCATTTATAAAAAACTGACACAAAACAATACAGCCCATACACACTATGTGACTGCTGCCAATTACTGACTTCAAAACAAACCACTGCCTCCAGTCACTGGCTTCAGCAATATATGGCACAAAACTAAACACTGCCGCCAATCACTGACTTCAGCTATATGTGGCATAAAATGAACCACTGCAGCCAATCAATGGCCTTAATGGTTTTGTGTCTTATACCTCTGAGTACAGTGATTGGCTGCAGCAGTCACATGTGCTGTGATGTTTGCTGCCATTGTAAACATAAGACAAGCAAAAAGATTCGAGGGAGCAACACTGGAACAGAGTTGAGTAAAAAGGTATATGTTATTAAATGGGCCCATAGTTTTCCTATCTGCAAGTGCAGTAACTTACTAATATATTTTCAGTTTCAATCCACTATTGTGCCGCTATTGTCTGGTATCACATGACAAAGGAAGCTCATTATTCATCTGCCATCAAGCAACAAGGACCGACTTACCATTAACTGGTGCGAGTGACAAGTGCATGGCTTACCATTAACTGGTGCAAATGATAACACAGGGATTGCCATTCACTGATACAAATAATAAGGGCAGGGATTGCCATTCACTGGTGCAAACAATGAAGGTGGTGTTACACACATGTCCCTGGCATCCTGGGCTCTGATCCCTTCTCCTGTGTACTCTGCCTTCTGTTGTGCTCCACATCTGCTTTTGCAGGTTGCCCGGCATGGATCAATTACCTCATCTCTCTGGACGTATTTATGGCCTATTGACGCACCTGTGTGTTGTGATTGAGACTAGTGTTCCTTGTATGCTATGCTCAATTATCTGCACTACTGTGTTTCAACTCGTATCCATCCCAGTTGAGTTCCACTCTATCTGACTGCCTGCTCCGGAGTTTCCAGTTAATCCCTGTCCCCACGAGTCCTCTTAAAGCTTCACCAACGCCTGGAGTCCATTTTCCCCACCCAGACCAGAAGCTTAGAGGATCCACCTCACCTGGTAAGACCTTACAGGTGGGGCTTACAATTTACTGGTGTAAAGGACAAGAGCAAGTCTTGCCATTCACTGGTTCAAGAGACAGAGGCAGGGCTTTCTATTCACTGGTGCAAGAGACAGGTGGGGCTTGCCATTCTCTGGTGCAACAGAAAGGTGAGGATTGCTATTCACTGGTGCAAGAGACAGGGCTTGCTATTCATTGGTGCAAGAGACAAGTGGGGCTTGCCATTCACTCGTGCAAGAGACAGTCGAGGCATGAGAGCGTGCGCCCAGGGCCTTCATCCAGAAGCTTAAAGGGCCGCCGCAGCGCTCACAGGGCTCTTAGAACGTTGTGATCAGTAGAACCTGAAAACCCACCTCTTCAGGAAAGCTTACAGCCTGCAATGACCCTGCTACCTCCTCACCACTACCGGAGATATCGCCTCAACCAACACCGGAACTGCTGCGACCCACCAACCTGCTGTCTCCTTCCCCACCATCCTGTTGAATGTAAGCCCGAAAGGGCAGGGTCCTCTCCCCTCTGTATCAGTCTGTCATTGTTAGTTTGTTTACTGGAAGTGATACCTGTAATTTGCATGTAACCCCTTGTCATGTACAGCACCATGGAATCAATGGTGCTATAGAAATAAATAATAATAATATACAACAGTCTATATACATTATACAGATGATACTGCAACTGTTCTATATACATAAAAAAGTTTCAATCTTTGGACTCACCAAGTAGATGAAGAGTTGAAGAGGGGCCAGCGTCGGATGTGCAGAGAGGATCCCTGGGATTGGTGTACTCACCAATCCCAGGGATCCTCTCTGCACATCCGACTTTTTTATGTATATAGAACAGTTGCAGTATCATCTGTATAATGTATATAGACTGTTGTATATTATTATTATTTATTTCTATAGCACCATTGATTCCATGGTGCTGTACATGACAAGGGGTTACATGCAAATTACAGGTATCACTTCCAGTAAACAAACTAACAATGACAGACTGATACAGAGGGGAGAGGACCCTGCCCTTTCGGGCTTACATTCAACAGGATGGTGGGGAATGAGACAGCAGGTTGGTGGGTCGCAGCAGTTCCGGTGTTGGTTGAGGTGATATCTCCGGTAGTGGTGAGGAGGTAGCAGGGTCATTGCAGGCTGTAAGCTTTCCTGAAGAGGTGGGTTTTCAGGTTCCGTCTGAAGGATCCAAATGTGGTTGATAGTTGATTTTTTTTAAACTGTTAAACTGTAAAGCGCTGCGGAATATGATGGCGCTATATAAATAAAGATTATTATTATTATTATTATTATTATGATAGTCGGACGTGTTGGGGCAAAGAATTCCAGATGATGGGGGATATTCGGGAGAAGTCTTGGAGGCGGTTGGGTGAGGAGCGAATAAGTGTGGAGGAGAGAAGGAGGTCTTGGCAGGATCGGAGATTACGTGAGGGAAGATATCGGGAGATTAGTTCAGAGATATATGGAGGAGACAGGTTATAGATGGCCTTGTAGGTCAGTATTAGTAATTTGAACTGGATACGCTGAGGGAATGGGAGCCAGTGAAGAGATTTGCAGATGGGAGAAGCGAAGGAGTAGCGAGGAGAGAGATGAATTAGTCGGGCAGCAGAGTTAAGGATGGACTGGAGAGGTGCGAGGGTGTTAGCAGGGAGGCCAGAGAAAAGGGTCTTGCAATAGTCGAGGCGGGAGATGATGAGGGCGTGCACAATCATTTTAGTAGATTGAGGGTTGAGGAAAGGACGAATTCTTGAAATATTTTTGAGCTGAAGGCGACAGGAGGTAGAAAGAGCTTGGATGTGCGGTTTGAAGGACAGGGCAGAGTCAAGGGTTACTCCGAGGCAGCGGACTTCTGGTACGGGGGAAAGCGTGATGTCGTTAATTGTGATATATAGGTCAGGTAAGGAAGATCTGTGGCATGGGGGAAAGATGATGAGTTCAGATTTGTCCACATTGAGTTTGAGGAAGCGGGAGGAGAAGAAGGAGGATATGGCTGATAGACACTCAGGGATTCTGGACAGCAGAGAGGTGACGTCTGGGCCAGAGAGGTACATCTGAAGGGTATGCCACACTAAGCGAGATCGCTAACGAGATCGCTACTACGTCACCATTTATGACGCAGTAGCGATCTCGTTAGCGACTTAGCTGTGTGTGACATGTAGCAGCGATGTGGCCCCTGCTGAGATGTCGCTGATCGCTTATGAACGTTCTGAGCCATTTTTTGGTCGTTGGTGTCCCGCTGGTGAGCCTGAATCGCTGAGTGTGACACCCTTTATGAATGACTTCACCAGCATCGCAGGTGGGACTAGGTTTTCCCAACGACCGCAGAGGTCGTTATAGAGATCGCTGATGAGTTGTGTTTGGAATCACAGATCGCTGATGAGTTGTGTTTGGAATCTAACTAGCGATCACATAGCGATCGCACTAGCGATCTCGCCAGGTCGAGTCGTTGTCGTGATCCCTGGTGCGATTGCTAAGTGTGGCAGTGCCTTGAGTGTCATCAGCATAAAGGTAGTACTGGAATCCGTGGGACTTTATGAGTTGCCCCAGGCCAAGTGTATAGATTGAGAAGAGTAGGGGTCCTAGAACAGAGCCTTGGGGGATTCCAACAGAGAGAGGGTGGGATGAGGAGGTAGTGTGGGAGTGGGAGACGCTGAATGTGCGGTTGGAAAGGTATGAGGAGATCCAGGATAGGGCGAGGTCCTTGACGCCAAAGGAGGAGAGAATCTGTAGTAGAAGGCAGTGGTCAACTGTGTCAAAAGCAGAGGACAGGTCAAGAAGCAGAAGTATAGAGTACTGTCCGTTCGCTTTGGCTGTAAGTAGGTCATTAGTAATTTTGGTCAGGGCTGTCTCAGTGGAGTGATGAGGGCGGAAACCAGATTGTAGAGTGTCAAAGAGCAAGTTAGAAGAGAAGTGGTAGAAAAGCTCAGCGTGGCCGTGCAGCTCCAGGAGTTTGGAAGCGAATGGGAGCAGCGATATTGGGCGATAGCTGGACATAGCGGTTGGGTCGAGGGTTGGCTTTTTAAGGATAGGCGTGATTGTGGCATGCTTGAAAGCAGAAGGGAAGGTACCGGAAGTTAGTGATAGATTGAAGAGGTGGGTTAGGGATGGGATAATAGTGGTGGTGAGGTTGGGGAGGAGGTGGGTTGGGATGGGATCAAGTGCACAGGTTGTGAGGTGCGATTTGGAGAGGAGACAATTAAGCTCCCCTTCGGTTATGTTGGAGAGGGAGGTTATGGGGTTAGGGCATTGGTCTGGTATACGAAGGGGTTGTGGTGGTTGAACAATGAAGACTTGCCTTGTTTGGTCGATCTTATTTTGAAGTGTGTGGCAAAGTCCTCAGCAGAGATGAGGGAGGTAGGAGGGGGCAGTGGTGGGCAGAGGAAATTAGTGCAACATAAATGTCCAAAGATAAAGAATACATATCAAAAAACTGACCGGCACATCCAAACATAGATCCAGTGTGAACAGGTGCTAAACCTAGAGTCACCAACTCATATACATACAAGAAAAAGAAAAAAGGTAGCACACTGTAGCGCTATAGCTTGCAAACACGAAACATGAAAATATGAAAAATGAACTGCATCACTGCCTTAGAAACATGAAAAATTGAGAAGTCTTAGCGCATAAGATGGCCAAATTATGTGAGCCTGATAGCCACGTCAAGGCTCTTCTCGTATATCAGGTCCTAACTAATGCCAATCCTCACTTAGAAAAGTCTGTCTGCATGGGAACATATGAATCCTCTCTTCAGACTAAAATCTACATCTCTGTGGAGGGGTAGTGAACCTGGTGTAATTAAAAAGCCTGTGACCAACAGGTGGAGTGCTCAGGTAGAAGGTAAATGAATACATATCAAAAAACTGACCGGCACATCCAAACATAGATCCAGTGTGAACAGGTGCTAGACCTAGAGTCACCAACTCATATACATACAAGAAAAAAGAAAAAAGGTAGCACACTGTAGCGCTATAGCTTGCAAACACGAAACATGAAAATATGAAAAATTAACTGCATCACTGCCTTAGAAACATGAAAAATTGAGAAGTCTTAGCGCATAAGATGGCCAAATTATGTGAGCCTGATAGCCACGTCAAGGCTCTTCTCGTATATCAGGTCCTAACTAATGCCAATCCTCACTTAGAAAAGTCTGTCTGCATGGGAACATATGAATCCTCTCTTCAGACTAAAATCTACATCTCTGTGGAGGGGTAGTGAACCTGGTGTTGGTCACAGGCTTTTTAATTACACCAGGTTCACTACCCCTCCACAGAGATGTAGATTTTAGTCTGAAGAGAGGATTCATATGTTCCCATGCAGACAGACTTTTCTAAGTGAGGATTGGCATTAGTTAGGACCTGATATACGAGAAGAGCCTTGACGTGGCTATCAGGCTCACATAATTTGGCCATCTTATGCGCTAAGACTTCTCAATTTTTCATGTTTCTAAGGCAGTGATGCAGTTCATTTTTCATATTTTCATGTTTCGTGTTTGCAAGCTATAGCGCTACAGTGTGCTACCTTTTTTTTTTTCTTGTATGTATATGAGTTGGTGACTCTAGGTTTAGCACCTGTTCACACTGGATCTATGTTTGGATGTGCCGGTCAGTTTTTTGATATGTATTCATTTACCTTCTACCTGAGCACTCCACCTGTTGGTCACAGGCTTTTTAATTACACCAGGTTCACTACCCCTCCACAGAGATGTAGATTTTAGTCTGAAGAGAGGATTCATATGTTCCCATGCAGACAGACTTTTCTAAGTGAGGATTGGCATTAGTTAGGACCTGATATACGAGAAGAGCCTTGACGTGGCTATCAGGCTCACATAATTTGGCCATCTTATGCGCTAAGACTTCTCAATTTTCATGTTTCTAAGGCAGTGATGCAGTTAATTTTTCATATTTTCATGTTTCGTGTTTGCAAGCTATAGAGCTACAGTGTGCTACCTTTTTTTTATTTTTTCTTGTATGTATATGAGTTGGTGACTCTAGGTTTAGCACCTGTTCACACTGGATCTATGTTTGGATGTGCCGGTCAGTTTTTTGACATGTATTCATTTACCTTCTACCTGAGCACTCCACCTGTTGGTCACAGGCTTTTTAATTACACCAGGTTCACTACCCCTCCACAGAGATGTAGATTTTAGTCTGAAGAGAGGATTCATATGTTCCCATGCAGACAGACTTTTCTAAGTGAGGATTGGCATTAGTTGGACCTGATATACGAGAAGAGCCTTGACGTGGCTATCAGGCTCACATAATTTGGCCATCTTATGCGCTAAGACTTCTCAATTTTTCATGTTTCTAAGGCAGTGATGCAGTTCATTTTTCATATTTTCATGTTTCGTGTTTGCAAGGTATAGCGCTACAGTGTGCTACCTTTTTTTCTTTTTTTCTTGTATGTATATGAGTTGGTGACTCTAGGTTTAGCACCTGTTCACACTGGATCTATGTTTGGATGTGCCGGTCAGTTTTTTGATATGTATTCATTTACCTTCTACCTGAGCACTCCACCTGTTGGTCACAGGCTTTTTAATTACACCAGGTTCACTACCCCTCCACAGAGATGTAGATTTTAGTCTGAAGAGAGGATTCATATGTTCCCATGCAGACAGACTTTTCTAAGTGAGGATTGGCATTAGTTAGGACCTGATATACGAGAAGAGCCTTGACGTGGCTATCAGGCTCACATAATTTGGCCATCTTATGCGCTAAGACTTCTCAATTTTTCATGTTTCTAAGGCAGTGATGCAGTTCATTTTTCATATTTTCATGTTTCGTGTTTGCAAGCTATAGCGCTACAGTGTGCTACCTTTTTTTCTTTTTTTTCTTCAAAGATAAAGAAGGCAGCACTCACCGTTCTGGGCGTCTGTACTTTATTCAAAAGCAGGTAAAAACATTGCGGCAAGGGAGAACAGGTGGAGACAACAAAGGACTATGGCTGTTTCGCGCTGCGAGCACTTCCACGGGGCTTGCTATTCACAGGTGCATGACACAGAGGCAGGGTATGTCATTCACTGGTGCAAGACACAGAGGCTGTGCTTGCCATTGACTGGTGCAAGACACAAAGGTGGGGCTTACTATTAACTGGTGCAAGACACAGAGGTGGGGCTTTCCATTCACTGGTGCAAGAGACAGGCAAGGCTTGCTATTCACTGGTGCAAGACACAGAAGCGGGGCTTGCCATTCACTGGTGCAAGAGACATGTGGGGCTTGCCATTCACTGGTGCAAGAGACAGTCGAGGCTTGCCATTCACTGGTGCAAGAGACAGAGGTGCAGCTTGCTATTCACTGGTGCAAGAGACAGAGGAGTGGCTTGCTGTTCACTGGTGCAAAAGACAGAGGCGGAGCTTTCCGTTCACTGGTGCAAGGGACAGGCAGGACTTTCCATTCATTGGTGCAAGAGACAGGCGGGGTTTGCCTTTCATTGGTGCAAGAGATAGGCGGGGCTTGCAATTCATTGGTGCAAGAGACACTGACAGGGCTTGCTATTCATTGGTGCAAGAGACAGGCGAGACTTGCTATTCACTGGTGCAAGTGACAGGCGGGACTTTCCATTCATTGGTGCAAGAGACAGGCGGGGCCTGCCATTCATTGGGTCAAGAGATAGGCGGGACTTGCCATTGGTGCAAAAGACACTGACGGGGCTTGCCATTCATTGGTGCAAGAGACAGGCGGGGCTTGCCATTCATTGGTGCAAGAGACAGGCAGGGCTTGCCATTCATTGGTTCAAGGGACAGATGAGGCTTGCCGTTCACTGGTGCAAGCAACAGTCGAGGCTTACTGTAATGTATGTAGTACAGTTCATATAGCGTCTTGTGCTTGGGTGCGATGAAAATACATGAGACACAGGTTTGATATAGAAGGTCTTGTATTACTTCATACAAGTGGCAAAAATAGTCACACAGTTTGCAGATACAGAAGCAGGAGACACAGCAGGCCAGAGTAACTTAAGCTCAGCAATCACTCTCCACAACAGGTTCAGGATCTTCTTCTCTGTTACCGTAAGTCCATGCAAACGTGGATCTTTCAAAGAGCAGGGTTCCAGAGTCCACAAGTGTTCAGAGTTCCTCAGTAGGAATAGCTGGAGTACATAGTCCAAGGCTTCCAGGAGTCAGGTCACAGGTTCACTGCAGGCTAGATTCAGAAGCACTGATTGCTCAGCTGTGGCTGCTTAAGAAGCAAGAGGGAGAGAATCAGGGCGGGAACATGAAAGCTGAAAACTCCATATTGACTGAGGGCAAGATAGCTGCAGCAAGACAGAAAGCAAAATGGCTGACGGAAAAACTGAGTTTCAAGAACATATACAAAGAACCTTACATTACTCCCCCCTTAGGGACAACCTCCGGATGGCCTCAGACCAGGCTTGTCTGGGTACCTCTGATGAAACTGGCGGAGCAAACGAGGAGCATTAACGTTATTAACTGGTTCCCATGAGTTGTCCTCCACTGGGTAGCCTTGCCATTTAATCAAATATTGTAACTGATTTCTATATAACCTGGAATCCAGAATCCTTTCCACCACAAATTCTTCCTGACCATCGACTAGCACTGGGTCAGGGCAAGGAGAAGTACGTCCAGGAAACGTATTGGGTGTTGCAGCCTTTAGTAGGGATACATGAAAGACAGGGTGGATTCTCATAGTTCTGGGCAGTTGAAGACGACAAGCAACGGCACTTATAATCTTACTGATTTTATAGGGTCCAATGTACTTATGTCCCAACTTAGATGATGGAATCCTTAACTTAAGATTTCTGATTGACAGCCAGACCAGGTCTCCTACCTTGAAAGCTGGTGCAGGTTTACGAAATTTATCTGCTGCTTTCTTGTACCTTTCCTGAGCCGATTCCAGATTCTCTTTTAGAAGATCCATATTCTTCTGTAAAGACGTGATTCTTTCCGCCACTGCTGGTAAAGGCGTTTCTATGGGAAATCGTGGTAGAATGTTAGGATGATAACCTAGATTGGAGTAAAAAGGAGACTGCTTAGTGGAGGCACTCTGAGAGTTGTTATAAGAGAACTCAGCTAATGGAAGTAGATCCACCCAATCATCCTGTAGGTGGCAGATAAAGCAGCGGAGATACTGCTCCAGGGTTTGATTGGTTCGTTCGGTCTGTCCATTAGTCTGGGGATGAAAAGCAGAAGAAAGGTTTACTTTAATGTCCAATGCTGCACAGAAATTTTGCCAAAATCTAGAAGTGAATTGCACCCCTCGATCCGAAATAACCTCATCCGGTACTCCATGTAAGCGAAACACATCTTTAATCATCAAATCTGATGTCTGTTTTGCAGTGGGTAAGCCGACACAAGGAATAAAATGAGCTGCTTTTGTTAGACGGTCAACCACCACTAGAATGGTGTTCTTCCCTTGAGAGGTTGGTAACTCCACAATGAAGTCCATAAAATGGATCCCCACGGGCGGGACGGGGTGGGAAGAGGTTGCAACAGACCAGTTGGTGAGGAGCGAGGTGTTTTGCATCTTGCACAGACTTCACATGAAGTGACATAGTTTAAAACATCCTTCCTGCAAGTGGGCCACCAAAAGAAACGAGAAAGAAATTCTTGTGTCTTTAGAATTCCCCTATGCCCAGCTATCTTGGAATCGTGAATAAGTTGCAATACTCTCAATCTGACTGTTTCAGGAATATACAGACGTTGTCCCAGAATCCACACACCATTCTTAAAGACAAGACTTACGTCCCTTGGGGTTGTGCCAACAAGGAATCCGCATGGTATGCTTCCTTGATGTCCTTAAGTAGGTCTTGATTATGAATCACTCCCAGGAATCTAGAGTCAGGAAGAATAGTCTTAGGAGGAGCAAGTGGACGGGTCTCTGCTGAATGAATCCTAGAGAGTGCATCAGCCTTTCCATTGCGTGATCCTGGTCTATAAGAAATAACAAAATTAAATTGGTTTAAGAAAAGATTCCAGCGAGCCTGACGAGGAGTCAGGCATTTAGCCGACCTGATAAATTCAAGGTTGTGATGGTCTGTCAGGACGACTATTTGTTGTGCAGCTCCCTGAAGAAGGTGTCTCCATTCTTTGAAGGCGGCAATAATGGCCAACAACTCTCTATTGCCCACATCGTAGTTCCTCTCAGCCGAAGACAACTGCTGGGAAAAGAAGGCACAGGGATGCAAGACATTCTTCTCACCTGTTCTTTGAGAGAGTATAGCTCCAACGGCATAATCTGAAGCATCCACCTCTATTATGAAGGCAAGTTCGGGGTTGGGATTACCAAGATAGGTGCAGTGGTAAATTTATCTTTCAGACGGGAAAATGCTTCCTGGGCTTGGGGAGTCCAGGAGAACCTAGACTCTTTCCGGGTAAGTTGGGTGATAGGTGACACTACCTCAGAGAAATTCCTAATGAAACGTCTATAGAAGTTGGCAAACCCGATGAAGCGCTGCACCTCCTTCACATTTCTAGGACTTGGCCAATCCTTGATGGCTTGGGTCTTGCTTCCATCCATACTAATTCCTTGTGTAGACAGTACATACCCCAGAAATTGAATTTCGGTCCTATGGAATTCACACTTTTCAAGTTTGATGTAAAGATGGTTTTGTCTTAGACGTTCCAAGACCATTCTCACATGTCCATGATGTTCCTCTGTGGAATTAGAAAAAATTAGAATATCATCCAAATAAATCACCACGAATGTATCTAGGAGATCCCTGAAGATGTCATTCACCAAGTGTTGGAAAGTGGCTGGGGCGGTACTCAGACCAAAAGGCATAACTAGATATCAAAGTGTCCATAGCGTGACCTGAATGCAGTCTTCCACTCATCCCCAGGTCTAATACGGACCAAGTTATAGGCCCCACGGAGATCCAATTTAGAGAAAATTTTGGCATGCCGTACTCTCTCCAATAACTCAGGGATTAAAGGCAATGGATAACGGTTTCTAATAGTAACCTTATTGAGTTCCCTATAGTCTACGCAGGGTCTCAGAGATCCATCTTTCTTCTTCACAAAGAAGATGGGTGCACCTGCAGGAGATGAAGAGGGGCGTATGAAGCCCTTGGCTAGATTTTCGTCTATGTAATCCTTTAAAGCCTTTAGCTCAGGCCCCGCCAGGGGGTAGATCTTACCAAAAGGTATCTCTGCTCCAGGCAATAATTCAATTGGACAATCATATGGACGGTGAGGGGGAAGCTGGTCAGCGTTCTTCTTGTCACATAAATCCACATAGTCCTGGTATACAGCTGGTAGTTCAGGGACTGACATGGTTCCTTTAGGAACAGAGCAAGCTGAAACTTCTGGACTCATCTGTTTCTCTGGAAAGTGTAATTCCTTGGTCTCCCAGTTAATGGTAGGGTTCTGAGCCTGCAGCCATGGTAGCCCTAGAATAATGGGAAAGTGGGGAGAAGAGATAAGCATAAAGGACAGTTTCTCTTGATGATCTTTACCCATAAGGACCCTTAAAGGCTCCGTTTCCTGATCCACTGGTCCAGAGGTCAGCAGGGAGCCATCCACAGTTTCCATCTGTAATGGAGTAGCCTTCTTCACTGAACGTATCCCCTGTTTCAGAGCAAAGGAGACATCCATAAAATTCCCACTTGCCCCTGAGTCGATCATAGCAGAGCTAGACACCCAGACTGAGTTAACCCAGAGTTTGATGGAAAGGAAGCAATGAGAATTGTTTTTCCTACAACTCAGCTGGGACACTGCTGAGGAAACTTGAAAAATTGCAGCGTTTACACAGTCATCGTCCTCAGAAGTAACGGAGTTTAAGTCCGAGAAATCAAGATCTGTTGCTGCAGATCTCTCTGGAGCCTGAGGCTCGGACCTGACAGATCTCCTCTCGCAACACTCACAGTGAATGAGTGCTGCAGTAGTCTTACGAGAACGGCTGGGGCAGTTTATAATGAAGTGCCCTGACTTACCACAATAGAAACATAGATTTTCCTTAAAACGATGTTCCTTGCGTGCATCACTAACCCGTCTTTGTAAAGAGTCTACCTGCATGGGTTCAGGTTCAGGTTCCCGTGTGATCCTACTCAAAGGTTCCTTAGCTGGGGAGGAAGGTAGGAAAAGGTTAGTGCGATTGCTTTCGAACCATCTCTCTTGCCTGCGTTCAGTCAGGCGAGCATCAATACGGATGCAGTAGTTAATAAAGTCACCTAACGCAGTGGGAGGGTCGGCACGAGCAAGTTCATCCTTAATTAGTGGAGACAACCGCTTTCGAAAAATAGATTTTTTGGCGGAACTGTCCCAGGTGGTATCAAGGGCCCATCTCCTGAAATCCAAGGCATATTCGGCTACCGAGTGCTTACCTTGGCGCAAAGTTAACATGGCTGCTTCAGCTGTTGCACCTCGATTGGGGTCATCAAACACCTGCCCCATGGCTGAAATTAAAGCATCAAGATGATCCAAACATTCATCCTCAGTCTCAATCAGAGGGTTTGCCCACATCAAAGCCTTGTTGGTAAGTAACATAATTATAGTAAGCACTTTAGATCGTTCAGTGGGAAATTGTGAAGCATGTGCAGAAAAAAACAGATTGCATTGGTTAATAAATCCCCTGAATTTTTCACGTTCACCGCCAAAACGAAAAGGGGGCAACTTGGGAATCCCAGAACTTGGGGCTACGGCAGGAGCCTGGACTCGCTCCTCTAGAACCTCAATCCTGGCTCGCAAATCCTGGGCAGTCTGTCCAAACACTTGCAAATTGTGATTAGTGAGGTCCTGTAGGTTTGTAAAACGGGTTTTTATAGTCTGTAAATCTGCAAGGATATTATCAGTCACTCCGCAAAGTTCCTTTATGCGGGCCTCCATTTTCCAGATCTTTTAAGACAGGAGTACTGGAAGGAGAGGAGAAAAGGAAAAAAAAAAAACAATAGTGTTTACCTGTGGTAACACTGCAAAGAGAAAAAAAAATTAAGGGAACTGCTCACCTGGAATGGTTGTGAGAAGTCACAACCACTATCATCACAGAAAGTTCAACCGGACATCTGATATCCACAGTTACAGCAGACACAAAAGAGGGAAGAGAAAAACAAAAAACAAAAAACAATAGTGTTTACCCGTGGTAACACTGCAGAAAAAAAAACTTAAGGGAATTGCTCACCTGGAATGGTTGTGAGAAGTCACAACCACTGTCATCACAGAAAGTACAACTGGACGTCTGATATCCACAGTTACAGCAGACACAGCCTTCCCAGACCCAGCAAACACTAACGTTTTGGCTTCTGAATCTTGTAATGTATGTAGTACAGTTCATATAGCGTCTTGTGCTTGGGTGCGATGAAAATACATGAGACACAGGTTTGATATAGAAGGTCTTGTATTACTTCATACAAGTGGCAAAAATAGTCACACAGTTTGCAGATACAGAAGCAGGAGACACAGCAGGCCAGAGTAACTTAAGCTCAGCAATCACTCTCCACAACAGGTTCAGGATCTTCTTCTCTGTTACCGTAAGTCCATGCAAACGTGGATCTTTCAAAGAGCAGGGTTCCAGAGTCCACAAGTGTTCAGAGTTCCTCAGTAGGAATAGCTGGAGTACATAGTCCAAGGCTTCCAGGAGTCAGGTCACAGGTTCACTGCAGGCTAGATTCAGAAGCACTGATTGCTCAGCTGTGGCTGCTTAAGAAGCAAGAGGGAGAGAATCAGGGCGGGAACATGAAAGCTGAAAACTCCATATTGACTGAGGGCAAGATAGCTGCAGCAAGACAGAAAGCAAAATGGCTGACGGAAAAACTGAGTTTCAAGAACATATACAAAGAACCTTACACTTACCTTTCATTGGTTCAAGAGACAGGTGGGGCTTGCCATTCATTGGTTCAAGAGACAGACGAGGCTTGCCATTCACTGGTGAAAGAGACAGGCGGGGCTTGACATTCATTGGTTCAAGAGATAGGCGAGGTTTGCCATTCACTGGTGCAAGAGACAGAGGCTTACCATGCCATTCACCAGTGTAAGAGACAGATGCGTGGCTTCCCATTCACTGGTTCAAGAGACATAGACTGACCTTGTCATTCTTTGGTGCAAGCAACAGGTGGGGCTTGTCATTCGTTGGTGCAAGCAGCAAAGGTGGGGTTTGCCATTCACTAATATGAGGATTGCGGGGCCGTGACTTTCTTTATGAAAAGAAAGTCTATCTGATGAAATATAAGTGACATGTTTTATAATACCTGACGGAGATTTCAGTCATAACGGATGCACTCCGCAAAAGTGATGAGATAATTTTGGGTGAAGTGGCTTTTTCAGGACCTGGCGATATATAACTGAGTGGCTCCTAGCTGGCAGAACAGTAGTTAACATGGCCGAGTCTCCAGTTGCTCCACGTTATTCCCCAGCTGCTAACATCTGTACAAACAGCAAACTTTGGACCCCCAGCTCTTCGCAGCCTACTTAGTTTATTTCTGAGAGCCAGCAATCCCTTTAATTGTTTTCGTTGAAATAGCAGTAAATATCCTGAATTCCAGAGAATGTTCCTTGGCCCAGAGATTGCCTATGTAGAGGTGCCACATGTTTCACAGTGCGTTATAAAAGCGACTCTGCACTTCACTTTGATACTTTCTGATTCTGTGGACTATGCTGAAGTCGTGCATTTTTTAGCCTGGACGTACACTCTAGATAGCTGTCGGATGATTATTCGTAATGCCTCAGTTGAGCTGAGCGTGCCTGTGTTCTAAGTAGAAAAAGTAGAGTATGGCAGCTGGTGATCTTCCCGAAAACAAAAGGATCAAGCAGTTAAAGGGGTTTTCCCTAGATCGAGAGTTATCCTCTATCCCAGGGATGTCAAACTCAAAGACACACAGGGCCAAAATTAAAAGCTTGGACAAAGCTGCAGGCCAACAGTGATATTTATTTAAAAAAAATGTCTACAATTGAGGAAGTTTTCCTTATTAAATATAACAATTAACTTTTTCATATGGAAACAAACAAGGGGTTTATCCCACAAAAAATATATATTTTAATTAATAGATCTTAGAATAAAATATTGGAATAATATGTTATGTAAGATCAGTAACAAGCATATGACCCAATATGTTTTTACAAAGGATACACAGCTTGAATAATGCAGATAATAAAGTATGATTCACCTCTCTCCTCGCTACTCCTCCGCTTCTCCCCTCTGCAAATCTCTTCACTGGCTCCCATTTCCTCAGCGTATCCAGTTCAAATTACTAATACTGACCTACAAGGCCATCTATAATCTGTCTCCTCCATATATCTCTGAACTAATCTCCCGATATCTTCCCTCACGTAATCTCCGATCCTCCCAAGACATCCTTCTCTCCTCCACACTTATTCGCTCCTCACCCAACCGCCTCCAAGACTTCTCCCGAATATCCCCCATCCTCTGGAATTCTTTGCCCCAACACATCTGACTATCAAACTCATTCAGATCCTTCAGACGGAACCTGAAAACCCATCTCTTCAGGAAAGCCTACAGCCTGCAATGACCCTGCTGCCTCCTCACCACTACCGGAGTTATTGCCTCAACCAACACCGGAACTGCTGCAACCCCCCGACCTACTGTCTCCTGCCTCACAATCCTGTAGAATGTAAGCCCGAAAGGGCAGGGTCCTCTCCCCTCTGTATCAGTCTGTCATTGTTAGTTTGTTTACTGTAAGTGATACCTGTAATTTGTATGTAACCCCTTCTCATGTACAGCACCATGGAATCAATGGTGCTATAGAAATAAATATTAATAATAATAATAATGCAAAGAAAAGTGCCCCCAATCCTCAATATTCTTCATATGCTCCACATAGTGCTCCATACAGTATAATGGACCCAGATAGTGCTCCATATAGTATAATAACCTCACATAGTGCTCCATACAGTATAATGGACCCAGATCGTGCTCCATATAGTATAATAACCTCACATAGTGCTCCATACAGTATAAACGGCCCCGCATAATGCTCCATAGAGTATAATGGGCCCAGATAGTGCGTCATACAGTATAATGGCACCACATAGTGATTCATACAGTATAATGGGCCCACATAGTGCTCCATACAGTATGATGGCCTGTGAATGATGGCACCAGAGAGATCACGCAGAATCCCACTGCTGCCACCACGTAATGAACCCACACCTTGCCACCCTCCTCACGTCACTTTAACTGGATCACGTGGTACGCTCTCCTCACTTGCACAAACGTGACTATCTGAACCTCCCAGGGAAACATAAGGTCAGCTTGGCACAGTTTTACGCAGACACCCCTGTCCACACGGATCCAGGAAGGCACGGAGAGTGAGAGAATGTGGCCCATGCAGTCACTGACATGGCAACCCAAGCTTATATTACATATTTACGCACCTTAAGGGCACACTAGACAAAACCCTACATACACAATGGTCATACATATTGTGCTAGATTGGCTCACTCGGCTGCATACGGAGGTAGACACAGGTACACTCCGGCTTTATGAACTTCCTTTGGTTTATTATAGGCAGCATAAACCAAAGAGTAGTAAAGCAAATACAGCCCTCTGGACAAAAACAGGAAAACAAAACAAAAATGGTGACCGAAAACATAATCCTTCTGAGAGTGGGGTTCCTCCCACTGACCACTAGCAGAACACACATGGTTCAGGTTTTAGCACACAACACATGCACAAACATTTTCCTGGAGTGCTTCCTCTTCAAGCACACTGAACCCCTTGGCAATTGAAAGGCAACTACTTAAGACCAACACCATGTGACTCCTCCTTCATGTGACTGATCACATGACTGTGATATCACACAGGTACTTTCAGGACACAGTTGTGCCAGCTCTGCAGGTGGAGATAAGGTGGACATTTTCCCACCCACTCTATAGATGTCCACATAAAACAAGCCCTTGTATCCAACTTTAACTTAAGCCTCATAACACTTTAGTGTGCTGGAGGAAAATACTCTGGCTTTATATCACTGACCCCATTAAGCGTAGTGACGCATATCTCCCCTCCAGTACTGTACTAGTGACTTTGACACATATCCCCCCTACCCAAAGTCGAGGGTTTTGGCACCTTCACTGGCAAAGCAGGGGACCCTGGACAGGGCATCTGCATTCCCATGCAACTTCCCTGGCCTGTGATCCACATGAAAAGTAAAGTCCTGGAGCGCCAGAAACCACCTAGTTACCCGTGCATTCTTCCCCTTTTCCCATATTCATCTCAGGGGCGCATGATCTAACACTAGCCTGAACTTAATGCCTAACAGTTACAATCTCATGGTGTCGATTGCCCACTTGATAGCCAAGCACTCTTTTTCTACAATGGCATAGTTCTTCTCACAGGAGGAGAATTTCCTACTCAGGTATAGGACTGGATGTTCATCAACATCTATTTCCTGGGACAGCACAGCTCTTAAACCGACCTCGGAGGCATCCGTCTGGAGCATGAACCCTTTAGTGAAGTCTGATGCGACCAAGACTGGCTGTGTGCACAGGACGATCTTCTACTCCTGGAATGCCCTCTTAGCTTCAGAGGATTATTTGACCATCGACGACTTTGTGCCCTTGAGAAGATCCGTCAGGGGGATGGCTATCATGGCAAAATTTGGGCTAAATCGCCAATAATATCCCACAATTTCCAGAAACGCCCTAACCTTTTTTTTTGAAGACCGGCTGAGGCCACTTTTGGATTGCCTACACTTTGCCTATTTATGGCTTAATCTCACCCTTCCAACGATATAGTCCATGTTCTTTGCCTTTTCTTTCCCGGGTGCTCACTTCTTTGGGTTTATGGTAAACCTTGCCTTCCTCAATGCATCGAGCACCGCCTGGACCTTCTGCAGGTGACTTCCCCAATCCGGGCTGAAGATCGCAATGTCGTCCAAGTAAGCGGTGGCGTACTTCTTGTGTGGGACCAGTGTCCGGTCCATAGTCCTCTGGAAGGTAGCTGGGGCTCCTTGTAGTCCGAACGGCATCCAGGTATACTGAAAGCACCCGTCAGGGGTAGAGAAGGCCATCTTCTCCTTGGCACTTGGAGACAGGAGAATTTGCCAGTACCCTTTCATTAGGTCCAGGGTGGTTATATGTCTGGCCTCTCAATAAGCTCATCGACCAGGGTCATCGGATAAGCATGAAGCTTAGACACCTCATTTAGCTTTCTGTAATCATTGCAGAAGCTCCACTCTCCATCCGTCTTTGGCACAAGGACAATAAGGCTGGACTAACCTCTCTTTGACTCCTCAATGACACACAGGCTCAAAATTCTCCTCACCTCCTTTGAGATCATCTTGCAGCAGGCTTCGGGAATCCGATACGGCTTTTGATTCACCCTCACATGTGGTTCAGTCAAGATTTCATGCTCCACAACCTGCATACAACCTGATATCTCCTAAACAGGTCCCGGTTCCGCTGAAGCAGCTCACGGCACTGTTGTTTCTGGGCCTCACATGGTGCTCAATACAGTATAATGGACTTACATAGTGCTCCACACAGTATGATGGGCCAACATAGTGCTCCATAAAATATAATAGGTGCCATATTTAAGACAAACATGAATAAGTACTCACCTTTGCCCACTCCCCCGCTGCCCCAGTCTCTTCATGGTGTCTTCAGATCAGATGCACACCTCGGTAGAGTGGGCACATTGTAAAGATTTCATGGCGTCCGCTGCGAAGAGATATCAGACGCAGAGGGGGAATGATGGGAGAGGGAACTTCAACTGGATGCCTACAGGATGCCAACATAGTTGAAAGTGTGATGCCAGGTGAAAGTGCAATGCTGGACCCACCCAGCGTAGTGGGCCAGATATATTCACCCGGCGGGCCAGAGTTTGACAAATGTGCTCTACTTATAGGATAGGAGATAGCTTACTTTTTGTTGGCTGAGCGCTGGGACCCTCAGCTGTCTGGAAAAAAGCTAACCAGCATTGTTCAGCTTTTGGGCCTGTGCTTTGCATTCTGGGAAATATAGTCTTTATTCCAGACACTGTACTGTTACCTTATATTAGTTGATTATCTGAGCTGTCTGGTTTTTCTCTAGCCATATGCATGCTGTTTCCTCCAGCAAACTGCAGAATGCATTGTGTAATACAGTAGATTATGCAAAGCATAACAGACACCATAAACCCCATGCCTTTTCTCAGGTCAAGCTGAACTTCTCCCTATGGATTGTTTTGCTCTTTTCTCTGAGCGCTCGTTATTTGCAATGGCCAGGTCTTTTAATTCGGCTTCACTAGTGATCTGAAAGTCTAACTTTGGGTCAGAGCAAACAGCTATAATAGCTTTTGCCCATGGTCACATTTGCCGTGGTGAACATGTGTATGTAAGCAGCATGGTATTTGTCCACAGTCTATGGGGTGAAGAGGAGCAGATCACTTCTCAGAATCAGTTTTCTCAGTAACAGCCAGGAAGACAGCTTTATTCATTTACTAAGGAAAACATGCAGGGCTGATTCAGACAGTCACTCTTAGAGTTCCTCAGCATGCTTGTTTTTAACCCCTTAATGACCGCCAATAAGCATTAAAACGGTGGCCGCTAAAACAGTGATTGGAATTAAGGGTATAGTGTCCCAATAGTCTGAGAATAAGTGAGCACGTAAAAAAAATGGCGGCAAAAGCGTGTTTTTTTTCCAATTTGATCACTGTGATCAGGGGCGTATCCGGGGGGGGCAGCCGCCGGCAGGGGGGCGCAGTCGGGCCGCCTAATGCGGCGGTCCGCAGTGTCTCCCCAGGCAGCTGCATTCTGCCGCCCCCGGCCTGGAAGTCGGCGGTTCCCTGTGTCGGCTGTCAAGCTGACAGCCGGCGCAGAGATGCTGCCGCGTGCCGACTCCCAGGGATCAATTGTACTGGCATCTATACAGACGCCAGTACAACTGACGCTCTGACCGCCAGGTCAGAGCAACGGCAGCAGCGTGATCAGGTCATGTGATCACGCTGCTGACGTCACTCGTCGGCGCCCAGAAGGAGGAACGTTGGTGGTAAGTGTGCTCCACTGGAGCTGAAGAACCACGCAAAGATGGAGGGAGGGGGGACATAATGTATGGGGGGATATAGAGTGGGGATGGTGGATACTTTTTTGTGGGGGGGTTTGGAGTGAGGATGGGGGAGTACTTTGTGTGGGGGGTTTGGAGTGGGGATGGGGGGAGTACTTTGTGGGGGGGTTTGGAGTGGGGATTGGGGAGTACTTGTGTGGGGGGATTTGGAGTGGGGATGGGGGAGTACTTTGTGTGGGGGGATTTGGAGTGGGGATGGGGTGTACTTTGTGTGGGGGGATTTGGAATGGGGATGGGGGTACTTTATGTGTGGGGGATTTGGAGTGGGGATGGAGATACTTAATGTGTGTGGGGGATTTGGAGTGAGGATGAGGGGGTACTTTGTGTGGGGGATTTGGAGTGGGGATGGGGATACTAAATGTGTGTGGGGGACTTGGCGTGGGGATGGGGGGATTTAATGTGTGTGGGGGATTTGACATGGGGATGGGGATTTGGAGTGGGGATGGGGGATGTAATGTGTGTGGGGGGATTTGGAGAGGGGATGGGGCATTTAATGTGTGGGGGGGATTTGGAGTGGGGATGGGGTGATTTAATGTGTGGGGGATTTGGAGTGGGGATGGGGGGATTTAATGTGTGTGTGGGGGATTTGAGGACACTGAAGAGTATGTATGAGGAAACAGTATGGGGGGTGGGTGCAGACAGTATGGGAGCGAACGGGTGAATGTATGTGGACACAGTATGGGGAGTGAGGGTGATGGGATGTGTGCAGACAGAGTATGGGGAGTCGGGTATGTGTGAGCAGACAGAATAGAGAGTGAGGGGGTAAATATATGAGGAGACAGTATGGTGAACTGGGGGGATGTGAGAGGAGACAGTATGAGGAGGGAGGGGAATAGTGTGAGGTGACAGTATATTGCAGATATTTTTATTTAGGAGCATTATAATGACTCTTCTGTCTTTAAGAGCATCATGTGGAGAGTTGGTGCAGAAGACCAGTGAAGATGGAAGTCTGCAGAGACGGCTGTGGGTGAGAAAACTCATCATGGAGTCTGGACAAGAAGAAGAAAAGGAGACAATGTCATCTATAAGGTACCTGGATGTAAATGTTATTTGTGAAATTGACTAATTCTTATGTTTTTATTTATGTTAGGAGCATTAAAGGGGTTCTCCAGGTCTGTGCGGAGTCTGCAGTCATTCTATGTGACTGCAGACTTCAGAATTCTCACAGTGCGCACTGCACGCTGTTAGGATTCTCTTGTGCCGGTGATTTACATACATGCAGTTGAGTCGCACATGGTACCAGGGCTATGGGATACTCGGCACCGAGCCCATGGAAGTCTATGGGGGTTGTCACTGGCAGCAGAGCTCGGTCCGTGGCCCTGGGGCTCATACAATGGGGGAATATTTACAGGGGATAAAAGTAATAGTTCGTGACGCCACCTGTGGTTTCTGATCAGTTGTGACCAGCGCTGCAGGGTTAATCTTCTGAGGGGATGTTATTAGGCAGCTAGATGTTAAGTCCCCCACAGGTGGGACTGTTCCCTCAAAGTCAATGGTGTTGCAGATAATAAGTCAGTACACACAATTCAGTCTCTTTCCATACCTTTACTGGTAGATGTTGCAGGCATGTCCCGAGAAGCTGGTCAGGTTGGAGAATGCACATTCAGGGAATTGCTAAGCAGGTGTAAGGCCTCCTTTACCTTTGAATATCTGTGAGTCCTAACTTGCATGAAGTCAAGTTTAACTCTTACTATAGCAGCTACGCCCGGTCGACATTGTGGTAGAGCCTTTTCTGTCTCTGATAATCAGATGTTGGCTAGAACGAAGTCCTCCTATTGCAGCGTCCTGCTCAAAGTCCTTGTTCTCCCTGACTCCAGTTACGTATCAACACTTAGGGCTACCTTCTGCGACTTGAAGTCCAGCAAGGCCTCCGGATTTTCTATCACTAGTCGTGAAGTACTAGCAATGCTTCGGACCCGGTGTCCGGTCAATTTAGTGAAGGTGATCTGTCACCTAAGTCACTTGTCCTTCTTTCACCACTCGCCTGTCGCCCTGCTCTTGCCCTTAACATAAGCACGGGTAGCAGTAGGTGTAATAGTCAGTTGTTCTTCCAAGCTCACTGACCTGCTCTCAGTTGACTCGATGTTATAACTGCTGTAGTCCCCTTCCTTCTTTCCTTTCTAAACTCTGTCCAGAGCAGCTCACAGGACGTTCCGTCAGACTGTATACACGCTGTAGCTCCGAGAGTCACTTTCCACGTTCTTAGGGAACACAGGCAGCTTGTTCTGAGATAACGGCTTCAGATGTAGCTCTGACTAGGCTAGAGTGATTTCCTCCACTCGTACTAGCCTCCACTTCAGCTCGAGATGAACTACCTGAGCTCTGTCAGGAGTCAGTCTTCTCTCCCTCCAAGACTAGACACTTGAACTAACTAACTAACTCCTACGTCACACTAACTTAAATAGTCTAAGCTGCCCTCTGGTGGAAGTGTTGGGAAGTGTGTGTGAATGAATATCAGGCTTCACAATTACCTTATCTGTGCACTCTCCAGGAAACATGTGTACCAAGCGCAGCTGGGCCACACATCCCCCCCTGGTTAAACTCAGCACTCCCGGGCTGAAATAGAAAAGAAAAACATTTTTGTTTTGCATATAACATTAACATATAACTCATCCCTTGCGGAAGGTAAGGACTCTTTAACGTTACATTTTGTACAATGGCATTAGAAAAATATCAAAACATTTTTCACATAAATATATACAAGACAAGATTCTTGTGGAGGACCCGCACCAAAAACCTCCCACGTGGGTCCTGGGTGGGCTGCAGGACTTCTGAGCTGCAGACCTCACTCTAGGCCACACCATAGGGTTTTTCTTCAGAGGTAGTTAAGGCTTTATGTAAAACCAAGATGGGGCACCGAAGTGCGAACTATTTACAATGAAAGTTTTTGGGCTGGCACAGTCCACAGCCACGCAGTCTTTGCATAATGAAACACATTTCAAGTAAAATCACATTATACTTCAATACTATTCAAATTAGTACTATATTTCTTATTACCCAACTGGGGTATTCTATGCATACTATGCAAACATCATCACATTTGGCAAATAACATTATTAAACATTTATCATAATATTAATAAAGTGCAAATTTCTTCAACTTCTTCAACTTTATACAAGTACAGTAAACCCTGTCTGGGTCCTACTGGTCTTCTTCTTTACAGATTTCAACAACGTCTTCCACTCCTGGGGCTGGAACGACGCGGTGCTCTTTTGATCGCATAACAAACAAATCATGGCCTGCAATTTGCGTTTGCGTTGACACAGTTCTTGTCGCATTTGAGCGATCTTCTTGGGTCCCCACGGGTGCCTCAAGCAGGTGCAAATCTTCCGTTGAAGACGCAGACTTGCGCTGTGATTTAACTGAGGACGCACCATCCGGTTGCGTTGCAGTATAGGACGCACAATCCTGATGCACTTCATAATGGGCTGCAGGTTGCGATGCAGAAGCGGTCGTGGGTTGCGATACAGAGTGAGGTCGCAGGTTGTAGTGCTGGGTAAGATCTTGATGCAGAGGAGGACGCAGGTTGCGATGCTGGTGCACGGCCGGGTGCTGTTGGTAATGGAGACTGGGACACTGCGACATGATGCACACTACCGGCGTCGGGGACGGGGTCGCTGACATGGGTGACGTTTAAGGCATACCACCCTTTTAGGCCCCAGTGCCGCGTATAGCTGACTATGTCCCCATTCATAAGGTCCCTTCCCGGGTGACCAATGGCAGATGGGACTCTACATCCCTGCGACTGACAAAGACTCCTTGGTATAGGCCTGGCTCATGGATGAAGCCCCAGCCTTTGCAGAGTTTAAAGTCGCTAACGCACCCCTGACGCCGCGGTTCCCGGAGCGTACCTTTATCCCTCCGGACATTATCCTTGTCGGCGAGGAACTCCTCATGGTACCACTGACGGAACTGCTGCACCTCTCTTTCCTCCTGCTGGCGTCGCTGCTCCTGCTCTCTGCGTCGCCATTCGTTGTGGGTCTGGATATCATAGGTCACATCGTCCAGATACTCCATCACGTCCCAGTCGACCTCCATCATGGACGGCTGGCTTCCCTCCAGTGTCCCTACCGGGGAACTGCATTCTGCTGCGGCCTCCTGGCCTGGCTGGCACTCCGGTCTGGGCAGGGCCTCCTCAGCCTCCGTCCCTCCGACCGGATCATCGGTGGAGTCGGGATCAGCTCTTTCGGGGCCGGCCTCCGGTTTCTCTTCAGCCGCTGGCTGTGGTGGCACAGGGAGCACAGGTAATGGCTTCGTTCCTGGGGGAGAGAGCATTGCGTCCCACAGCAGCCGCTGTTTCCGGGCACGCCAGCTTCTCTCCGTCTCATCCATCTCTTCACGGCGCTGGATCATTTCCTTGAGCACCGCATTCACCTCCTCCAATTCTAGCATAATTTGGTCGGTGTCCCTAACTGGGGACGGCTCCGGCACAGGCAGTAGCTTTTCTGGGGAACGGGGCCTGCGCGCCGCCGCTCCTCCATACAGCGTGTCCTGTCCTTCCGCCATCTCTCTCCAGGCCAGACTGTGCTTTCCATCAGGAACAATCTGGTCTCTTCCGTGGAGGCGGGATTTGCGCTTCCTCTTTTTGGCATAGAAAATGAAGAGGAGGCGGATCTCCTTAGCAGTGGGGCAGGCTCTCACATTATAGTAGCATTTAGAGAGGGCGCCCATCACTTTCGCGCCACAGGGGGGGTACGCCCACGAAGGCACGCCCTTCTTCTTCACCAGCGCCTCAGGGCGCGAATATGGCGGAAAATGGCGCCAAAAATTACAAAAGCTGCTCACAGTCTTTTTCACAAAAACAGTTCAAATAGGCACACAGGACTCACAAATTGTAAGCTTCGGATCCTGTTCGTGACGCCAAAGATGAGTCGCACATGGTACCAGGGCTATGGGATACTCGGCACCGAGCCCATGGAAGTCTATGGGGGTTGTCACTGGCAGCAGAGCTCGATCCGTGGCCCTGGGCGCTCATACAATGGGGGAATATTTACAGGGGATAAAAGTAATAGTTTGTGATGCCACCTGTGGTTTCTGATCAGTTGTGACCAGCGCTGCAGGGTTAATCTTCTGAGGGGATGTTATTAGGCAGCTAGATGTTAAGTCCCCCACAGGTGGGACTGTTCCCTCAAAGTCAATGGTGTTGCAGATAATAAGTCAGTCACACACAATTCAGTCTCTTTCCATACCTTTACTGGTAGATGTTGCAGGCATGTCCCGAGAAGCTGGTCAGGTTGGAGAATGCACATTCAGGGAATTGCTGAGCAGGTGTAAGGCCTCCTTTACCTTTGAATATCTGTGAGTCCTAACTTGCATGAAGTCAAGTTTAACTCTTACTATAGCAGCTACGCCCGGTCGACATTGTGGTAGAGCCTTTTCTGTCTCTGATAATCAGATGTTGGCTAGAACGAAGTCCTCCTATTGCAGCGTCCTGCTCAAAGTCCTTGTTCTCCCTGACTCCAGTTACGTATCAACACTTAGGGCTACCTTCTGCGACTTGAAGTCCAGCAAGGCCTCCGGATTTTCTATCACTAGTCGTGAAGTACTAGCAATGCTTCGGACCCGGTGTCCGGTCAATTTAGTGAAGGTGATCTGTCACCTAAGTCACTTGTCCTTCTTTCACCACTCGCCTGTCGCCCTGCTCTTGCCCTTAACATAAGCACGGGTAGCAGTAGGTGTAATAGTCAGTTGTTCTTCCAAGCTCACTGACCTGATCTCAGTTGACTCAATGTTATAACTGCTGTAGTCCCCTTCCTTCTTTCCTTTCTAAACTCTGTCCAGAGCAGCTCACAGGACGTTCCGTCAGACTGTATACACGCTGTAGCTCCGAGAGTCACTTTCCACGTTCTTAGGGAACACAGGCAGCTTGTTCTGAGATAACGGCTTCAGATGTAGCTCTGACTAGGCTAGAATGATTTCCTCCACTCGTACTAGCCTCCACTTCAGCTCGAGATGAACTTCCTGAGCTCTGTCAGGAGTCAGTCTTCTCTCCTCTCCCTCCAAGACTAGACACTTGAACTAACTAACTAACTCCTACGTCACACTAACTTAAATAGTCTAAGCTGCCCTCTGGTGGAAGTGTTGGGAAGTGTGTGTGAATGAATATCAGGCTTCACAATTACCTTATCTGTGCACTCTCCAGGAAACATGTGTACCAAGTGCAGCTGGGCCACACACAGTCACATGCTGACTAGACATGTGTGGCTTCACTCAATGAAAATGAACAGAGCGAGGCCGGGCACGTCTAGTCGGAATGTGGCCAGAAGTATATAAATCACATGCTTGTGCTGACATGACCGTCCACAAGCAAGGGAGAATCCTAAAAGTGTGCACAGCATTAGTTGTGAGAATTCAGAAGCTGCAATGTCAGGATTCAGCTCTGCAGGTTCCAGCAGTCGTCACATGGACACATAACTCATATGCGACCTTCATACTTATGGTCCTGTGACAACGAGCTTCTCTTCCTGCTTCTCTCAGTTTTTCACTGAACATTAACAGCCTTAGGGAGAGCAGCTCATTGGTACATGACTAAGTGTGCAAATCGCATGTGTGCCTGGGGGGGGGGGGGTGCCAAACCGAATTCTTGTTCCGGGTGCCAGAAAGCCTAGATACACCTCTGACTGTGATAGAACCTAACACAGTGATCAAAAGCCAATAATGAGTTTGTATTCCCTCCCATGTTTCATCGACTTAGGTTAATTCTTTTTTATTTTATAATTTTTATTTCTTTCATTCTTTGTGGTTAGAGTTGGGCTTATGGGGTTAGAGTTGGGGCTTGGATTTTTTCAAAAGTTAAAAAAAAATGATGTGATATGACGACCAGTGTTGAGTGTTTAATTTGCATCGGTGTGCTTGGGTATGCACCGATTATCATGGGTGCTCGGGTGCCATGCTCGGTCTCCGCTCAGCATTTTTTGTAGCTGTTGGGCAGCCAAAAAAAGTGTGTGGATTGCCTGCCATACATGGGCAATCCCCGCATGTTTCTTTTGGATGCCTAACAATCGCAAAACATACGGGGTGGGGACTCGAGCATGTCACTGTGCAGTTCCTTTGGGTTCAAAATCCTCACTATTCCCCTGGATAAAATCCTTGGGGGGTTTAGTTTGCAAAATGGGGTCAGTAGTGGGGGGTTTCTGCTGCTTGGGTGCCTTAATATGACGTCGGCCGCATTCTATTTCAGCCATATTTGTGTTCTTAAATTCAAATATTTCTCATTCTGTTCCGAGCCTACTGCCTTTTGTCCAAACAGAACTTTTTGCCTACATGTTGGATATCGCCGTTCACATAAAGTGGGCAACAAACTGTGAGGTTCACTTTTTGATAATACCTCTTGCAAAATTGAGAAATTTGGGGCTAAGGCTACTTTCACACTTGCGTTTTTTAGCGCTGCGCATCGTGCGCTATTGGTCGCATGCGCAATGTTCCCCTATCATTAACATGGCGGGCGCAGTGTTTTGCGCTTGCACGCGCTCATTAGCGTTTGACGTGCACAGCGCATTTTCCAGGTGTGCGCCCAGACGCGCTAGACGCTACATGTTGCATTTTTTTTTTCAGCACTCCAATTTAAAAAGGCGCGTACGCACGTGTGCGCACGCTATGCGCATAAAAATATCATTGCCGTCTATGTGGGCGCTGGCGTGCGTGTGGCTGTGCGCTTGTCAGCGCTTGTGCGCGCACGCGATTTTTTAGTAAACAATGTCTAGACACTTGTCAAATGACCCCCTAGACAAGATACATTGTTTGTGAGGAGTTTAGATATAAGGAGTATAGATAAAGGAAGGTGTCAGTGCCACACAGACCCCTACTCAGACTGCCTGGAGACTGCTTGCTGATAAGACCTGAAGATACAGCCTGGATCCCTATAAAAAGGCCTGCAAACAACAAGCAACATACTACAGTGCCTGGAGACTGGAGCTGAAGACTGGAAGATCCATTTTGGACCACAACAGCCAGAATATTGCCTGGAGACACTGCGCCTGGACTCAAGACCGATCCAAAGTGCAAGAATGTGAGTATTCTTTAAACAAATGACAGGCTGTCCTTCTAATGTAATATGTGTTCATGTTTTTTTTTTTTTATTTGCAGCATGTCTTCTGGATCTGAATATTCCCCATCCCGGCAAGAACTGGCCGAAGCAGAGCATGATGTGAGTATCTTCCTGCCTTTGGGTAAGTATAGCTGTAGATTCTACAAATGGCTAAAATTTGGTTTCCTTTTTCAGACATCATCGTCGGACACGGGCATTGAGGAGTCTCAGGAGCAGTCGCAGCCGAGTCAAGTCCCGGTGGCGAGACGGAATGTAAGTATATAGCCTTTGAATGTCTATTTCTTTTCTACTCCTATTTTTCTTTTTTTGGTAAAAAATATACAAGATTGTAATTTTGTTTTTGTTTCTTCTAGGTTCCACAACGGGACGACGACCTGTATGTGGACAACGATGCCCTCATCTGCCAGGTCCATGATCGTGTCCCGTTGTGGGACAGCCGAGATCCCCTGTACAAGGACAATGTGGTGACCCGGCGGCTATGGAACGAGGTGGCCGCAGCGTTGATGGATGGCTGGGACAGCGCCTCTCCAAACCTCAAAAAGGCGTTTAGTAAGTATTTTCATTCTCTGTAATGCTGCACTCACTGTTCTTCCTGAGGCTACTGATGGGTTTACTGGCAGATATATTCTGCCAGCAAACCCAACAGTGCCCTCTGGTTCAAAAGTGACTGCCCTGTGTATGCTATTGCTATGTGTTCTGCATTCAATTGTTTGTTTTTATGTTGCACTCACTCTTGTTCCTGAGGCTACTGATGGGTTTACTTGCAGATATATTCTGCCAGCAAACCCAACAGTGCCCTCAGGTTCAAAAGTGACTGCCCTGTGTATGCTATTGCTATGTGTTCTGCATTCAATTGTTTGTTTTTATGTTGCACTCACTCTTGTTCCTGAGGCTACTGATGGGTTTACTTGCAGATATATTCTAACAGCAAACACAACAGTGTCATGTGTTTCAACAGTCACTGACTTGTGGATTCTTGAGCTTTGTGTTGTGCATTCTATTGAGTTTGTTATTGCCCAGTCACTCTTGTTCCTCATGGTACTGTTTTTTTGCTGCCAGATATATTCTAACAGCAAACACAACAGTGTCATGTGTTTCAACAGTCACTGACTTGTGGATTCTTGAGCTTTGTGTTGTGCATTCTATTGAGTTTGTTATTGCCCAGTCACTCTTGTTCCTCATGGTACTGTTGTTTTTGCTGCCAGATATATTCTAACAGCAAACACAACAGTGTCATGTGTTTCAACAGTCACTGACTTGTGGATTCTTGAGCTTTGTGTTGTGCATTCTATTGAGTTTGTTATTGCCCAGTCACTCTTGTTCCTCATGGTACTGTTGTTTTTGCTGCCAGATATATTCTAACAGCAAACACAACAGTGTCATGTGTTTCAACAGTCACTGACTTGTGGATTCTTGAGCTTTGTGTTGTGCATTCTATTGAGTTTTTTATTGCCCAGTCACTCTTGTTCCTCATGGTACTGTTGTTTTTGCTGCCAGATATATTCTAACAGCAAACACAACAGTGTCATGTGGTTCAACAGTCACTGACTTGTGGATTCTTGAGCTTTGTGTTGTGCATTCTATTGAGTTTGTTATTGCCCAGTCACTCTTGTTCCTCATGGTACTGTTGTTTTTGCTGCCAGATATATTCTAACAGCAAACACAACAGTGTCATGTGTTTCAACAGTCACTGACTTGTGGATTCTTGAGCTTTGTGTTGTGCATTCTATTGAGTTTTTTATTGCCCAGTCACTCTTGTTCCTCATGGTACTGTTGTTTTTGCTGCCAGATATATTCTAACAGCAAACACAACAGTGTCATGTGGTTCAACAGTCACTGACTTGTGGATTCTTGAGCTTTGTGTTGTGCATTCTATTGAGTTTTTTATTGCCCAGTCACTCTTGTTCCTCATGGTACTGTTGTTTTTGCTGCCAGATATATTCTAACAGCAAACACAACAGTGTCATGTGGTTCAACAGTCACTGACTTGTGGATTCTTGAGCTTTGTGTTGTGCATTCTATTGAGTTTTTTATTGCCCAGTCACTCTTGTTCCTCATGGTACTGTTGTTTTTGCTGCCAGATATATTCAAACAGCAAACACAACAGTGTCATGTGGTTCAACAGTCACTGACTTGTGGATTCTTGAGTTTTTTCTAATGCTGCATTAACAGTTTTAAATTTTCATTCAGGTATGTGTGTTGAGAGTGATTTTGCACAGACTCCATTGTATTATTTTTTTTTTTTTTTTTTTTGATCAACAGTGAACAAAATCCGCACACGATGGCGCTCGATGAAGGACCGCTTCAACACTGATGTTCGAGCAGAGGGACAGGTTCGCAGTGGTTCTGCAGCAAGGCCCAGAAAAAAATATCGCTATTATCGCGAGTTGGCGTTCCTGAGACCGGTCCTTGCTAGCAGAGCGTAAGTATTTTATTTTATTTTTTCTTTTTTAAGTTTTTAATTTATTTTCTTTTCTACAGCTGATGCTTCTTGTTCATGCATTATAGTAATGTTTTGTTTTTCTTTCCACAGCACCTGGAGCAGCACCATGCAGCCTGTCCCTGAAGCGGTCCTTCCTCGGACAACCTTGGACTCGTCCCAGCCATCCGACAGCCTGGAAGCAACTTGCAGGTCAGCAACACGGACAGCTGGTGATCAGGAAGCTGGTCCATCAGGTGTTCCCCTCTCCCAGGTCTCTGCCACTGGTTATGCGGGCACTTCCCGACAGCGGCAGAGGGCCATGGAGAGGAATGTCTTGCCCGAGTTTGTTCACTTGAGCGAGTCCTTTCAAGGCAATATCAAGACACTTGGAGGCAGAGTTGGAAGCGGTTTTTCACTGATGGAACGTGGTTTTACCCACATGGATCACCGCTTCAACAATGTCGAACAGCGTCTTGATCGCCTGGAGGCCGACCTCAACAGACCAGCGCACCATTTTTTTAGTAAAATAGAACGGGGCATGGCGGATCACCTTAGTCCTGAGCAACAGCTGGGTGTGATGCAGGCCTGCAACAATGCTTACTTGCAGTATATGCAGCAGAATCGGTACGCGCAGCAGTCAGTGGTTGCATATCCAACTGTGCCACCACTGATTCGACAGACATCACTACCGACTTCTGCTGCATACCACTGCACGGCCACCACCATTGCGAGTCACCACTACACCACCACAAGTCCGAGTACTGTTGGACACTCCAACGTCGCCACCACCATGGCAAGCGCTGCTCCTGTGTGGAGCAACACCACCACAGACAGTGGTCCACAGTCATGGACTCAAGCCACCGCAGTACCTGCTTGGGCCACCACACCCACTTCTCCTTCTAGGAGTACTGCCACCAGTCTTCAACAATTTCCGGCCACAGCACCCACTGATCCTATGAGTACCGCCACCAGTCGTCAACAATTTCCGGCCACAGCAACCAATGATCCTATGAGTACCGCCACCAGTCGTCAACAATTTCCGGCCACAGCACCCACTGATCCTATGAGTACCGCCACCAGTCAGCAACAATCCATTTCAAGGCCACCCACTTCTCCTCCTTGGAACACCGCCAACCCTTGTGCTACTCAAAGCACTGCCAACACTTCCACCGCCACTGCCACCACCGAGCATGAGAGCGGTGACCCACATTCACTATTTTTTGGGTCAAGGCCACGGTCAACCAGCTCAAGGCGGACACAGAGAAGTCGGTCCATGCAAGGTACTCCTGTCCCCAAGAAGAAAAAAAGACAAACTTTGTTCGTCCATCCACCCTCTCCTCCTAATGTGTCTCAAACTGCCTCTACTTTGATGTCTGATCTTCCTTCACCCACTAATTTTGTTGCCCCTTCCCCTCAAACCCCTTCATCGCTTTCCAGCCGCTCTTCATCTCTGCACACCCCCAGAGTATCGAAATCACCACCAAAATGTCATTCGCAATAAAAATTTGTAATATTATCTGTACAAATCACATTTCTATCCAACTTCTGGGGCAGTGACTATACCAATTGCATGTTGTACACACATTGTACTAATCTGTTTTTTCTCTTACTTATGGGGCAGTGACTATACCAATTTTTATATTGTACACAAACACTGTAATAATCTGATTTTTCTCTTACTTATGGGGCAGTGACTATACCAATTTTTATCTTGTACACAAACACTGTACTAATCTGATGTTTCTATTACTTATGGGCCAGTGACTATACCAATTTTTATCTTGTACAAAAACACTGTACTAATCTGATTTTTCTATTACTTATGGGCCAGTGACTATACCAGTTTTTATCTTGTACACAAACACTTTAATAATCTGATTTTTCTATTACTTATGGGCCAGTGACTATACCAATTTTTATATTGTACACAAACACTGTAATAATCTGATTTTTCTCTTACTTATGGGGCAGTGACTATACCAATTTTTATCTTGTACACAAACACTGTACTAATCTGATTTTTCTATTACTTATGGGCCAGTGACTATACCAATTTTTATATTGTACACAAACACTGTAATAATCTGATTTTTTTCTTACTTATGGGGCAGTGACTATACCAATTTTTATCTTGTACACAAACACTGTACTAATCTGATTTTTCTCTTACTTATGGGGCAGTGACTATACCAATTTTTATATTGTACACAAACACTGTACTAATCTGATTTTTCTATTACTTATGGGCCAGTGACTATACAAATTTTTATCTTGTACACAAACACTGTACTAATCTGATTTTTCTATTACTTATGGGCCAGTGACTATACCAATTTTTATCTTGTACACAAACACTGTAATAATCTGATTTTTCTATTACTTATGGGCCAGTGACTATACCAATTTTTATCTTGTACACAAACACTTTAATAATCTGATTTTTCTATTACTTATGGGCCAGTGACTATACCAATTTTTATATTGTACACAAACACTGTAATAATCTGATTTTTCTCTTACTTATGGGGCAGTGACTATACCAATTTTTATCTTGTACACAAACACTGTACTAATCTGATTTTTCTATTACTTATGGGCCAGTGACTATACCAATTTTTATCTTGTACAAAAACACTGTACTAATCTGATTTTTCTATTACTTATGGGCCAGTGACTATACCAATTTTTATCTTGTACACAAACACTTTAATAATCGATTTTTCTATACTTATGGCCAGTGACTATACAATTTTTATATGTACACAAACACTGTAATAATCTGATTTTCTCTTACTTATGGGGCAGTGACTATACCAATTTTTATCTTGTACACAAACACTGTACTAATCTGATTTTTCTATTACTTATGGGCCAGTGACTATACCAATTTTTATCTTGTACACAAACACTTTAATAATCTGATTTTTCTATTACTTATGGGCCAGTGACTATAACAATGGCTAGTTGTACACATATTGTACTAATCTTAATTTTCTATTACTTATGGGGCAGTGACAATACCATCGTCATGTTGGACACAAATTGTACTAATCTGATGTATCCAAAACCTTTGTGTGAATATCAATAATTTTTTTTTTTACTCAAAAAAGTCCTAATGTGATCTCTAGAAATGTAATCCAAAAAAATTTTGGCAATTCAAATGTTGGTTTCCTGTTGTAGAAAATAAATGTGCCAATCTTCTTTTAGTAATTTTGGTTTGCTTTGTGTTTATTTCGCCGCCTACACACTGCGCCGTACACACACTGCGCCGTACACTTTGGGTTTTAGACTACACATAACTCCAGGAATGACACATGTTTGTGTACTTCATGGAAATATGTTTACTCCAAAACACAAATATAATCTTTTTTTTTCACAACCAGTCTGTCAGTATGCTAATATTGCACAGACTGAATAGAGGATGGTGTTGAGTGCAAGGCATATCTATTTAACCTTGCCAGATATACTAAAAAGTTTAATGAGTGTGGTGTGTTTTTGACATTATTTCACTTTGTGATACAAGGCCAGGGATTCTAGATATAGTTTGAAATTGAGCACATCCTCTATTCAGTGTGTGTTGAAGAAATAGAGGAGATGATGGTGAAAATAGACTTTATATGTACAATACCCTGACCTTGTATCAATACTATCAGTCTGCATTAATTTGAAGCATACTGTAGCGATGCTGCTGTTTAGAACTGATGTGTACTCACCTGCCCAGCCTTGTGTCATTACTATCACACCTGGGCAGGTGAATAGACATGAGTTTTAACCAGCAGCATTGCTTCAGTCTGCATTAATTATAAGCATACTGTAGCGATGCTGCTGTTTAGAACTCATGTGTACTCACCTGCCCAGGCCTGATACATTCTGAAGTGACAATGCGTTATTTGGGGCATCACCACTTCAGCATGCCACCAGGCATTGGTATAGAACAAGATGTATAATCTTTATTATCTCTGCGTTCCAAATCAAGTCACAGTGACAAAAATAATTGTTGTGTTATCTCCACCATCACTGAAATTGGAAGCAAAAGTGGATAAATAATAAAGGTTATACAACTTGTGTGCATGTATATTTAACTACATAGTCAGGATTACAATTAAATTCATGATGCAGCCAAAAATATGCATCATGAATTCACTGTTAAACCTTGCCATTTCATAATTGTTTTTTAATTTAAAAACAGACTGCACGTGGTAAAGGTATAAACAGAGGTATTTTATTAACATAAAAAAAAAAAAATTATTAACATACAGACAAGAACATTATTTTACACCATTTGTTTTGCCAATCCACCCGTCCTACATCTGACATGAAGTAGGCCGCAAATTGGTCTCTCATTTGGCTGACTTCAACAGAAGACCTGAGAGGGTGCTGAGTGAACTCAGGCAATGGGTTAGGAGCTGCATCATCAAGTTCAAAGTTTGGGTGTTCTTTCGACATGACAAAGTTATGTAGCACCACACAGGCCTTCACAACTTCATCCACTGTTTGCACTTTCAGATGAATGGCTGTGCCCAGAATGCGCCATCTGGAAACCAGTATACCGAAGGCACACTCTACAGTTCTTCTTGCCCTGGTCAGCCTGTAATTGAAAATTTTTTTGGTGTGGTCCAAGTCACGGCTGGAGTACGGTTTTAGCAGGTGTTGGCTCATCTGGAATGCCTCATCCCCAACCATGACAAATGGCATTTGTGGACCTTCGGTGTGGGGAAGAGGCCGTGGCATGGGGAAATTAAACTGGTTGCCATACAACCTCCGTCCCATGTCCGAGTTCTTAAACGCCTGTGAGTCATTCCCACGGCCAAATGCCCCAATGTCCACCGCAACAAACATACAGTCTGCATCCGCAATGGCCATAAGAACTGTAGAATAGTACTTCTTGTAATTATAGTACTCCGAGCCTGTTCTTTTAGGTTTGATGATGCGGATGTGTTTCCCATCAACTGCTCCCAAACAGTTGGGGAAATTGCAGGTTGTCCAGAATTTCTCGGCTATTTCTAGCCACTTTTCTGTGGTGGGCAGGGGCATAAATTCCGGACAGAGAACAGTCCACAATGCCCGGCAGGTGTCCACAACAATTCCTGACAACGTGGAGATACCAATCCTGTACTGGAAGTGAAGTGAAGACAGGCTCTCTCCAGTAGCAAGGAATCTAGAGAAATAACAAAACAAATATTATTGTATATGTTTTTGTAAAACATTAATAAAATAAAAAATGGCATAAAAATAATTCTGCAGGTCTTTGTTTAATAGCTGGCAGAACAATAATTCTGTCATCTTTGGAATAGTACATGGCATATACAATTATGCAGGCATTGGTTTCTCAATAATACATACCGTAATGTCACCAGGAGTCTTTCCTCTGGAGGAATCGCCCGACGGAGCTGGGTGTCCTGTCTCCTTATTAATTGTTGGACCCGAGCAAGTAAATCCATGAAGGATTGTTGTGACATCCGGGTGTAGTCGGTAAATTTCTCCGGGTTTGACTGCAGCTCACTGTAGAGAGTGTGGTACGCTCCACGGCTCTCCCGGAGTTCTACAATGGGATGTACCCACAAACGCCGCCGCTGCCGTCTCCGCTGTCTATCTCTCTCCCTTTGTTCATGGCAAGCAACGGCATAAGACTGAGCTATAGCCATGTCCACATCAAGGTTGAAGAAGAAAGTCTGCATAAGCTGATCCATGTTCATCAAGGCAAATCCAAGCAAATGTAAAAAAGGGCTGTGAACAGGCTCTATTTATATTTTCAATAAGACACGCCCACTGGTATCCCATTGGTGGGTTCTGTTGCAACAATTTTTCAAGGATTTTCATCATGTGTTTTGCACAGGAAAAACGCAAACGCATACAAAAACGCTTGAAATCGCATACAATCGCTTACAATCGCTGCGTTTTTTTGAAGCAATGCGCACACTTCGACTGCAAAATATCGCAGCGATTACACGCGTTTGCACGCGGTTTTTTTTATGCGTTTCATGTGCGCTCGATGCGCAGCGCTAAAAAACGCAAGTGTGAAAGTAGCCTGAAGCAAGATTTTTGTTGAAAAAAACTGAACTTTTTCAAGATGGCGACCTTATGTTATCAAATTCTGTGTCATACATGTAGATTCAAAACAAGGTTTTAGAGGTAAAAGTTAACATTCTTCCCAGGACGTCCTTCATGACAGCACAACAAAAGGTAATCCTACTCATCCTCTAGGGACAGGAAACACACAAGAGGTTAAAAGCAGCTCTCTCCTCTCCACCTCACCCTCAGTGTTTTTCCTGTCCATATCAGGACAGAGCGCACAGAAAGATGCGTAGCAGCGCAAAGATTTACTTGTGGGGTCAGAGGGGAGATTATCTCTTCCCTTCTTGCTGTCAAGAGGCTTCAGGCTGATACATCACTGGGTGGGGGTCTCTCAGCCCAGTTGATAGAGCCTGATGTGGCTCCTGACATCGCCGCTTCCTTCTGCGAAGGGCTCTTGGCGCCAAGTTGCAGCTGCCGGCCGAAGTTCCGGGTCATGCACACAGGCATGTGTTCCAACGTGGAACACATTTCCGGCCTAGGACGCCTTGTGATGATGCTTGTGCATTTCAGCATGGAACGCATATCCGGTTTAGAGGGATACCACTTATCAAGACGGCGCAGCGTTCGTGTCACCTTGGAGTGCAAAAAAATGCTTTTAAAATAGGACAGAAGTACTACCTTAGGATCAGGATCCTCTTCTCGGAAAAAAATTAGGAGATGCCCGGCGTGAAACACTGAACTGTCAGTCATACAAAAAGGAGTGGTGCGCAGATTGTATTGCAAAATTCCTTAAGGACCAACAGCCGTCTCTTTTAACAGACATGTGGACCATGATTAGGGAATACGTCCAAAGCACCGTCGCTAGTCTTGTACCATCACAGCCAGCTCAAAGTTCTTCCCGTCACAAGAGAGCCGGATGGGAGATGGAAGAGTCTTCAGAAGAGCATTCGCTTATTCTTATTATTCAGATGAGGACATTGAGGAAGCGGAAGAAAGTATTCCCCAGATGCCCTCAGAGGAGAGGAAAAAATATTCTTTCTCATCCGAAAATACGGACGGTATTTTAAGAGCTGTACGGGGTACCATGAAGATCGAGGAGGCTCAGTTGACACACATGATACAATACAGTCATGGCCAAAAGTTTTGAGAATGACACAAATATTAATTTTTACAAAGTCTACTGCTTCACTTTTTCTAATGGCAATTTGCATATACTCCAGAATGTTATAAAGAGTGATCAGCTTAAAAGCAATTACTTGCAAAGTCAATATTTGGCTAGAAAATGAACTTTATCCCCCAAAACATATTTCAACATCATTGCAGCCCTGCCTTAAAAGGACCAGCTAACCTCTTTTCAGTGATTGCTCCATTAACACAGGTGTGGGTGTTGATGAGGACATGGCTGGAGATCAATCTGTCATGATTAAGTAAGAATGACACCACTGGACACTTTAAAAGGAGGCTGGTGCTTGGCATCATTGTTTCTCTTCTGTTAACCATGGTTATCTCTAAAGAAACACATGCAGTCATCATTGCAATGCACAAAAATGGCCTAACAGGGAAGAGTATCGCAGCTAGAAAGATTGCACCTCAGTCAACAATCTATCGCATCATCAAGAACTTCAAGGAGAGAGGTTCCATTGTTGCCAAAAAGGCTTCAGGGCGCCCAAGAAAGACCAGCAAGCGCCAGGACCGACTCTTAAAAGTGTTTCAGCTGTGGGATGGGGCTACCAGCAGTGCAGAGCTTGCTCAGGAATGGCAGCAGGCAGGTGTGAGTGCATCTGCACGCACTGTGAGGCGGAGACTCTTGGAGCAAGGCCTGGTCTCAAGGAGGGCAGCAAAGAAGCCACTTCTCTCCAGAATAAACATCATGGACAGACTGATATTCTGCAAAAGGTACAGGCAGTGGACTGCTGAGGACTGGGGTAAAGTTATTTTCTCTAATGAATCCCCTTTTCGATTGTTTGGGACATCAGGAAAACGCCTCATTCGGAGAAGACAAGGTGAGCGCTACCACCAGTCTTGTCTCATGCCAACTGTTAAGCATCCTGAAACCATTCATGTGTGGGGTTGCTTCTCAGCCAAGGGAATCGGCTCTCTCACAGTCTTGCCTAAAAACACAGCCATGAATAAAGAATGTTACCAGAATGTCCTCCAAGAGCAACTTCTCCCAACCCTCCAAGAGCAGTTTGGCGATCAACAATGCCTTTTCCAGCATGATGGAGCACCTTGCCATAAAGCAAAGGTGATAACTAAATGGTTCAGGGAACAAAACATAGAGATTTTGGGTCCATGGCCTGGAAACTCCCCAGATCTTAATCCCATTGAGAACTTGTGGTCAATCATCAAGAGACGGGTGGACAAACAAAAACCTAAAAATTCTGACAAAATGAAAGCATTGATTGTGCAAGAATGGACTGCTATCAGTCAGGATTTGGTCCAGAAGTTGATTGAGAGCATGCCATGGAGAATTGCAGAGGTCCTGAAGAAGAAGGGTCAACACTGCAAATATTGACTTGCTGCATTAACTCATTCTAACTGTCAATATAAGCTTTTGTTAGTCATATGTTTGCAATTATTATATTTCTGTCTGTGATAAAAACATCTGTTAAACACACATAAAAACCAGAGGGCAGCAGATCATGTGAAAATATAATATTTGTGTCATTCTCAAAACTTTTGGCCATGACTGTACAAGATGTTTGGAGGGCTGAAAACACAGAGAAATGGAGTGTTCCCGGTCAACAAGCTTGTAAGTGCAATGATTCTGGAGGAATGTGAGGCTACAGAAAAACGACTGATAATTCCCATAGATTTTAAAGCTCGTCTTCCCTTTGATCCGGAGAAAGTAGATCCCAAAGGTTTACATTCCCATCACCAACGTGGCGAAAAAGAACTCAAAACCTTTTGAGGATTCTACCTTTCTTCGGGATGCTATGGACAGAAAGGTAGAGAGATTTCTAAAAGAAGTTTGAAATCTTCAGCAGCCATTGTTAAAGCTAACATAGCCACCAGGTCCTTGTGCATCTGGATCAACGAACTGACATGCCAGTTAAAATCTAACAACCCCAGAGAGGTTATGTTAGATTTCCTCCCTATGTTAAAAATGGCAACACAATTTATGGCAGATACCTAAGCTGCTATCTAACTCTTAAGACACAACGTCATATACAACAATATGAGTATAGTAATACTGAAGCAAAATTGCTTCATCCCAAATCTGGCCCCATGGCCCATAAATGAATATGGGTTACTCCAAAGAGTTAACAATATATACCAAAAAAAAGAAGTATGGACTCCATCATTTATAAAATTACAAAATACTTTATTAATAGGCAATACAATGCCAACAATAATGGCACACAATACAAAATAAAAATGGAGGCAATAAACTGCAGGTATAAATGCAGGGGTTGCACAGACTAGTTATTAACCAGGGTATAATAAAACGTATCACTATAGCACTAAAATTGTGCAAATAGAAGATGCATATCACATACAAATTGGTATTATCTAAAGACCCATAAGATCAACATTAATCCAGGTATAGTGCCATATGCACCATATAAAAAAAAATCACTAGTTCTTACCCATATCAAGCGGTTCAGACTGTGCGTCCCCAGCGACCCCCTGACGCGCGTTTCGCGGCAGTGCTTTCTCAAAAGAAACCGCTTGATATGGGTAAGAACTAGTGATTTTTTTTATATGGTGCATATGGCACTATACCTGGATTAATGTTGATCTTATGGGTCTTTAGATAATACCAATTTGTATGTGATATGCATCTTCTATTTGCACAATTTTAGTGCTATAGTGATACGTTTTATTATACCCTGGTTAATAACTTGTAATGTATGTAGTACAGTTCATATAGCGTCTTGTGCTTGGGTGCGATGAAAACACAGGAGTCACAGGTTTGATATAGAAAAGTCCTGTATTACTTCATACAAGTTGGCAGAAATAGTCACACAGTTTGCAGACACAGAAACAGGAGACACAGCAGGCCAGAGTAATCCAAGCTCAGCAATCACTCTCCAATACAGATTCAGGATCTTCTTCTCTGTTACCGTAAGTCCATGCAAACGTGGGTCTTTCAAAGAGCAGGGTTCAGAGTCCACAAGTGCTTCAGAGTTCCTCAGTAGGAATAGCTGGAGTACAAGGTCCAAGGCTTACAGGAGTCAAGTCACAGGTTCACTGCAGGCTAGATTCTGAAGCACTGATTGCTCAGCTGTGGCTGCTTAAGAAGCAAAGGAGAGAATCAGGGCGGGAACATGCAAGTTGGAAACTCCATTTTGACTGAGGGCAAGATAGCTGCAGCAAGACAGAAAGTAAAATGGCTGACGAACAAACTGAGTTTCAGGAATATATACATAGAACCTTACATAACTAGTCTGTGCAACCCCTGCATTTATACCTGCAGTTTATTGCCTCCATTTTTATTTTTTATTTTGTATTGTGTGCCATTATTGTTGGCATTGTATTACCTATTAATAAAGTCTTTTGTAATTTTATAAATGATGGAGTCCATACTTCTTTTTTTCGGTATATATTGCTATCTAACTCTGCACGATGGGCCATCTGGCTTAAAACGTGTTCGGGGGACAGCCATTCAAAAATCAGGCTCTGCTCTATCCCATTCTCAGGCGTACATGTCATCAGGCGAGTTTTACATGACATTCTAAAGCGGGCTTCCGACGACAAGAAAGAGTTCCCGTACCACTACTTTCGTAGACCCCATCAGTCCCACAAGCAGGATTACAGGAGTAAGGGGATGACTGGAAGTTTGAGTTACCCCAAGGGAGGTAGAGGTAGATCCACCCAGTTTTCTTCCAGCCCATCGGGGAGACCCTGACACCAAAGAAGTGGGAGGAAGACTTCAGTTTTTCCTGAAGGGTTGGTGGGCCATTACAGACAACCAGGGGATCCTGCGAACCATATGGGAAGGGTACAGAATAGACTTTTCCCATCTCCCCCTCAACAGTATTGCATCACCCGACTGCAGTCACGCTACGCCTCAAAAAGACTCTAGGGGAGGGGATGTCGGGGACCTCCTTAGACCAGGATCAGTCAGTCTAGTAGCCATTTTCTCCATAAAAAAAGCCTTTAGGCAATACCGTACCATTATAAATCTGAAACATCTAAATTAATGGGTCAGGTACAAAAAAATTCAAGATGGATACAGTAAAATAAAAAATTCCGTTAATAGTGAGGGATTCCGCAATGTGCACATTAGATTTAAGAGATGCATACTTCCATGTGCCCATCCACCCCACCCGCAATCAATTTCTGAGGTTTCCGCTGTACCATCAGGGGTCAATCCACCATTTCCAATTCAGGTGTCTACCATTCGTCCTTTCCTCAGCACCATGTATCTTTACAACAGTAATGACGGAGGTGGCAGCCTTACTGAGGAAGGGAATTGTAATTCCATATCTGGACGATATCCTTTTAGTGGCAGACTCAACCATCCTCCTCAATCAACAGCTTGCCCAGACTATCAACACACTGGAATATCTAGGCTGGTGCATCAACTTGGAAAAATCCGACTTACAACCAGATACTCAGAAGGTGTTATTAAGAGTCCTCCTCGATTCACATCACAGGATGTCTTCCCTTACCCTACCCCTCATAAAGAAGTAGGAAATCAAGAACAGAATTTGGGCCTTCCAGAAAAAGAACTTATTCAGGTATGCCATGAGAATTCTGGGCCTGATGACGTCATGCATCCCAAGCGTATGGTGGTATGGTGGAATCAAACCCACTGAAGACAGCTACAAAATACAATCCTGTCAGTCTGGAACAGATATCCAGCCGGTCTAGACAGAAGAATGAAGGTTTCAGCAAGCCTGAGAGATTCCCTTGTTATGTTTCTATAGCTGAGGAGAAACTGCAAAAAATAGCCAAATTAGCAATACACCAGAGAGGCTGGAAACTATTGGATTGCAGTAACCTAAACTAACCGCCACACTAGAAGTAGCCGTGGAGCGTACCTACGGTGATCCTAGACGCCTCGTCACAGCCGGAGAGATAGCTACACCTAAAGGCAAAAAGATGAATGCTATCTGCCCCGGAGCAGAATCCCCAAAGAAATAGGAAGCCCCCGAACATGTAATGGCGGTTAGACAAGAAGAAAACACGGACACAGACAGAAAATAGAATGAGCAAATGCTGGGGCCCAATCTGTCTAGATAGAAAAATATAGGAAAGAATTCTGACTGCAACCCAAAAAAAACCTGACAAAAATACCAACACTTCTGATTAACAAAAAACCTGAGATCACACGATCTCTACCACCTAAATCAGATCTCTGGTGTAACACACAGCAACACAGCAAATAAAAAGTGACAAAGGAACAAAGCAAAAATGAAAACACACAATGAGCACAATTGCAGCGCAAGACCCCAAAAGGGGACCAAGCTGCAGTCCACTGCAAGCAGCAAACCAGCAGTGAAAATCCAACACAGGAAAAAAAACAAAAACACTTATCTGTTGTGAATGTGTTAGAAATTAATTCTGAGCAGAAGCTCCCTCTGGTGGTTACAAACAGTACTGAACTATTCAATGAAGATTGTGAAGATTGGCAATCAGGTATTACAGACTGGTCTTATATAAGGGAGGTTCCCTCCCATCAGGGTTGCCGGTGATCAATTGTTCTTGTCTCAACTTTGGTTCCTGGTTCACTTGGAAGCTTGCTGTGTCTTGCCTGCATCTTCTGCTAACAGATAAGATATTTTCTGCTTTTATTTTTGTGCTTGCTTTTTGCATTTTGTCCTGCACTTCTGTGGAGGTCAGCCAGGTCCCCTCCGGGGCTTGTGCTCCTCTCAGTTTATCTGAGCCACTGTTATTTGTTCATTTGCCTTTTCCAGTTTTTTCAGTGGCTGCTGCTTAGTTTTGTTACACCAGAGAACTAATTTAGGTGGTAGAGGTCGTGTGATCTCAGGTGTTTTTGCAATTAGTGTGTTGGTATTTTTTTAGGGTTTTTTGGATTGCAGTAAGTGTCCTTCCTATCCTTTTCTTTCTAGGAAGATTGGGCCCCAACGTTTGCTCATACTATTTTCTGTCTGTGTCTGTATTTCCTCTTGTCTAAACGCCATTATATGTTTGGGGGCTTCCTATGTTCTTTGGGGATCTGCTCTGGGGCAGATAGTTTTCCTCTTTCTATCTTTAGGTGTAGTTAGCTTCTCAGGCTGTGACGAGGCATCTAGGACCAACGTAGGTATGCTCCACGGCTGCCTTTAGTTGTGGTGGTTAGTCATGGTACTGCAATCCAGTAGTTTCCAACCTCTCTGGTGTATTTGCCTTTTTTGCCTGCTCTCCTCAGCTACCAAATCATAACACTTATCTGAATGAGAGCAGGAAAGCAAGATGTGCTCCAAGCAAGAGCAGGAGGAACAATTGATTACCGGCAAGGCTGCTGGGAACTCAGGTCACTTATATCATACCATTCAAAGCCAGCTGAAGGCCATTCAGTAATTAGTTCACTAGTTAGACACTTTGATCCCTTCACATGCAGTGCATTCTCTCTCAAAATCTGGAACACAGTCCGAACATGTTTCACATGAGAGTCCCAGTCGTTGGAAAAAATCAAGATATCATCCAAATAAACAAAAAGAAATTTATCCACAAAATCCCTGAAAATATCATTCATGAAGGATTGGAAGACGGAAGGGGCATTAGTAAGCCCAAAAGGCATCACTAGGTACTCAAAAAGCCCCTCTGGGGTATTAAACGCCGTCTTCCATTCATCCCCGTGCTTAATGCGAATAAGGTTATACGCCCCTCTGAGGTCAAGCTTGGTAAACCAACTAGCACTTTTCACTCTGGAAAATAGGTCAGAAATCAAAGGTAACGGATATTGATATTTAACAGTGATCTTATTCAGGAGGCGATAATCAATACACTGCCTCAATGAACCATCCTTTTTGGCCACAAAGAAAAAACCGGCACCCAAGGGTGAGGAGGATGGTCTGATATGACTCTTCTCCAATAACTCCTTGATATAAGATCGCATAGCATCGTGTTCAGGTACAGATAAATTAAAAAGGCGACCTTTAGGAAATTTACCACCAGGAACTAACTCAATAGCGCAATCGTAGCTCCTGTGAAGAGGTAAGGATGCAGATTTACTTTCACTAAACACATCAGAAAAATCAGTCAAAAAGTCAGGGACATCCTGAGACTGGGGAGAGGCAGAAAAAACAGGAGTGTCAGTATTAACACATTGGCAACCCCAACTGGTCACAGACACAGATTTCCAATCCAAAACAGGATTATGAGTCTGTAACCAAGGGAAACCCAGTACAATAATGTCATGCAGATTATGCAACACCAGAAATTTGCAACTCTCCTGATGATCTGGTTCAACCCTCATTATCACCTGAGTAGAAAACTGGGGTTTATTCTCCGCTAAAGGGATAAAAATCAATGCCCAGTAAAGGAATAGACTTCTGCAGGGGTATCATGGGAAACCCACAACGTTTGGCAAAGTCAAAATCCATCAGGTTAATAGCTGCTCCTGAATCAACAAAAGCCTGAGCAGAAAATGTGGACAGGGAGCAAATCAGGGTAACAGTCAACAGAAATTTAGTCTGAACACTACCCAAGACAACTGAGCGTGCAAAACGTCTTCCCCGCTTAGGGCAGACGGAAATAGCATGGGAAGCGTCACCACAGTAGAAACATAACCCATTGCGCTTACGAAACTCATGACATTGAGCCCCAGAAGTCACTCCATCACACTGCATGGGCTCAGGAGCTGGCTCACAAGGCAACACTATCTCACGCATACCTCTGCGCTCCCGCAAACGTCTGTCAATTTCAATAGCCAAAGACATAGAATCATTGAGACCAGAGGGAACAGGGAATCCTACCATAACATCCTTTACATTTTCTGACAGACCCTTCCGATAAAGGGCTGCCAAAGCATCATCATTCCATTTGGTCAGGACTGCCATTTTCAAAATTTCTGACAGTACAGCTCAGCGTCTTCACGACCCTGATTTAATGCCAACAAGGTCTTTTCAGCTTGATCAGTGACATTAGGTTCATCGTACAATAACCCCAGAGCCTGAAAAAATACATCAACATCATTCAAAACAGGATCCCCAGGTGTCAGGGAAAAAGCCCAATCCTGAGGGTCGCCGCGCAGCAGAGAGATGACAATTTGAACCTGCTGTGCTGCGTTCCCTGAGGACTTAGGCTTTAAGGCAAAACACAACTTACAGTTATTTTTGAAATTCAGAAATTTAGACCGATCCCCCAAAAATAAATCTGGCATGGGGATCCTAGGTTCCACAACTAGCAACCTAGCAAAATAGGTAGCAATACTCTTAACCTCAGTGGCAAGCTGCTCCACACGGCCAGACAACTGTGCAAACTCCATTGAGAGAAAAAAAAAATCATCCTCAGCACCCAGAGAAATAGAGGGAAAAAATATGTAACAAACTTTTTCCTCTTTACTATTTTTCCCTTCTGTGAGTACCATATAATTTTCAGTCGGGCCGGTAATACTGTTATGTTTCGGTAGCTGAGGAGAAACTGCAAAAAATAGCCAAAGTAGCAATATACCAGAGAGGCTGGAAACTATTGGATTGCAGTAACCTAAACTAACCGCCACACTAGAAGTAGCCGTGGAGCGTACCTACGGTGATCCTAGACGTCTCGTCACAGCAGGAGAGATAGCTACACCTAAAGGCAGAAAGATGAATGCTATCTGCCCCGGAGCAGAATCCCCAAAGAAATAGGAAGCCCCCGAACATGTAATGGCGGTTAGACAAAAAAAAACACTTATCTGCATGAGAGCAGGAAAGCAAGATGTGCTCCAAGCAAGAGCAGGAGGAACAATTGATTACCGGCAAGGCTGCTGTGAACTCAGGTCACTTATATCATACCATTCAGAGCCAGCTGAAGGCCATTCAGTAATTAGTTCATGTTAGCAGCGGATTAACCAGCGTAACATCCGGAGTCAGCAACAGAGAATGTAGATTTATTCACATCCAGTATAGACAGCTTACAATACAGCATGAAATGTGATCAGCCTGATATCTGCTATGGCTGCAGCATGAAAAACATTACAACAACACAGGAAGAGAAGGAGGAGGCATCCTGTCTGTGAGTGAGGTTTTTTTTTTTTTTTTTTACAAAACTTTGTTAACAACCTCACAATATGCACAACATATCAAACAGTACAGTAGTAGTTGTTGCAATACATACAAATCAATATGCATTATTCCAACACCCCCACTCAACAACTACTTATCCTCTTATTCCCATTGTGGTTCTCAATTCTTGGAACCTGGCTTGTGGCAATGGCTTTGTCATAATGTCAGCTAGCATCTTATCAGTTTCACAATAGACAAACTGAATTATGCCACGATCTATCAAATCACGTAGATGATGGTGTCTGACGTCAATGTGCTTGGTTCTAGCACTGATCTTTTCACTGCATGCAAGTTTAATGCATCATTGGTTGTCCTCATAAATCACCGTCGGCTGAGTTGACGGTTTGCCAAGATCGTCCATCAATTGTCTTAGCCAAACGACCTCCTGGTTTGCATAGGCTGCGGACACATACTCCGCTTCTGTGGATGACAAGGCAACAGACACTTGTTTCCTACTAGACCAGGAGATTGAACTTTCTCCAACTTTAAACAAGTATCCGCTTGTGGATTTACGATCACGCGAATCACCAGCCCAATCCGCATCTACATAGCCGGTAAGTTCTAGATCTCCCGCTGCAGATAGTTTTAAATTTACATCTTGCATTTCTTTCAAATATCGCAGAAGTCTTTTAACAGCATTCCAGTCTCTTTGGCGTGGTTTTTCCACATATCTGCAAAGGATTCCAACTGTTGTTGTGATATCCGGTCGAGTCATAGTTGATATGTACAGAAGTGCCCCCACTGCCTGACGATATTTCTCATTGTTAGGCAACAGGTCATCTTCTTCTTCCAGCTTCAGGTAGGATGGTTCCATTGGGGTTGATATACCTTTGGCCTCTGACATTCCAAATTGATTCAGAATCGAATTAATTTTTGCACTTTGGTTTAGAAGAAAACTCCCATCTTCCTCTCTCTGGATTTGGATTCCTAGATAATATGTCACACTTCCAAGGTCTTTTGTTTCAAAATGCTGATTCAGAATTTCAGTCATTTTTTCAATTTCTGTGTCTTCTTGATGAACTACAATCACATCGTCCACATATAAGAGAATATACATCCACTTTCCATCTGTATATTTTGTGTATAAGCATGGATCTGCTTGACCTCTTTTAAATCCTTCTTCCAACAAGACTTTATTCATCTTGGTGTTCCATGCTCTTGCTGATTGCTTAAGACCATAGAGAGATTTTTGTAGTTTGCAAACAAGATTCTCTTCACCTCTTTTTACATAACCTTCAGGTTGAGTCATGTATAAGTCCTCCTCAATGTCACCATTTAAGAAAGCAGTTTTTATATCCAAATGTCTGACATACATCTTTTGTACAGCAGCTACAGCTAACAAAGCTCTGAACGTAGTCTGTTTAGCGACTGGAGCAAATGTAGCATCGTAATCTTCGCCATACTTTTGAGAATATCCTTTTGAGACCAACCTTGCTTTAAATCTGTGGACTTTACCTTCAGAGTCATATTTGGTTTTAACCCCTTACTGCCATCGAACGTACTATCCCGTCCATGGTACCTGGGCCCGTATGACCATGGACGGGATAGTACGTCTCGTGCGATCGGACGCGCTCCCGGGAGGAGCGCAGCCGATCGCGGCCGGGTGTCAGCTGATTATCACAGCTGACACCCATGACTGTGTGTCAGGAGCGGTCACGGACCGCTCCCGGCACAATAACCCCTTGCACACCGCGATCAAACATGATCGCGGTGTACTGGGGGCACAGGGGAGGATCGCGCAGGGTGGGGGCTCCCTGCGCGCTCCCCTGAGACCCTCAGAGCAGCGCGATGTGATCGCGCTGTTCTGAGGGCTTCCTCCCTCCCAGGACCCGGATCCAAGATGGCGCCGGGGTCCTGGAGGGAGGCGGCTTCCTCAGTGCCTGCTGAGAGCAGGCACTGAGTAGCCTGCTGCACTGCCTGAGCGATCGCTGGTGTGACAGAGTGCTGTGCACACTGTCACACCAGCGATCTGACAAAATACAGTGATGTCCCACCCTGGGACAAAGTAAAAAAGTTAAAAAAATAAAAATAAACATGTTTAAAAAAAAAATCCAAAATAAATAAAAAAAAAAAAAAATATTCCCCAATAAATTCACTTCTTCCTGTAAATAAAATAAACAAAGCAATAAAAGTACACATATTTGGTATCGCCGCGTCCGTAACGACCCCCCCTATAAAATTGTCCCACTAGTTAACCCCTTTAGTGAACCACTTAAAAAAAAAAAAAAAAAACGAAGCAAAAAATAAATGCTTTATCATCATACCGCTGAACAAAAAGTGGAATAACACGCGATCAAAAAGACCGATATAAAAAACATGGTACCGCTGAAAACGTCATCTTGTCCCGCAAAAAACGAGCCGTCATACAGCATCATCAGCGAAAAAATAAAAAAGTTATAGCTCGCAGAATAAAGCGATGCAAAAATAATTATTTTTTATATAAAATTGTTTTTATTCTATAAAAGCGCTAAAACATGAAAAAATGATATAAATGAGGTATCGCCATAATCGTACTGACCCGAAGAATAAAACTGCTTTATCAATTTTACCACACGCGGAACGGTATAAACGCCTCCCCCAAAAGAAATTCATGAATTGCTGATTTTTGTTCATTCTAACCTCCCAAAAATCGAAATAAAAAGCGATCAAAAAATGTCACGTGCTCAAAAATGGTACCAATAAAAACGTCAACTCGTCCCGCAAAAAATAAGACCTCACATGACTCTATGGGCCAAAATATGCAAAAATTATAGCTCTCAAAATGTGATGATGCAAAAACTATTTTTGCAATAAAAAGCGTCTTTTAGCGTGACAGCTGCCAATCATAAAAACCCGCTATAAATAGTAAATCAAACCCCCCTTTATCACCCCCTTAGTAAGGGAAAAATAATAAAATTAAAAAAAAGTATTTATTTCCATTTTCCCATTAGGGTTAGGGTTAGGGTTGCGGCTAAAGTTAGGGTTAGGGTTGGCGCTAAAGTTAGGATTAGGGTTAGGGTTGGGATTAGGGGTGTGTTAGGGTTAGGTTTGTGGTTAGGGTTGGGACTAGGGTTAGGGGTGTGTTGGGGTTAGGGTTGGAGTTAGAATTGGGGGGTTTCCACTGTTTTGGCACATCAGGGGCTCTCCAAATGTGACATGGCGTCTGATCTCAATTCCAGCCAATTCTGCGTTGAAAAAGTCAAACGGTGCTCCTTCACTTCTCAGCTCTGCCATGCGTCCAAACAGTAGTTTATCCCCACATATGGGTATCAGCGTACTCTGGACCCCAAGAGTTATTGTGCAATTTGTCCTATTTCTTCTGTTACCCTTGGGAAAATAAAAAACTGGGGGCGAAAATATCATTTTTGTACAAAAAAAAATATTTTTTTGTTTTTACGGCTGTACATTATAAACTTCTGTGAAGCACTTGGGGCTTCATAGTGCTCACCACACATCTAGATAAGTTCCTTGTGGGGTCTATTTTCCAAAATGGGGTCACTTGTTGGGGATTTCCACTGTTTAGGCGCATCAGGGGCTCTCCAAATGCGACATGACGCCCCCAGACCATTCCATCAAAGTCTGCAATCCAAAACGTCACTACTTCCCTTCCGAGCCCCAACGTGTACCCATACAGTAGTTTTCTCCCACATATTGGATATCAGCGTACTCAGGACAAATTGGACAACAACTTTTGGGGTCCAATTTCTCCTGTTACCCTTGTAAAAATAAAATATTGGGGCAAAAAAATCATTTTTGCAAAAAAAAAAAGGATTTTTTATTTTTACGGCTGTGCGTTATAAACTTCTGTGAAGCACTTCGGGGTTCAAAGTGCTCACCACACATCTAGACAAGTTCTTTGTGGGGTCTATTTTCCAAAATGGGGTCACTTGTGGGGGGTTTCCACTGTTTAGGCGCATCAGGGGCTCTCCAAATGCGACATGACGCCCCCAGACCATTCCATCAAAGTCTGCAATCCAAAACGTCACTACTTCCCTTCCGAGCCCTGACGTGCGCCCATACAGTAGTTTTCTCCCACATATTGGGTATCAGCGTACTCAGGACAAATTGGACAACAACTTTTGGGGTCCAATTTCTCCTGTTACCCTTGTGAAAATAAAATATTGGGGGCGAAAAAATCATTTTTGTAAAAAAAAAAAAGATTTTTTATTTTTACGGCTGTACGTTATAAACTTCTGTGAAGCACTTCGGGGTTCAAAGTGCTCACCACACATCTAGATAAGTTCCTTGTGGGGTCTATTTGCCAAAATGGGGTCACTTGTGGGGGGTTTCCACTGTATAGGTGCATCAGGGGCTCTCCAAATGTGACATGACGCCCCCAGACCATTCCATCAAAGTCTGCAATCCAAAACGTCACTACTTCCCTTCCGAGCCCTGACGTGCGCCCATACAGTAGTTTTCTCCCACATATTGGGTATCAGCGTACTCAGGACAAATTGGACAACAACTTTTGGGTTCCAATTTCTTCTGTTACCCTTGTGAAAATAAAATATTAGGGGCGAAAAAATCATTTTTGTAAAAAAAAAAAAGGATTTTTTATTTTACGGCTGTACGTTATAAACTTTAGTGAAACACCTGGGGGTTAAAAGTTCTCACCACACATCTAGATAAGTTCCTTGAGGGGTCTAGTTTCCAAAATGGTGTCATTTATGGGGGTTTCCACTGTTTAGGCAGATCAGGAGCTCTCCAAACACGACATGGCGTCCAGCCAATTCTGCGTTGAAAAAGTCAGACGGCGCTCCTTCCCTTCCAAACTCTGCCATGCACCCAAACAGTGGTTTACCCCCACATATGGGGTATCAGCGCACTCAGGACAAATTGCACAATAACTTTTGGAGTCTTGTTACCCTTGGAAAAATAAAAATTGGGGTGAAAAGATCATTTTTGTGGAAAAAATATGATTTTTAAATTTTACGGCTCTACATTATAAACTTGTGTGAAGCACTTGGGGGTTCAAATTGCTCACCAAAGATCTAGAAAAGTTCCTTAGGGGGTCTAGTTTCCCAAATGGGGTCATTTGTGGGGGGTTTCCACTGTTTAGGCACATCAGGGGCTCTCCAAATGCAACATGGCATCCAATCTCAATTCCAGCCAATTTTGGTTGGAAAAAGTCAAATGGTGCTCCTTCCATTCCGAGCTCTGCCGTGAGCCCAAACAGTGGTTCCCCCCCACATATGGGGTATCAGCGTACTCAGGACAGATTGGACAACAACTTACGTGGTCCAATTTCTCCTGTTACCCTTGGGAAAATAAAAAAATAGTGACTAAAAGATAATTTTTGTGGGAAAAAAATAGGATTTTTTATTTTCATGCCGGGCATTATAAACTTGTGTGAAGCACTTGGGGTTCAAAGTGCTCACCAAAGATCTAGATAAGTTCCTTAGGGGGTCTAGTTTCCAAAATGGGGTCACTTGTGGGGGGTTTCCACTATTTAGGCTCATCTGGGGCACTGCAAACGGAACATGACCCCCATCAACGTCTGCATTCCAAAATGTTACTACTTCCTTTCCAAGCCCTGCCGTGCACCCAAACAGTTTCCCCCCCCCACATATGGGGTATCAGCGTACTCAGGACAAATTGGACAACAACTTTTGGGGTCCAATTTCCTTGGGAAAATTCAAAAATTTGGGACTAAAAAATCATTTTTGTGGAAAATTGTTTTTTTTTTTTTCACACCCAGGCATTATAAGCTTTTGTGAAACACTTGGGGGTTTAAAGTGCTCACAACAGATCTAGATAAGTACCTTAGGGGGTCTAGTTTCCAAAATGGTGTCACTTGTGGGGGTATCCACTGGTTTAGGCGCATCAGGGGCTCTCCAAACACGACATGGCGTCCAATCTCAATTCCAGCCAATTTTAGTTTGAAAAAGTCAAACGCGCTCCTTCCCTTACGAGCTCTGCCGTGTGCCCAAACAGTGGTTTTCCCCCACATATTGGGTATTGGCGTACTCAGGAGAAATTGCATAACAACCTTATCTGTCCATTTTCTCCTTTTACCCTTGTCAAAATAAAAAAAAAGTTTGTAAAAGATCATTTTTGTGGCTAAAAAGTTAAATATTCATTTTTTCCTTCCACGTTGCTTTAGTTCCTGTGAAGCACCTGAAGGGTTAATAATCTTCTTGAATGTGGTTTTGAGTACCTTGAGGGGTGCAGTTTTTAGAATGGTGTCACTTTTGGGTATTTTCTGCCATATAGACCCCTCAAAGTGACTTCAAATGAGAGGTGGTCCCTAAAAAAAATGGCTTTGTAAATTTTGTTGTAAAAATGAGAAATCGCTGGTCAACTTTTAACCCTTATAACTTCCTAACAAAAAAAAATTTTGGTTCCAAAATTGTGCTGATGTAAAGTAGACATGTGGGAAATGTTATTTCTTAACTATTTTATGTGACATATTTCTCTGTTTTAAGGGAATAAAAATTCAAATTCAAAATTTTCGCCATATTTGCGTTTTTTTCAAAAATAAACGCAAGTTGTATCGAAGAAATTTTACTTCTAACGTGAAGTACAATATGTCACGAGAAAACAATCTCAGAATCGCGAAGATCCGTTGAAGCGTTCCAGAGTAATAACCTCATAAAGAGACAGTGGTCAGAATTGTAAAAATTGGCCCGGTCATTAACGTGCAAACCACCCTTTGGGGGAAGGGGTTAAAGACCCACTTACACTTGATTGCCTTTTTGCCCTGTGGTAGCTTGGTGAGTTTCCAAGATTGGAGTTGATGAAGCGACTTGATTTCCTCATTAGCGGCATCAATCCACTTTGCTCTTTCATGGATAAGTAGTCTTTGCATTTCATCCCATGACTGCGGCTCTGACTCAGGTAGTGTCTTGACAATAGTATATACAAAAATACCCCATAATGGCATACAAATAGTGCCACAAATAGAGAGCATGAGTCCATGTAGTAAGAATAAAAAACTACACCCGCTCCAAAGCAACATGTACACCAGGAGGAGAAGAAGCAAATAGGTGACAAAAAATAGAATTATTTTCAATATATTTTATTTAGAAAAGTACAAAAAAGTCAAAAAGACAATAACATGCAAAAAAATGGTAACAATGACTCAGAGCAGAAAATACCAAAGGCTCCACAGGGCAACCACTCCCCTCACAAAGTCCCCATTCCATGTGGTGAGAATAGAGGAACCATCATGTCTTAAGATTACCAGTGTATTATAAAGACATGAGTGGGATAGGTAAGTGTCCTAAAAAGAATTGTCGCCGGTGCGGTGACCAATACCTATATAAAGGTTTTTGTGGGACGGCACGGTGGAGCAGCTCGGGGATTTTATGGGGACGCTGAATCGGAATTCATTCAATATCCATCTTACGTATTCCTACGATCCTTATAGGATCAATTTTCTTGATATAACTTTTGAGGTCGATGATTGCGGACGCATTCATATTGACATGTATCGTAAACCCACCTCAGTGAATGCTCTGATTCATGCGTCTTCTGCTCACAATCCCTCCACCATTAGAGCCGTCCCGGTCGGACAGTTCCTACGGGCGAGGCGAATCTGCTCTTCAGACACCAGGTTCGAGGCACAGGCCTCGGATTTAACAGCACGTTTCCAGAATCGGGGATATTCAAATAGGTGCATTAAACGGGGCTACAAGAGAGCTAGGTCCACTCCACGTGACACTCTGTTGTGTCCTAAAAAAATGGAAATGAAATCTAGGGATAAGGGCTGTTAAGGTTTATTTCAACCTACAATCATGCATGGGAGGAGATGAGATCTATTTTAAACAAACATTGGTCTGTTCTGCGTGCTGAATCTCGTTTGGGTTTATCTCATGATGAATTGCCATCCATGACTGCGAGGAGGTCTAACAATTTACGTGACCTCCTCATTCAAAGCCATTATGTGCCTAGCGTCAGTCATCCTTTTGGATCTCGTGGTCCTATTCCAGGTACGGTCCCGTTCGGTCGCTGTCTTGCCTGCGCAAATGTCCTGCGCTGCTCCACTTTCCAATCCTCAGATGGCATGAAGACATTCGATATTCGACATCGCATCTCATGCAATACATCGAATGTCATTTATTATGCCACTTGTGGCTGTTCAAAAATATATATTGGCCTTACTTCAAGGGAACTGAGGATAAGGATTAGGGAGCATGTGCGGGACATTTGCGCGGCCAAGATGGCGACCGACCCGTAAAATTTAAAAACCATCCCCCGTCATTACTTCTACCACCACAATTGTGAACCCTCATCTTTTAAAGTTAGAGGAATTGATGTGATAAATTTAGGTATTAGGGGGGGTGATTATAAAAAGAGGCTCGCTCAAGTCGAAGCCAGATGGATCGTTACTCTGGACACACTGACCCCTCGAGGCCTAAATGAGACTTTGTCATTCTCACCATTTCTATGAGTGCATTTGTATGCGTCATCTATAACGATTCATGTCATTTTCACCATCTTTATGAGTTGCATCATTTATAATGATTTATGGTGACATACAATATGTTCCTGCTTTTTCGGGCGTTCAACCCTCGATACCTTTTTTGGTATGTGTGTTTTTATACATTTTTTTATGTATTGTTTTTATTATGTTTACTCTTTGGTATTGTTTATTCTTTATGTCTTTTATTCATATATTTTTTTCTCCATCTAGTTGGACCTTCAACATTGGCTCTCATGCTCTACAATTATAGGTGAATGTTTCCAAATCTATGATGTATTGTCTCAAGATGTATTTTTTGCCCTTGAATTGTACATTTCCGTTGTTCATTAATCCATTTGCCTGTAATGGACATGTTTTTGATGCATTATTATGATCTATGTCATATTTACACAATATGCTGCACCATTGGGAGTCTTATAGACCAAAGAAAAACGGAGTAAAAAACACCATTTATATTAATGAAAATATTAAATTTATTTATTATATAAAGAATACAAATTTAAAAACATCACACAGTGGTGAAAAGACCCTAATGTAAACAATAAGCGCCTGGGACCAGAGCACACCAAGTATTGCAGCGATTTGCAAAATATAGTTACATATAAATTATATTATAAAACATGTCCCCCATGAAGTATATACGGAACATGAGACAAATAATCACAAAAGGTAAGTATGCTTACAATTATGCGCATTGCATGGACATTAAATGACAACATGAGTACCCACAATACTATGTCAATGGACCACTCATAGTAATAAATTCCAAAAGCTAGCTTACCAATACATATGCAGCGCTGCAGTGCCCTGGACCCACGCGCTACTCCTGACGCGCGTTTCGTGTTTGCTTTATCGAAGGAGAGTAGTGAACACTTCCCAAAACCTGGCCGTTTTATGCTGTGCTCAATTTACGGCATGTAATCAGTGCGCGTGCGCCTCGACGTCACCAACATAAAGGAAGACGCCCCTCGGCATTCTCCAGACGCGCACGTCATGGGAAAACCCCATGTGACGTCAGTGGACATGCGCACTGGACAATAGAAGCCGAGAAGGCAGCATCAACATGTCGGGCTCGAGATGCACGCATCTCACATATCCGCAACTGCCAGCAGTAAAACAACAGTACCTTAAATTCATGCTGGTAACTTTCCAAAGCACCTAATAATATTCCCATATAAGTATATAATTTCAATAATAATGATGTATACATAAACAATTATAGTGACATACATGTGTACAAAAATTAATTATATATATGTGGAGCCCAGCTGTGACTGAATCCACATCTTCCAGAAGGGTGCACTGACAGAAGATCCCACTAGAAGTCATTATACACATACACACACGCAGCTCATCCTAAAAGACCAGCAGAGGGAGCTGTGATAGGCATATAAAAACAAGTTTAGTTTCAGTTTGCCTCAGAAAGAAAGAGAAAGAGAAGGAGAAGAGAAGGAGAGCAGAGCAGCCTGCTGCAGCTCAGTTCCGTTCAGAGCTCAGCTCTGTGCAGAGTGTGTTTAAGTGGAGTCTAGTAAGAGTGACACAGGGAAGTCACTCCAGCCTAGTCAGAGCTGAATTTAGAAGTGGGCTCTGAGGAAAGCGTGCCGACGCTTAAAGAGCGGCGAAGAGGCAGCCCACCAACTGCCAGTGTGTGTGGATCGTGTGAGATCCAGGTAGCCGAAGGCGAGTGGAAGTTAATAAGACAGAGGAGCCTTAATAGCTCATCTCAGCAAGAAATACCGGACAACGGGGTCCGAGCCTATAGGGATCTCCACGACCCATTAGGAGAACACCGGAGTTCCTGGAGGACTACAAGTCTCAGGAGTACCACAGAGCTGATACGTAGCAGGATCAGGAGGACGGAGTCCGGCTCGGCCAGCCATCAAGGACCCTGTCCTTTCAGTGAGAAGGTCCGATCACAAGATCAGCCAGGTACAAGACGGAGACTAAGCTAGGCCCAGCTACATGCAGGCCAAGACTTCATTACATAAAGGCAGAGGACAGGAGGCCACACACCTACCGAGTGGAGGAATCTGGATGTGTACCCTTCACCCTACAGTGCTCCGGGGAAGTGCCTGAACATCTGCAGTAAAGGTACCAAAGTGACTTATGTGTGTGTCTCCCTTATTGTCCCTGACTGCCGGGTCCCCATCAGTCCGGCACCTCTGTATATCTGTCTGCCCTGGAGGATCACTCAGCCTTACTTGTGGAAGGCTTAACACCTAGCTGCACCATATTAACCCTCCAGTGGATCTGCATAGCAGCGCTGGTCCTCCTGACCAGATACCACAAGTGGCGTCACGAATCCCCTTTTTCATCATTCAAGTCACCTGTAAATATCCCACATTACGGTGAGCGCCCAGGGCAACGGACCGAGCTGTGCTACCCGTGACATTCCCCATAGACTTCAACGGGCTCGGTGCCGAGTACCCCATAACCCTGGTGTTGTGCGACTCATCTTTACTTGGCGTCACGAACAGGATTGCGTGCCCTGCAGCAACGGAGTAACTTGTGCCCGTTGCCGCCGGGTACTGTGTGCCTACAGACTGTGTTTTGTATGTGGTGAAGATTTCCCGCCATTTGCCCGCCATTGCCCGCCATTTACAGCGCCACGGCGCAAAAACTAGTGGGCGTACCTGCAAAAGCGCGCTGAGTCCTGGACACGCCCCCAACGCTGACGCGGCGGCAGGTCCTGTGAAGAGCTACAGTGAACGCTCTGACGTCAGAGCGCCAGCGACGCAGGTCCTTCTACACATCACTGTGCCCTGCGGAGCTGCAGCCTTCGGAGCAGGTAGGCTACGATTAACTAGGGGGGCGCAGACATGTCACAGCAGCCAGCCGACAACGCGGCCCAGGCCGACGGCCTTAATGACTTACCCCTTGGCGCTGCCGCACAGGCTGTGAATGCTGGCCCCTCACCTGGTCCTGTGGCCCCAATAGTACCGCTAACGCTGCCATACATGCCTGGAGCGAAGTGGCTCCCTCAGTACAGCGGCAAACCAGACACCCTGTCAGGGTTCAAGCGGAAAATATGCAGTATAATGGACATGTACCCTATGACAGAAAAGCAGAGAGCTGCAGTGGTAGTGGGACAGTTAACTGGTGCTGCAGAGAGAGAAGTAGAGACTTGGACAGCTGCAGACCAGGAGTCAGTGCTTGCGATTTTCTTAAAGCTACAGACTATCTTTGAGGACCGCACTGAAACAGATCTCCGGATGATGTTTTACCAATGCTCCCAGAAACCAGATGACAGCATTAGGGACTATGCATGCCGATTACAAGGGGCCCTGCGAGCACTCAAACAAGTTAACCCCATGAGTGTCTCCAACGAAAATAAAATGTTAAAAGAACAATTTGTACGGGGATTAAAGTCCCAAGCTGAAAGCCGGACTGTGCATTGGTGGTCCTTGGATCATCCTGATGCTACCTTTGATGCTCTTAAGGACATGGCTATAAAAGGACTGCGTCCCCTGGAAACACCCGGGATGGCAACCCAGTGTCACCTGAGTGAAGCCACCCTACAGCCAGCAGCATCCACCTTTTCCCCATTGGTTGCGGAAGCCAAAACGCAGGTGGCGCCCCCTACTGAGCTGGACTGTCTGCGTTCAGAAGTGCGCCAGCTGACCAAACACTGCACTGTAATGAGTGCCCTGCAACTGTCGACGGAGGAAGAAGGAAAGATCCTGCTAGCTGACTGCCCAGAGGATGTTCCTTGGATGCGCCGGAGAAGAGGGAGGACGTCGCCCCACAGGAGGAGGACAACGCCACCCCCAGGAAGGACCCGCGACCAGCATCATCCCCGCCGAGAGATCATCTGCTACCGCTGCCACAGAGAAGGTCACCCAGCACGTCGGTGTCCTTTAAACGAGCAAATCCTGGGTCCGAGGGCCAACACCCAGGAATAGACTCTTCAGGCCCCTCAGACTGGAACCGCAGGTTTGTGGGAGGAAGACCTTACCTGTCCATCATATTGGACGGGATCGCCATCCCTGCCCTGCTGGACACTGGATCTCAGGTAACCATCATACCTGATGTTCTCTACAATAAATACTGGTCCAGTGACGGTCTCCAACCCCCAAACCCTGACTTTGCCGTATATGCCTCTAATGGCCTCCCTCTTGACTTATTGGGGGCTAAAAACGTGACGTAAAGGTGGGGAGAGTGGAGCTAAAGAATCAGGGACTTCTTGTAGTAAAGACTGTTAATGAGGAAAATGGGTTGAATGTGGTTTTAGGCACTAACATTATTAGTAACTGTTTGGAGGAGGTTGTGTTTTTACTCCAACAGCTCGCCGAAATTGCCAGACCAAAGCAAAAGGGAGTGATCCGGAAGGAGATTCGGACCCTGATGTGCCAGCAGCAAGTGAAACTGACCGGTGGTGAGATTGGTAATGTACGGGTAACAGACCCGAATCCCATTGTGATACCCCCAATGAGTGAAATGCTTATTTGGTGTAGAGCAGCAATAGGTCTGAGAGGACGAACTACCAAGCAGTAGTAGAGCCCCATTGTTCAGAGCACAGACCTACACTCTTGACTGCCAAGAGGGTAGTGGAGGTACATAATGGGAGGGTGCCCGTGCGTCTTCTCAACTGGGGAGAGGATGAAGTCAAATTACCACGTTATGCCACTGTTGCTAAGTTACATGCTGTGGATAATAACTCCATTCACCCAACGGAGCCCTTAACCTCCCCACAACCAGTGGAGGATAACGGTCCGACCACCCAGGTGGAGGATTGGTGTCAGCAGCTCCATGTCGGGACAGACACCACTCCAGCCCACCAGAAACAAGGGGTATACCGAGTAGTTCAGGAGTATGCACAGGTATTCAGCAAACACCCACTCGACTTTGGGAAAATTAAAGGGGTTCAACATCACATCCCCACAGGCAATCATCCTCCCATTAAAGAACGGTACAGGCCTATACCTCCAGCACACTACCAGAAAGCCAAGGAAATGTTGCGTGACATGAAGGAAGCAGGGGTGATAAGGGATAGTTGTAGTCCCTGGGCAGCACCTCTAGTCCTAGTTAGGAAAAAGGATGGGAGCATGAGAATGTGTGTAGATTACAGACAGGTAAATCGCATTACACATAAGGATGCATACCCTTTACCACGCATTGAGGAATCCTTAGCTGCCTTAAAAACTGCTAACTACTTTTCCACCCTTGACCTCACTAGTGGGTACTGGCAAGTAGCTGTGGCTGAGGAGGATCGGGAGAAGACGGCTTTCACCACCCCGATGGGACTCTGTGAGTTTCGACAGATGCCGTTTGGACTCAGCAGTGCCCTGGAACGTTCCAGAGAGTGATGGAGAGCTGCCTGGGACATCTCAACTTTGAAACTGTGTTGCTGTACTTGGACGACGTCATCGTGTACTCCAAAACGTATGAAGATCACTTGAAGCACCTGGCGGAGGTGTTCGAGTCACTGTCCAAATATGGGATGAAACTGAAGCCTTCAAAATGCCATCTGCTCAAACAGAAGGTACAGTATCTGGGACATATTGTCAGCTCAGAAGGAGTAGCGCCAGACCCTGAAAAGATCACGCCATCCAGAAATGGCCGGAGCCGAAAAATCTCAAGGAGGTGCGACAGTTCCTGGGACTGACAGGGTACTACCGGAGGTTTGTGAAAGATTACACCAAGAAAGCAGCGCCTCTGCAAGACCTCCTGGTGGGACAGTCCCTCAAGAGCAGAAATTCTCCATTCCATTGGGGTAAAGAACAGGCAGAAGCATTCAAGGAAATGAAGGAGATCCTGACAGGCGATGAGATCCTAGCTTACCCTGACTACAGCCAGCCGTTCCTGCTGTATACTGATGCCAGCAATGAAGGATTGGGAGCAGTCCTCAGTCAGAAGCAAAATGGCCTGGAGAAAGTCATCGCCTATGCTAGCAGGAAGCTCCGCCCGACCGAGAGAAACCCAGAGAACTATAGCAGCTTCAAGTTGGAGTTCCTGGCACTGGTCTGGGCCATCACGGAGAGGTTTAAGCACTATCTAGCCTCCAGCAAGTTCACTGCCTACACCGATAACAACCCCTTGACGCATCTTGAAACAGCTAAGCTGGGGGCCATGGAACAACGATGGATGGCTCGACTGTCAAACTACCAATTCACAATCAAGTACCGAGCAGGCCGCAAGAATGCCAACGCTGATGCCCTATCCAGGATGCCTCATGAATCGGACACAGAAGAAGAAGTGGATGATCTGGAAGAGATCAAACTACCTGCCTTTCACAGGAATGGGATGATCCATGAGCAACAAGCCAGCAGGAGATCGGGTGGTAAGACGTTAAATCCTCTACCTCACCACAGCTGGAAGGAGACTCAGGACAGCGATCCAGTTGTCAGCCGAATCAAGGAGCTGATAAGACGAGAAGGTTCCTCCTTGGAGAAGGATGCATCTCTACAAGCAAGGCAGCTGTGGAATGAGAGAAGCCGGTTGTTCATCTACCATGAGAGGCTGTGCCGGAGGTACGTCAACCCAAGGACCCATGAGATGGTATGGCAGATAGTAGTCCCCAGAGCAGACATCCAGATGGTGTTAGAAGCCTACCACGATCAAGCGGGACACTTTGGCTGGAAGAAGCTGGAGACCCTGTTGAAGTGTCGTTTCTACTGGGTGGGAATGCGCAGCTCCATTGAGAGGTGGTGCCAGAACTGTGGACCCTGTGGCCTCAGAAGAAAGGATTACAGCAGTCAGAAGGCACCCCTGCAACCCATCAAGACGACTCGTCCCTTGGAGATCGTGGCCCTGGACCATGTCAAGTTGTCACCCAGCCGGTCAGGATACTCCTATGCCCTGACTATGGTGGATCACTACTCCAGGTTCCTGGTGGTCGCCCCTGTCAAAGATCTGACAGCAGAGACAGCAGCAAAGACGTTCCAAGCGTATTTCTGCAGACCACACGGATATCCTGAGCAGGTGCTAACTGACCAAGGCCCAGCCTTTGAAGCCGAGTTGTTCAAAGAGTTCTGTCACTTGTACGGGTGTAAGAAGATCAGAACCACACCGTACCACCCCCAAACCAATGGTCTCTGTGAGAAGATGAATCACATCGTCATTGACCTGTTGAAGACAATACCACTCGGGAGAGAAATCGGTGGCCAGACTTACTACCTGACCTGGTAGATCTGTACAATCACATACCTGTGAGTTCCACCAATTGCACCCCAGCCTACCTCATGCGGGCCAGACCAGGAAAGCTGCCCATGGATCTGGAGCTTGGTGTTGTAGAACCAGAAGCAGATGTGACTACGGAAGACTGGGACACAAACAGACAGGAACAGTACAGAAAAGTACAAGCCTGCGTTGAAGAAAGTCTCAATCGAGTCAGGGATAAGCAAGAAGACCGCTATAACAAAAGTGCGCCAGCTGAACCTTTCGCACCTGGTGAAGTCGTCCTGAAAAGAAAGAGGAGGTTACACAAACTCGACGATCAATGGGAAAGAGAGCCCTACATCATTCAGAGTTCAAGGTTTGACAACAAGAAAACGTGCATAATTAGCAAGGATGGAGGAAGAACGACTACAACTGTATCCCGAGATCACCTTAAGTTGTGTCCAAACCCATTAAAGCTTCAGGAAGAAGAACCTGTTGTCAATCAGGAAAAGCGTGATGAATCAGTCATACATACAGACTTAGGAGATTTCCCCTCGGATTGGCCCAGAATTGGAGAAGCTGTAATCATTCCCGTGCTTAAATTCTATCAACCTCAAGAAGAACCTCTACAACCAGTTGTTGCAGTAGAGTCAGTACCAGAGGAACCTGCCCCAGCAGAACCTCAACAAGTGGAACCCCAAGAAGCGGAATCCCAAGAAGTTGAACCTCAGGAAGAGGGATCCCCTGCAGAAGTTGAGCCAGTTCACCCAACTCCCAGTATACTTGCCAGATCCCTAGAGAGGCTAAGGCAGTACTACAACTTACCTGCATGCAGGGATAACAGGGTAACTGATACCTCACCTACCACTACACCACGTAGGTCAGTACGCATAACAAGAGGGCAATTACCTGTTAGGTAAGAGAGTAGGACCTAACACATGTACATAATTATCAAGAACCACTGTACATAAATGTATATATTTTGTTTATACTATGCTTTAATATATTGTTATTTATTCATCTGTTTTTTCCCTTTTTGATATTGAAACAAGTGAATGGACATTATTTTTACTTGTTTTCTACCCCTTTTGAGCATGGGACTTTTATGGTTGCTCAATTCCTCAACCCATCATTATGCTAATGTACATAGTTATTTGTTTACCGTTATGTAACCGTTCAAGAGTGCCTTACCTCCTGCAAAGGAAGAGTTGTTTATATAATGTTTATTATTTGTTTTTGTATTTCAGCCCCGGAGTGCTGAGTTCTACTAGGGGGGAATGTGGAGCCCAGCTGTGACTGAATCCACATCTTCCAGAAGGGTGCACTGACAGAAGATCCCACTAGAGGTCATTATACACATACACACACGCAGCTCATCCTAAAAGACCAGCAGAGGGAGCTGTGATAGGCATATAAAAACAAGTTTAGTTTCAGTTTGCCTCAGAAAGAAAGAGGAGAAGAGAAGGAGAGCAGAGCAGCCTGCTGCAGCTCAGTTCCGTTCAGAGCTCAGCTCTGTGCAGAGTGTGTTTAAGTGGAGTCTAGTAAGAGTGACACAGGGAAGTCACTCCAGCCTAGTCAGAGCTGAATTTAGAAGTGGGCTCTGAGGAAAGCGTGCCGACGCTTAAAGAGCGGCGAAGAGGCAGCCCACCAACTGCCAGTGTGTGTGATCGTGTGAGATCCAGGTAGCCGAAGGCGAGTGGAAGTTAATAAGACAGAGGAGCCTTAATAGCTCATCTCAGCAAGAAATACCGGACTACGGGGTCCGAGCCTATAGGGATCTCCACGACCCATTAGGAGAACACCGGAGTTCCTGGAGGACTACAAGTCCCAGGAGTACCACAGAGCTGATACGTAGCAGGATCAGGAGGACGGAGTCCGGCTCGGCCAGCCATCAAGGACCCTGTCCTTTCAGTGAGAAGGTCCGATCACAAGATCAGCCAGGTACAAGACGGAGACTAAGCTAGGCCCAGCTACATGCAGGCCAAGACTTCATTACATAAAGGCAGAGGACAGGAGGCCACACACCTACCGAGTGGAGGAATCTGGATGTGTACCCTTCACCCTACAGTGCTCCGGGAAGTGCCTGAACATCTGCAGTAAAGGTACCAAAGTGACTTATGTGTGTGTCTCCCTTATTGTCCCTGACTGCCGGGTCCCCATCAGTCCGGCACCTCTGCATATCTGTCTGCCCTGGAGGATCACTCAGCCTTACTTGTGGAAGGCTTAACACCTAGCTGCACCATATTAACCCTCCAGTGGATCTGCATAGCAGCGCTGGTCCTCCTGACACCAGATACCACAAGTGGCGTCACGAATCCCCTTTTTCATCATTCAAGTCACCTGTAAATATCCCACATTACGGTGAGCGCCCAGGGCAACGGACCGAGCTGTGCTACCCGTGACATTCCCCATAGACTTCAACGGGCTCGGTGCCGAGTACCCCATAACCCTGGTGTGTGCGACTCATATATATATATATATATATACATAACGTGAATCCAAATATAGTGAAAATATATAAAAATAAGATAATAACAGTGATAACTATGAAAAGAAATAATATAAATAAATAAAGTGTTGTGAATAGAAAATTATTATTATAACTCCAGGGAATGATGATCATAAGTGCTTGATGATGCCATATAGAAATTCAGATAGTTTTCTTTTTTCCTTTTGATTTTTCATATATCACGGCATAGAATGAGTTCATTGAAAAAAAGGCCAGGCAATGGAAAATTCTAACTCTGATTGAAAAAGAGAAAATACAAAGATTTAAAAAAAATTATTTATTTAAAAAAGAAAAAATATAAAAAAACACATAAAAATAATAAAACATAAAGAATGATCTACATGGCAAAACTACTTTACAAGAAAGAGGCAAAGCTCAATTTTTCATTTAACCCCACGGGGGTCATTGAATCCAATTCAACGATCCACTTGCATTCAGTTTGTCCTAATAAGCGCTTCACATTACCACCCCTACTGCCACCATGTACCTGGTCAATCCCAACCACCCGCAGCCAGGTTGGATCACCATTGTGCTTACTATGAAAATGTTTTGGCAGAGTTTTAAGAGTACTTAAATCCTCAACCTTAAAACAATTGGAGATATCCCCGACATGTTCCCTCACACGAATCCGGAGCTGCCGAGAAGTCAATCCCACATATATTTTTGAACATGGACATGTGGCTAAATAGATAACATATGTGCTGCTGCAGCATAAATGCTGTCGAATCTTAAAGGTCTTCTTTCCATTAGATGACTTAAATTCAGTACCTCTAATGATGTTTTTTTGGGTACAGGCCAAACAGTCCCCACATGGGTAACAGCCCCAACTTGGATGACTATTATTTGGATTTAAAGGATTTACCACTTTGGCAACGTAATGGCTCCTTACTAACATATCCTTGATGCTCTTTCCACGTCTGGCTGTAAACTGTGGTTTTTCAGGAATATTACGTGCCAAAGTGGGATCCGTTAACAAAACTGACCTAAGTTTGTTGATAATTTCTTGTGTCCGCTTCCAATAACAACTGTGAGTAGTGATATATCTGACATTAGAATCAGAAGATGTTTTCTTCTTCACATTAAATAACAGCTGATGTCGGTCAGTTTTTTTAGCTCTTAAATATCCTTTTTTAATACAACGGTTGCTGTAACCCCATAGTTTAAACCTGTTCCTCATATCCTCCGATTGTGTCTCAAATTTTTGGTTAGTTGAGCAGATCCGCTTCACTCTGAGGAATTGACCAACTGGGACAGCTTTCACTGTGTGTGCAGTGTGGGAGGATGACGCATGCAGCAATGAATTCACAGATGTGTCCTTCCGAAACACATCCGTGTGTATCATCCCGCCTGCGTCGACCTCCAACATTATATCCAAAAAGTCAATTTTTTTCTGGTGAACTTTATATGTTAATTTTATTTTATATGAGTTTGAGTTGAGTTGACCCATGAAGTCCACAATGCTGGATTCACTGCCCTGCCATATAAAAAAGATGTCATCAATGTACCTATGCCAACACTGCACCCGGTCACTCTGAGACACCCCCTCTGATGAGAAAAGGTATCTCTCCCAGTAACCGAGAAACAGGTTGGCATAGGCCGGGGCACAGGCAGCCCCCATGGCGGTCCCCCGCTTCTGCAAATAGTATCTGTCTTTGAAAACAAATACATTATGGGTCAATACAAAACGTAAAATTTCCAACACAAACTCACATAATTTGCTGTCCCAGTTGCTGTTCTCCAGAAAGAAGCGGACCGCTCTCATGCCATCTTCATGGGAGATACATGTATATAGGGATTCGACATCGGCTGTAACAAGCCACATGTCCTGTTCCAAGGCAACCCCCTCTAATTTGGTGAGCATATCAGTAGTATCCCGCACATATGATGGTACGGTCTCAACCATGGATTTTAAATAGAAATCAACAAATTTGCACGCCGAATCACACAGACTGTCAATGCCGGAAACAATTGGCCTTCCAGGAGGATCAGCCGAGTTTTTATGAATCTTTGGTAGCAAATATAGGGTTGGAATTTTTGGATATTCAACCCTCAAACCATCCAACACTTTTTTGGTTATAGTTCCCTCGTCAAAAGCATTTTGTAACATTTTGTCAAATTCCAATTTATATGAAGTTATGGGACAATGAGACAGTCGAGTGTAGGTATCCCTACAACTCAACTGCCTAAACGCCTCTTTTTCATATTTGACAACTGGCCAGATCACAACATTCCCCCCCTTGTCCGCTCCCTTGATTACAATGTCCTCAAGGTTTCTTAACTCTTTCAATGCCTCACGCTGAGACCAAGTGAGATTATCTCTGGTGATATAGCCTGGGATTTTTTTAAAATCCTCTAGTACTAGTTTAATGAAAATCTCAACTTGTGGACATAAGGAAAAAGGGGGGAATGTTCGTGATCGTGGCATGATTGACATGGGAAATATACCTTGTGTCTCCGGTTCCTGTTCTCTTAACAAATCCTCCAGAATGGCCAATGCCTCCTTTTCAGCCATGGAATTAAGTCCATAGTCATGTGCGTCCCTCTTATCATGCAATTTCTTTAAAATTAATTTACGAGAGAAAAGATGTAAATCTTTCATGGCTGAAAAATAATTGAATGAATTATTAGGTACAAATGTTAAACCCAAAGATAATACCTCAATTTGTGCATTAGACAGTCTGTGATCTGACAAATTAATTACCTCTAATGTTCCTGATTTCTGTTTTTTATCATCAGATTGGCAGGGTGTGGAAACTTTACGCTTAACAGGGGCTCGTCCCCTAGTAAATTCTTGATGTCTTGAATTTTGACCTTTCCATCTATTATGGGAGAAATTATTACTCCCCTGTGAAGTACTGCATTCCATATCTTCTCCTGATGTCACCGATGAAATTGATCCAGATCGTGCTCTAGAGTTGGAGCGGATTCTCATCCTGCTTGATCTCCACCTATACACCTGATTCTTTTGAAAGTCCAAAACATCCCTCTGGAACTTTCTGGTTTTGGTGGTTTGAATATCATTTTCCCATTTAATGAACTCCTTTTCAAGATCTTCATTTAGTTTTTTCATTGCCTCAGTGGTTAGCTCTTTTTTAAGTGAGGTTTGAATGGTATCAATTTCTTTTTCTACTTCACTAAGGGTTAATTCGTTTAACTTAATCAAAAGACCCATAAAGCCTTTAGAACAATTACTAGAAAATTCCTCCCATCCATTTTTGAACCATAGTAAATCAGTTTCAAACGAGGGAAACACCTGTATTCGTAGGCCTCGGGGTATTAACCCCTTGGCAATATACTTTTCTAAAAAAACCCTTGTTCCACCATGTCCTCATTCTCCTATGTAATAATGTTTTAAGTTTATGAATCAATTCCTGAGTTTCTCTACAATTAGAGTTAGGAACACAACTAGGGTCATCTTTAAATACTTCATTCATTTTATTGAGCCACGCTGTATCCCTGGCTCTGAAGTCCATTTGTCTGGAATAAAAAACTGTGAATGACACAGAGCAATTAGCAATTTAAAATAAAACCAGTACAGCTTAAAAGAGGAAAAAATCAAGACCATATGCACACACAGTGCGCAGTCAATCCCCAATTTATGTAACACGGGACTTGTAATGTGTACTCCAAAAATTAATATAGACCAAAGAAAAACGGAGTAAAAAACACCATTTATATTAACCCCTCTCTGCCATCAGACGTACTATTCCGTCAATGTGACCCTGGACCTAATTCCCATGGACGGAATAGTACGTCATGGGCGATCAGCTGCGCTCCCGGGGGGAGCGCAGCTGATCGCCGCCGGGTGTCAGCTGATTATCACAGCTGACACCCGTGACTGTGTGTCAGGAGCGGTCACGGACCGCTCCCGGCACATTAACCCCTGGCACACCGCGATCAAACATGATCGCGGTGTACCCGGGGCACAGGGGAGGATCGCGCAGGGTGGGGGCTCCCTGCGCGCCCCCTGAGACCCTCAGAGCAGCGCGATGTGTCGCGCTGTTCTGAGGGTCCGTCCTCCCTCCAGGTCCCCGGATCCAAGATGGCGCCGGGGTCCTGCAGGGAGGCGGCTTCCTCAGTGCCTGCTGAGAGCAGGCACTGAGAAGCCCGCAGCACTGCCAGAGGTATCGCTGGTGTGACAGAGTGCTGTGCACACTGTCACACCAGCGATCTGATAAAATACAGTGATGTCCCACCCTGGGACAAAGTAAAAAAAATAAAAATAAAAAGTGGTAAAAAAAATCATAAAAAAAAAAAAAAAATATTCCCCAATAAATTCATTCTTTCCTGTAAATATAAAAAACAAAACAATAAAAGTACACATATTTGGAATCGCCGCGTCCATAACGACCCCCCCTATAAAACTGTCCCACTAGTTAACCCCTTTAGTGAACCCCTTAAAAAAAAAGAAAATGAAAACGAAGCAAAAAATCAATGCTTTATCATCATACCGCTGAACAAAAAGTGGAATAACACGCGATCAAAAAGACCGATATAAATAAACATAGTACTGCTGAAAACGATCATCTTGTCCCGCAAAAAACGAGCCGTCATACAGCATCATCAGTGAAAAAATAAAAAAGTTATAGCTCGCAGAATAAAGCGATGCAAAAATAATTATTTTTTATATAAAATTGTTTTTATTGTATAAAAGCGCCAAAACATAAAAAAAATGATATAAATGAGGTATCGCCGTAATCGTACTGACCCGAAGAATAAAACTGCTTTATAATTTTACCACACGCGGAACGGTACAAACGCCTCCCCCAAAAGAAATTCATGAATTGCTGATTTTTGTTCATTCTAACCTCCCAAAAATCGAAATAAAAAGCGATCAAAAAATGGCACGTGCTCAAAAATGGTACCAATAAAAACGTCACCTCGTCCCGCAAAAAATAAGACCTCACATGACTCTGTGGGCCAAAATATACAAAAATTATAGCTCTCAAAATGTGGTGATGCAAAAAAACTATTTTTTGCAATAAAAAGCGTCTTTTAGCGTGACAGCTGCCACTCATAAAAACCCGCTATAAATAGTAAATCAAACCCCCCTTTATCACCCCCTTAGTTAGGGAAAAATAATAAAATTAAAAAAATGTATTTATTTCCATTTTCCCGTTAGGGTTAGGGTTTCGCTAAAGTTAGGGTTAGGGTTGGCGCTAACGTTAGGATTAGGATTAGGGTTGGGATTACGGTTAGGGGTGTGTGTTAGGGTTAGGTTTGTGGTTAGGGTTGGGACTAGGGTTAGGGGTGTGTTGGGGTTAGGGTTGGAGTTAGAATTGGAGGGTTTCTGCTGTTTAGGCACATCAGGGGCTCTCCAAATGTGACGTGGCGTCTGATCTTATTTCCAGCCAATTCTGCGGTGAAAAAGTCAAACGGTGCTCCTTCACTTCTGAGCTCTGCCGTGCGCCCAAACAGTAGTTTACTCCCGAATATGGGGTATCAGCGTACTCTGGACCACAAGAGTTATTGTGCAATTTGTCCTATTTCTTCTGTTACCCTTGGGAAAATAAAAAACTGGGGGCGACAAAATCATTTTTGTAAAAAAAAAAATGATTTTTTGTTTTTTTACGGCTGTATGTTATAAAACTTCTGTGAAGCACTTGGGGCTTCATAGCGCTCACCACACTTCTAGATAAGTTCCTTGTGGGGTCTATTTTCGAAAATGGGGTCACTTGTGGGGGGTTTCCACTGTTTAGGCGCATCAGGGGCTCTCCAAATGCGACATGACGCCCCCAGACCATTCCATCAAAGTCTGCAATCCAAAACGTCACTACTTCCCTTCCGAGCCCCGACGTGCGCCCATACAGTAGTTTACTCCCACATATTGGGTATCAGCGTACTCAGGACAAATTGGACAACAACTTTTGGGGTCCAATTTCTCCTGTTACCCTTGTGAAAATAAAATATTGGGGGCGAAAAAAATCATTTTTGTAAAAAAAAAAAGGATTTTTTATTTTTACGGCTGTACGTTATAAACTTCTGTGAAGCACTTCGGGGTTCAAAGTGCTCACCACACATCTAGATAAGTTCCTTGTGGGGTCTATTTTCCAAAATGGGGTCACTTGTGGGGGGTTTCCACTGTTTAGACGCATCAGGGGCTCTCCAAATGCGACATGACTCCCCAGACCATTCCATCAAAGTCTGCAATCCAAAACGTCACTACTTCCCTTCCAAGCCCCGACGTGCGCCCATACAGTAGTTTACTCCCACATATTGGGTATCAGCGTACTCAGGACAAATTGGACAACAACTTTTGGGGTCCAATTTCCTGTTGCCCTTGTGAAAATAAAATATTGGGGGCGAAAAAATCATTTTTGTAAAAAAAAAAAAAATTTTATTTTTACGGCTGTACGTTATAAACTTCTGTGAAGCACTTCGGGGTTCAAGGTGCTCACCACACATCTAGTATAAGTTCCTGTGGGGTCTATTTTCCAAAATGGGGTCACTTGTGGGGGGTTTCCACTGTTTAGACACATCAGGGGCTCTCAAATGCGACATGACTCCCCAGACCATTCCATCAAAGTCTGCAATCCAAAACGTCACTACTTCCCTTCCGAGCCCCGACGTGCGCCCATACAGTAGTTTACTCCCACATATTGGGTATCAGCGTACTCAGGACAAATTGGACAACAACTTTTGGGGTCCAATTCTCCTGTTACCCTTGTGAAAATAAAATATTGGGGGCGAAAAAATCATTTTTGTAAAAAAAAAAAGGATTTTTTATTTTTACGGCTGTACGTTATAAATTCTGTGAAGCATTCGGGGTTCAAAGTTCTCACACACATTAGATAAGTTCTTGTGGGGTCTATTTTCCAAAATGGGTTCACTTGTGGGGGGTTTCCACTGTTTAGACGCATCAGGGGCTCTCCAAATGCGACATGACTCCCCAGACCATTCCATCAAAGTCTGCAATCCAAAACGTCACTACTTCCCTTCCGAGCCCCGACGTGCGCCCATACAGTAGTTTACTCCCACATATTGGGTATCAGCGTACTCAGGACAAATTGGACAACAACTTTTGGGGTCCAATTTCTCCTGTTGCCCTTGTGAATATAAAATATGGGGGCGAAAAAATCATTTTTGTAAAAAAAAAAAGGATTTTTTATTTTTACGGCTGTACGTTATAAAACTTCTGTGAAGCACTTCGGGGTTCAAGGTGCTCACCACACATCTAGATAAGTTCCTTGTGGGGTCTATTTTCCAAAATGGGGTCACTTGTGGGGGGTTTCCACTGTTTAGACGCATCAGGGGCTCTCCAAATGCGACATGACTCCCCCAGACCATTCCATCAAAGTCTGCAATCCAAAACGTCACTACTTCCCTTCCGAGCCCCGACGTGCGCCCATACAGTAGTTTACTCCCACATATTGGGTATCAGCGTACTCAGAACAAATTGGAAAAAACTTTTGGGGTCAAATTTCTCCTGTTACCCTTGTGAAAATAAAATATTGGGGGCGAAAAAATCATTTTTGTAAAAAAAAAAAAAGAGATTTTTTATTTTACGGCTGTACGTTATAAACTTCTGTGAAGCACTTTGGGGTTCAAAGTGCTCACCACACATCTAGATAAGTTCCTTGAGGGGTCTAGTTTCCAAAATGGTGTCATTTGTGGGGGGTTTCCACTGTTTAGGCAGATCAGGAGCTCTCCAAACACGACATGGCATCCAGCCAATTCTGCGTTGAAAAAGTCAAACGGCGCTCCTTCCCTTCCAACTCTGCCATGCACCCAAACAGTGGTTTACTCCCACATATGGGGTATCAGCGCACTCAGGACAAATTGCACAATAACTTTTGGAGTCTTGTTACCCTTGGGAAAATAAAAATTGGGGTGAAAAGATCAATTTTGTGGAAAAAAATATGATTTTTTAATTTTACGGCTCTACGTTATAAACTTGTGTGAAGCACTTGGGGTTCAAATTGCTCACCAAAGATCTAGATAAGTTCCTTAGGGGGTCTAGTTTCCCAAATGGGGTCACTTGTGGGGGGTTTCCACTGTTTAGGCACAGCAGGGGCTCTCCAAATGCAACATGGCGTCCAATCTCAATTCCAGCCAATTTTGGTTGGAAAAAGTCAAATGGTGCTCCTTCCATTCCGAGCTCTGCCATGCGCCCAAACAGTGGTTCCTGTCACGCTGTATAGCAGATATATATATATGTGATGTCAGTAATCTATATCAAAAGGGCAACATACTATATAACATGCGCATAGATATATGATAACATAGAATTACCTGACAATGTCCAGTGGGTCCATACGGAATCCGTTATACACTGTCTCCGGCTAGAGGGTGACCGGGGTCTAAGCTGACCCTGAACTGGGGTCCTAACTAATCCCTCAACTGGAGGTACTGTTAAAGGTACAGAGGTCCAGGCCACCAGCGTAAACCCTGTCTCCTATCAATCCCTGCCAACTGTATTCTAGTCCTAAGAAGGACCTGAATACCACAAAGGGAATGAACAGGTAACGGATAATGAACAGAAAGACAAACAAGAAAGAGAAGGAATAAAGTAAATAAAGTCTTACATACAACCTCACACACAGAAAGGGAACCCCTAAGGTCTCAGAGATTAACATAAGCAATAGAGTAAAAAAACTAATGAACTCTTAGCTTTAAATTTCTCAAAACCCGCTCCAGTCGGGCTGAACTACATGAATGCTTTCACCGGCTTCTAACACCCAGACTGGCAAAATATAAAGGAAACTAATTAGAACATAATCAAAAAAACCGGGCGGGGCTGCACCTAGCCTTAGCAAGAGCTAGGAAAAATTAACCCCAACATTACCAAAAAACAAAGAAAAAAGCTCAGCTGGGAAGTCAGAATTTTCAATCCGACGATCTTGTGGCGATGCACCATGGACAGTTCCCCCCCCATATGGGGTATAAAGGTACCGGACAAATTGGACAACAAATATTGTGGTAAATTTTCCTGTTCCCTTGGGAAATAAAAATTAGGGGACTAAGAGATAATTTTTGTGGGGAAAAAAGGGGATTTTTTTTTTCATCCCCGGGACATTAAAAAACTTGGGGAAGCATTGGGGGTTAAAGTGTCACCAAGATCTAATAATTCCTTGGGGGGGTCTAGCTTCCAAAAGGGGGTCCTTGTGGGGGGTTTTCCACTGTTTAGGCTCATCGGGGGCATACAAACGGAACATGACCCCCATCAATGTTTGCATTCCAAAACATTACTGCTTCCTTTCCCAAGCCTGCCGGCGCCCAAACAGTTTCCCCCCCACATATGGGGTATCAGTTATCAGGACAAATTGGACAACAACTTTTGGGGTCCAATTTCCTTGGGAAAAATCAAAAATTTTGGGACAAAAAATCATTTTTTTTGGAAATTTTTTTTTTTTTCACCCCGGCATTATAAAACTTTTGTGAAACACTTTGGGTTAAAGTGCCACAATAGACTAGAAAAGTTCCTTGGGGGTTAGTTTCAAATGGTGTCATTGTGGGGGGTTTCCAAGTTAGGCATATAAAGGGCTCTCCAAACACGACATGGCGTCCAATCAATTCCGCCAATTTTAGTTTGAAAAATCAAACGGCGCTCCTTCCCTTACGAGCCTGCCGTGTGCCCAAAAGTGGTTTTCCCCCACATTGGGGTATTGGCGTACTCAGGAAATTGCACAACACTTTATCTCCCATTTTTCCCTTTTACCCTTGTGAAAATAAAAAAAAAAGTTGTAAAAGATCATTTTTGTGCCTAAAAATTAAAATAAATTTTTTCCTTCCACGTTCTTCAGCTCCTGTGAGCACCTGAAGGGGTTTTTAAACTTCTTGAAGGGTTTTGAGTACCTTGAGGGTGCAGTTTTTAGAATGGTTCACTTTTGGGTATTTTTGCCATATAGACCCCTCAAAGTGACTTCAAAGTGAGGGGGCCCTAAAAAAATGGCTTTGTAAATTTTGTTGTAAAAATGAAATCATGGTCAACTTTTAACCCTTAAATTTCCTAACAAAAAAAAATTTTGGTTCAAAATTGTTCTGATGTAAAGTAGACATGTGGGAAAATTCAAAGTTTAAAATTGCAAAATTTTCTAAAATTTTGCCTATTTGCGTTTTTTTTAAAAAAATAAACCAAGGTATCTCGAAGAAATTTTACCATAACGTGGAATACAATATGTCCGAGAAAACAATCTCAGAACGCGAAGATCCTTTGAAGCGTTCCGATTATAACCTCATAAAGAGACATTCTTCAAATTGTAAAAATTGGCCCGGTCATTAAGTGCAAACCACCCTTGGGGGGGAGGGGTTATTTAAAAATTAAATTTATTTATTAATAAAGAATACAAATTTAAAAACATCAACAGTGGTGAAAAGACCCTAATGTAAACAAAAAAGCCCGGGCCAGAGCACACCAAGTATTGGCGTTTGCAAAATATAGTTACATATAAATTTTATATAAAACGTCCCCCATGAAGTATATACGGAACATGGACAAATAATCACAAAAGGTAAGTATGCTTACAATTATGCCATTGCATGGACATTAAATGAAACTGAGTCCCCACAATACTAGTCAATGGACCACTCATGTAATAAATTCCAAAACTACTTACCCCAAAAATATGCAGCGCTGCCAGTGCCCGGACCCCGCGTACTCCTGACGCGCGTTTGTGTTTGCTTTATCGAAGGAGAGTGTGAAACTTCCCAAAACTGGGCCTTTTATCTGTGCTCAATTTCGGCATGTAATCAGGCGCGTGCCCTCGACTCACCAACATAAAGGAGACCCCCTCGCCTTCTTTTCCCAAAGCGCACGTCTGGGAAAACCCCATGTGACGTCAGTGGACATGCGCACGGACAATAGAAGCCGAGAAGGCAGCTCAACATGTCGGGGGCCCAGATGCACGCATCTCACATATCGCAACTGCCAGCAGTAAAACCAGTACCTTAAATTATGGGTAACTTATTTTAATAAATAAATATATAAAAATAAGAATAACAGTATAACTAGAAAAAAAAATATAAATAATAAAGTGTTGTGAATAGAAAATTAATTATAACTCAGGGAATGTATCATAAGTGCTTAATGAGCCATTAAAATTTTAGATAGTTTCTTTTTTTCTTTGATTTTTCTTATCACGGAATATAATAATAATTTTTTATTTCACAAACACTTTATTTATTTATATTATTTTTTTCATATTTTTCACTTTTTATTACTTATTTTTTATATTTTCACTATATTTGGATTCACGTTATGATTAATAATATTATATATATATTATATATATATAATATTTTTTGTAACCCTGTAGTCACTAAAATTGTTTATGTATACATCTTTTTTATTGAAATATATACTTATATGGGAATATTATTAGGTTTTGGAAAGTTACCAGCTGAATTTAAGGTCCTGTTTTTTACTGCTGGATTTGCGGATAATGTGAGATGCTTTCCCCGAGCCCGACTGTTGATGCTGCCTTCTGGGGCTTCTATTGTCCATGCGCATGTCCACGACGTCACATGGGGTTATCCCATGACGTGCGCGTCGGGGAAAAATGCAAAGGGGCGCTTCCTTTATTTTGGGGTGACGTCGGGGCGCACGCGCACTGTTAATGCCGTAAATTGAGCACAGCATAAACGGCCAGGTTTTGGGAAGTTTCACTACTCTCCTTCGATAAAAGCAAACGGAAACGCGCGTCAGGAGTGCGTGACTCAGGGACTGCTACGGGGAAATAAACCGAGAAGGCAGCATCAACATGCGGGCTCGAGATGCACGCTTCACATTTCCGCAACTCCGCAGAAAAACAACAGTACCAAAATTCATGCTGGTAACTTTCCAAACCCAAAATTTTCCCCATATAAGTATTAATTTCAATAAAATGATGTATACATAAACAATTAAGGACATACATGTGTACAAAAATTTATTATATATTTTAAATATATAATAACGTGAATCCAAATATAGTGAAAATTAAAAATAAGATAATAACTGTGATAACTATGAAAAGAAATAATATAAATAAATAAAGTGTTGTAATAGAAAATTTTTTATTATATATGCCGTGAAATATTTAAAATCAAAGGAAAAAAAGAAACTATCTGAATTTCTTATGGCATCATTAAGCACTTAGATATCATTCCCTGGGTTATAATATAATTTTCTTTCACAACCTTTATTTATTAAATTTATTTCTTTTCATATTTATCACTGTTAATTATTTATTTTTATAAAATTATTTATTAAAAGTTACCAGCAGAATTTAAGGACTGTTGTTTTATGCGGGCAGTTGCGGTATTGGATGCGTGCACTGGGCCCCGAATTTGATCTGCCTTCTCGGTTTTTCTATTGTCCAGTGCGCTGTCATGACGTCACATGGGGTTTTCCCAGACTTGCGCGTCGGGGAGAATGCCGAGGGGGTCTTCCTTTTTTGGTGACTCGAGCGCAGCGCACTGATTACATGCCGTAAATTGAGCACAGCATAAAAAGGCCAGGTTTTGGGAAGTGTTACTACTCTCCTTCGATAAAGCAAACGCAAACGCGCGTCAGGAGTAGCGCGGGGTCCAGGGCCTGCGCGCTGCAATGTATTGGTAAGCTAGCTTTTGGAATTTTTACAGAGTGGTTATTGCATAGTTTGTGGGTATCATGTTGTCATTTAATGTCCATGAATGCGCATAATTGTAAGCAACTTACCTTTTTTGTTATTTGTCTCATGTTCCGTATAACTTCATGGGGGACATGTTTTATAATATAATTTATATGTAACTATATTTTGCAAATCGCTGCAATATTGGTGGGGCTCTGGTCCCAGGCGTTATTTTTTACATTAGGGTCTTTTCACCAGTTGATGTTTTTTAATTTGTATTCTTTATTTTAATAAAAAAAATTTAATATTTTTATTAATATAAAGGTGTTTTTTACTCCTTTTCTTTGGCTAATTAATTTTTGGAGTACAATTACAATCCCCTGTTACATAAATTGGGGATTGCTGCGCACTGTTGTGCAAATGGTCTTGATTTTTTCCTCTTTTAAGCTGTACGGTTTTATTTTAAATTACCATTGGGGTCTTGTTGTATCCTACATACACCATACATACTTGGCATTGTTTTATACACTAATGTGCGGCCGCATGCGTCACGGGCCGCGCCGGGTCCTGGCATGTGGGGGGCGTCACACAGGGCGCCTTGTTGGGGCGTGCGCACTGGCGCCCCGACGCTTCTCACACATGCTGCAAGACCTCGTCCACCGTGCGCATGGCCACCCTTTCGCACCATCATTGGTCAGCATGTCATGTGAGTGCCCCATGACCTTTTAAAGGCCTTCTATGGAAAACAGTACTTCCCTGAGGAATGTGCTCTGGGGCACACGAAAAAGACGTCGGGGGTCCACACTGCCTGCCCAGGACATTCTTCTCCCCTCTGGATTTTACAAAATTGGTAAGCGTCCTTCTTTTCACTCATGGGTTTTTATGAACCTTTATATAGGTATTGGTCACGCACTGGCGACATTCTCACCACATGGAATGGGGATTTTGTGAGGGGGTGGTTGCCCTGTGGGGGCCTTTTTTTTGCTCTGAGTCATTGTTCCATTTTCTTTCATTTTTTGTCTTTTTGCTTTTTTTTTACTTTTCTAAATAAAATATATTGAAAAATAATTTATTTTTTGTCACCATTTGCTTCTTCCCCCCCTGGTGTACAAGTGTCTTGCATTAGGTGACGTTTAGCTGGTATACCTTTGTTTGATCTGGATTTTTCGATTCAGATTCTTCTGATTTTCGTTGTTCCTCCTGTTGAAGAACCTTGTTTTTTGTCTTTAATTGTGACTTCAGCTGGACTACTCGTGATGTCACAAAACTTAGGGTAAAAAGTTCATTAATCACTAGATCTCTGCTTATGTGACCTTTTTTTTTTGGGGGTAGTCCTATAACCTTTCGGGTTTACTGTACCCCACCAGGATACCTTTTTTAAACGTGAGATTCCCCTTAGTTGCTTTTCTTTGGGGAATTTACAAATGTTTTAAAATTCCGAAATTTTATGTGGGCTTTTGGGTTTTTCTGCTGTTCCATTGCTCAAATTTTTTTTCTCTGTAGTTTTCCCCTGGTAGCTGTTCTAAGATAGCAAGCTGCATGATTGCCTCACCCCAATATGTTGTAGCAGATTTGCAAAAAATAACATACCTTGACTTCACAATTTTTGGGTTCCTTCTTTCCCAACACCGCTCGGTGTTGTACGGTACAGTGGCTGAAATGGGTTTTCCTTTTTTTTTAAAATGCCCTGTGTCTCATTTTTTGTAATTCTCCCATTTTTTGCTGAAATTTTGGCTTTCTTCCAAATTTATTATATACCTCAGCAAAAATTTTCAAGTTTCTCGGAACTGCTATTTCGTGAAGCAGAGGAAACGGTTAGGGAATGACATCAATAAGTGAGAAAAATCTCTTCTTCCCGTTCTGAGTGCTAGGGACCCAAGACTCTGTTGTATAAATCAGGGTTTTTCGTCTTGTGACTCTTTAGGAAAAAGCTTTTCTAGACATTTTCCCTTTTGATGCAGCTAGTACTTTTCTTGTCGGTTTTTAAAAAGATCAATTGTGAATTGGGGGCCAGCGCGCAAGGCCCACATTCTCCTGGAAAATGAAAAAGAAGGTAACTGTAAACCTGAATTCATTACATCACACTTTTCCCCACTGCCACTAGAGGATTTCAACTATTTTAATTGTGATCAGTATTTTCAGTCAAGCTTAGGGGCCCCGGGGTGAGACATCCCCCCAAAGTAATTTGTAGGGGAGGGGCCGTACATTCTAGTCAACTCACCCCGAGCTAGACGGAGATTTTTGTCAAGACAGAGGAAGAGGTTTAAAACCCTTTTTTACCTCCACAAGCCCTGTGTTCCTTAAGGCGGGGAAAATGACTCTCAGACTGCTTTAAATCAGTTACAGAAGTTCCTGATGCCATCAAAAGGGGGTCTAAGAAGAAAGAAGGGAAAGGGGGCACAGGGCACAAAAACGGTTAACGGGGGCAGGCCCGTGAGCTCTAAAAGGGGAAAATTACACTACAACCCCTGCTACCTGTGCTTATTTAAGGGGAGAGCGGGGCAATCGGGGGGAAAGGAAAGTGACAAGGTGACAGATCACCCCCACTCATTTTAAACCCCACACCGGGGTCCGAAGCATTGCTAGATTTTAGTCTGTGATAAAAAAGGGGGGGGGGGGGGCCTTGCGGATTTTAATCGCAAAAATAGCCCAAAATCCCCTACGTAACCGGATCAGGGGGAACGGGGGCTGGCGGCCCGCCACAATAGACTTAGTTCTTTCAACATCTGATAATCAGAGCATAAAAGGCTCCACCCAAGTTGGGGGGCGCATTTTGCATGAAAAGTTCACTGACTTAGCAAGTTTGTACTCACTCATTTAAGGAAAAGGAGGCCTTTAAAACCCGCTCAACAATTCCCTGAATGGCTTCCCAAAACCCGACCACCCCCCGGGGGCATACCTAAAATCAAAAGAAAAAATAGGAAAGAGCGCATTTTTTGTGATGATTCTTATTGCACCCTGCACACCACCTAAACTTGAGGAACCAGTCCCCCCTGTGGGGGGTTAACACCCCCTCCTAAAAACCCCTCAGAGACACCCTGCGCGCTGGTCAATCAGATCAAAAACCAAGGTGGCTCACGAACTACTTTAAAAACAAAAACCCCCGTAAATATTCCCCCCATTGCAGACCGCCAGGGGCCCCGGACCCCCTGGCCGGACATTCCCCATAACTCCATGGGCCGGTTCCGAGTACCCCATAGCCCTGGTACCCCAATGGGTTGCTCAATATCATCAGCTAGTTTTGAACAACTTTCTTTTTGCTTCTTGGTCCTGTGGGGCCGACTCCTAGCCATACTAATATAGTTTTGTGTCCTTGTTTCATATACACACACTCTTACATTTCAGTGTAAAAATTTTTTGTGATTTTTTTTCTCGCAGTGGTGCCCCCTTTTTTGAAATGCAGCTATCATGCTTAAAGTAACTTAATTTCCCCTTGTTTGTGAGTTTCTTCAAGATAGTTTAAATTACCTCAAGACAGGCCAAAACACATCTTTTTAATGGGTCTTCCTGCTTTGTTTGGGGGATTGCAAACAATATAACCTCTCCCCTGCCCCTTTTAACTCATGACTACCATTAGCCCCCAAAAATTTTTCTGACTTATTTTGATTAACTTTGAAAAAAGTGTCGTTATTAGCTGTGACTAGTTCCCAAGTCTAACCCAGCATCTTGATTTTTGCACTGAAGAAATGCAATTTAGTATTCTCAGAATCTTTTTCCCAGACACACCCTCTAACCCTTTGCTGACTGTTTTGTTTTTCAGTGTTCTTTGCTTTCCCAAAAATGCAGTGGGGGTTTCAAAGTCCTATTTTTGAAAAAAAAACATTCACGGTTTCTTTTGGGGGCTTTCTGTTTCTTAGACCTGTTTTTGTAAAGCAAAACCGTCTTTTGCTTATACATTTGCCTTCCGTTTATTTTTTCTATAAGCTTCCCTTTACTACTCCAGAGTAAGTCATCATCTGGGCCGCATCTAGTGCGGTCACAAGGTGTCATAGCTTCTGGAAGACCCCCCCAAACATAATGCGGCTACGAAAAACCTTCAATCTTCCCCCAAGCCCCCCAAGGGGTTCTACAAAATCTAGAAAAACCCCCGATATACTCCTCATATCCGGCCTTTCTGTATTAGACTTACAGTTTTTTTTAAAGATACATTTATTGCTTAAATTTCCCTCAGTACCTTTTCACTCTCCCACATTCTTTGCAGTATCACATTACACACATGAACAAACGATCATCATCTATGCTAGTGAAGGTACTCTGTGCTTTCGATCCATCTCTATCCACTCTGTGGTACGGGTCAGGTTTAGGTCCTGTGTGTATTTCCACGTACCTTCCCTTTCAGCAGCATCTTCACTTTGAATTTCCAGGTTGATAGTTCTGGGGTTTTTTTAGACTTGGGACTGTAAACTTCATGGAGTTTCTTTTGGTGGGGCCACTTTTTTGTCTTTCTTTTTTTTTTTTTCTCGTGTTCGGGGATCTCTGGGACCAGGACTCTGGCACTCGGGAACTCTGGGGCCCTAAAACCGTTAACGGATTAACCAGTATAAATGCGGGGCAGCAACAGAGAATTAATTTTTCCATCAGTATAAACAGCTTCAACACAGCATGAAATGTGATCAGCCTGATATCTGCTATGGTGCAGC
>JARQOD010000001.1:494614501-494702888 GCA_033576555.1 Oophaga sylvatica | reverse complement strand
CAGGTCAGTCAGGGAACTGCACTAGGATAATTGGTCGCCAGAGGGTCATTGGAGGTGTGCTGGCTATTGGGCACGCTGCAGTGAGGGAATTATAATTACTCCTGGCTGCAGCCAGGCAGTACCCTTATAAAACCCCGCTCCGTAAACTGCCAGCGTCACCCAATAGATTAACACTTTACACCCCTTCCTTTTAGCTGCCACCAGCTACGGCTTTGATGAACAATTTATCAGAGGGTCCGTAGCAACCCCAAAACAGTAGCGTAGTGCTTCAGGCCGGCAAATTCGTTTATAGAGCAGGAGAAACAAACTAATAAATTTATAGGTTTATTCCTTAAAAAACAGGCAGTGCTTTATATTATAAAAAGATGTAAACAAACTGAGACAATATCGTTATATACAGATGCAGTTAAAATAAAATAGGATTACAGATGAAAATCACTCACATGGTAGTTACAGGCAAGACAAGCCAGGCTGGGGGAAGGAGCCACACGTCATAGTTCATTGGTAGATCTCTTACTCAGGACATCCCAGCAGAAAGAGCCTAAGGAACTTCACTGCAAGACTTATGCATGTCAGCTTTGACCTCACAAAAAGGGCTGGTTTTCTGGCACCTCCCCTGGCTGCAAGCTATGGTTTGAGCTCTGCAATATCATAAGGTCCATAACTCGTCCTGTGAACCTAGCAAAAATAACGGCAGACCTATCAATGATCTTACTCTAAAATGACGGTTCCAATGAGCCCACACTTGGGTGGGCTAGTTCATGGGGCACCCGAGAATTCCATTTCTCGGGTTCTGTTGGAGTTACGGGTTTACCAGTACCACGGGAACGATGCCCGTCGGCGCATGGTTCAACGCAGTAACTTTCGTGTTTCTAGCGAATGCTCCCACCGTGTTATTAACCAAAAAAGAATGAATTCTCCAAAATGGCTGCTATAGGAAGAAAGCACGTGTGCAGACAATGAAGGACCCCTGCGGTGAAGCGGCAAAACTTCCAGCACTGGTAGCTCAGGTTACACTGAGCTTGACTGCAGGTTGACAGGGGGGAAGGGAAGCGTGAGCTGCAGAGAAAAGGAGGGAGGGGTAACTTTGCCCTGTGCTTGCAAACGGTGGGGGTTGTAGTACTATGGGGAAAGTTCTGGAAACAGCACAAGAAATGAAGCTTCAGTATCATCACACCTGTCTGTCTCGTTTGTCTTTACTGTTTATTAAGCGGTGACCTGCCCATATCCCTGTGGTGGTAATCAGGGTCTTTCTAAGGACTAGATTACAGTGGTCAGGGACTTATAGGAGATAGGGTTACGCTGGCGGCCTGGACCTCTGTACCATTAACAGTACTCCAGGTAGAGGGACTGTGAGGACCCCAGTTTAGGGTCAGTATAGACCCCGGTCCACCTCTAGCCTGAGACAGCGTGAAACAGATCCAGTATAGATCCTCAGTACTTCGGATATTATGTCAGGTAATACTATGTTATCAATACTGTATGTTCATGTTGATATAACCTATTTATATGGTATATAGAATGTTGTCCCACTTGATATAGATTACTGACATTATCTATAACTGTTATACAGCGTGATAGTATCGCTGCCGAGTTCAGCTTCGTCAAGTTTTTAAAAAACGTACTCCTAGCTATCTCTATCCCATGAGACCCTGCATATAGCCACTCAAGCCTACTGCCTAGGGGGAAAAATATTTAGACTTGAGAGTCCTCAGTGGTTGATACCTTTTAATGGCTAACTGAAAAGATGGTAACAAATTGCAAGCTTTCGAGACTACGCAGGTCTCTTCATCAGGCAAAGATCATTCTGGTGCATTTCCAAACATATCTCTGTACTCCAAGTGATAATTGTACTTTGTGCGTTTTGGTGTATGTGTATTTTCCTTGCATGTTGTATTGTGGGCATTTGATACATATACTTGTTTTCATAGCATGTGCCTTTTTCATTTACCTGGCTTTCTCGCACTATTGTGGAGCTCTGCCTTTATATGTCCCATATTGCTCATGTTTCGGGGGTGTTGAATTATTTTCATGTTTCATACACCATTTAGTTGGTCCTTCTCCAGATAAAGTAACATTTTTGTGAAAAAAAGTTAAATGTTAATGTTTTCCTTCCACATTGCTTTAATTACTGTGAAGCACTTGAAGGGTTAATAAACTTCTTGATGTGGTTTTAGGGACTTTGAAGGGTGCAGTTCTTAGAATGGGGGGCCTATATGACAAAATACCAAAAAGTGACACCAAAGTCACTTCAAATGATGTGGTCACTAAAAAATGGTTTTGTAAAAAAAAATGAGAAATTGCTGATCAACTTTGAAGTCTTCTAACTTCCTAACAAAAAAATATATTTTGTGTGGTATAAACTCTCTGACTTAAGGGCATAAAAATTTAGTTTGAAAATTGCAAAATATAAATATCGCAAATCATATTGACCAGCATTTACCTCCCAAACCTCTGCTATAAGTCGAACCATCTTGATTGACACCCCTTTCTGTTGTCTCCCTCCTCCCCTCTCATAATCTCCAACCAATTCCATCCTCTCCCATCATTTTTTGCAGATTTACCAAGATATGACACTTCTAGTTAGGAGACAGGGAAAAGCACAAGACATAACGATACGCTTATCACCGTATATCTCCTCCCAATGGTCCAAAAATTACAGTCTCTGCTTCCTCATCTCAAATCACAAGCGACCGCTTCTTCCTCTCTTCCCAGTTAACGTTGCCGTGTGTCATTTTTCTTTTGAACTTTCCGCCCTGATGCCCGCTTGACTCCACTCTGATTCTGGATCCGGTCTATCTGAAGATGATCTAATAGAAACGGAGCCTCCTCATCCGATTCCGTATCAGTCCCCTCTTTTGGGTTCTTGTCCTGTCGTCGTGACCTTCCCTCTGGGTTAACATCCGCTTCGCTTCCAACGGGTCCCGAAAAGTCTTAGTTGCTCCATTGGCCCTCTTACCCTCAATATTGCAGGGTATGAGGAGCTGGAATTTGATATGTTTGTGGTAAAGAGTTGTGCACACCTGGCTAAAAGCTTTTTTTTTCCAGGTGACTTCCGCAGAGTAGTCTCCAAATATTAAGATCCTATGTCTTTGGATACACAGAGGCTGCTTTCTGTTCCTGAAGGCCCTCAGGATTTCTTCCTTGTCTTTGTATTCTAGATATTTGACTATGACCTGACGTGATCTGGACCTTACGTCTTGCCTGGATGTATCATCTGTATTGGTCCTTCTCTCCTCCCGCCTCGTCATCGGCCCCACTCTGTGTGCTCTTTCCACACGACAGCTGTGTGTTAAGCCCAGGGCTGTGAAGGTTCTTTCTCACAGATTGCATCCAGCTGGCTTGACATCACTGACTCAGGCAGTCCCACCACTCTCAGATTGCTCCTCCTTGACCTGTTTTCCAGGTCATCAATTTTTTCTTTTCATTAACTGGGTGCTCGTGCCTAATTCTTTAAATCTGCTCTCCAGCCGTGCCAGTGTATCTTCAGCGTCGGACACCCTTTGTTCTGCCTCAGCCAGCCGGACATTCTGATGCTCTATGTCCTCCTGTAATCCTGCTATAGCCTCTTTCACGGTAACCTTAAGGCTAAGTTCACACGTTGCGGAATTGCCGCGGAAATTTCCGCGGCAATCCCGCACTTCTCCCGCAGGAAATACGCACGTTTTTTTATGCTGATTCCCGCCAGAATAATAGCGTTTTGCAAGCGTAATTAGCTTGCAGAATGCTAGCGTTTTCCTAGCGATCTGTAGCATCGCTTGGAAAACTGATTGACAGGTTGGTCACACGAGTCAAACATAGTGTTTGACAAGTGTGACCAACTTTTTACTATTGATGCCGCCTATGTCGCATCAATAGTAAAAAGATCTAATGTAAAAATAATAAAAAAAATAATAAATAATGATATTCTCACCTTCCGGCGGCCCCGCAGCCTTCCCGCCTTCAGCGACGCTCCCGGCAACTTCCGGTCCCAGGAGTGCTTTGCAACAAATCACACCGATGACGTAGCATCTCGCGAGACGCTACGCCATCTGGGTGATCTCGCAATGCACTCCTGGGACCGGAAGTTGCCGGGAGCGTCGCTGAAGGCGGGAAGGCTGCGGGGGCCGCGGGAAGGCTGCGGGGGCCGCCGGAAGGTGAGAATATCATTATTTTTTATTTTAATTATTGTTTTACCAGGGATATGGTACCAGGGCCTGGAGGAGAGTCTCCTCTGCTCCAGACCTGGGTACCATCCGCACATGAACCGCTTACATTGCGCATAGTGGGCATAGCCACATGCGGAAAGTAAGCGGTTCAATGCATTCCTATGGCGGCGGAATCACCGCGGTTACGCTAAATTAATGAACATGTTGCTATTTTTTCCGCAACATGTGGCCAAAACATGCGGAATCAATTAACATGTATAGGATGCTTAATGCTTGCGTTTTTATCGCGTTTTTACCGCGGAAAACCGCGGAAAAAACCGCGAAAAAAACGCAATTATTCCTGATCGTGTGCACTTAGCCTAAGAGCTTCTCTGACCTCTGCAGCTAAGTGATCTGCCACTTCTCTCTGGCCAGTCTGGAATAGTTGATCTCTCCCCCACTCAGCCTCTGTGATTCATTATCAGGTACAGCGTTTCTACTCCTCTGTTTGTCAGTGTTCTCTTCCTGGAGCCGCTGCTGCTGTTTCTCCCTTTCAGCTCCCTCCTCTCCACTCTCTGCCGGCGCCATACTGAGACCGCACACCGCCCCCACTCTGTACGCTGTCTCCGCTGTGCTCGGTGTGCCCTGTGATGATATTGCAAGCTTCATGTCTTGTGCTGTTGCTAGAACTACAAACCCCCACTGTTTGCGAGCACAGGGCAAAGTACCCCTCCCTCCTTCTCTCTGCAGCTAACTCGATCTCTCATCCCTCCCACCTCAGGAATTTTCCTTTGTCTTCGCAAACCCTGCAAAGTCCTATAGCAGCCATTTTGGAGAATTCATTCTTTTTTGGAATAACACGGTGGGAGCATTCGCTAGAAACACGAAAGTTACTGTGTTGAACCATGTGCCGACGGGCATCGTTCCCGTGGTGCTGGTAAACCCGTAACTCCAACAGAACCCGAGAAATGGAATTCTCGGGTGCCCCATGAACTAGCCCACCCAAGTGTGGGCTCATTGGAACCGTCATTTTAGAGTAAGATCATTGATAGGTCTGCCGTTATTCTGCTAGGTTCACACGACGAGTTATGGACCTTATGATATTGCAGAGCTCAAACCATAACTTGCAGCCAGGGGAGGTGGCCAGAAAACCAGCCCTTTTTGTGAGGTCAGAAGCTGACATGCATAAGTCTTGCAGTGAAGTTCCTTAGGCACTTTCTGCTGGGATGTCCTGAGTAAGAGATCTACCAATGAACTATGACGTGTGGCTCCTTCCCCCAGCCTGGCTTGTCTTGCCTGTAACTATCATGTGAGTTATCTTTCATTCTTAATCCCATTTTATTTTATAACTGCATCTGTACATAACGATATTGTCTCAGTTTGTTACATCTTTTCATATTATATAAGCACTGCCTGTTTTAAGGAATAAACCTATAAATTTATTAGTTTGTTTCTCCTGCTCTATAAACGAATTTGCACGTGCCTGAAGTACTACGCTACTGTTTTGGGGTTGCTACGGACCCTCTTAATAAATTGTTCGTCAAAAGCCGTAGCTGGTGGCAGCTAAAAGGAAGGGGTGTAAAGTGTTAATCTATTGGGTGACGCTGGCAGTGACGGAGCGGGGTTTATAAGGGTACTGCCTCGCTGCAGCCAGGAGTAATCATAATTCCCTCACTGCCGCGTGCCCAATAGCCAGCACACATCCAAGTGACCCGTCTGGCGACCAATTATCCTAGGTGCAGTTCCCTGACTGACCTGAGGGTAAGGGGGGCGCCAGAGAGCTGCAAGTTCCTAAGTGGAAGTGGGATAATTATAAATCCCTGCAGTTTACCGGGTCGGACGGCAGCAGCCGTCGTGTGTGTGCACCGTTTCATCACATATTGGTGGCAGCGGTGGGATCACGAGCCGTGACCCCGGGCTACCGTGTGGCGGACCGTGTGCCCGTTCATCACATATTGGTGGCAGCGGTGGGATCACAAGCCGTGACCCCCGGGCTACCGTGTGGCGGACCGTGTGCCCGTTCATCACATTATTGGTGGCAGAGCGGTGGGATTATAGAGCATTAGTGATCTGGTTTGAGCAATCATTCCATTCACTAAAAAAAAGTTGCACGGTCCTTCAGCGACCTTGCAACTCAAGTTTTGGAGAACAAGCTCAGTGTTTATTAGTCCTGAGACAATTGTTTGTACTTGCGGTTACCCTTCCCTTCTCTCTGTTTTTCTATCCTATCTTTTATTTGGCAAACATGGCTACAAGAGGAGCAAGTTGGTTCGAAAAGCAGAACAGGGACACTCTTGTGGGAATCTGCGTGTACCACGGCCTTGACCACAAGAACCAAACCAAAGCCCGACTGGTCCAGGCCCTGAAGGAGCTGGGCGAGCATCGGAGCGTGGCGGGCGCAGGAGCCGGCCCATGCCAAGGTGGTGCCGCAGGAGCAGAGGCCCAACCCCTGACTACTTACACCCAGAGAGAGGTGGACCCTTACCTGCAGGCGGCCCTGGAGGGACTCACCGCTGACAACGGGAAGAACGCCTGAGGCTGATCCAGCAAGCTCAAGAGAGAGCCGACCAGCGAGAGGCCAAACAGCGAGAGGCTGAGAGAGCCGAGCGCCAAGCCCAGCGAGAGGCCGAGCGGGAGGCTGAGAGAGCCGAGCGGGAGGCTGAGAGAGCCGAGCGGGAGGCTGAGAGAGCCCGAGCCGAGCGGGAAGCCCAAGCGCAGAGAGCCCATGAGCTGGAGATGGTTCAGTGAGGGGCAATGCCCTCCACAGCCAGAGCAGTGTGCCCAGCAGCACTCAGAGTCCCAAGCCCGGCCGGAGCACTTTCCCGTGCTGGAAAAGGAAGGAGACTTGGACACTTTTCTGCGGGCCTTTGAGAAAGTCTGCAGACAGTACCGGCTGCCTGCCGACCAATGGGCCAGGTACTTGACCCCTGGGCTAAAGGGCAAAGCTTTGGAGGCGTTTGCTTCCCTCGCGCCAGATCAAGACAGTGACTATGAGGCCATCAAGCAGGCCCTGATTGCCAAGTACCAGCTAACCCCTGAGGTATACCGAAAGAAGTTCCGGAACCTCCAACGTGGCCCACACGACAGTTATAGCGATGTGGTGCAAGGACTCCGGAACCACTTTGACCAGTGGATCCATGGACTGTCAGTTGACACCTATGAGGAGCTGAAAGACCTGATGATCAAAGACCAGTTCCTGCATCTGTGCCCAGCTGAGGTCCGACAGTTCATCCTGGACCGAGAACCAGAGGACGCGGTCACAACAGCCCGGATCGCCGACAGCTATGAGGCCAACCGGAAACCCGAGGTGCGGAAGCCCGTCGCCACCCGCTGGGGAGGGGGTAAGCCTGCAACCAACCCCAGTGCCCCTGCCAGTCGTCCCTCTGGGGGCACTATCCCCTTTGCCAGCGCCAGGCATACATCAGATCCCCGCCAGTGTTTCTCCTGTAAAAGGACTGGTCACATCAGCGCCACCTGTCCGGAGAGGCAGAAGAACCCCCAGCCAAGGCCTCCGGGCCCAACGCCTCTGTTCTTTTGGTGGGTGGTGTGGTGGGGAGGGGTTGATGACAACGTGCAGCCCGTCCGCGTGGGGGCCCGTCTTGCTACAGGCCTCAAGGACACCGGGGCTGAACGAACCCTCATCCGACCCGAACTGGCGGCCCTGAAGAGTTGATTCCGGGGAAAACCTTAACTGTCACAGGGATTGGGGGCGTCCACTACCCCTTGCCGATAGCCCGAGTTTTCATTGACTGGGGTGCCGGGAGCGGGGTGAAGGAAGTGGGGGTGTCCGAAAACCTGCCCACTGATGTTTTATTGGGGACTGATCTGGGGAGGATGGTGGCGTACTATGTCCCTGACACCCCTTCTCAATCTGATGATAAGGTTAACGTTAACCATGATGTTGATGTTGATGATGATGGGAAACTGATTGTGTTACCTGCTAATGCTTTGCGAAGTGATGATGCAACTGATAACCTTTCTTTCCCTAGGACTGATGTTGATAGTGATGTATCTGTGCCATCTGAATCTGTTAACCCTTTCTCTGAAGTGGTAGATGTGTCCACAGGTACAGGAGCGTTCAGTCCGTCGCTCTGCGGAGTGAGACGGCTGAGGAACCCCTAGCAGGAGCAAGCGACAGTGCTCAAGGAAATGGGGAGGTGCATGGGAACCGTGAGGAAGGTGACGCCATGACACTGACCAGTGCCACCGAGGAAGGTAACTGGCCCATAAGTAGCACTGCTCCTGAAGTGTTGGGGGTGGATGGGGAGGTAGAGCCCATAGCAGCGCAGGCTGATGGGTCTGTAGAAATCCCGGGGAGACTGCATATGTAGCTGCTGTCACCCGCAGTCAGAGTGCCCGGATCGCAGGTAGCGCCCTGCCATCTGGACCCTCCTCCGCTACAGGAGAGACTGAACCAGAGGTGGACCCAGAGCCGGTCCCAGAGGGTCCCAGTGAGGAAGGAACCCTGACGTCACTTCTGGCTGCCTCCAGCCAGGAGTTCCAGGCCGCTCTGCACTCAGATGCGAGCCTGGAGAACTTGAGGCACCTCGCCGAGACGCCCACCTCCGTGACTGATAAGGAGAGGGTGTTCTGGGAACGAGGAAGGTTGTACCGGGAGACAGTACCGGAGATTCCCAAAAGGAGTGGTTGAGGGGGAAACAGCTGGTCGTCCCGCACCAGTTCCGAGGTGAGTTGTTGAGGATTGCCCATGAGATTCCACTCGCTGGACACTTGGGGATCAGCAAAACTAAGGCACGGCTGTCTCAACACTTCTATTGGCCCAAGATGGGGACAGATGTGACTAACTACTGCCGCTCCTGTATAAACTGTCAAAGTGGGGAAGGCGGGGCCTGCTCTTAAGGCTCCCCTGATCCCGTTGCCAGTGATAGAGGAGCCTTTCCAGAGGATCGCGGTGGACATTGTGGGCCCGCTGGCCATCCCCAGCAGCTCTGGAAAGCAATACATCCTTACTGTGGTAGACTACGCTACCCGGTACCCGGAGGCAGTAGCTCTGTCCTCAACTAGGGCAGATAAGGTGGCGGATGCACTGGTGACCATCTTTTCACGGGTAGGATTTCCCAGGGAGATGCTTACCGATCAAGGGACCCAATTTATGTCTCGCCTAATGAAGGCTCTCTGCAGCAAAATGCAGGTGACGCGTATGGTATCGAGTGCGTATCACCACAGACCAATGGTTTGTGTGAGCGCTTTAACGGTACCCTAAACAGATGCTCCGCATGCTGGTTGAGACCCAGGGACGCGATTGGGAGCGGTACCTCCCACACCTGCTATTTGCCTACAGAGAAGTCCCGCGGGCCTCGACGGGGTTCTCCCCCTTCGAGCTCCTGTATGGTAGGCGAGTCCGGGGACCCCTTGGGTTGATAAGAGAATCCTGGGAAGATGAGCCAAACCCCACGGAAGTGTCCATCGTGGATTATGTCATGCGCTTCCGCGACAAGATGCAGACCTTGACGCAGTTGGTGCATGACAACATGACGCAGGCTCACGGCTGACCACAAGCACTGGTACGACCAGAACGCCCGGGAGCGGACCTACCAGGTGGGTCAAAAGGTGTGGGTGCTGGTCCCCGTACCAAAGGATAAGCTTCAGGCAGCCTGGGAAGGCCCGTACGTCGTGCACCAACAGCTCAACCCAGCCACCTACGTGGTCACGCTTGACCACACTCGGGGTAGGCGCAAGGCCTTTCACGTCAACATGATGAAGGCCCATCACGAACGTGAAGCCTGCGTCCTACCGGTCTGCAATCTGCCCGAGGACGGGGAAGGGGATCCCCTCCTAGACATGCTGGCCCAAGCTAATGCCAATGGGTCCATTGAGGACATGGAGGTAAATGCCTCGCTAACCGCCTCCCAGCGGTTGCAGTTGCTGACCACTCTGGAATCCTTTCGGGCCGTGTTCACTAGTCGACCCGGAAGGACCGAGTTGGCAGTCCACGAGGTGGACACCGGGAATCACGCCCCGTTATGGCGGACACCTTATCGGATCTCTGAGGAAGTGCAGCAGATTATGCGCCAGGAGATCCATGAGATGTTGCAGCTGGGGGTGATCCGGCCGTCCAAAAGCGCGTGGGCCTCACCTGTAGTTCTCGTGCCAAAAAAGGATCGGACCACCCGGTTCTGCGTGGACTACAGGGGGCTCAACGCCATCACTACCTCTGATGCGCACCCAATGCCACGCATCGAGGATCTGCTGGAGCGGTTGGCGAATGCCAAGTACATATCCATCATGGATTTGAGCCGGGGATACTGGCAGATTCCCCTGAGCCCTGCGGCGCAGGAGAAATCTGCCTTTATCACCCCTTTTGGACTGTACGAGTCCACGGTCATGCCTTTCGGCATGAAGAATGCCCCTGCCACTTTTCAGCGGATGGTCAACCACCTGCTTCAGGGACTGGAGGAGTACGCTGTGGCGTACCTGGACGACATTGCCGTCTTCAGTTCCACCTGGGAGGAACACCTTCAGCATCTCCAGGAGGTGCTCAAGCGTATTCACCAGGCAGGTCTGACCATCAAGCCGGGAAAATGCCAGATGGGCATGAGGGAGGTCCACTACCTGGGGCACCGGGTAGGTGGGGGTTCCATGAGTCCAGAGCCCGAGAAAGTGGACGCGATCGTGTCCTGGCCCACCCCAGGACCAAAAAGCAGGTGAAGTCCTTCCTGGGCACTGCAGGGTACTATAGGCGTTTCGTACCGAACTATAGCGCCATTGCAAAACCCTTGACGGACCTCACCAAGGGCGGTCTACCCCAAACAGTCAGCTGGACAGATGGCTGTGAGGCGGCATTCCGAGCTTTGAAAACAGCCCTGTGCAGCTCTCCAGTGTTGAAAGCCGTCGACAGCAGTCGGCCCTTCCTGGTACAGACTGACGCCAGCGAATTTGGCCTCGGTGCTGTACTCAGCCAGGTTGATTCGGGGGACCAGGAGCACCCCGTGTTGTACCTGAGCCGGAAACTTCTGCCAAGGGAAGTGGCATACTCCACCATCGAGAAGGAGTGCCTGGCCATGGTCTGGGCACTGCAACGTTTGCAGCCCTACCTGTACGGGCGCCCCTTCAAGGTGGTCAACGACCACAACCCTCTGAGCTGGCTGCACACAGTGTCTGGAACCAATAGTAGGTTGCTATGCTGGAGCCTTGCCCTGCAGCAGTATGATTTTGCGTACAACACAAGAAAGGCAGTGATCATGGGAATGCTGATGGGTTATCACGACGTGGCGAACCGCTGAGGTGCGCATGTCGGATTACCGACAGGTCATGCCTCCGTAGCGCCCTCTAAAGGGGGGAGGTGTGATGATATTGCAAGCTTCATGTCTTGTGCTGTTGCTAGAACTACAACCCCCACTGTTTGCAAGCACAGGGCAAAGTACCCCTCCCTCCTTCTCTCTGCAGCTAACTCGATCTCTCATCCCTCCCACCTCAGGAATTTTCCTTTGTCTTCGCAAACCCTGCAAAAGTCCTATAGCAGCCATTTTGGAGAATTCATTCTTTTTGGAATAACACGGTGGGAGCATTCGCTAGAAACACGAAAGTTACTGTGTTGAACCATGTGCCGACGGGCATCGTTCCCGTGGTACTGGTAAACCCGTAACTCCAACAGAACCCGAGAAATGGAATTCTCGGGTGCCCCATGAACTAGCCCACCCAAGTGTGGGCTCATTGGAACCGTCATTTTAGAGTAAGATCATTGATAGGTCTGCCGTTATTCTGCTAGGTTCACAGGACGAGTTATGGACCTTATGATATTGCAGAGCTCAAACCATAGCTTGCAGCCAGGGGAGGTGGCCAGAAAACCAGCCCTTTTTGTGAGGTCAGAAGCTGACATGCATAAGTCTTGCAGTGAAGTTCCTTAGGCACTTTCTGCTGGGATGTCCTGAGTAAGAGATCTACCAATGAACTATGACGTGTGGCTCCTTCCCCCAGCCTGGCTTGTCTTGCCTGTAACTATCATGTGAGTTATCTTTCATTCTTAATCCCATTTTATTTTATAACTGCATCTGTACATAACGATATTGTCTCAGTTTGTTACATCTTTTCATATTATATAAGCACTGCCTGTTTTAAGGAATAAACCTATAAATTTATTAGTTTGTTTCTCCTGCTCTATAAACGAATTTGCACGTGCCTGAAGTACTACGCTACTGTTTTGGGGTTGCTACGGACCCTCTTGATAAATTGTTCGTCAAAAGCCGTAGCTGGTGGCAGCTAAAAGGAAGGGGTGTAAAGTGTTAATCTATTGGGTGACGCTGGCAGTGACGGAGCGGGGTTTATAAGGGTACTGCCTCGCTGCAGCCAGGAGTAATCATAATTCCCTCACTGCCGCGTGCCCAATAGCCAGCACACATCCAAGTGACCCGTCTGGCGACCAATTATCCTAGGTGCAGTTCCCTGACTGACCTGAGGGTAAGGGGGGCGCCAGAGAGCTGCAAGTTCCTAAGTGGAAGTGGGATAATTATAAATCCCTGCAGTTTACCGGGTCGGACGGCAGCAGCCGTCGTGTGTGTGCACCGTTTCATCCATATTGGTGGCAGCGGTGGGATCACAAGCCGTGACCCCCGGGCTACCGTGTGGCGGACCGTGTGCCCGTTCATCACATATTGGTGGCAGCGGTGGGATCACAAGCCGTGACCCCCGGGCTACCGTGTGGCGGACCGTGTGCCCGTTCATCACATGCCCCCACTCCTGAGGAGATACCGCTCCATCCACTGACCCTCGGTGAGATTATCAGCTGTTTTCACACCTTCTTGGGGAGTGTCCTTGTCATTTTTGTGAGATTTAGTGCAGTTGTTAGCCGGAGCTTCTCACCTCCTTCACATCACAGTGCTGGAACCGGAAGTCCGACCAGCATTTACCAATTGTTAGGGTCTGCGGAACGCACCTAATAGATATTGTTGAGAGGTGCGTTCGCAGCCCGGGGTTCACCGTGCAGGCGAAGCCCGCTGCTAGTAAGATGGCGAAAGTAGCAAACTCTGTTATCCCCAGAGTCGCTAAAATAAAAGCCGTAGCGCGCTGTGGCAGTTAGTGCGAACTCTGTTAATCCCCAGAGCCGCTAACGAGAATGCCACAGCGCTATATGGCGATACGTACGAACTCACTTAACTTCAGTGAGCCGCAAAGTAAAACGCTAGGGCGCTGAACCAGCGTTATAAAGCGAACCCTGTTGCGTCACAGAGCCGCTGAGAAAAAGACTGTGTCCTGTTAGACTCACAGGGATACACAGATAACTGCTGTGTGGATAGCAGTCCGTGATCATGCAGACAGCAACACAATCAAGCAATCTCCTCACCGGAGAAGCCGGTATTCTAGGGGCTTATTTCAGCCAAGCCCTAACCACGTGCAGCCAAATCTCCTCACCAGAGAAGACGGTATTCTAGGGGCTTATTTCAGCTGAGCCCTAACCACATGCGTACATGATCACACTGGCGCAAAGCACATAATGCAATTGATACTAGCGCATGGCGGCCCAGCCATGCCACCCTTTTATAGTAACAGCTACAGGACCTGCCAGAAACAAGGACCAATGAGAAACTGTTCCAAAACACATGTAGTTTCATGGCCTTCCTGGCGGACCAATAGGAGCTGCTGCAGTACCTGAACATGTGACCCCTGATCTCCAATGAGAGATCTTACCCTGGGCATGCTCAGAAGGGGAAACGCAGGATTTCGTCCCAAAGACGTCTGCTCCAGTACTGGCTATAATAGCAGATTCAGGAGAGGCAGCAGCAAGTCTCTGCACAGTATTGGAATGGGCAAGACGCTGGGACCAACGTCTCTGCTGAGCAGGCTCCACTGCGGACGGAGATGGATGGGAGACCGCAGCGGGACTGGTTCGAGACTCCCCTTGTGCAGCAGTGGGAACTCGAACCCTAACATTACCCCCCTTCTTTGGGCCTCGCTGTGCTCAAAGGCAGTGATGAACTGCGGAGCGTGAACATGCTCGGCAGGCTCCCAGGACCTATCCTCAGGCCCATAACCCCTCCAATCCACCAAATAAATTTTTTTTCCTCGTACCACCTTGCACCCAACAATGGCGTTCACCTCATGATCATCGATAGATGAACCCGAAGTCCCGGCAGATGACTCAGAAAACCGGTACATGGCCACGGGTTTCAGGAGGGACACGTGAAAGGTGTCGGTGATACCAAGGCGAGGCGGAAGGGCTATAGGCGGTAAACCACCGGGTTCACCTGCTCAAGAACTTTAAAGGGACCCAAAAAGCGAGGTGCCAACTTGGTGGACTCTACACGTAGCCTGATGTTTCGGGCAGAGAGCCACTGTAAGGTTCTTTGTACATGTTTCTTGAAACTCAGTTTTTCCGTCAGCCATTTTGCTTTCTGTCTTGCTGCAGCTATCTTGCCCTCAGTCAATATGGAGTTTCCAGCTTTCATGTTCCCGCCCTGATTCTCTCCCTCTTGCTTCTTAAGCAGCCTCAGCTGAGCAATCAGTGCTTCAGAATCAAGCCTGCAGTGAGCCTGTGACCTGACTCCTGGAAAACCTTGGACTTTGTACTCCAGCTATTTCCTACTGAGGAACTTTGGAACACTTGTGGACTCTGGAAACCTGCTATTTGATAAATCCACGTTTGCATGGAATTACGGTAACAGAGAAGAGATCCTGAACTGTTGTGAATGGGTTTGAGATGAGTTCTGAGCAGAGGCTCCCTCTGGTGGTTACAAGCGGTGCTAGTGAGGATTGTGAGGACTGGGAATCAGGTGTTACTGACTGGTCTTATATAAGGGAGTCATTTTCCCATCAGGGTTGCCGGTGATCAATTGTTCTGGTCTGAATCCTTCATTCCAGTTTCCCTTGTAGCCTGCTGTGTCGTGTCTGCATCTCCTGCTTACAGATAAGACTTTTGCTTCTTTGTGTTTTTTGCTATATTTTTGCATTTTGTCCTGCACTTCTTTGGGGGCCTTCAGGGTCCCCTCCGGGGGCTTCTGCCCTCTCAGTTTAGTTCAGCCACTGAGTTTTGTTCTTTTGCTTTTTCCACTTTTTTCAGTGGCTGCTGTTTTGATTTTGTTACACCAGAGAACTAATTTAGGTGGTAGAGGTCGTGTGATCTCAGGTGATTTTGAAATTAGTAGAGTTGGTGCTTTTCAGGGTTTTCTGGGATTGCAGTAAGTACCCTTCCTATCCTTTTCTATTTAGATAGTTTGGGCCCCAGCGTTTGCTCATACTATTTTCTTTCTGTGTCAGTATTTCCTCTTGTCTAACCGCCATTACATGTTTGGGGGCTTTCTGTTATCTTTGGGGTTCTGCTCCGGGGCAGATAGCTTTCCTATTTCTATCTTTAGGTGTAGTTAGTTTCTCAGGCTGTGACGAGGCGTCTAGGACCAACGTAGGAACGCTCCACGGCTGCCTCTAGTTGTGGTGGTTAGTCAGGGTACTGCAATCTCATAGATTCCAACTGCTCTGGTGTATTGCCTTTTTTACCTGCACTCCTCAGCTACAGAAACATAACAGTATCACCGGCCCAAAAAATTGAAAATTGTATGGTACTCACAGAAGGGAAAAAAATATTGTGAAAGAAAAAAGGTTGTCAGAGTTGTCAGAGATATTTTTCTGTTTGTTGCATTTTTTTTTTTCCTCTGTATCTCTGGGTGCTGGGGAGGATCTTTTCTCCCAATGGAGTTTGCACAGTTGTCTGGCCGTGTGGATCAGCTTGCCACTGAGGTTCAGAGTATTGCTGCATATCTTGCTAGGTTGCCTATTGTGGAACCTAGGATCCCCATGCCAGATTTGTTTTTAGGGGATCGAGCTAAGTTTCAGAATTTCAAAAATAATTGTAAATTGTTTTTTGCCTTACAATCTAAGTCCTCAGGAAACGCAGCGCAGCAGGTTCAAATTATCATCTCTCTCCTGCGCGGCGATCCTCAGGATTGGGCTTTTTCCCTGATACCTGGGGATCCTGTTTTGAGTGATGTTGATGCGTTTTTTCAGGCTTTGGGGTTATTGTACGATGAGCCTAATGTCACTGATCAAGCTGAAAAAACCTTGTTGGCATTAAATCAGGGGCTTGATGACGCTGAGTTATACTGTCAGAGATTCCGTAGGTGGGCAGTCCTGACCAAATGGAATGACGACGCTTTGGCGGCCCTTTTCCGGAAGGGTCTGTCAGATAATGTAAAGGATGTTATGGTGGGATTCCCTGTCCCCTCTGGTCTCAATGATTCTATGTCATTAGCGATTCAAATTGACAGACGTTTGCGTGAGCGGAGAAGTATGCGTGGAATGGTGTTGCCTTGTGAACCAGCTTCTGAACCCATGCAGTGTGATAGAGTGGTGTCTGGGGCACAGCGTCATGAGTTTCGAAAGCGCAATGGGTTATGTTTCTACTGTGGTGATGCCTCTCATGCTATTTCAGTCTGCCCTAAGCGGGGAAGACGTTTTGCACGCTCAGTTGTCTTGGGTAGTGTTCAGACTAAGTTTTTATTAACTGTCACTCTGATATGCTCTCTGTCCTCATTTTCTGCTCAGGCTTTCATTGATTCTGGAGCAGCTATTAACCTGATGGATTATGATTTTGCTAAACGTTGTGGGTTTCCCTTGATACCCCTACAGAAGTCTATTCCCCTACTGGGATCGATTCTACCCCTTTGGCTGAGAATAAACCCCAGTTTTCTACTCAGGTGATAATGAGGGTTGAACCTGATCACCAGGAGTGCTGCAAATTTTTGGTTCTATATAATCTGCATGACATTATCGTGCTGGGTTTCCCTTGGTTACAGTCTCATAATCCTGTTTTGGATTGGAAATCTGTGTCTGTAACCAGTTGGGGCTGCCAATGTGTTAATACCAACACTCCTGTTTTTTCTGCCTCCCCCCAGGCTCAGGATGTTCCTGACTTTTTGTTTGATTTTTCTGATGTGTTTAGCGAAAGTAAATCTGCATCCTTGCCTCCCCATAGGAGCTATGACTGCGCTATTGAATTAGTGCCGGGTAGTAAATTCCCTAAAGGTCGCCTTTTTAACTTGTCTGTACCTGAACATGACGCTATGCGGTCTTATATCAAGGAATCATTGGAGAAGGGTCATATCAGACCATCCTCTTCACCCTTAGGTGCCGGTTTTTTCTTTGTGGCCAAAAAAGATGGTTCATTAAGGCCGTGTATTGATTATCGTCTCTTGAACAATATTACTGTGAAATATCAATACCCGTTACCCTTGATTTCTGACCTGTTTTCCAGGGTGAAAAACGCTACTTGGTTTACCAAGCTTGACCTCAGGGGGGCGTATAACCTTATTCGCATTAAGCACGGGGATGAATGGAAGACGGCATTCAATACCCCTGAAGGGCATTTTGAGTACCTAGTGATGCCCTTTGGGCTCACTAATGCTCCTTCCGTCTTCCAGTCCTTCATGAATGACATTTTCAGGGATTTTGTGGACAAATTTCTGATTGTTTATTTGGATTATATCTTGATTTTTTCTAATGACTGGGACTCTCATGTGAAACATGTTCAAACTGTATTCCAGATTTTGAGAGAGAATGCTCTGTATGTGAAGGGATCAAAGTGTCTTTTTGGCGTACAGAGGATCTCATTTCTGGGATTCATTTTGTCCCCATCTGTTATTGAAATGGACCCGGTCAAGGTTCAGGCCATCTGTGATTGGGTCCAACCTACTTCATTAAAGGCTCTTCAGAGATTTTTGGGTTTTGCCAATTTTTATCGTAAATTTATTGGTAATTTCTCGGTTATTGTTAAACCATTAACTGATTTGACCAGAAAGGGTTCTGATGTGGTGAATTGGCCTCCTGAGGCAGTCTCTGCATTTCAGGAACTTAAGCAGAGATTCACTTCTGCTCCTGTTCTACGGCAGCCTGATGTTTCTCTGCCATTTCAGGTGGAGGTTGATGCCTCTGAAATTGGGGCAGGTGCCGTTTTGTCCCAAAAAGATCCAGAGACCTCTAAAAGTAACCCTTGTGCCTTTTTCTCTCGAAAATTTTCTCCAACTGAACGTAATTATGACGTAGGTAATCGGGAGTTATTGGCCATGAAGTGGGCTTTTGAAGAGTTGAGACATTGGCTGGAGGGAGCCAAACATCAGGTGGTGGTCCTTACGGACATAAGAATCTGGTCTATCTGGAATCTGCCAAGCGACTCAATCCTAGACAGGCCAGGTGGGCCTTGTTTTTCACACGTTTTAATTTTGTGGTTTCCTTTCTTCCTGGCACTAAGAATGTTAAGGCGGATGCCCTCTCGAGGAGTTTCCTTGCGGACTCTCCTGAGTTATCTGATCCTTCTGTTATTTTGAAAGAGGGTGTAGTTCTTTCCGCCATCTCGCCCAATTTGAGACTTGCTCTGGAGGGGTGTCAGGAGGATAGGCCGGAGCGCTGCCCTGTTGGAAAATTGTTTGTCCCGGACCAATGGAAAAAGAGTGTGATGTCTGAGATTCATTGTTCCGCATTGGCTGGGCATCCCGGAATTTTTGGTACCAGAGACTTGGTTAGCCGGTCCTTTTGGTGGCCTACCTTGTCTCGTGATGTCAGGGAATTTGTGCAGTCCTGCGGGACTTGCTCTCGCTCCAAGCCTTGCTCTCGCTCTAGTGGTTTGTTGATGCCATTGCCTGTGCCCAAGAGACCATGGACCCATATCTCTATGGATTTCATTTCCGATCTTCCTGTTTCTCAGAGAATGACCACCATCTGGGTAATTTGTGATAGGTTTTCCAAAATGATACATCTTGTGCCATTACCTAAGTTGCCTTCTCCTCTGAATTGGTGCCGTTGTTCCTTCAGCACGTGGTTCGTTTACACGGCATTCCTGAGAACATTGTGTCTGACAGAGGAGTCCAGTTTGTTTCCAGATTTTGGAGGACTTTTTGTTCTAAACTGGGTGTTCAATTGTCTTTCTCCTCGGCATTTCATCCTCAGACCAATGGTCAAACTGAGAGAACAAACCAGACATTGGAGACTTATCTAAGATGCTTTGTGTCTGCTGATCAGGATGACTGGGTCTCTTTTTTGCCTTTGGCTGAGTTTGCTCTTAATAATAGGGCTAGCTCTGCCACTTTGATGTCTCCGTTTTTCTGTAATTCTGGGTTTCACCCTCGATTTTCTTCAGGACAGACGGAGGCTTCTGTCTGTCCAGGTGTTGACTCTGTTGTGGAGCGTATGCAACAGATTTGGGACCAGGTAGTGGAGAGGTTGTCCCTCTCTCAGGAGAAGGCCCAGCGGTTTGCTAACCGGCATAGGACTGATGGTCCTCGGTTTAAAGTGGGGGACTTGGTCTGGTTGTCCTCAAAGAATATTCCTATGAGAGTAGCATCTCCTAAATTTAAGCCTAGGTTCATTGGACCTTATAAGATCATGGAGATTATTAATCCTGTTTCTTTTCGTTTGCTTCTTCCAGGGACATTTAAGATCCATAACGTGTTCCACAAGTCCTTGTTGAAGTGGTTTGTTGAGCAGTGGTTCCTGCTGCTGTGCCTCCTGACCCTGTTTTGGTTGAGGGCAATCTGGAGTATGTGGTTGAGAAAATATTGGATTCTCGTTTTTCTAGACGGAAACTCCAGTATTTGGTTAAATGGAGAGGTTATGGTCAGGAAGACAATTCTTGGGTGTTTGCTTCGGACATCCATGCTAGGAGACTTATCCGTGCGTATCATAGAACTCATCCTGACCGACCTGGTTGCTCAAATGAGGGTTCGGTGACCCCTCCTCAAGGCGGGGGTACTGTTGTGAATGGGTTTGAGATGAGTTCTGAGCAGAGGCTCCCTCTGGTGGTTACAAGCGGTGCTAGTGAGGATTGTGAGGACTGGGAATCAGGTGTTACTGACTGGTCTTATATAAGGGAGTCATTTTCCCATCAGGGTTGCCGGTGATCAATTGTTCTGGTCTGAATCCTTCATTCCAGTTTCCCTTGTAGCCTGCTGTGTCGTGTCTGCATCTCCTGCTTACAGATAAGACTTTTGCTTCTTTTGTGTTTTTGCTATATTTTTGCATTTTGTCCTGCACTTCTTTGGGGGCCTTCAGGGTCCCCTCCGGGGGCTTCTGCCCTCTCAGTTTAGTTCAGCCACTGAGTTTTGTTCTTTTGCTTTTTCCACTTTTTTCAGTGGCTGCTGTTTTGATTTTGTTACACCAGAGAACTAATTTAGGTGGTAGAGGTCGTGTGATCTCAGGTGATTTTGAAATTAGTAGAGTTGGTGCTTTTCAGGGTTTTCTGGGATTGCAGTAAGTACCCTTCCTATCCTTTTCTATTTAGATAGTTTGGGCCCCAGCGTTTGCTCATACTATTTTCTTTCTGTGTCAGTATTTCCTCTTGTCTAACCGCCATTACATGTTTGGGGGCTTTCTGTTATCTTTGGGGTTCTGCTCCGGGGCAGATAGCTTTCCTATTTCTATCTTTAGGTGTAGTTAGTTTCTCAGGCTGTGACGAGGCGTCTAGGACCAACGTAGGAACGCTCCACGGCTGCCTCTAGTTGTGGTGGTTAGTCAGGGTACTGCAATCTCATAGATTCCAACTGCTCTGGTGTATTGCCTTTTTTACCTGCACTCCTCAGCTACCGAAACATAACACTGAACCTGTTGTGGAGAGTTATTGCTGAGCTTAAGTTACTCTGGCCTGCTGTGTCTCCTGCTTCTGTACCTGCAAACTGTGTGACTATTTTTGCCACTTGTATGAAGTAATACAAGTCCTTCTATATCAAACCTGTGTCTCATGTGTTTTCCTCGCACCCAAGCACAAGACGCTATATGAACTGTACACCATACATTACAAGATTCTGAAGCCAAACGTTAGTGTCTGCTGGGTCTGGGAAGGCTGTGTCTGCTGTGACTGTGGATATCAGATGTTATACTTTCTGTGATGACAGTGGTTGTGACTTCTCACAACCATTCCAGGTGAGCAATTCCCTTAATTTTACTCTGCAGTGTTACCACAGGTAAACACTATTGTTTTTTTTTTTTTTTTCTCTTCTCCTTCCAGTACTCCTGTATTAAAAGATCTGGAAGATGGAGGCTCGCATAAAGGAGCTTTGCGGAGTGACTGATACAATCCTTGCAGATATACAGACTATAAAGACCCGTTTTGCAAACCTACAGGACCTCACTAATCACAATTTGCAAGTGTTTGGACAAACTACCCAGGATTTACGAGCCAGGATTGAGGTTCTAGAGGAACGAGTCCAGGCTCCTGCCATAACCCTGAGTTCTGGGATTCCCAAGTTACCCCCTTTTCATTTTGGCGGTGAACGTGAGAAATTCAGGGGATTTATTAACCAATGCAATCTTTTTTTTTCTGCACATGCTTCACAATTTCCCACTGAACGATCTAAAGTGCTTACTATAATCATGTTGCTTTACCAACAAGGCTTTGATGTGGGCAAACCCTCTGATTGAGACTGAGGATGAATGTTTGGATCATCTTGATGCTTTCATTTCAGCCATGGGGCAGGTGTTTGATGACCCCAATCGAGGTGCAACAGCTGAAGCAGCCATGTTAACTTTGCGCCAAGGTAAGCGCTCAGTAGCCGAATATGCCTTGGATTTCAGGAGATGGGCCCTCGATACCACTTGGGACAGTTCCGCCAAAAAATCTATTTTTCGAAAAGGGTTGTCTCCACTGATTAAGGATGAACTTGCTCGTGCCGACCCTCCCACTGCGTTAGGTGACTTTATTAACTACTGCATCCGTATTGATGCTCGTCTGACTGAACGCAGGCAAGAGAGATGGTTCGAAAGCAATCGCACTAACCTTTTCCTACCTTCCTCCCCAGCTAAGGAACCTTTGAGTAGGATCACACCTGAACCTGAACCCATGCAGGTGGACTCTTTACAAAGACGGGTTAGTGATGCACGCAAAGAACATCGTTTAAAGGAAAATCTATGTTTCTACTGTGGTAAGTCAGGGCACTTCATTATAAACTGCCCCAGCCGTTCTCGTAAGACTACTGCAGCAGTCATTCACTGTGAATGTTGCGAGAGGAGATCTGTCAGGTCCGAGCCTCAGGCTCCAGAGAGATCTGCAGCAACAGATATTGATTTCTCGGACTTAAACTCCGTCACTTCTGAGGACGATGACTGTGTAAACGCTGCAATTTTTCAAGTTTCCTCAGCGGTGTCCCAGCTGAGTTGTAAGAAAAACAATTCTCATTGCTTCCTTTCCATCAAACTCTGGGTTGACTCAGTCTGGGTGTCTAGCTCTGCTATGATCGACTCAGGGGCAAGTGGAAATTTTATGGATATCTCCTTTGCTCTGAAACAGGGGATACGTTCAGTGAAGAAGGCTACTCCAGTACAGATGGAGACTGTGGATGGCTCCCTGCTGACCTCTGGACCAGTGGATCAGGAAACGGAGCCTTTGAGGGTCCTTATGGGTAAAGATCATCAAGAGAAACTGTCCTTTATGCTTATCTCTTCTCCCCACTTTCCCATTATTCTAGGGCTACCATGGCTGCAGGCTCAGAACCCTACCATTAACTGGGAGACCAAGGAATTACACTTTCCAGAGAAACAGATGAGTCCAGAAGTTTCAGCTTGCTCTGTTCCTAAAGGAACCATGTCAGTCCCTGAACTACCAGCTGTATACCAGGACTATGTGGATTTATGTGACAAGAAGAACGCTGACCAGCTTCCCCCTCACCGTCCATATGATTGTCCAATTGAATTATTGCCTGGAGCAGAGATACCTTTTGGTAAGAGCTACCCCCTGGCGGGGCCCGAGCTAAAGGCTTTAAAGGATTACAAGACGAAAATCTAGCCAAGGGCTTCATACGCCCCTCTTCATCTCCTGCAGGTGCACCCATCTTCTTTGTGAAGAAGAAAGATGGATCTCTGAGACCCTGCGTAGACTATAGGGAACTCAATAAGGTTACTATTAGAAACCGTTATCCATTGCCTTTAATCCCTGAGTTATTGGAGAGAGTGCGGCATGCCAAAATTTTCTCTAAACTGGATCTCCGTGGGGCCTATAACTTGGTCCGTATTAGACCTGGGGATGAATGGAAGACTGCATTCAGGTCACGCTATGGACACTTTGAATATCTAGTTATGCCTTTTGGTCTGAGTACCGCCCCAGACACTTTCCAACACTTGGTGAATGACATCTTCAGGGATCTCCTAGATACATTCGTGGTGATTTATTTGGATGATATTCTAATTTTTTCTAACTCCACAGAGGAACATCATGGACATGTGAGAATGGTCTTAGAATGTCTAAGACAAAACCATCTTTACATCAAACTTGAAAAGTGTGAATTCCATAGGACCGAAATTCAATTTCTGGGGTATGTACTGTCTACACAAGGAATTAGTATGGATGGAAGCAAGACCCAAGCCATCAAGGATTGGCCAATTCCTAGAAATGTGAAGGAGGTGCAGCGCTTCATCGGGTTTGCCAACTTCTATAGACGTTTCATTAGGAATTTCTCTGAGGTAGTGTCACCTATCACCCAACTTACCCGGAAAGAGTCTAGGTTCTCCTGGACCCCCCAAGCCCAGGAAGCATTTTCCCGTCTAAAGGATAAATTTACCACCGCACCTATCTTAGTACATCCCAACCCGAACTTGCCTTCATAATAGAGGTGGATGCTTCAGACTGTGCCGTTGGAGCTATACTCTCTCAGAGAACAGGTGAGAAGAATGTCTTGCATCCCTGTGCCTTCTTTTCCCAGCAGTTGTCTTCGGCTGAGAGGAACTACGATGTGGGCAATAGAGAGTTATTGGCCATTATTGCCGCCTTCAAAGAATGGAGACACCTTCTTCAGGGAGCTGCACAGCAAATAGTCGTCCTGACAGACCATCGTAACCTTGAATTTATCAGGTCGGCTAAGTGCCTGACTCCTCGCCAGGCTCGCTGGAATCTTTTCTTAAACCAATTTAATTTTGTCATTTCTTATAGACCAGGATCGCGCAATGGAAAGGCTGATGCACTCTCTAGGATTCATTCAGCAGAGACCCGTCCACTTACTCCTCCTAAGACTATTCTTCCTGACTCTAGATTCCTGGGAGTGATTCATAATCAAGACCTACTTAAGGACATCAAGGAAGCATACCATGCGGATTCCTTGTTGGCACAACCCCAAGGGACGTAAGTCTTGTCTTTAAGAATGGTGTGTGGATTCAGGGACAAAGTCTGTATATACCTGAAACAGTCAGATTGAGAGTATTGCAACTCATCCACGATTCCAAGATAGCGGGCATAGGGAATTCTAAAGACACAGGAATTTCTTTCTCGTTTCTTTTGGTGGCCCACTTACAGGAAAGATGTCTTAAACTATGTCACTTCATGTGAAGTCTGTGCAAGATGCAAAACACCTCGCTCCTCACCAACTGGTCTGTTGCAACTCCCACCCGTCCCGCCCGTGGGGATCCATTTCTATGGACTTCATTGTGGAGTTACCAACCTCTCAAGGGAAGAACACCATTCTAGTGGTGGTTGATCGTTTAACAAAGGCAGCTCATTTTATCCCTTGTGTCGGCTTACCCACTGCAAAACAGACATCAGATTTGATGATTAAGAATGTGTTTCGCTTACATGGAGTACCGGATGAGGTTATTTCGGATCGAGGGGTGCAATTCACTTCAAGGTTTTGGCAAAATTTCTGTGCCGCATTGGACATTAAAGTAAACCTTTCTTCTGCTTTTCATCCCCAGACTAATGGACAGACAGAACGAACCAATCAGACCCTGGAGCAGTATCTCCGCTGCTTTATCTGCCACCTACAGGATGATTGGGTGGATCTACTTCCACTGGCTGAGTTCTCTTATAACAACTCTCAGAGCGCCTCCCTAAGCAGTCTCCTTTTACTCCAATTTAGGTTATTATCCTAACATTCTTCCTCGATTTCCCATAGAAACGCCCTTGCCAGCAGTGGTGAAAGAATCACTCTTTACAAAAGAATATGGATCTTCTAAAGGAAAATCTGGAATTGGCTCAGGAAAGGTACAAGAAAGCAGCAGATAAATTTCGTAAACCTGCACCAGCTTTCAAGGTAGGAGACTTAGTCTGGCTGTCAACCAGAAATCTTAAGTTAAGGATTCCATCGTCTAAGTTGGGACATAAGTACATTGGACCCTATAAAATCAGTAAAATTATAAGTGCCGTTGCTTGTCGTCTTCAACTGCCCAGAACTATGAGAATCCACCCTGTCTTTCATGTATCCCTACTAAAGGCTGCAACACCCAATACGTTTCTGGACGTTCTTCTCCTTGCCCTGACCCAGTGCTGGTCGATGGTCAGGAAGAATTTTGGTGGAAAGGATTCTAGATTCCAGGTTGTACAGAAATCAGTTACAATATTTGATTAAATGGCAGGGCTACCCAGTGGAGGACAACTCATGGGAACCAGTCAATAATGTAAATGCTCCTCGCCTTGCTCCGCCAGTTTCATCAGAGGTACCCATGACAAGCCTGGTCTGAGGTCAACCGGAGGTTGTCCTTAAGGGGGGAGTAATGTAAGGTTCTTTGTCTTGACATGTTCTTGAAACTCAGTTTTCCGTCGGCCATTTTGCTTTCTGTCTTCTGCAGCTTTTTGCCCTCAGTTAATATGGAGTTTCCAGCTTTCATGTTCCCGCCCTGATTCTCTCCCTCTTGCTTCTTAAGCAGCCTCAGCTGAACAATCAGTGCTTCAGAATCAAGCCTGCAGTGAGCCTGTGACCTGACTCCTGGAAAACCTTGGACTTTGTACTCCAGCTATTTCCTGCTGAGGAACTTTGGAACACTTGTGGACTCTGGAAACCTGCTATTTGGTGAATCCATGTTTGCAGGGAATTACGGTAACAGAGAAGAGATCCTGAACCTGTTGTGGAGAGTTATTGCTGAGCTTAAGTTACTCTGGCCTGCTGTGTCTCCTGCTTCTGTACCTGCAAACTGTGTGACTATTTTTGCCACTTGTATGAAGTAATACAAGTCCTTCTATATCAAACCTGTGTCTCATGTGTTTTCCTCGCACCCAAGCACAAGACGCTATATGAACTGTACACCATACATTACAGCCACACTCGGTCACCAGCGGCAAATGTAGGAGCGGGGCGCCGATGGGCATCGGCCAAAGATCTCATCCTCTCTTTGGAGGCCTGAATGGCATCCTGGGTGCGGTCCCAAATGTCCCGTGCCTCCACAGCCCAGTCTGCCACCCTGGAATCGGCAGTAGACACGGGCATGGGCACTGGTACCCGCGGATGCTGACCGTAGTTCAGGAGGAATGGAGTCTGTCCGGTGGAGTCAGCCACAGCATTATTTAGAGCGAACTCAGCCCACGATAGCAAGGATGCCCAGTCATCCTGCCTGGCAGAGACAAAATGTCGCAAGTATGTGACCAAGGTCTGGTTGGCCCTCTCTACCAACCCATTCTTCTCGGGATTGTATGCAGAGGAGAGATTCAACTCAATGCTGAGTAAATGACACAGCTCTCTCCAGAGCCGAGACGCAAACTGGGGACCTCGATCACTGACAATTTTGTCTGGCATACCGTGTAGGCGGAAAATATGCCTAATGAATAATGCTGCCAAGGCCCGTGCAGACGGTAACCGTGGTAACGGCACCAAGTGCACCATTTTGGAGAAGTGGTCGGTTATCACCCAGATGATGGTGCAGCCCGAGACTTGGTTAAGCCCACCACAAAATCCATCCCAACCATCTCCCAGGGCCTGTCTGCCACCGGCAAATGGAAAAGTAACCCAGCTGGCCGTTGTCGAGGGGACTTATTCTTGGCGCAGGAGACGCACGCCTGAACGTATTCCCTTATGTCACGGACCATATGTGGCCACCAGTATGTCCTCGCCAGCAACTCAGATGTCCTCTTTGCCCCAAAATGTCCACCCACCCTGGATGAGTGTGCCCAAGAGAGTACCTCCGGTCGCAAATTGATGGGCACAAAAGTCTTGCCTGGAGGCACAGACTCGAGCGAAACCGGGGCCACAGTTCTTAGGCTCTCTGTGGGGACAATCAACCGAGGCTCCTCCTCCACCTCCTCAAAGGACACCACGGAGCGAGACAGAGCATCGGCACGAATGTTCTCCCCGGAGAGAAAATGGAGGGTGAAATGGAACCGGGAGAAGAACAGGGACCATCTGGCCTGACGGGAATTTAGCAGCTGGGCGGTCTGTAAATAGACCAAATTTTTGTGGTCAGTGAACACTTGAAAGGGAAAGCGAGCCCCCTCCAAGAGATGTCTCCACTCGGAAAAGGCCAACTTCATGGCTAGCAACTCCCTATCCCCAATGGAATAATTCCTCTCCGCTGGTGTGAAGGTCTTGGAGAAGAAGAAGCAAGGATGTTTACGACCTTGAGCATCCTTTTGGAAAAGGACTGCTCCAGCACCAACGGACGAGGCATCTACCTCCAATATGAAAGGTTTATCAACCTCGGGACGATGTAAGCTAGGAGCGCTAGCAAAATGGGACTTGATTGAAGTAAAGGCCTTGGAGACCTCCTCTGACCACAATTTGGGATTGGCTCCCTTCTTGGTGAGGGCTACCAAGGGAGCGACCAACGTAGAGAAGTGGGGAATGAATTGGCGATAGTAATTAATGAACCCCATAAAGCGCTGCACCGCTTTAAGAGAGTGGGGTTCTTGCCAATCCATTACAGCCTGTAGTTTGGCAGGAGCCATAGCCAATCCTTGAGTGGAGCTGATATAGCCCAGGAATGGCAGAGACTCCTGCTCAAACACACACTTCTCCAACTTCGCATATAAGGAAATTTGCCCGCAAGAGGTCGAAAACCCTGCAAACATGTCTCCGGTGGGTGTCCATATCTGGAGAAAAGATGAGAATGTCATCCAGATAGACTACCACAGAGGTGGCAAGCATGTCCCGTAGATGTCATTTACGAAATCTTGGAAGACGGCTGGAGAATTACAGAGCCCAAACGGCATCACTAGGTGTTCATAATGTCCATCTCTGGTATTGAACGCCGTCTTCCATTCGTCCCCCTCACGGATGCGGATCAGGTTATAGGCACCACGCAGATCCAGCTTAGTAAATACCCTTGCTCCCCGGAGCCTATCAAAGAGCTCAGATATTAGGGGCAAAGGATATTTGTTCTTAACGGTAATGGCGTTAAGACCCCTATAGTCTATACATGGTCGTAATTCTCCATTCTTCTTCTGCACAAAGAAAAATCCTGCCCCTGCTGGTGACACTGACTTCCTAATGAACCCTCTTGCCAGATTTTCATGGATGTATTGTGACATGGCCTCCGTCTCAGGAAGAGAGAGAGGATACACTCTTCCCCGAGGGGGCTCCGTTCCAGGCAAGAGGTCTATAGGACAGTCATAGGGGCGATGAGGCAGAAGAGTCTCCGCTGCCTTTTTGGAGAATACGTCCGCGTATGACCGATAAACCTTGGGGAGAGAAGCAAGGTCTATAGGTATCTCCGTGGTGGAAACCTGAAAGTCCTCTCTGAGACATCTGCCTCTGCAATGATCACCCCAACCCAGTATTCTCCCAGAGGACCACTCAATATGGGGAGAGTGGTGGCGAAGCCAGGGTAATCCCAACAAAACCTCATCCATTCCCTCAGGAAGAACAAAAAGGGATATATTCTCTTGATGAGAAGGGGACATAGACAGAGGTAGTGAGACAGTCTGGTGGGTTATTTGTGAGGGCAGAATTGCTCCATTCAATACTCTCACCGATATTGGCTCGGCGAGCGTCACCAGCGATATGGAATGGCGAGAGGCAAAGGAGGAGGACATAAAATTCCCCTCTGCCCCAGAGTCCACACAAAGCTTGGCGGGAAGAGTGGCTGAACCTAGAGAGATTAACCCTTTAAGGAGCACTTTCGGAGCACAATCCCTCGCGTCTAATGACCCTGAACCCATGGTCACGGAACATGACCGTTTACTCATTCGCTGAGGACATCGGTTGGCATAATGTCCTGGCTGCTGACACACTCTACAGACCACGGATACTCGAGTGGTCCGAGACTTAGATCTCACTCGAGTAGTCTCCACGGTCTCTGGGGAGTCGGATGCCCGAACGGGAAATTCAAGAGGTTTGGCAAAGGTGGGTGCCAGCCGAAACCTCTGCCTACACTGGGTCCGCTCTAACCTCCGCTCGTGAAAACGGAGGTCGATACGGGTAGATATAGAAATGAGTTTCTCCAGTGTGGCAGGAATCTCCCTGGTAGCCAAAGCGTCCTTTACATGGTCTGCCAGTCCTCTCCAGAACACTGGAATAAGAATTTTATCTGGCCACTCTAATTCAGAGTCCAAAGTCCGAAATTGGACTGAGAACTGGCTGACCATGGACAAGCCCTGTGACATTGCCAGCAGTTGGAGTGCCATATCGTGTGTGACCTGAGGTCCTAAAAATACCTTTTTCAGAGCCTCCAAAAACCGAGGAGCACTCCGCACCACACGATCGTCGCGCTCCCACAGCGGCATTGCCCACTCCAATGCTCTGCCCGACAGAAGAGACACAATAAAAGCCATTTGTGCCCGTTCCGTGGGGAAACGTGTTGCCAGAAGCTCAAGCTGTATAGAGCACTGACTCACGAATCCGCGACAATGTTTACTGTCACCCGGAAACTTGTCTGGAAGTGGGAGGTGGGATAATGTCGGAGCAGAGGTAGCGGTGGACAAACTGGCTGCAGCTACGCTAGCAGCCTGAACAGTGACTGCGGTAACATCCACAGCTGAGGTTGTGCGCTCAAGGACCGCCAACCTACCCTCCAGCTGCTGGATGTACTGCTGTAGACGCTGGTCGTCCGCCATTTTACTAGCCAGACGCTGGCGCTAGTATTATGTTAGGGTCTGCGGAACGCACCTAATAGATATTGTTGAGAGGTGCGTTCGCAGCCCGGGGTCCACCGTGCAGGCGAAGCCCGCTGCTAGTAAGATGGCGAAAGTAGCGAACTCTGTTATCCTGCAGAGTCACTAAAATAAACGCCGTAGCGCGCTGTGGAAGTTAGTGCGAACTCTGTTAATCCCCAGAGCCGCTAACGAGAATGCCACAGCGCTATATGGCGATAAATACAAACTCACTTAACTTCAGTGAGCCGCAAAGTAAAACGCTAGGGCGCTGAACCTGCGTTATAAAGCGAACCCTGTTGCGTCACAGAGCCGCTGAGAAAAAGACTGTGTCCTGTTAGACTCACAGGGATACACAGATAACTGCTGTGCGGATAGCAGTCCGTGATCATGCAGACAGCAACGCAATCACGCAATCTCCTCACCGGAGAAGCCGGTATTCTAGGGGCTTATTTCAGCCGAGCCCTAACCACATGCGTAGATGATCACACTGGCACAAAGCACATAATGCAATTGATACTAGCGCATGGCGGCCCAGCCATGCCACCCTTTTATAGTAACAGCTACAGGACCTGCCAGAAACAAGGACCAATGAGAAACTGTTCCAAAACAAATGTAGTTTCAGGGACTTCCTGGCGGACCAATAGGAGCTGCTGCAGTACCTGAACATGTGACCCCTGATCTCCAATGAGAGATCTTACCCTGGGCATGCTCAGAAGAGGAAACGCAGGACTTCGTCCCAAAGACGTCTGCTCCAGTACTGGCTATAATAGCAGATTCAGGAGAGGCAGCAGCAAGTCTCTGCACAGTATTGGAATGGGCAAGACGCTGGGACCGACGTCTCTGCTGAGCAGGCTCCACTGCGGACGGAGATGGATGGGAGACCGCAGCGGGACTGGTTCGAGACTCCCCTTGTGCAGCAGCGGGAACTCAAACCCTAACACCAATAACATGAAATACAATATGTCACGAAAAAACCTGTCTCAGAATTACTGGGATCCGTTGAAGCGTTTCAGAATTATTACCACAAAATGACACTGGTCAAATTTAAAAAATTTGGCATGGTCATTAAAGTCAAAATTATGTTTGTCACTAAGTAGTTAAAGGGAACATATCCTGAGGGTGTCATACCTCAAACTAATTACATGAATGTAGAGGCACAGAAATTGATTTTAAGAAATCCACTGTTGTTTTTCAGCCATCCAGCGCTGAAATCTTCATCAAATGAGCCACAAGTGTTTCATGATGGGACATTGTACTTGCAGCTCTCCAGTCATTTCCCACTATTCCCTGCCCACCACCTGCCTCAGAGTCTGACTGACAGGTCACTTATTTCATGGACCTGACGGTGATCTGTCACAATCGCCGTCAATGCCAACGGTGGCGCATGTGCTGTAAGGTTCTCATGATGTCGCTATATCCAACAAATTGATCTGTCTATGTGCCGCCCAGACACTAATGGCGCTTGTGACAGATCTTATATAGAGGAGGCAGGTCTCAGAAAGAAGTGTAATGAGCTAGGGCCCAAGAACTGCAAGTGCAATGTCCCACCCTGAAGCACTTGCACTTGTGGATCATTTGCCCAAGATTTCACAACTGGATTGCTTAAACGCCAAAATAAATTTCTAAAGTGAAGGTATAGGAAAGATGTGTATCTTCGTACCGTGTTAGCCAGTAGATAGAAAAATATTTAGACTTGAGAGTCCTCAGTGGTTGATACCTTTTAATGGCTAACTGAAAAGATGGTAACAAATTGCAAGCTTCCGAGACTACTCAGGTCTCTTCATCAGGCGAAGACTAATACAAAATCTGAAGAATCACATATTTATACACAACAGGACACAGGAATAATGCAATAGATAAGACAAGTGACGTGAAGCAGAACTGTCATCATGGCAGAGGGATGAACATAAATATTGGAACAGTTCATAGATAAGGAGTGAAAGTTTTATTACCCTCTGATTGGAGTCTGCTATTGTGTTTTGATGCCCCTAGAAGGTCAGAGAAGCAGATTCCTTAATTGATGTACACAGACATGAATCCGTGTGATATATTCATTCCAGCACTAAGAGTGTCAAAGGTCATCATAAGTTTATATTCCCAAACCTTTCTATCTTTCTCAGATTTGAAGTTAGATTTTAATACAAGTAATTCCATATCCATCATGCTATGACCGGGCATACAAAAGTGTTTTGCCACAGGTAAATCCATTCTTTTTTCTCTTATTGTGTGGCGATGAGAATTCATCCTTGTTCTCAGTTTTTGCCCGGTCTCCCCCACATACAGACCCCCAGTTGGACATTTCGTACAAATAATTAGGTACACCACATTAGATGTGATGCAGCTGAAAGTACCTGGGATCTTGTAGTCCTGATGGGAGTTGGGGATCTTTATCTTGTCCGTAGTCATTATAGATGCACAGGTTTTGCATTTCTTCTTGTTGCAAGGAAAGGTTTCTGCAGCTGTTGGGGAGGACAGGGAGCTTCTGACAATGATGCTTCTTAGATTTGGGGGCTGCCTAAAACATAGTAGTGGGGGGTCTGGAAATATGGATTGTAATCAGGCATCTTTTTGTAGTAAAGGTTGTAGTTTCCGTGCAGCTCCCTTAGCATCTCCAGATTTGGATTGTAGGTGACCACTAGAGGCACCCGGTTATTTTCTTCTTTAGCTTTGTAATGTAGCAGGTGATTCCTTGATATTCTGGTGGCTCTTGTAATTTGGTTTTCAATTGTTCTTGGATGGTAGCCCTGGTTCAAAAAGGTCTTTCTGAGGCGAATAAGGTGTTCATCTCTATCCATAGGGTTGGAACATATACGATTGTATCTGATGGCTTGGCTGTAGACAATAGAGTTTTTTATGTGTTTTGGATGGAAACTGTCCCATTTAAGGTATGTTGGACGGTCGATTGGCTTCTGATACAGGGATGTCTCTATTTCATTGTTCTTTAGCTTAATGGTGGTGTCTAAAATGAAGGTAAGCATTTAATCAGCCTCAAAGCGCCGACATAAAATCCTCAGGACAGGTCCCTTTTAAAGGGACCCTCTTCCTTCAACTCAATATGCCTACGTTCTGGACATATACAGCAGAGTGCATGGAATCTTTTTTTGACTATAAGGAGAAGTGGCTAGCAAAAGAGCTATTATTTGGATGATACTACTCCCCATATATAAAGTACTATTGTATGAAGGCGTCATCCGCTTCTCTATTTTATTTTATAACAAGGCACATTGTGATCTTAAAAAACAAAACACATTCTCACCTACCATATGCCCGCTGTTTCTCCTCACGGCTGCCCTTGTTCATCGTCTTCTACTGTTTGGTCACACACGTAAACCATTAGAAATCAGTCTTTTATCTCTCTCTTATGATTCAGGGCAGCTCATGACTGTTATTGCCAATTACGGAGACCAGTATGTGCAACGGACTCCTCAAAATCAACAATCCTCCTTTGTGCCTGGCCAGGAGATACTGTACATATACCTGGACCATGAATGTCAGACAGACCTAATGAAGAGGGCTTTGGAAGACGGAGCTTTTTATTGTGTCATATCTTCCCGTGTTTTTGCAACATTATTTAGGGGGGAAAAAAAGTACATCGAAGATGTAATAATGTTTGGTATTGAGTCACTGAATGTAAATGCACTTTATCACTTACTGGCAGCAAGCAGAGATAGTATTATAAAGCCGCAGAACTTTACTCTATGGAAATATTCATTTGTATTCACATGAAATAAAAAAGGTATTGTTGATCCCATGGTTACCTTAAACATTCATGTAATATCACTTGGATATGTCTAAAATAGGATAGGCATCCTATAATCCTGGTTATTGGTTCATGGCTGCCTTGGGATTTAAAGGGAATGTGGGCATATAGGTTATATAGACTGCTGAAAAAAGTCCTACCAGTATGCCTCATATCAGATGCCCAATTGTGGATAAATCATCTTTTATCACTTTATATAAATGACCTTTTCCAGGATTTGGGGAGGATGGTGCCTGGAAGACAACTCTGCCTCCAGAGATTATTTAACATAACGGGGGGTGTGTGATGGCTGCTCCCTGCTCTCCTGATCTCACTGCAGAGCTGTGTGTGATTATACCTGACACATCTGCAGCCTCCTCTCAGCTTCCATCTCTCAGGCAGACAGGCCTACAATATTGTTGCAATACAGCAGAGCTCAGACAGAAGCAAAAAATGTGTTTGCAAGAAGACATGGTTAATTTCTAATGTTCTGTGTAAAGGCACTGTCACACTTAGCGATCGCACCAGCGATCACGACAACGACACGACCTGGCGAGATCGTTTGTGCGATCGCTATGTGATCACTAGTTAGCTTCCAAACACAAAGATCTCATCAGAGATCAGCGATCTGTATAACGACCTCTGCGGTCGTTTGGAAAACCTAGTCCCGCCTGCGACGCTGGTAAAGTCGTTCATAAAGGGTGTCACACTCAGCGATTCAGGCTCACCAGCGGTACACCAACGACCAAAAAACAGCTCAGAACGTTCATAAGCGATCAACGACATCGCAGCAGGGGCCACATCGCCGCTACATGTCACACACAGCTAAGTCGCTAACGAGATCGCTACTGCGTCATAAAATCGGTGACGCAGTAGCGATCTCGTTAGCGATCTCACTTAGTGTGACAGACAGTACCTTAAGTTACTTGTCTCACTGGTAAGTTCCCCTTCATGTAAAATAATCTCTAGAGGCAGAGTTATCTTTCAGGCAAAATACCCCCAATAGCCTGGAAGAGGTCATTTACATAAAATGATAAAAGGATTTATCCACAACTAGGCATCTGATGAAGCAGACAGGTAAGACTCTCCTTCGCAGTCTATATTAACCCCTTCATGACCTGTGACACAGCGTATGTGTCATGAAAGGATCGCGTTCCTGCGGGTCGGGTGACTGAAAGGTCACCCAACACGCAGGCACAAGACCCTTTGTGCTTCACCACAGGGGGGTTGGCTTAACCCCTACGTGGCTACGATCGCTCTGATTAGCTGTTAAAAGTGAAACAGTGCTCCCTTTATTCCGAGCCCCGACGTGTGCCCAAACAGTGGTTTACCCCCACATATGGGGTATCAGCGTACTCAGTAAAATTGCACAACAACTTTGGGGTCTAATTTCTCCTGTTACTCTTGGGAAAAAAAATTGGGGACTAAAAAATTATTTTTGTGGAAAAAAGATGATTTTTTATTTTCACAGCTCTGCGTTATAAACTTCTGTGAAGAACTTGGAGATTCAAAGTGCTCACCACACATCTAGAGGAGTTCCTTGGGGGATCTAGTTTCCAAAATGGGGTCACTTGGGATGGTTTCTACTGTTTAGGCACATCATGGGCTCTGCATACGTAACATGACGCCCGCAGACCATTCCATCAAGTCGGCATTTCAAAACGTCACTACTTCCCTTCCGAGCCCCGACGTGTGCCCATACAGTAGTTTTCTCCCACATATGGGGTACCAGTGTACTCAGGACAAACTGTACAACAACTTTTGGGGTCCAATTTCTCCTGTTACTGTTGTGAAAATAAAAAATTGTGGGTTAAAAAAATCAGTTTTTGAGGAAAAAATGATTTTTTTGTTTTTACGGCTCTGCATTATAAACTTCTGTGAAGCACGTGGGGGTTCAAGGTTCTCACCACACATCTGGATAAGTTCCTTGGGGGGTCTAGTTTACAAAATGGGGTCACTTGTGGTTGGTTTCTACTGTTTGGGCACATCAGGGGCTCTGCAAACGTAACAAGATGCCTGCAGACCATTCCATCAAATTGGCATTTCAAAGCGTCACTACATCCCTTCCGAGCACTGACGTGTGCCCAAACAGTGGTTACCCCCCACATATGGGGTACCAGCGTACTCAGGACAAACTGGACAACAACTTTTGGGGTCCAATTTCTCCTGTAACCATTGTGAAAATAAAAAATAGGGGGCTAAAAAATCATTTTTTGAGAAAAAAAATGATTTTTTTATTTTCAGAGCTGTGCGTTATAAACCTCTGTATAGCACCTGTGGGTTCAAAGTGCTCACTGTGCATCTAAATAAGTTCCTTAGGGGGTCTTGTTTCCAAAATGGAGTCATTTGTGGGGGAGCTCCAAAGTTTAGGCACACAGGGGCTCTCCAAACACAACATAGTGTCCGCTAACGATTGGAGCTAATTTTCCATTAAAGTCAAATGGCGCTCTTTCCCTTCTGAGCCCTGCTGTGCACCCAAACAGTGGTTCCCCCCTCATATGGGACACCAGCGTACTCAGGAAAAACTGGACAACAACTTTTGGTGTCCAATTTATCCTGTTACCCTTTGGGAAAATAAAAAAATAGGCTAAAAAATCATTTTTGAGAAACAAAAATGATTTATTTTCACTGCTCTGCGTTTATAAACTTCTGTGAAGCACTTGGGGGTTCAAAGTGCTCACTACACATCTAGATAAGCTCCTTGGGGGGTCTAGTTTCCAAAATGGGGTCACTTGTGGGGGTTTCTACTGTTTAGGCACATCAGGGCACTGCAAACGCAACATGACGCCCACAGAACATTCCATCAAGTCTGCATTCCAAAATGGCGCTCCTTCCCTTCTGAGCTCTCCCATACGCCAAAACAGTGGTTCCCCCACAAATATGGGGTATTGGTGTACTCAGGACAAATTGCACAACAACTTTTGTGGTCCAATTTCTCCTGTTACCCTTGTGAAAATAAAAAATAGCGGGCTAAAAATCATTTTTGAGGAAAAAAAACGATTTTTTTATTTTCATTGCTCTGCGTTATAAACTTCTGTGAAGCACTTGGGGTTCAGAGTGCTCACAATACATCTAGATAAGTTCCATAAGAGGTCTAGTTTCCAAAATGGTGTCAAATGTGGAGTTTTTTCATTGTTTAGGCACACAGGGGCTCTCCAAACGCGTCATGGTGTCCGCTAATGATTGGAGCTAATTTTCCATTCAAAAAGTCAAATGGCGCTCCTTCCCTTCTGAGCCCTGCCGTGCGCCCAAACAGTGGTTTATGACCACATATGAGGTATCTGTGCACTCAGGAGAAATTGCCCAACAAATTTTAGGATCCATTTTATCCTGTTGCCCATGCAAAACTGAAAAAATTGATGCTAAAATAAAATTTTTGTTGGAAAAATTAAAATGTCCATTTTTTCCTTCCACGTTGCTTTAGTTCCTGTGAAGCACCTGAAGGGTTAATAATCTTATTGAATGTAGTTTTGAGTAGCTTGAGGGGTGCAGTTTTTATAATGGTGTCACTTTTGGGTATTTTCTACCATATAGACCCCTCAAAGTGTCTTCAAATGTGAGGTGGTCCCTAAAAAAATGGTTTTGTAAATTTTGCTGTAAAAATGAGAAATCGCTGGTCAACTTTTAACCCTTATAACTTCCTAAAAAAAAAATTTTTGCTTCCAAAATTGTGCTGATGCAAAGAAGACATGTGGGAAATGTTATTTATTAACTATTTTGTGTCACATAACTCTCTGGTTTAACAGAATAAAAATTCAAAATTTGAAAATTGCGAAATTTTCAAAATTTTCGCCAAATTTCCATTTTTTTCACAAATAAACGCAAAAATTATCGACCTAAATTTACCACTAACATGAAGCCCAATATGTCACGAAAACAATCTCAGAATCGCTAGGATCCGTTGAAGCGTTCCTGAGTTATTACCTCATAAAGGGACACTGGTCAGAATTTCAAAAAATGGCAAGGTCATGAAGGGGTTAATAGTTTAGGAGGGTAGAATGTGGTGACAGATTTCCGTTAAGGCAGAAGTATCAGCATTTGTTCAGATCTGTAGACATAGATGGACGTTACAGCAAGAGCCAAATATGGTGTCTTCCACCCCGTAAGTACTCGCATTGTATCCCAGTGGGTCTTTCGACTCTTATTTTAACGTTTCTTTGTGTCAGACGCTTTCAGATAAAACTCCATCCCTGATGTAACACAAATAGCAGTGCAATCCACCTCTGTACGTTATATGTAATACTTACCTTTCCTGATGGCTGAGGCTCCATACGAGGGATATGTTTATATTGGAGCGCTCTAACTGTAAAGCAAAGGCTGAGATTGTGTTTTGCAATGCCTACAGCTCTCTCTGATGTATAAAACTATTCAACATGGCCACACTGGTGGGGGTCTTAAAGCTGGGACTAACGCTACTCCACATAGTTTGTGGATGTTTACATTTCATTTCAGTTGAGAGATTACCATACATGTTTCGCTACCTCTGAAATTAACAGATGTTACATGTAAGATCTCTATCATTCCCTACTTTATCTGATCCATGTGCTCACAAATTTGCATTTAAGGACTGGAGTCAAATATACTCAGGTAAACAATAAAACATTGATATTGCAATTCCTCAGCACCCAGTGCCTTTTTACTTTGTATCTGTATTATCTACTGTATAATGACAGTGTGTAAACCCAGCAAATAAACTCAGAACTCAACTTCAGTAGAGTGATGATTTTTAATCGTGTCCACAGTAATAACAGAAACGTTTCGGTCCTGAACTTGGACCTTCATCAGTCACTGTGTGGTTATAGAAAAAGTAAAATAAAGTAAAATAAAAGGATTTTACAAAAGGGAAACAAAGTATGTACAACAATAGTAATAAATCTTGGTCAAACGAAAATAACAGTTCATGAGTATGCTGTAATTCAGGAGCATAACTAGATCAAAAATTGAGGACGGATGTGATGCGAGAGTAATAGGTAATAAAACATACCATGGACTACTGTGAGTAGGTGGACCCAGCAAAAAGAGGGGCTATGCCCGGAATATCTGTATAATGATATAATAGGCATAGTGAGACAATGTGGCTAAGTAAAAGGATCAGTGATAAGTGAGAGATAAACCTACCAGGTTTAAATTCTGTTCGATATAGGTGATCAAATATGGCAGCGGTTACCTGGAGAAAAGCAGGTGGAACATGAGCAGAGTGCGGTACTGAGCGGTATTCCATGACGGATATACTGGATAGTGAGTAACTAACCTGGGGGGTCCCGGTGGAGCAAAAATGTGCCTGCGGTGGACGCGGTATCCGCCGCTAGTCCGTGCATGTAGTGAATGCAATTGTGCAGGCTAAATAAAGGGAAGAGGCGGGACTATGTAGCTATGGTGCCTATCAGGCGGCTCCAGCTTAGAACAGGAAGTGACGTGGCAGGAAGTGAATGGCCGTGCGTGTCACTGTCAGGTGATTTATTCCAGTGGATAGCCAGCATTCTCCTAGGTCTTAAAGAGCGGTGCTGTGAGAGGAGGCATTTTGTAAAGTAGAAACAGTTAGTGCGGATATCAAAGTAAGGTGTCCGGCATGTGAGGAAACATGTTCAAAAGGCTAGTATAGGCGGCAGAAAGGAAATATTTGTTAGTCCTTATATTATTAAGGCGGTATTATATCATAGCAGAAAAAAGATTCATACATAAGTTATGTTCTATATATGTAGGTATCGTCAGGATGGTTTTATCCCAAACCATTCAACAGGGACATAAAAATTGCATAGATAGTAGAAATATAGTAACCACTTGAACACTTAGTACATTTACTTAATTATGATGTCACACATTTTTAACCTATGGGTGAGAAACAGATATGGAGTCAATGGACAGCGGTTCTAAATACAAAGTTGAGATATATAAGAGCTTATATACACACAGCAGAGGTATAAGTTGATAAACAGCCACAATTGGTATGAAGGGAATACAGATATTGTGTGTGACAAGTAGGTTACGTAAAGGATAATAGATCGTAATCCCTATTTAGTCCTTTAGGAGATAAGGTATCCAGGGTGTGTATCCAGTAGGCCTCACGGCGTTTTAATTGTCGTATACGGTCACCACCTCTCCTTGGTTGTGGTACTTGTTCCAGGACCTGGAACCTCAGTTGAGCTATGGTATGACCCTGGGTTAAGAAATGATGTGGTATAGGGAGAAGTGTATTCTTACACCTGATTGTGGACTTGTGTTTGGATATACGGTCCTTAACGGGTTGGGTTGTCTCCCCCACATACAATAATCCACAGGACATTTAATGACATAGATGACAAAAGGAGTGTCGCATGTGAAAAAACCTCTAACTTTGTATGCTTTGCCTGTGTGGGGGTGATGAATAATTTCACCCTTTAGTACGTTACTGCATTGTGTGCAGTTTAAGCAAGGAAAAGTGCCCAATTTGGGTCTTTTGAGGAATCTCTGTGTTCCCTTAGGTTTCACTAAAGGGTGAAATTATTCATCACCCCCACACAGGCAAAGCATACAAAGTTAGAGGTTTTTTCACATGCGACACTCCTTTTGTCATCTATGTCATTAAATGTCCCTGTGGATTATTGTATGTGGGGGAGACAACCCAACCCGTTAAGGACCGTATATCCAAACACAAGTCCACAATCAGGTGTAAGAATACACTTCTCCCTATACCACATCATTTCTTAACCCAGGGTCATACCATAGCTCAACTGAGGTTCCAGGTCCTGGAACAAGTACCACAACCAAGGAGAGGTGGTGACCGTATACGACAATTAAAACGCCGTGAGGCCTACTGGATACACACCCTGGATACCTTATCTCCTAAAGGACTAAATAGGGATTACGATCTATTATCCTTTACGTAACCTACTTGTCACACACAATATCTGTATTCCCTTCATACCAATTGTGGCTGTTTATCAACTTATACCTCTGCTGTGTGTATATAAGCTCTTATATATCTCAACTTTGTATTTAGAACCGCTGTCCATTGACTCCATATCTGTTTCTCACCCATAGGTTAAAAATGTGTGACATCATAATTAAGTAAATGTACTAAGTGTTCAAGTGGTTACTATATTTCTACTATCTATGCAATTTTTATGTCCCTGTTGAATGGTTTGGGATAAAACCATCCTGACGATACCTACATATATAGAACATAACTTATGTATGAATCTTTTTTCTGCTATGATATAATACCGCCTTAATAATATAAGGACTAACAAATATTTCCTTTCTGCCGCCTATACTAGCCTTTTGAACATGTTTCCTCACATGCCGGACACCTTACTTTGATATCCGCACTAACTGTTTCTACTTTACAAAATGCCTCCTCTCACAGCACCGCTCTTTAAGACCTAGGAGAATGCTGGCTATCCACTGGAATAAATCACCTGACAGTGACACGCACGGCCATTCACTTCCTGCCACGTCACTTCCTGTTCTGAGCTGGAGCCGCCTGATAGGCACCATAGCTACATAGTCCCGCCTCTTCCCTTTATTTAGCCTGCACAATTGCATTCACTACATGCACGGACTAGCGGCGGATACCGCGTCCACCGCAGGCACATTTTTGCTCCACCGGGACCCCCCAGGTTAGTTACTCGCTATCCAGTATATCCTTCATGGAATACCGCTCAGTACCGCACTCTGCTCATGTTCCACCTGCTTTTCTCCAGGTAACCGCTGCCATATTTGATCACCTATATCGAACAGAATTTAAACCTGGTAGGTTTATCTCTCACTTATCACTGATCCTTTTACTTAGCCACATTGTCTCACTATGCCTATTATATCATTATACAGATACTCCGGGCATAGCCCCTCTTTTTGCTGGGTCCACCTACTCACAGTAGTCCATGGTATGTTTTATTACCTATTACTCTCGCATCACATCCGTCCTCAATTTTTGATCTAGTTATGCTCCTGAATTACAGCATACTCATGAACTGGTATTTTCGTTTGACCAAGATTTATTACTATTGTTGTACATACTTTGTTTCCCTTTTGTAAAATCCTTTTATTTTACTTTATTTTACTTTTTCTATAACCACACAGTGACTGATGAAGGTCCAAGTTCAGGACCGAAACGTTTCTGTTATTACTGTGGACACGATTAAAAATCATCACTCTACTGAAGTTGAGTTCTGAGTTTATTTGCTGGGTTTACACACTGTCATTATACAGTAGATAATACAGATACAAAGTAAAAAGGCACTGGGTGCTGAGGAATTGCAATATCAATGTTTTATTGTTTACCTGAGTATATTTGACTCCAGTCCTTAAATGCAAATTTGTGAGCACATGGATCAGATAAAGTAGGGAATGATAGAGATCTTACATGTAACATCTGTTAATTTCAGAGGTAGCGAAACATGTATGGTAATCTCTCAACTGAAATGAAATGTAAACATCCACAAACTATGTGGAGTAGCGTTAGTCCCAGCTTTAAGACCCCCACCAGTGTGGCCATGTTGAATAGTTTTATACATCAGAGAGAGCTGTAGGCATTGCAAAACACAATCTCAGCCTTTGCTTTACAGTTAGAGCGCTCCAATATAAACATATCCCTCGTATGGAGCCTCAGCCATCAGGAAAGGTAAGTATTACATATAACGTACAGAGGTGGATTGCACTGCTATTTGTGTTACATCAGGGATGGAGTTTTATCTGAAAGCGTCTGACACAAAGAAACGTTAAAATAAGAGTCGAAAGACCCACTGGGATACAATGCGAGTACTTACGGGGTGGAAGACACCATATTTGGCTCTTGCTGTAACGTCCATCTATGTCTACAGATCTGAACAAATGCTGATACTTCTGCCTTAATGGAAATCTGTCACCACATTCTACCCTCCTAAACTATTAACCCCTTCATGACCTTGCCATTTTTTTAAATTCTGACCAGTGTCCCTTTATGAGGTAATAACTCAGGAACGCTTCAACGGATCCTAGCGATTCTGAGATTGATTTCGTGACATATTGGGCTTCATGTTAGTGGTAAATTTAGGTCGATAATTTTTGCGTTTATTTGTGAAAAAAATGGAAATTTGGCGAAAATTTTGAAAATTTCGCAATTTTCAAATTTTGAATTTTTATTCTGTTAAACCAGAGAGTTATGTGACACAAAATAGTTAATAAATAACATTTCCCACATGTCTTCTTTGCATCAGCACAATTTTGGAAGCAAAAATTTTTTTTTTAGGAAGTTATAAGGGTTAAAAGTTGACCAGCGATTTCTCATTTTTACAGCAAAATTTACAAAACCATTTTTTTAGGGACCACCTCACATTTGAAGACACTTTGAGGGGTCTATATGGTAGAAAATACCCAAAAGTGACACCATTATAAAAACTGCACCCCTCAAGCTACTCAAAACTACATTCAATAAGATTATTAACCCTTCAGGTGCTTCACAGGAACTAAAGCAACGTGGAAGGAAAAAATGGACATTTTAATTTTTCCAACAAAAATTTTATTTTAGCATCAATTTTTTCAGTTTTGCATGGGCAACAGGATAAAATGGATCCTAAAATTTGTTGGGCAATTTCTCCTGAGTGCACAGATACCTCATATGTGGTCATAAACCACTGTTTGGGCGCACGGCAGGGCTCAGAAGGGAAGGAGCGCCATTTGACTTTTTGAATGGAAAATTAGCTCCAATCATTAGCGGACACCATGACGCGTTTGGAGAGCCCCTGTGTGCCTAAACAATGAAAAAACTCCACATTTGACACCATTTTGGAAACTAGACCTCTTATGGAACTTATCTAGATGTATTGTGAGCACTCTGAACCCCCAAGTGCTTCACAGAAGTTTATAACGCAGAGCAATGAAAATAAAAAAATCGTTTTTTTCCTCAAAAATGATTTTTTAGCCCGCTATTTTTTATTTTCACAAGGGTAACAGGAGAAATTGGACCACAAAAGTTGTTGTGCAATTTGTCCTGAGTACACCAATACCCCATATTTGTGGGGGAACCACTGTTTTGGCGTATGGGAGAGCTCAGAAGGGAAGGAGCGCCATTTTGGAATGCAGACTTGATGGAATGTTCTGTGGGCGTCATGTTGCGTTTGCAGTGCCCCTGATGTGCCTAAACAGTAGAAACCCCCCACAAGTGACCCCATTTTGGAAACTAGACCCCCCAAGGAGCTTATCTAGATGTGTAGTGAGCACTCTTTTTGCTGGGTCCACCTACTCACAGTAGTCCATGGTATGTTTTATTACCTATTACTCTCGCATCACATCCGTCCTCAATTTTTGATCTAGTTATGCTCCTGAATTACAGCATACTCATGAACTGGTATTTTCGTTTGACCAAGATTTATTACTATTGTTGTACATACTTTGTTTCCCTTTTGTAAAATCCTTTTATTTTACTTTATTTTACTTTTTCTATAACCACACAGTGACTGATGAAGGTCCAAGTTCAGGACCGAAACGTTTCTGTTATTACTGTGGACACGATTAAAAATCATCACTCTACTGAAGTTGAGTTCTGAGTTTATTTGCTATATTTATATGGTGTGGGAACCTACTCAGATACTCCTATACGGCTGTGCACATGATTATTCACTTTGCAGTGTGTAAACCCAGTCCAGCTCTGAAACTGGTTTTCAGACACTGAATGAGCAAGTAATGCAGAGAAAGTGTAGAATTGTGAATGCAGCTCTGCCTTATAATTGAAACAGTAGCTCAGGATCAGTACAGGATCAGTAATGTAATGTACAGTACAGACCAAAAGTTTGGACACACCTCATTCAAAGATTTTTCTGTATTTTCATGACTATGAAAATTGTACATTCACACTGAAGGCATCAAAACTATGAATTAACACATGTGGAATTATATACTTAACAAAAAAGTGTGAAACAACTGAAAATATGTCTTATATTCTAGGTTCTTCAAAGTAGCCACCTTTTGCTTTGATTACTGCTTTGCACACTCTTGGCTTTCTCTTGATGACCTTCAAGAGGTAGTCACCGGAAATCATTTTCCAACAGTCTTGAAGGAGTTCCCAGAGATGCTTAACACTTGTTCGCCCTTTTGCCTTCACTTTGCGGTCCAGCTCACCCCAAACCATTTTGATTGGATTCAGGTCTGGTGACTGTGGAGGCCAGGTTATCTGGCGTAGCACCCTATCACTCTCCTTCTTGGTCAAATAGCCCTTACACAGTCTGGAGGTGTGTTTGGGGTCAATGTCCTGTTGAATAATAAATGATGGTCCAACTAAACGCAAACCGGATGGAATAGCATGCCGCTGCAAGATGCTGTGGTAGCCATGCTGGTTCAGTATGCCTACAATTTTGAATAAGTCCCCAACAGTGTCACCAGCAAAGCACCCCCACACCATCACACCTCCTCCTCCATGCTTCACGGTGGCAACCAGGCATGTAGAGTCCATCCGTTCACCTTTTTCTGCGTCGCACAAAGACACGGTGGTTGGAACCAAAAATCTCAAATTTGGACTCATGAGACCAAAGCACAGATTTTCACTAATCTAATGTCCATTCCTTGTGTTCTTTAGCCCAAACAAGTCTCTTCTGCTTGTTGCCTGTCCTTAGCGGTGGTTTCCTAGCAACTATTTTACCATGAAGGCCTGCTGCACAAAGTCTCCTCTTAACAGTTGTTGTAGAGATGTGTCTGCTGCTAGAACTCTGTGTTACCTGGTCTCTAATCTGAGCTGCTGTTAACCTGCGATTTCTGAGGCTGGTGACTCAGATAAACTTATCCTCAGAAGCAGAGGTGACTCTTGGTCTTCCTTTCCTGGGGCGGTCCTCATGTGAGCCAGTTTCTTTGTAGCGCTTGATGGTTTTTGCAACTGCACTTGGGGACACTTTCAAAGTTTTCCCAATTTTTTGGACTGACTGACCTTCATTTCTTAACCCCTTCACCCCGAAGGGTTGTTTGCACGTTGATGACGGGCCAATTTTTACAATTCTGACCACTGTCTCTTTATGAGGTTATAACTCTGGAACACTTCAATGGATCTTCGCAATTCTGAGATTGTTTTCTGATGACATATTGTACTTCATGATAGTGGTAAAATTTCTTCAATATAACTTGCGTTTATTTTTGAAAAAAACGCAAATATGGCGAAAATTTTGAAAATTTTGCAATTTTCAAACTTTGAATTTTTATTCCCTTAAAACAGAGAAATTTGTCACACAAAATAGTTAATAAATAGCATTTCCCACATGTCTACTTTACATCAGCACAATTTTGGAACCAAAATTTTTTTTAGTTAGGAAATTATAAGGGTTAAAAATTGACCAGCGATTTCTCATTTTTACAACAAAATTTACAAAGCCATTTTTTTAGGGACCACCTCATATTTGAAGTCACTTTGAGGGGTCTATATGGCAGAAAATACCCAAAAGTAACACCATTCTAAAAACTGCACCCCTCAAGGTACTCAAAACCACATTCAAGAATTTTATTAACCCTTCAGGTGCTTCACAGGAGCTGAAGCAACGTGGAAGGAAAAAATGAATATTTAACTTTTTAGCCACAAAAATGATCTTTTACAAACTTTTTATTTTCACAAGGGTAAAAGGAGAAAATGGACAGATAACGTTGTTGTGCAATTTCTCCTGAGTACGCCAATACCCCATATGTGGGGGGAAACCACTGTTTGGGCACACGGCAGAGCTCGTAAGGGAAGGAGCGCCGTTTGACTTTTTCAAACTAAAATTGGCTGGAATTGAGATTGGACGCCATGTCGCGTTTGGAGAGCCCCTGATGCGCCTAAACAGTGGAAACCCCCCACAAGTGACACCATTTTGGAAACTAGACCCCCTAAGGAACTTATCTAGATCTGTTGTGAGCACTTTGAACCCCCAAGTGTTTCACAAAAGTTTATAATGCCAGGATGTGAAAAAAAAAAAAAAACAATTTTCCACAAAAATTTTTTAGTCCCAAATTTTTGATTTTTCCCAAGGAAATTGGACCCCAAAAGTTGTTGTCCAATTTGTCCTGAGTACGCTGATACCTCATATGTGGGGGGAACTGTTTGGGCGCACGGCAGGGCTTGGATAGAAAGTAGTAACGTTTTGGAATGCAGACGTTGATGGGGTTCATGTTCCGTTTGCAGTGCCCCAATGAGCCTAAACAGTGGAAACCCCCAAGTGACCCCATTTTGGAAACTAGACCCCCTAAGTAACTTATCTAGATCTTTGGTGAGCACTTTGAACCCCCAAGTGCTTCACACAAGTTTATAATGCCCGGGCATGAAAATAAAAAATCCTATTTTTTTCCCACAAAAATTATCTTTTAGTCACTAATTTTTTATTTTCCAAAGGGTAACAGGAGAAATTGGACCACAAAAGTTGTTGTCCAATTTGTCCTGAGTACGCTGATACCCCATATGTGGGGGGGGAACCACAGTTTGGGCGCATGGCAGAGCTCAGAATGGAAGGAGCACCATTTGACTTTTTCCAACCAAAATTTGCTGGAATTGAGATTGGACGCCATGTTGCATTTGGAGAGCCCCTGATGTGCCTAAACAGTGGAAACCCCCCACAAGTGACCCCATTTGGGAAACTAGACCCCCTAAGGAACTTATCTAGATTTTTGGTGAGCAATTTGAACCCCCAAGTGCTTCACACAAGTTTATAACGTAGAGCTGTAAAATTGAAAAATCATATTTTTTCCACAAAAATGATCTTTTCACCCCAATTTTTATTTTCCCAAGGGTAACAAGACTCCAAAAGTTATTGTGCAATTTGTCCTGAGTACGCCGATACCCCATATGTGGGGGTAAACCACTGTTTGAGTGCATGGCAGAGTTTGGAAGGGAAGGAGCGCCATTTGACTTTTTCAACGCAGAATTGGCTGGATGCCATGTCGTGTTTGGAGAGCTCCTGATCTGCCTAAACAGTGGAAACCCCCGACAAATGACACCATTTTTGAAACTAGACCCCTCAAGGAACTTATCTAGATGTGTGGTGAGCACTTTGAACCCCGAAGTGCTTCACAGAAGTTTAGAACGTACAGCCGTAAAATAAAATTTTTTTTTTTTTTTTTTTACAAAAATGATTTTTTCGCCCTCAATATTTTATTTTCACAAGGGTAACACGAGAAATTGGACCCCAAAAGTTGTCCAATTTGTCCTGAGTACGCTGATACCCAATATGTGGGAGAAAACTACTGTATGGGCACACGTTGGGGCTCGGAAGGGAAGTAGTGACGTTTTGGATTGCAGACTTTGATGGAATGGTCTGGGGGCGTCATGTCGCATTTGGAGAGCCCCTGATGCACCTAAACAGTGGAAACACCCCACAAGTGACCCCATTTTGGAAAATAGACCCCACAAGGAAGTTATCTAGATGTGTGGTGAGCGCTATGAAGCCCCAAGTGCTTCACAGAAGTTTATAATGTACAGCCGTAAAAACAAAAAAAATCAATTTTTTTTACAAAAATGATATTTTCGCCCCCAGTTTTTTATTTTCCCAAGGGTAACAGAAGAAATAGGACAAATTGCACAATAACTCTTGGGGTCCAGAGTACACTGATACCCCATATGCGGGAGTAAACTACTGTTTGGGCGCATGGCAGAGCTCAGAAGTGAAGGAGCACCGTTTGACTTTTTCAACGCAGAATTGACTGGAATTGAGATCAGACGCCATGTCACATTTGGAGAGCCCCTGATGTGCCTAAACAGAGCAGACCTCCCAATTCTAACTCCAACCCTAACCCCAACACACCCCTAACCCTAACCACAAACCTAATTCTAACACACCCCTAACCCTAATCCTAACCCTAATCCTAACTTTAGCGCTAACCCTAACTTTAGCTGCAACCCTAACCCTAATGGGAAAATGGAAATAAATAAAATTTTTAATTTTATTATTTTTCCCTAACTAAGGGGGTGATAAAGGGGGGTTTGATTTACTGTTTATAGCGGGTTTTTATGATTGGCAGCTGTCACGCTAAAAGACGCTTTTTATTGCAAAAAAATAGTTTTTGCATCACCACATTTTGAGAGCTATAATTTTTGCATATTTTGGCCCACAGAGTCATGTGAGGTCTTATTTTTTGTGGTACGAGTTGACGTTTTTATTGGTACCATTTTTGAGCACGTGACATTTTTTGATCGCTTTTTATTTCGATTTTTGGGAGGTTAGACTGAACAAATCAGCAATTCATGAATTTCTTTTGGGGGAGGCGTTTATACCGTTCCGCATGTGGTAAAGTTGATAAAGCAGTTTTATTCTTCGGGTCAGTACGATTATGGCGATACCTCATTTATATCATTTTTTTTATGTTTTGGTGCTTTTATAGAATAAAAACAATTTTATATAAAAAATTATTATTTTTGCATCGCTTTATTCTGCGAGCTATAACTATTTTATTTTTTGCTGATGATGCTGTATGGCAGCTCGTTTTTTGCGGGACAAGATGACGTTTTCAGCGGTACCATGTTTATTTATATCGGTCTTTTTGATCGCGTGTTATTCCACTTTTTGTTCGGCGGTATGATAAAGCATTGATTTTTTGCTTTGTTTTTTTTTTTTTAAGGGGTTCACTAAAGGGGTTAACTATTGGGACAGTTTTATAGGGGGGGGTCGTTATGGACGCGGCGATACCAAATATGTGTACTTTTATTGTTTTGTTTTTTTATTTACAGGAAAAAATGAATTTTTTGGTGAATATTTTTTTTTTCTTTATTTTGGAATTTTTTTTTTAACCCCTCTCTGACATCCGACGTACTATCCCGTCCATGAAACCCGTGACAATCTGACCATGGACGGGATAGTACGTCATGCCCTTTAATGCGACATCGCGACTTAAGTCGCTGTGATCGCATTAAAATTCCGACGCCAGCTTACCTCTTGGAAGATGGCGTCGGCATCCCGGGCTGCGTCCTCCCCCTCAGGCCTCCCGATCGCTGTGATTGACTGTTCAATTCTGAACAGCCAATCACAGCCTTTCTCACTGTTTCAGCCAATCAGACGGCTGAAACAGTGAGATCGCAGGCTAGGATCGAGTACCGATGTACTCGATCCTAGGCCTGGGCCTAGGAAGGTCCAGACCCCCCCGGATTGGCGCGATTGCCGATCACATAGATTGCGCCAATCGCAGGGCTCAGCCGCGGTATATCCGTGCTGTGCCCTGCCTGTACCTGCCTGGATCGGTGCAGTAATAGCACCGATCCTAGGCCAGGGCCTGTAGGGCATGCAGGAGCTGATTGGCGCGATCGATGTCATCGTCGATCGCGCCAATCACAGGGCACAGCAGCGGTGTGACCGCTCTGTGCCCTGCTTGTTGACCTGCCGGTGACCTGCCTAGGAATCGGAGCTGTGAGCTCAGATTACTAGGCCGGTGCCTAGCAACCGGCAATACAGGGGTCTCCTCTGATTGGTGGGATTGATGTGATCATCGATCCCACCAATGACAGGTCACAGCAGCGATGTGACCGCTCTGTGACCTGTCTGCAAACTAGATCTGACCTGTCTGACCGCACTGCAGGGGTCCTCACACTTGCTGAGGATTCCTGCTGCGCGGTCACATGCCAGTCTCCTCTGTGCTGGGCCTGTGGTGCCACAGTACCCTGTGACTCACAACTCCTGCTGAAGAATAAAGAAAGAAGACGGAAAAGAAGAGACTACAACGTGAGTTTTTGAGCCCCGATCCCTGCCGATCCACCCAATCACACATTCCCCCTTCCCCTCTTTTTACCCCCTTTGCGCCGCCGAGCGTTGATTGGTGACGCAGTTCACGATCAACACTTGTGCTCGCTTTTCTTTCGCACCCCCCTCCGTGCCAATCCCCGGGCGGACTTGTGTGCCCACTAGAGCTCGTGCGAACTTTCCGCACTCCCAAGTGGAACAGCAGCGGAACTGAAAGGACACAACGGTCGTTGAGTCCCCATTCCGCCATACCTCCATATATACACCCCATTCCCCCCCTTTCCGCCACTCCCGTGCGCTATCCAGCAGCCGCGGAACTTGATAAGTGTCACCGATCAACACTTGGTGCTCAGCTTTTCTTTCGCACTCCCGTCGCACATCCAGCAGCCGCGAACTTTGATAAGTGACACGTCACTTATCAGAGCTCGTCCTGCCTTTTTTTTTTTCCACCAACTTTTCCGCCACTCCCGTGCGCACATCCAGCAGCCGCGAACTTTGAAAGTGACACCAGTCACTTATCAGACTCGTTCTGCCTTTTTTTTTTCACCAACTTTCCGCCACTCCGTGCGCACATCCAGCAGCCGCGGAACTTTGATAAGTGACACCGGTCACTTATCAGAGCTCGTGCCTGCCAGTTGTTTTTTTTTTTCACCCCACTTTCCGCCACTACCGTGCGCACATCCAGCAGCCGCGGAACTTTGATAAGTGACACCGGTCACTTATCAGAGCTAGTGCCTGCCAGTTTTATTTTTTTTTCACCCCCCTTTCCGCCACTCCCGTGCGCACATCCAGCAGCCGCGGAACTTTGATAAGTGACACCGGTCACTTATCAGAGCTCGTGCCTGCTGGTTTAGACTTTTTTTCACAGGCCTTTTTTTTCCCTATTCGCTTTCTTTTCTTTTAGCTTTTTCTTTTCAGCTTAGTTTACACCAATCACTATCCCCCCCCACACACACACACACAGTTATAAATAAAGTTCACACAAAGCACCACATTCACAAAAAAAATGTCCCGCTCGTCACGCTCATCCCAACAGCGCTATTCAGTGGAGGAGGCATACGCTTTCCTTGCCTCCGACACTGATAGCGAGGGAGAGGATCCCACATTTCTTTATTTTTCAGATGATGATTCTTCTTCTTCCTCCTCGGGTCCTGCGGAACGCCACGCAGACGCCCCAGGACAGAAGATGAAGCAGCGCCCGCCCCTGAAAGTGAACCAGCGCACCCCTCTTCGGACCCCGTATGGACCCGGCCCCCGAAAATTACGAGCCACTGATTCCTGATTTTGTGGCAGAATCAGGAATCAGGTTTGACTCCACCGGCTTCACAGAAATAGACTTTTTCAAAGTCTTTTTCTCTGAGGATTTAATTAACCTCATGGTGGAGCAAACAAATTTGTACGCTCGGCAATTTTTGGCGCAAAACCCCCGTTCATCATTTTCCAACTGGTCTCCTGTAGACGCAGTTGAAATGATGCAGTTTTGGGGCCTGGTCCTCCATATGGGTATCCTGCAGAAGCCAGAAATTCGGCAATATTGGAGTGTTGATATTTTATACAACACTCCACTGTTCCGAATGGTCATGGCTTGGACGCATTTTGAGGCCATCCACAAATTCCTGCATTATAATGATAATGCACAGTGTCCCCCACGAGATGACCCCAACTTTGACCATCTGTTCAAAGTTCGGCCGGTCATCGAACACTTCAACAAAAAGTTTGCTGAAGTGTACGTGCCCCAAAGGGACATCTGCATGGATGAGTCCTTGGTTCATTTTAAGGGACGGCTCGCATTCCGCCAGTACCTGCCCAGCAAGAGGGCAAGGTACGGAATCAAACTCTATAAGCTGTGTGAGAGTACCTCAGGGTACACCCACAGCTTTAGAGTTTACGAAGGAAAGGACACCAGGATTGAACCGCCTGAGTGTCCCCCCGTCCTGAGAGTGAGTGGGAAAATTGTGTGGGATTTGGTGCACCCACTGCTGGATAAAGGTTATCACCTTTACACTGATAACTTTTATTCCAGCATCCCACTCTACAAATCCCTCTCTGCGCGAGGTACCGCAGCCTGCAGTACCGTCCGCAAAAATCAGAAAGGCCTCCCAAAGACGCTACTTGGGCTGATGCTCAGAAAGGGTGAGAGCAGAGCCCAATGTAGCGACCACCTGTTGATGGTCAAGTAAAAGGACAAGAGGGATGTCTTTCTCTTGACCACCATACATGGTGATGGCAGCGCCCTCAGCACTGTACGGGGTACCTCTACACATGCAAACCGGACTGTGTACTGGGGGTACAATAAATACATGGGGGGTGTTGATCTCTCTGATCAACTCCTCCAACCGTACAGTGCTTTGAGAAAGGCCAAGGTGTGGTACAAGAAGCTGTCCGTGCACATCGTCCAAATGGCAATGCTCAACGCTTTCCTGCTGTCACGATGTGCACGCAACAGCGATACGATGTACCTTCAGTTTCAGGAGGTAGTGGTTAAGGCCCTGATGTTTGGCGCTCAGGAAAGAGCGGGCCCCAGTACTTCGGATCTGAAGGTGCTCGTATCATACCAGGTCAGCATTTCCCGGGGGTGGTCCCGCCAACTGGAAGAAAAGGTAAGCCGCAAAAAAGGTGCCGAGTGTGTTACAAAAGGGGAATACGCAAGGACACCACTTACCAATGCGACACCTGCCCCGAAAAACCTGGCCTGTGTATGAAGGATTGTTTCAAATTGTACCACACCTCCATGCACTACTAATTTACTTTACAGGAAAGATTAGTTCCAGAAGGGGGGCACATTTAGAAAAGTTCCTTGCGAGTCTACTTTCCAAAATTATGTCACTTGTGTTTTTTTTTTTACTGTTTAGGCACATCAGGGGCTCTGCAAACGGAACATGACGCCCGCAGACCATTCCATCAAAGTCTGCTTCCAAAACGTCACAATTTCCCTTCTGAGCCCCGACTTGTGCCCAAACAGTTTTTTCCCACATATGGGGTACCAGTGTACTCAGGACAAATTCGACAACAACTTTTGGTGTCTAATTTCTCCTCTTAACCTTGGGAAAATAAAAAAATTGGGGACTAAAACATCATTTTTGTGAGGTAAAAAGTAGGATTTTTTTTTTCACACCTGGGCATTAGAAACGTTAGTGAAACACTTGGGGGTTCAAAGTTCTCACCACACACCTAGATAAGTTCGTTAGGGGGTCTAGTTTCCAAAATGGGGTCACATGTGAGGTGTTTCCACTGTTTAGGCACATCAGGGGCTCTGCTAACGGAACATGACGCCCGCAGACCATTCCATCAAAGTCTGCATTCCAAAACGTCACTGCTTCCCTTCCGAGCCCTGCCGTGCGCCCAAACAGTGGATCCCCCCCACATATGTGGTATCAGCGTACTCAGGACATGTTGAACAACAACTTTTGTGGTCCAATCTCTCCTCTTACCCTTGGGAAATAAAAAATTGGGAACTAAAACATCATGCTTGTGGAAAAAATATGATTTTTTTTCTTCACGGCTCTACATTACAAACTTGCGTGAAGCACTTGAGGGTTCAAAGTGCTCACCAGACATCTAGATCAGTTCTTTAGGGGGTCTAGTTTCCAATATGGGGTCACATGTGGGGGTTTCCACTGTTTAGGCACATCAGGGGCCCTCCAAACGCAACATGGCATCCGTTCGCAATTCCAGCCAATTTTGGTTTGGGAAAGTCAAACGGCGCTCCTTCCCTTTCGAGCCCTACCGTGCGCCCAAACAGTGGTTCCCCCCCCACATATGGGGTATCAGTGTACTCAAGACATGTTGGACAACAACTTTTGTGGTCCAATTTCTCCTCTTACCCTTGGGAAAATAAAAAATTGGGAACTAAAACATCATGCTTGTGGAAAAAATATGATTTTTTTTCTTCACGGCTCTACATTACAAACTTGCGTGAAGCACTTGAGGGTTCAAAGTGCTCACCACACATCTATATAAGTTCCTTAGGGGGTCTAGTTTCCAAAATGGGGTCACATGTGGGGGGTTTCCCCTGTTTAGGCACATCAGGGCCTCTCCAAACGCGACATGGCGTCCGTTGTCAATTCCAGCCAATTTTGGTTTGGAAAAGTCAAACTGCGCTCCTTCCATTCCGAGCCCTGCCGTGTGCCCAAACAGTGGTTTTCCTTCACATATGGGGTATCGGCGTACTCAGGAGAAATTGCACAACTTTATCGGTCATTTTTCTCCTTTTTCCCTTGTGAAAATAAAAAAAATGTTTGTAAAATATCATTTTTGTGACTAAAAAGTAAAATGTTCATTTTTTCCTTCCACGTTGCTTCAGCTCCTGTGAAGCACCTGAAGGGTTAATAAACTTTTTGAATGTGGTTTTGAGTACCTTGAGGGTGTAGTTTTAGAATGGTGTCACTTTTGGGTATTTTCTGCTATATAGACCCCTCAAAGTGACTTCAAATGTGAGGTGGTCCCTAAAAAAAATGGCTTTGTAAATTTTGTTGTAAAAATGAGAAATCGCTGGTCAACTTTTAACCCTTATAATTTCCTAACAAAAAAAAATGTTGTTTCCAAAATTGTGCTGATGTAAAGTAGACATATGGGAAATGTTATTTGTTAACTATTTTGTGTGTTTTAAGGGAATAAAAATTCAAAGTTTGAAAATTGCAAAATTTTCAAAATTTCCGCCATATTTGCGTTTTTTTCATAAATAAAACGCAAGTTATATCGAATAAATTTTACCACTGTCATGAAGTACAATATGTCACGAGAAAACAATCCCAGAATCGCGAAGATCCATTGAAGCGTTCCAGAGTTATAACCTGATAAAGAGACAGTGGTCAGAATTGTAAAAATTGGCCCGGTCATTAACGTGCAAACCACCCTTGGGGGTGAAGGGGTTAAAACATGTTTACTTTTATTTTTTTCACTTTTTTACTTTGTCCCAGGATGGGACATCACTGTAAAATGTCAGATCGCTGGTGTGACAGTGTGCACAGCACTCTGTCACACCAGCGATCGCTCTGGCACTGCTGCAGGCTTCTCAGTGCCTGCTCTCAGCAGGCACTGAGGAAGCCGCCTCCCTGCAGGACCCGGCGGCCATCTTGAATCCGGGTCCTTGGAGGGAGGAAGGCCTCAGAACAGCACGATCACATCGCGCTGTTCTGAGGGTCTCAGGGGAGTGTGCAGGGAGCCCCCTCCCTGCGCGATGCTCCCCTGTGCCCCTGGTACATCGCGATCATGTTTGATCGCGGTGTGCCAGGGGTTAATGTGCTGGGAGCGGACCGTGACCGCTCCTGACACACAGTCCCGGGTGTCAGCTGTGATAATCAGCTGACACCCGGCGGCGATTAGCTGCGCTCCCCCCGGGAGCGCAGCTGATCGCCCTGGACGTACTATTCCGTCCATGGGAATGAGGTCCAGGGTCACATGGACGGAATATTACGTCCGATGGAATAAAGGGGTTAAAGTAATGATGGCCACTCGTTTTTCTTTACTTAGAATTTGTATTATGGCAAGAAAAAAGCAGCTAACAGTCTATTCAGTAGAACTATCAACTGTTTATCCACCAGACTTCAGCACAACACAACTGATGGTCCCAACCCCATTTATAAGGCAAGAAATCCCACTTATTAAACCTGACAGGGCACACCTGTGAAGTGAAAACCATTTCCGGTGACTACCTCTTGAAGCTCATCAAGAGAATGCCAAGAGTGTGCAAAGCAGTAATAAAAGCAAAAGGTGGCTACTTTGAAGAACCTAGAATATAAAACATAATTTCAGTTGTTACACACTTTTTTGTTAAGTATATAATTCCACATGTGTTAATTCATAGTTTTGATGCCTTCAGTGTGAATTTACAGTTTTCATAGTCATGAAAATACAGAAAAATCTTTGAATGAGAAGGTGTGTCCAAACTTTTGGTCTGTACTGTATGTACACAGTGACTGCACCAGCAGAATAGTGAGTGCAGCTCTGGAGTATAATACAGGATGTAACTCAGGATCAGTAATGTATGTACACAGTGACTGCTCCAGCAGAATAGTGAATGCAGCTCTGGGGTATAATACAGGATGTAACTCAGGATCAGTACAGGATCAGTAATGTAATGTATGTACACAGTGACTCCACCAGTAGAATAGTGAGTGCAGCTCTGGAGAATAATACAGGGTGTAACTCAGGATCAGTAATGTAATGTATGTACACAGTGACTGCACCAGCACAATAGTGAGTGCAGCTCTGGGGTATAATACAGGATGTAACTCAGAATCAGTACAGGATCAGTAATGTAATGTATGTACACAGTGACTGCACCAGCAGAATAGTGAGTGCAGCTCTGGAGTATAATACAGGCGGGTAACTCAGGACCAGTACAGGATAAATAATGCATGGGTGCAGTGACTCCACCAGCAGTAAAATCGATAATCACATTGTGAAGATTACCTTTAAGAAGAATATAAACCCCTACATATATGGACCAAGGAGGCTCACATTTATAAACATAGATTGGTCTTTAATTGGATCTGAAATATATATATAACAGTATTGGTTGCTGAGAGCAGAGCCGCAAAAAAACTCAGATCCCACCCCAGTCACTGGGAATAGACTACTAAGAACAGCTTGAAAGTTGCATTCCCTTTTGCACTATTGGTTTAATCACAATGAAGCTTGGTGAAGGTTTCTGTACTTTACAGAAGATCTCAACAAACCACAGAGCCAATATTAGAAATAAACAATCCACTTAACTTTGGTCACGAATATACAAAAAAAACATTGTAGCAGGTGGTGTGGAATGTTAAGGCATGGCGGTGCACCCTCAAAGAAGACATTAAAAACTTTTTAATTCTAGACAATCAAAAATTAAATACTTATCGACTTTCCCTAAAAATGGATAGTGGGGTGAGTATATGGGGCCATGTTTGGAGTTTGATGTTAAGGACTACAGGATAATATCCCAAAAAAAGAGAGAAAGAGAAGACCCAAGAGATGAGTGGATGATCTGCTTGATAATCTGTTCAGGTGTTTCCAGGATTTGTTCGGTCAGAGGATTTGCCTTGGCATGCCATAGCCAGTCATTCCAGACTGGGAGGCTCCTTTGTTGGTGCCCATCTGTAGACCAATAACGCTCTGCCCTTCTTTTAATTTGTCTTTGGAAAATTCACGTTTGTTTTCCATGGATTTCCTAAAAAAAAAAATTTAAAGAATTTCTTAGACAGGGAAAAAAGTATTGGTCCTGCTGTATGAGAAAATAATGTCCCCGGATTTACTTAGGAATGTTGAGAATGCTTGTGAATACATTAATTTATTTATTATGGTGTCTATAAACCTTAGATAGCTGTTAGCCAATTGCTCACTCAGGCCGACAGCTGTCTGCATTTACACCACCATACACATGAACGCTCATTCAGCCTACAGCTGTCTCTCCCAACTCCCCTATCACATGAACAATCCACTTAACCAACAGCTACCTTCCCCTACTCCCTCATACCCATGATGACTTAGCCAAGAGCTATCACTCCCGACATCACAATACTTATGGCCAACAACTTTTTCTTCCAATTCCCCCATAAACATGGAAGCTCAACTTGGCCAAGTGTTTGTGTGTTCTCTGTGGGGAGTGTGGAACGAGCCATTGTTATATTTCTCTAGCAGTGGCCTTTGCAGCTGAATGAAAGAAGTGTTGGGAGTTTAGAGGAGAGTCTGCAGGATCACATTCACATCAGATGGACTTTAATGTGAAGAGGGGGGCTTTAAATTAAGTGTTTTATTGAGAGCACCATTGAGATCTTCTGCAATATTATGCCTTATGTATAGAGTGAAAAATACGGTTCTTTTCTAGTTTTGTTCTCCCAGTAAAGATCATTTGGTCTTGAAATGGATTGGAAACTTCTTTTTCCTCTACAATCAATACAGAGTAATGGATGCCTGTTATTGAGCCTGATGAATGGACACCACTACGCCAAGTTCCTGTCTATGAACTGGTGTACAAAAATGTAAACTCTGCTCCATTTTGGCTTAAAGTACTCACTTAGGGAACCAGTTGGGATCTCCACGGAACTGGCCGTCGCTTTTTGTAACCGCCACACCACCCAAGTTCATCAGGGTCCGTTGCACACTAGCCATGTCCTTTCCTATGGTAAAAAGAAACAAAAGGGATTATTATTATTATTTCAAGGGATTTATTTTAAATATACGCTGATCTTTCCGCCATTATTTCTGCCATGTCAACAAATCGGTTGAGTCTTTTTATCATAAAGCTCAGGGTGCAAGCAGTTCAAAGATGTACGTCAATAAGCTACTCATTGAGTACAAGATGATATAAGATATGATGGTTTTAACTATTGGGGTGATATTTGGTATCCATACCTTCCCATAAGTCAACTGTCTGGAACAAGTCAGTAGCTGCAATGCCATATCGCTCACAGGCCTTCAGGAACTGAGACACTTGCTCCATCTGTTTGAAGGCCATTGCGGATGTTTGGATTTTGGCCACAGAACCCGGGGCAAGGGAATTAATCAGGTGGGAAAGTACCTAAAGTAATGAGAAAAAATATATATATATGTGCAGGTTTTGTCAAAAACATTTTGTGATTTACAGTATAACCCATCATTCACAAGATTTGATACGGTAATTTGAAATCGTGTATACTGGGATTGTAGACTCTAGTCCTTATCATAGACAGTTCTGGAAGAAAATCTTAAAATTCTTTACAGGAGTTTAAACCTAGGTTACATCTATGAAGATTTCATATTAAACAATTAATGCAATTGCAGTAGCGAAATTCATTGTACTCACAGTGCCGTCCTTCAGCCACTTCTGAAAACCAGACTTTCCATCTTCTTCCGGGCGCCCACATTCGGCAGGGCACTGGTGAGTTATCCACTGCACCAAGATGTTCTCCAACTCTGGGTCATACTTCTGGTCAATCTTCATCTGTACTTCCCTGCTCAGTCCATATGAAGGTCCTTTGTTTGCCATTTTAGTGGTTGGTGGTTTGCGTTTCTGTAAGAAAGAAACCGTAAGCTACATAAGGAACATGGAGAAAAACCCATACACTTATGTTTAGGAATATGACTTAATGGACCACAAATGGGACAAGTGGAACAAGTGGAACTTGAAACCAGAATTTAAATGGGAAAAAAAAAGTTCTTGCCTAGCATGAACTTTGTGACTGAGGTTTTAGGAGAAAAATAAAAAGCTCTTCTGTTGGTGTCATAGAATCATAGAACGGTAGAGTTGGAAGGGACCTCCTGGGCCATCTGGTCCAACCCCCTGCTCAAAGCAGGATTCTCTAAATCATCCCAGACAGATGTCTGTCCAGCCTCTGTTTGAAGACTTCCATTGAAGGAGAACTCACCACTTCTCGTGGCAGCCTGTTCCACTCATTGATCACCCTAACTGTCAAAAAGTTTTTTCTAATATCTAATCTGTGTCTCCTCCCATTCAGTTTCATCCCATTGCTTCTAGTCTTTCCTTGTGCAAATGAGAATAAAGATGATCCTTCTACAATGTGACAGCCCTTGAGAAATTTGTAGACAGCTATTAAGTCTCCTCTCAGTCTTCTTTTTTGCAAGCTAAACATTCCCAAATCCTGCAACCGTTCCTCATAGGACATGGTTTGCAGACTGGTCACCATTCTGGTGGCTCTTCTCTGAACTTGCTCCAGTTTGTTGATGTCTTTTTTAAAATGTGGTGCCCAAAACTGGACATAGTATTCCAGATGAGGTCTGACCAAAGAGGAGTAGAGGGCAATAATGACCTCACGTGATCTAGACTGTATGCTTCTGTTGATACATCCTAGAATTGTATTTGCCTTTTTTGCTGCTGCATCACACTGTTGACTCATATTCAGTCTGTGATCAATTAGTATACCCAAGTCTTTTTCACATGTGCTGTTACTTAGCCCTATTCCTCCCATTTTGTATATGCTTTTTTCATTTTTATTGCCCAGATGTAGTACTTTGCATTTTTCCCTGTTAAAATCCATTCTGTTAGTTGCTGCCCACTGCTCCAGTTTATTTATATCTTTTTGAATCCTCTCTCTCTCTTCTCTAGTATTAGCTACCCCTCCTAGCTTTGTGTCATCAGCAAATTTGATCAGTTTACCCTCAATTCCATCATCTAAATCATTGATAAAGATGTTGAACAATACAGGGCCCAAAACAGAGCCTTGTGGTACCCCACTTGAGACATTCTTCCAACTGGATGTGCAGTCATTTACGACCACTCTTTGGGTCCGATCACTAAGCCAGTTATGAATCCAATAGGAAAAAGGAACAATAGAGTTTATTGCCAATTTACGCACTCTGCAGCTCCATACCATGTGTTGACATCTGGCTGATGATCAGTGGGGATGTTGGGTGTTAGACCCCACTGACCTGATACTCATGGCATATACACAGGAGAGCTTGGCACGGCCACGCACTAATGTGATCTCTGCTAATGAGCTGCTGCCAGACTCCTCTGGCAGTGGCTTATTTTCCTGAAAACCAAAGGGGCGTCCATTGAAAATCCGAAAAGCTGGACCTTTCTCTTCCCCAACATCATCTGTTGGGAGGCCTCAGTACACATTAGACTGTTAACATCTGCTTACATCTGCTGGTTTCAGCAACCTCAATCTAATGTTTATGGGAAGCCATAATAAGAAAATGACTTTTTGTAGTATATCATTTTTTGGAATTTTTTTTTCAATATCACTCTCTGAATTAAAAAAAAAATAGAAATATTACAGGTTTCACGCTGGCCACTGTGGCTTTTTTAGGCTCTAACTTCTTGTTGTTTCTGGATATCCTCATGTGGCACAAAACCCCGATTTAGCTGATAAGATTCCTAGCACAAGCCACATGTCCCAAACTATAACTACTTTCTGAGAACCTTGCTAAACTTTCATACCAAGACTTGCAACTCATAAAACTTAGGAGATTTTAACTAAACCTAAGTCAACTGAACTCTTCACCTTACAAAGCGCCCGGAAATTCACAGCCCACAGGAAACTCCCTCACCATGTCCTGTTTGTGTTACACGGAAGCCATAACGGTAAGCTGCTATATATACAGGGTCTGATGAGCATGATGTTAAACATTAGATTTCATTTTCATAAAAATTCAGTTTTTTGTTCCTTGGTTCTTCTCATTGTGAATCAAATTCCTAATCTTTCATTATTTAATATCACATTGCTTGTAGAGGAAGCCCTTCACAGGTTCTCACCACCAATTATGTGGATCTAACCCCTGCAGTGACCCTTCTCCAGGGATCCCATTGCATCTGCATCCTCATACACCCTTACTTACAAATCAAGAGAATAGATAGGAGCTCCGTCAAATGCCTGTATTGGCCTCACACATCTATAAATTACAGTGGCTGTGCATTATCCTATATAAAAGAGGTCACTAACTGAATATATTCAAGGCAAAATAATTGGATTTCATTACAGCTCTTTAGGATTATTATGGCCCAGAGGTCAGTTTCCATTGGCAGAAGCTCTATAACATACGGTAATATAAAGTCTCTCGATAACCCCCCTCACTCAGCGCTCCTTTATTTCTGTAATTACTGATAATAAGCCAGAGCCCTGTATAAATATGCAGGCTGCAGTAATCACATCATTCGGGGGATATGTTCCAAGTTTACTGCAGAGCTTAAAAGGCAGCTATCGCCTGCGCGCCACAAAGTCAAAACAGTTTCTCCCTAGATAAGAAAACAAGATATCTATTCATTAGAAGACTGGAAAACTTTGAGGTACACTGTGTCCATGTGTACTAGCGTAACCACTGTCAGTAGTCTCATGTACAAGGGGTGCGAGCCAGAAAATCCCATGTAAGTGAAATTATCTCCTGTAGAAGTGCTAACTGCAGTGTAAAAGTCTCCTACAGAGATTCACTTCCTTTGGTTGATCCATCTTAAGGCACTGTCACACTTCGCGATCGCACTAGCGATCACGACAACGGCACAACCTGGCGAGATCGTTGGTGCGATCGCTATGTGATCGCTAGTTAGCTTCCAAACACAAAGATCTCATCAGAGATCAGCGATCTGTATAACGACCTCTGCGGTCGTTGGGAAAACCTAGTCCCGCCTGCGCCGCTGGTAAAGTCGTTCATAAAGGGTGTCACACTCAGCGATTCAGGCTCACCAGCGGGACACCAACCACCAAAAAGCAGCTCAGAACGTTCATGAGCGATCAGCGACATCGCAGCGGGGGCCACATCGCCGCTACATGTCACACACAGCGACGTCGCTAACGAGATCGCTGCTGCGTCATAAAATCGCGGATGCAGTAGCGATCTAGTTAGCGATCTCGCTTAGTGTGACAGTACCTTTAGGCCCCGTTCACACATTGCGGTTTTAGATGCGTTTCCGCTGCGTTTTTTAACGCTGCGGAAACGCATCCAACCCGCAGCACAGTGCACAGCCAATGAATCCCTATGGGAACCGCAGGTCTGCTGTGCACATGCTGCGGAAAAAAACGCGCGGTTTAGCCGCGTTTTATTTTCCGCAGCATGTCAATTCTTTGTGCGGAACTGCAGCGGTTCGGCGCCCATTGACTTGCATTGAGTCGGGCACTTCCGCAGCAAAACCGCAGATCTAAAAAAGATCTGCGGGTTTGCTGCGGCTGAAACCGCTGCAGTTCGGGAGGAGGGAAGTGTGTGGGCGGTGCGTGGGCGTGAATAGTGTGCGGCGCTGTGTGTGTGGGCGGTGATTGTGTGCCGGTGTCTGCGTGATCGGTGTGCGGGTCTGTGTGCGCGATCGGTGTGCGGGTCTGTGTGCGCGATCGGTGTGCGGGGCTGTGTATGTGCGGCGGTGTGCGGGGCTGTGTGCGTGTCTCCGTGTATGCAGGCATCGTCGGATGGGACTACAAGTCCCATCCGGCTATGCCTGCTACAGTGACAGTGACTGACACATTAGCCAATGATGGGACAGTAGTAGTCCCATCATCCGGCTAATGTGCACTGCTGAATGTAAAAAAAAAAAAAATTACATGACATACAGAACATATAATGACATACAGAACATATAACATACACATGACATACAACAAATAACATTGAGCACATACTCACCTCTTCCCCGACGCCATCCATCTGTGTATCGCTCTGCCGCCGGGAGAGAATGACGTCACTACAGTTCATTCTCTCACGGCAATGCTGGTGAGAAAATTCCCACGCAGCATTGCCATAAAGTGAGAGAATGAACTCAGTGATGCACTGCAGGAGCCATTGTCTCCTGTCAGTGCATCACTGGGAGGCCCTACAGAGCAGTGGCATCACCTGATGTCACCGTTCTATAGGGGAAACCGTCGTGGGACACTCGTTATTAATTGGACTGCGTCGGACAGGGAGTATACGGTTGTTTTATTTTTTTACGTTTTTTTACAGGAGATCGAGGGCGTCGCTTGGATCTGAGTGTGTAATAAAGATATGAAAACCGTGTTGTGTTTTATTTCATTAAAATAATTTATTCTTATGCGTGTGTTGTTTTTTTTAACCCTTTATTAATATAAGATTAATAATGGATAGGCGTCTTATTGACGCCTCTCTATTATTAACCGGGCTTAATATCACCTTACAATAGCAAGGTGATATTAACCCCTTATTACCCCATATCCCACCGCTACAGGGGAGTGGGAAGAGAGGGGCTAAGTGCCGGAATTGGCGCATCGTACAGATGCGCCAACTCTGGGGCGGCTGGGTGCTGGTATTTTTAGCCAGGGGGGGCGCCAATATCCATGGCCCCTTCCTAGGCTATGAATATCAGCCCGCAGCTGTCTGCCTAGCCTGTCTGGCTATAAATTATAGGGGGACCCCACGTCATTTTTTTTGGGGGGGGTCCCCCTATTTTAATAGCCAGTGAAGGCTAGCTGCGGGCTGATATTCATAGCCTGGGAAGATGCATGGGTATTAACCCCTTCCCAGGCTAGAAATATTGGCCCCGGCTGTCTGCTTTCCCCCTCTGGCGCAGAAAATTGCGCGGGAGCCCACGCCATTTTTTTTCCTATATTTTTTTTTTTTATTAACTATTGCGTTATTTTGTGTATGTGTACGCGTGTGTGTCTTTAACTATTTATGTACCATTCTATCTATCTATCTATCTATCTATCTATCTATCTATCTATCTATCTACTGGTATCTATTATCTATCTATGGCCGGCGACACACTTGCGAGTGTGATGTGAGTAAGTCGCACGACTTTCTCGCATCAACACCTGGCACGGCTGCCCACTCTCGGACCCGAATGTGCGGCTGCATAGAAATACATGCAGCCGCACACTCGGGTCCGAGAGCGGGCAGCCGTGCCAGGTGTTGATGCGAGAAAGTCGTGCGACTTACTCGCATCACACTCGCAAGTGCGACGCCGGCCTATCTCTATCTGTGTGTGTGTAATGGAGTGTGGGTTGGACAAATGTAAAAGAGGAGGTTGGGCAAGAAATGACATCACAAATCTTTTTTTTTTTTTGTTAAACAACATATCTTTATTTAGCTGTAAAAACCGCATACAAAACCGCATGAGAAAAACGCGTCAAAACCGCGCCAAAAACCGCGCCAAAACCGCGTCAAAACCGCGCCTGCGGTTTCTGCCAAGAGGTGCGGTTTTGGCGCGGAAAAATCCGCAGGCAAATCCGCAATGTGTGCACAGGCCCTTAAGGTTTGAGTGTCTGCAGGAACAGTCGCATGCGGTTTTTCCCATGCAGAATGCTTCCATCGCTCACATTCCAGCTCCTGTTGCTGCAGCAAAGCAAACAGTGTAGTGTATGAACCAAGGTTCTTCCACAGCTGTACTTTTCCACCACTTGTTTGGAAACCAGCCAAGATTCTGTCATGGGGAAGAGTTAGCCAGACGGTTGCTAAGAGACAAAACCGCAGCCTGTCCACGCTTGCCCAAAAACTACAGCGATGATGCAATGGCAACAAGATTTATTAAAGATAATCAAGCTCTTTACAGAAAAGCACACCACAGAGCTGTATGTGATCCATTGTCCAAAAAGTAACGGAGCGATTATAAAAAAAAGTTTTAACAGTAAGCAACAATTGGTAATTAATCACTGCAGAGCCGACTGCCATAAATATGTAGCAGCACTCCTGTGTAAACCAAAAAAGTTTCAATAAAGTTAATGATTAGCATTTTACACTTTATCTAGATAAGGAATCCACATACAGAGTGGAGTTATTTTTTACATTATAATTAAGAACTTTGTACTGATCCTGAGTTACCTCCTGTATCATACTCCAGAGCTGCACTCACTATTGTGCTTGTAAAGTCACTGTGTACATACATTACCGATCCGGAGTTACATCCTGTATTATACCCCAGAGCTGCACTCACTATTCTGCTGGTGCAGTCACTGTGTACATACATTACATTACTGATCCTGAGTTACATCATGTATTATACCCCAGAACTGCACTCACTATTCTGCTGGTGCAGTCACTGTGTACATACATTACTGATCCGGAGTTACATCCTGTATTATACCCCAGAGCTGCACTCGCTAATCAGCTTGTGGGGTCACTGTGTACATAAATTACTTATCCTGTACTGATCCTGAGTCACATCCTGTATTATACCCCAGAGCTGCACTCACTAGTCAGCTTGTGGGGTCACTGTGTATGTACATTACTGATCCTGTACTAATCCGGAGTTACATCCTGTGTTATACTTCAGAGCTACACTCACTGTTCTGTTGGTCCAGCCACTGTGTACATACATTACATTACTGATCCTGTACTGATCCTGAGTTACACCCTGTATTATTCCTCAGAGCTGCACTCACTATTCTGCTGGTGAAGTCACTGTGTACATACATTACTGATCCTGTACTGTTCCTGAGTTACCTCCTGTATTATACACCAGTGCTGCAGTCACTATTATTCTGTTGGTGCAGTCACTGTGTACATACATTACATTATTGATCCTGTACTGATCCGGAGTTACATCCTGCATTATACCCCACAGCTGCACTCACTATTCTATTGGTGCAGTCACTGTGTACATACATTACTGATCCTGAGTTACATCCTGTATTATATTCCAGAGCTGCACTTACTATTCTGCTGGTGCAGTCACTCTGTACATACATTACTGATCCTGAGTTACATCCTGTATTATATTCCAGAGCTGCACTTACTATTCTGCTGGTACAGTCACTGTGTACACACATTACTGATCCTGTACTGATCCTGAGTTGCATCCTGTATTATACCCCAGAGCTGCACTCACTATTCTGCTGGTGCAGTCACTGTGTACATACATTACATTACTGATTCTGTGTTGTGAATAGGCTGGAAATGAGTTCTGAGCAGAAGCTCCCTCTGGTGGTTACAAACGGTACTGGACTGTCCAGTGAAGATTGTGAGGATTGGGAATCAGGTGTTACTGACTGGTCTTGTATAAGGGAGTCGCCTTCCCATCAGGGTTGCCGGTGATCAATTGTTCTGGTCTCAATCCTTGATTCCTGTTTCCTTGGTAGCCTGCTGTGTCGTGTCTGAATCTCCTGCTAACAGATAAGACATTTTCTTCTTTTTGTTTTTGTTCTTGATTTTTGCATTTTGTCCTGCACTTCTGTGGGGGCCTTCAGGGTCCCTTCTGGGGCTTTTGCCCTCTCAGTTCAGCCACTGATGTTTGTACATTTGCTTTTTCCAGTTTTTTCAGTGGCTGCTGTTTTGTTTTTGGTTACACCAGAGAACTAATTTAGGTGGTAGAGGTCGTGTGATCTCAGGTGTTTTTGAAATTAGTAGAGTTGGTGCTTTTCAGGTTTTTTGGGATTGCAGTAAGTGCCCTTCATATCCTTTTCTATTTAGTAAATTTGGGCCCCAACGTTTGCTCATACTATTTTCTGTCTGTGTCATATTTCTTCTTGTCTAACCGCCATTACATGTTTGGGGGCTTTCTATGTTTTTGGGGATCTGCTCCGGGGCAGATAGCTTTCCTCTTTCTATCTTTAGGTGTAGTTAGTTTCTCAGGCTGTGACGAGGCGTCTAGGACCAACGTAGGAACGCTCCACGGCTGCCTCTAGTTGTTGGTGGTTAGTCAGGTACTGCAATCTCATAGTTTTCCAATTGCTCTGGTGTATTTCCTTTTTTGTCTGCTCTCCTCAGCTACCAAATCATAACAATTCTGTACTGATCCTGATTGCATCCTGTATTATACCCCAGAGCTGCACTCACTATTCGCTGGTGCAGTCACTGTGTACACACATTACTGATCCTGTACTGATCCTAAATTACATACTGTATTATACTCCAGAGCTGCACTCACTAATTCTGCTTGGTGCAGTCACTGTGAACATACATTACATTACTGATCCTGTACTGATCCTCATTTACATCCTGTATTATACCCCAGAGCTGCACTCACTTTTCTGCTGGTGGATCACTGTGTGCATACATTACTGATCCTGTACTGATCCTCAGTTACATCCTGTATTATACCCCAGAGCTGCACTCACTATTCTGCTGGTGCAGTCACTGTGTACATACATTACATTACTGATCCTGTACTGATCCTCAGTCACATCCTGTATTATACCCCAGAGCTGCACTCACTATTCTGCTGGTGGAGTCACTGTGTGCATACTTTACTGATCCTGTAGTGATCCGGAGTTCCATCCTGAATTATACTCCAGAGCTGCATTCATTGATATACTGCAGAACTAAATTCAGTTTTTTGGAAGTCAGCAAAATTATTGTCAGATGCGCTAACCGAGGTGAGAGCAATTAGTTTTGCCTACATCTGATGAGTTTACAGTACCTGGTGTAAAGAAAATGGTCCCAGAATGCAGATCACCATAGTAAGCTGCTCTATGCAGACACTGAAAACAAGAAATGCTAGGAATGTTTGGCAGTTCAAGGTATTTTCAAAGTAATTATATTTTTATTTAGATAATTCCATAAGTAAGCTACAGTATGGTGTTCTGTTATGTTTCGGTAACTGAGGAGAAATAGCAAAAAATAGCAAAAAGCGGTAATACACCAGAGAGGCTGGAACCTATTGGATTGCAGTAACCTGAACTAACCACACAACTAGAGTAGCCGTGGAGCATTCCTACGGTGATCCTAGACGCCTCGTCACAGCCTGAGAGATAACTACACCTAAAGGCAGAAAGATGAAAGCTATCTGCCCCGGAGCAAATCCCCAAAGAAAATAGGAAGCCCCCAAACATGTAATGGCGGTTAGACAAGAAGAAAGCACGGACACAGACAGGAAATAGAATGAGCAAACGCTGGGCCCAATCTGTCTAGACAGAAAAGTACAGGAAAGAATTCTGACTGCAATCCAACAAAAACCCTAACAAAAATACCAACACTTCTGATTGCCAAAAAACCTGAGATCACACGATCTCATCCACCTAAATCAGATCTCTGGTGTAACAAAACGCTATTCAGCAAATAAAAAGTAATAAAAGAGCAAAGCAAAAGTGCAGACACAAACGGAGCACAATTGCAGCGCCAGACCCCCAAAAGGGGACAGGCTGCAGTCCACTGCAAGCAGCAAACCAGCAATGAAAATCCAACTGAGGAAAAAAAAAACAGCAAACACTTATCTGAAGGAGAGCAGGAAACTAGCAGTGCTTTAAGCAAGACCAGAAGGAACAATTGTTAACCGGCAAGGCTGCTGGGAACTCAGGCCACTCATATCCTACCATTCAGCGCCAGCTGAAGGCCATTCATTAATCAGTTCATTACCCTCAGCAACCACCGGAGGGAGCCCCTGCTCAGAAAGCCGCCTCCAGAATATTCACAACAGTGTTCACTGGTGCATATAGGTTTTAAAAAGTTATTTTCTACCCCTTTTAAGAGCACCTGAGTGGCATCCAACAAGGTGATGTGTACAGCTCCATGCAGGCAATGGAGGACTTGGAATCCATAGATTTTCAAGCCATGATGTATAAAAGTGAACAATACGGATACGATGAGAAAGAATATTTGATTCCTATGTGGGCAAATAATCACTTTGCCCAAAGATAGAACCTACCAAATCAGAGCTTCCACCCTGGTGTCCCAGCACCTACAGCCCTGCTGGGTGTGAATGTGATCATGGGAGTCTGTGAATGTCAAACACAGCCATGCCCTGAAGGCATACAGTGAGCCTGCGTTGTTTGCCAGTGCCAGACCCACCCGTCCCATAAATTAGCGATGACCAGTCATCTGATTGATAACAGGAATTCATATGTGCCTATGAAGATTTTCATTTGGGTAGTGAAACATTACAGAGCGAGGGGAAGAGTAAGGGTGAGTTTCCACGATCAGTAAACGCTGCGTGTTTGGCGCTGTGCGCTGGCGCAGCGCCAAACACGCAGCGTCCAGATGTTACAGCATAGTGGAGGGGATTTCAAGAAATCCCGTCTCCACTATGCATAACACGCAGGTGGCAGACCTGCGTAAAAACGGACATGCGGCGCGTCTTTTCAGACCGCAGCATGTCCTCGCGTGTTTGCGGCGACTGTGCGTCGCCGCAACAGAATTTCACACAGGGCTATGTAGCCCTGCGTTCTTTCCGGAGGTGTTCCGGAGGTGTCCTGAACACCTCCGGAAAGAGCGCGCGTCAGAAAGGGGGCGGGGCTTAGACGGAGCGGAATTTCCGCTCCGTCCAAAGCGCTGTGGTCCGGACCGTGGAACCACAGCCTTATAGATTTTATATCAGATTAAACTATTTAGCATGAAATTACTAAACAGATGGTGCATTTTTTACTGTCCAGCAGGTTTTTCCCCAAAATTAAAAGAAAATTCCAGAATTGCTGTCCAAGAAAGCTTTACAACTAATATGGCTGCCATCTTTAGGATAGTGACAGCTTTTATAGCACTACATCCATGCTCTGTATCGCTGTATAGGCAAGATAGGGAGCTTCAAAACCTTTGTAGGATCAACAACTATTCACATACAGTGGGTACGGAAAGTACTCAGACCCCTTTAAATTTTTCACTCGGTTTCATTGCAGCCATTTGATAAATGCAAAAAAGTTCCTTTTTTGCTCATTAATGTACACTCTGCATCCCATCTTGACGGAAAAAAAAATACAGAAATGTAGAAATTTCTGCAAATTTATTGAAAAAGAAAAACTGAAATATCACATGAGCATAAGTATTCAGACTCTTTGCTTAGACTCTCATATTTAAGTCACATGCTGTCCATTTCCTTGTGATCCTCCTTGGGATGGTTCTACTCCTTCATTGGAGTCCAGCTGTGTTTAATTAAACTGATAGGACTTGATTTGTAAAGGCACAAACCTGTCTATATAAGACCTCACAGTGCATGTCAGACCAAATGAGAATCATGAGGTCAAAGGAACTGGCTAAGGAGCTCAGAGACAGAAATGTGGCAAGGCACACATCTGGCCAAGGTTACAAAATAATTTCTGCAGTACTCAAGGTTCCTAAGAGCACAGTGGCCTCCATAATCCTTAAATGGAAGAAGTTTGGGACCACCAGAAGTCTTCCTAGACCTGGCCGTCCAGCCAAACTGAGCAATTGTGGAGAAGAGCCTTGGTGAGAGAGGTAAAGAAGAACCCCAAGATCACTGTGGCTGAGCTCCACAGATGCAGTAGGGAGATGGGAGAAAGTTCCACAAAGTCAACTATCACAGGAGCCCTCTAGCAGTCGGGTCTTTATGGCAGAGTGGCCCGACGGAAGCCTCTCCTCAGTGCCAGACATATAAAAGCCTGCATAGAGTTTGCTAAAACACACATGAAGGACTCCCAGACTATGAGAAATAAGATTCTCTGGTCTGATGAAACGAAGATAGAACTTTTTGGTGATAATTCTAAGCGGTATGTGTGGAGAAAACCAGGCACTGCTCATCACCTGCCAAATACAATCCCAACTGTGAAACATGGTGGTGGCAGCATCATGCTATGGGGGTGTTTTTCAGCTGCAGGGACAGGACGACTGGTTGCAATTGAAGGAAACATGAATGCTGCCAAGTACAGAGATATCCTGGATGAAAACCTCTTCCAGAGTGCTCTGGACCTCAGACTTGGCAGAATGTTCACCTTCCAACAAGACAATGACCCTAAGCACACAGCTAAAATAAAGGAGTGTATATTTACAGAGATTTTTCTGACTTCAGAGGAAGATGTCAGATGAATTTTGGAGAAATAAATAAATTTAAAAAAAAAAAATTGCATTGCCTTCAAGTGATGGATGTCTCAATATGGAAACTGCTGCTGGTACCAACCTTTTGTGTGGTACCACCAGCGGAACACCATCGCACCACACACACACACTCACGCAGCCTCTTGTGCGGTACCAACAACAGAACACCGTCGCACTGCGCCTGCGCGAATTCCGGAGGTGCAGTGAAGCATTTGGCTGATCCTGGCGGCAGATGCACTGTCAAGATCCCGTCTGGGTTGGAGCCGATGTTACTGCAAACACTAGGGGAAGCAGAGGCAGGTAGCGTAGTCAGAAGGCAGGCCGAGGTCGGTACACAGGAGAGCAGTGTTTGTAGCAATGGATCAGCAGGAAACGCTTGACTAAAGGCTTGGAGCTCAATAATCTCGCAATGACACACCCACAGGGCCAGGTTTATATAGGGTGTGTAATTGGCAATCAGAGGCCCAATCAAGAGAGCACTAGGTGTAGCCAATCAGGAAGAACAGTCAATGGTATCTGGGTTCAGCAAGGAACTTTGCAGCCAGCAGAATAGCTCAGATGGTAGAGCTGCTGGCCAGTGGACAAGAGGTACTGGGTTCGACTCCTGACAGTACTCCCCTCCTTCCAGGATGGCCTCTGGACATCTCAGGAGCTGGCTTATCCGGGTACCTTTGATGAAAGGCTCTTGTTAGTCTAGGAGCATGGACGTTGTCCCTTGGTTCCCATGAATTTTCCTCTGGTCCGTAACCCTTCCACTGCACCAGATACTGCAGTTTACCTCTGAATTTTCGGGAGTCCAGAATCTTATCCACAATGTATTCTTCTTCACCACGGATCCTTTCTGGTGGAGGAGGTGGCTGAATTCTTCCTGGAAACGGGTTTTCACAGAAGGGTTTGAGCAAGGATATGTGAAACACTGGATGAATCTTTAGATTGTTGGGAAGTTTTAAACGAAAAGCAACCTGGTTAATTTTTGCAGAAATTTGAAAAGGTCCAATGAATTTCTGACCCAATTTGGAGGATGGCACATGTGTCTTAAGGTTTTTAGTGGACAGCCAAACTTTGTCTCCAACCTGAAGAGCAGGGGGCACTCTCCGATGTTTATCTGCTGCTTCCTTATATTCTTCCTGGGTCTTGAGCAATATCTCTGATAATTCCTTCTGGGATTCCTGTAATTTTGTAAGCCTGTCATTAACAGCAGGAATGGGAGTGTTCACTGGCAGATTAGGGATAAATACTGGATGTACTCCATAATTAGCAAAAAATGGGGTTTGAGATGTAGCGCTATGTATGGAGTTGTTGTAGGCAAACTCTGCTGTTGGTAAATAGTCCACCCAGTCATCCTGAAGATAGGAAATGAAGCAATGGAGGTATTGCTCCAAAGTCTGGTTCGTTCTCTCCGTCTGGCCATTGGACTGAGGATGGAAAGCGGTAGAAAGATTCACCGTGACTCCCAAGGCTGTACAGAAACTCTTCCAAAATTTTGACGTAAACTGAACGCCTCTGTCAGACACCACGCTGTCAGGAATTCCATGTAACCTGAATACTTCTTTGATCATCAGTTCTGCAGTTTTTTCAGCAGTAGGAATTCCTTCAGTTGGAATAAAGTGGGCCATTTTTGTGAGTCGGTCCACTATGACAAGGATGACGGTCATCTGTTTGGAAGGGGGTAGTTCCACAATAAAATCCATGGAAATAGATCCCCAAGGCCTGGATGGAATTGGGAGTGGTTGCAAGAGTCCTAGAGGAGACGATCGTGGGGTCTTGTTTCGTGCGCATGTTAAACAGGTTGAAACATATTTCCTCACGTCCTTCCTACAATTAGGCCACCAAAAGAAACGAAGTAGTAAGTCTTGTGTTTTTGCAACTCCAGGATGTCCTGCCAGTTTAGAATCATGGACACTTTTGAGGACTTCAAGGCGAGAAGATTCAGGTACATATATTTGGTGTTTCTGCATCCAAAACCCCTCTTTGAATGAAAGATCGACGTCTTCCGAAGGATGGTTAAGGAAAGAGTCCTCTTGATATCCATCTTTAATTCTATTACCTAGTCCTCTAGAGTGCAATATTCCCAAAAAATTTTTAGGGCCTAGAATTGTATCATCATTACTAGACCTCTCCTGAGGTTCCGAACACATCCTGGACAGGGCGTCAGCCTTGCCATTCCTTGAACCAGGCCGGTAAGAGATTATAAAATTGAATCTTGAGAAAAATAAGGCCCATCGTGCTTGTCTTGCAGACAATCTTTTTGCTGTACGGAGGAATTCAAGATTCTTGTGGTCCGTGAGGACAGTCACAGGGTGATTGGCACCTTCCAGAAGATGTCTCCACTCGGAGAAGGCAACTTTAATGGCTAACAGTTCTTTATTACCAATGTCGTAGTTCTTTTCTGCAGATGACATGGTGTGGGAAAGAAACGCACATGGGTGAAGTTGCATCTTGTCCCCAACTCGCTGAGACAGAATAGCTCCCACTGCAGAGTCCGAGGCGTCCACTTCGACAGTAAATGGCAATTCAGGATTTGGGTGTACTAACAATGGAGCAGACGTAAAAAGAGTTTTCAACTTGTCAAAAGCCTCCTGTGCCTCTGGAGACCAGAAAAATGCTTTTGTCTTTTTTGTTAGTGTAGTAATTGGTAGTATGATCCGTGAAAAGTTCTTTATAAATTTTCGGTAAAAATTTGCAAATCCTATGAAACGCTGGACGTCTTTTCAATTTCTTGGAACAGGCCAGTCCACTACAGCATTGATTTTGCCGGGATCCATGCTCAGACCTTCTGGGGAGATGATATATCCCAGAAATTGGATACTGGTTTGTTCAAACTCACATTTTTCAAGTTTAATGTAGAGATGGTTCTCCTGTAGTCGTTCCAAGACTAACTGGACGTGCCTGCGATGCTCTTCCAAGGTGTCTGAAAATATAAGAATGTCATCGAGATAAGCCACAACGAATTGGTCCAAGAAATCTCGAAATACATCATTAATAAAATGTTGAAAGGTGGCTGGGGCATTGCTAAGGCCAAAGGTCATAACAAGAGATTCAAAATGTCCATATCTCGTTCTGAAGGCGGTCTTCCACTCATCTCCTGGGCGAATCCGTATGAGGTTGTAAGCCCCTCTAAGATCCAGCTTCGTAAAGATTTTCGCAGAACGGAGTCTCTCAAATAGTTCAGGAATCAAGGGTAGCGGGTAGCGATTCTTGACAGTGATATTATTCATCTCTCTGTAGTCAATACATGGCCGCAGAGTGGAGTCTTTCTTTTCAACAAAGAACAGGGGTGCCCCAGCTGGAGATGTGGAAGGTCGAATAAAGCCTTTCTCTAAATTTTCATCCAGGAACTTTCTTAATACCTTCAATTCAGGTTCGGAAAGATTGTAAATCCGTCCAAATGGAATGGTTGCTCCTGGCAGCAATTCAATGGGACAGTCATAAGGACGGTGAGGAGGTAATTGATCTGCTTTCTTCTTACTGCAGACATCAGAGAACTGCTGATATTGAGGTGGTAGTTTCTCTCCTTCCATGCGAAATCTCAGAGATTTGACTTGTTGAGAACAGGGGTTCCTTATGACAATTATTCTACAGTAGTCAGATGGAAGGTGATGTCCTTGATGCCAGTTGATAGAAGGTATTGGACTGAAACCAGGATCCTAGAATAACCGGAAATTTCGGAGATGAAATAAGGTGGAAACTGACAGCTTCATGATGATCGGGTCGATACAAATCTCCAGTTCGTTGTCTCATGCGTGACAGTCCAGAAGACAAAGGTGATCCATCCAAGTTCATTTCAATTGGTGTGGATTTGGGCCTATGGAATATATTATCAGTGTAATTTTAAGTCCATAAATTCTCCTGCTCCCGAATCCAACAGGGCAGAGCATTGTATTTTTTGGGTGCCCATTACAACCTGAATGGGGATTACAAAATGAGATGATGTGGTATGTATTTTGTCTATTTCTGGCGTTACTGATGAGATAGTCTGCAAGATGGAATCCGACTGCTGAGAAAGGTCCGTATTGCTGGCAGACCTGTTGTTGGTAAAGGCTATAGTCCTTTTGTTAGGACAGTTGATGGCATAGTGTCTAGGGTCCCCACAATAGAGGCAGGTCGCCTCTCCTTCTCCTGTGCAGAGAGTGGTCTTCGGATGACGTCGATCTGCATCGGTTCAGACACAACTTGCGTCTTTTCTTGGTGGTCTGATGCTGAAAATGAGAAGCCAGGGCTATTCCCAAGTGCTCGCAGTCTCTCCTTTCTCCTTTCAGTAAGTCTCTGGTCAATCCGGATACATAGTTGAATAAAGTCCTCCAACTGGTCAGGGGTCTCAACCCTGGCAAGCTCGTCTTTCACTGGTTCTGATAACCCTCGTCGAAATTGACTTCTCTGGGCCGCTGGATTCCAGGTGGTGTCGGCCACCCAGCGACGGAACTCCGATGTATATTCCGCAACAGAGCGACGTCCTTGGCGCAAATTATGTAATTTGGTTTCTGCTGTGGCACAGCGGTTTGGGTCATCAAAAACTTGATTCATAGCTGCGATGAAAGCTTCCAGGTCATTAAGGAGGGCATAGTCCTTTTCTACATAAGGTGAAGCCCAAGCAAGAGCTTCATCCGTCAGGAGATTTATCATGAAAAAAACTTTCTTCCTCTCACTGGTAAAGGGAGCAGGTTGCATCTGGAAGTATATGCGGCATTGATTGAGGAATCCTCGGTACTGCTTGCGATCCCCACTGAACTTTGCAGGCAGCGGCAGCCGCGCATTTGATTCGGACCCTGAATTGCGTACGTCCAGTAGTTGTTTTTGTAGCTCAATTACTTCCTGTTGTATCGCCGTGAAATCAGTTTGTAACTTGGCATATTTTCCTTGAGAGTCCGTACAAAAACTTTGAAGCTCCGTAACTTGCCGTCTCAGGGTGTTCACAGCGGACTCCATTTTGGCGCGAGATTATTCTGTCAAGATCCCGTCTGGGTTGGAGCCGATGTTACTGCAAACACTAGGGGAAGCAGAGGCAGGTAGCGTAGTCAGAAGGCAGGCCGAGGTCGGTACACAGGAGAGCAGTGTTTGTAGCAATGGATCAGGCGGAGAGCGTAGCAGAAGCAGGCCGAGGTCGGTTCAAGAAGCAGTGTTTGAGCAATGGATCACAGAAACGCTTGACTAAGCTTGGAGCTCAATAATCTCGCAATGACACACCCACAGGGCCAGGTTTATATAGGGCGTGTAATTGGCAATCAGAGGCCCAATCAAGAGAGCACTAGGTGTAGCCAATCAGGAAGAACAGTCAATGGTATCTGGGTTCAGCAAGGAACTTTGCAGCCAGCAGAATAGCTCAGATGGTAGAGCTGCTGGCCAGTGGACAAGAGGTACTGGGTTCGACTCCTGACATGCACAATGTGTCTACAGGCAGAGGAAGCCGGTCACATTAAAGGGATTTTCCCACGAACAAAAGTTAGTTTTAAAAATTGTCTGTGTCTGACCGTGTACAGAGCATACCACCTGTCCTGGGCAGAGGAGGAAGCAAAAGACAATACTGACATTACAGCAGGGAATCACAGAGGATTCATTTTGTAAGATAAAATATTTCACTGTTTTTAAAGGGAATCTGTCACCCCATTTTTCGACCATCAGCTGTAGCCACCGCCATCAGGGGCTTATCTATAGCATTCTGTAATGCTGTAGATAAGCCCCCGATGTCACCTGAAAGAAGAAAAACGAGTTATATTATACTCACTCAGGGGCGGTCCGCCGTCCTGTCCAGCGCCTCCCATCTTCTAGCGAAGCCGTCCTCTTCTTAGCTTCCCGTCGCTGCTCCGGCGAACTGCTCTGCCCTGGTGAGGGCAGAGCAGAGTACTGCAGTGTGCAGGCGCTGGGAAAAGTTAGAGAGGTCCGGCGCCTGCACACTGCAGTACTCTGCCCTCACCAGGGCAGAGCAGTGCGCCTGCGCTGGAGCCGTGCCGGGCAGCTAAGAAGAGGACGGCTTCGCTAGAAGATGGGAGGCGCCGGACCGGACTGCGACGCCCATCGGACCGGACGGTGGACCGCCCCTGGGTGAGTATAATATAACTCATTTTTCTTCTCTTTCAGGTGACATCAGGGGCTTATCTACAGCATTACAGAATGCTGTAGATAAGCCCCTAATGGCGGTGGCTACAGCTGATGGTCGAAAAAGGGTGACAGATTCCCTTTAAACAATATTTTACCTCACAAAATGTATCCTGTGCGGTCTCCTGCTGTAATGTCAGTATTGTCTTTTGCTTCCTCCCCTGCCCAGGAGCTGTGGTATGTTCTGTACACGGTCAGACACGGGTGAGAGAGACAGAGCACAGGGGGGATACAGCTCAAACGGTACAGTTCTTGAGGGAGAACACAGGAAGGAGAGAGACAGCAGACAAAGGGGATAGCACATGGGGTAGACAGGTCAAAGAAGAGAGCACAGATGGGAGAAGTCAGCACATGGGGAAAGAGAGTGGATCGGTGGGTGAGCACATGGGGGGGGGAGAGAGATTCTCAATGCTGCAAAGCCTGCCCCCATCGTGACATTACCGCCCTCCCGATGCGATAGCATCGGGCCTCCATCTAGTCAGATATAACAATGAACGGTTTTTCATATTGAAACTTAAAGGGGTTGTCGCACGAAGAAAGTACATTTGAATTAATAGATCTTAGAATATTTGAATAATATGTTAAGAGCAGTAAAAGCATATACAGTGCCTACAAGTAGTATTCAACCCCCTGCAGATTTAGCTGGTTTGATAAGATGCAAATAAGTTAGAGCCTTCAAACGGCAAACGAGAGTAGGATTTATTAACAGAAGCATAAATCTTACAAAACAAAAAGTTATATTGCTCAGTTGAATTTTAATAAATTTTAAACATAAAAGTGTGGGTCAATTATTATACAACCCCTATGTTTAATATTTCGTGGAATAACCCTTGTTTGCAATTACAGCTAATAATAGTCTTTTATAAGACCTGATCAGGCCGGCACAGGTCTGTGGAGTTATCTTGGCCCACTCCTCCATGCAGATCTTCTCCAAGTTATCTAGGTTCTTTGGGTGTCTCATGTGGACTTTAATCCTGAGCTCCTTCCACAAGTTTTCAATTGGGTTAAGGTCAGGAGACTGACTAGGCCACTCCAACACCTTGACTTTTTCCCTCTTGAACCAGGCCTTGGTTTTCTTGGCTGTGTGCTTTGGGTCGTTGTCTTGTTGGAAGATGAAATTACGACCCATCTTAAGATCCTTGATGGAGGAGCGGAGGTTCTTGGCCAAAATCTCCAGGTAGGCCGTGCTATCCATCCTCCCATGGATGCGGACCAGATGGCCAGGCCCCTTGGCTGAGAAACAGCCCCACAACATGACGCTGCCACCACCATGCTTGACTGTAGGGATGGTATTCTTGGGGTCGTATGCAGTGCCATCCAGTCTCCAAACATCACGTGTGTGGTTGGCACCAAAGATCTCGATCTTGGTCTCATCAGACCATAGAACCTTGAACCAGTCTGTCTCAGAGTCCTCCAAGTGATCATGAGCAAACTGTAGACGAGCCTTGACATGACACTTTGAAAGTAAAGGTACCTTACGGGCTCGTCTGGAACGGAGACCATTGCGGTGGAGTACGTTACTTATGGTATTGACTGAAACCAATGTCCCCACTGCCATGAGATCTTCCCGGAGCTCCTTCCTTGTTGTCCTTGGTTAGCCTTGACTCTTCGGACAAGCCTGGTCTCGGCACGGGAGGAAACTTTCAAAGGCTGTCCAGGCCGTGGAAGGCTAACAGTAGTTCCATAAGCCTTCCACTTATGGATGATGCTCCCAACAGTGGAGACAGGTAGGGCCAACTCCTTGGAAAGGGTTTTGTACCCCTTGCCAGCCTTGTGACCCTCCACGATCTTGTCTCTGATGGCCTTGGAATGCTCCTTTGTCTTTCCCATGTTGACCATGTATGAGTGCTGTTCACAAGTTTGGGGAGGGTCTTAAATAGTCAGAAAAGGCTGGCAAAAGAGATCATTAATCCACACATGTGAAGCTCATTATTCTTGGTGCCTGAACTACTTCTTAATACTTTAGGGGGACCAAACAGAATTCTTGTGGTTTGAGGGGTTGAGTAATAAATGACACTCTGAATTAACTTTTAACGTTTTAAAAAAAATAAAAAAATAAAATTTTTTGCTGCAGTGCATTTCCCACTTCCAGGCTGATCTACAGTACAAATGTCACAATGCCAAGTTAATTCCGCATGTGTCAACCAGCTAAATCTGCAGGGGTTGAATACTACTTGTAGGCACTGTAGCATAAAGGCCTAATTTAAATATGCAATAAAGGACAAAAACCTTAAATAATACAGATAATAAAGTATGATGCCAACAAAAGTGCTCCCAAACAAAGTATGATAATCCCACAGTGAATTTCTCCACACGCACGGTATGATGACACTACTGTACCCCTCAATTCTCCCTGCAAAGATTGGTGACCCCCCCATCACAGTGTGATTCTCCAACTGTAATCCCCACACGGCGCTCCATTCAATGTGATGGGCCCCACACGGTGCTCCATTCAGTATAATTGGCCCCACAGTACAGTGGGTGCGTTGTAATGATGTAATCGCGCCAGCTGCAATGAGACGTCAGACGCAGAGGGGGAATGATAGGAGAGGGAACTTCAGCTGATGCTTTTTCCTCCATTATTGCTTTCAACTGTATCAGCACCTAAGATAGTTGAAAGTGCGATGCCTGGCATCACAGGCCAAATATATTCGGGAGACCCTCCCAGTGTCGCAGGCCAAATATACTCACCCTGTGGGCCAAATTTGGCCAGCGGGCCAGAGTTTGACATATGTGCCGTAGACAGACATTTCATTCCTTATTGAAGTAGAGTAAGACACACCGAGAGAAAGACGTTTTCGTCAATTCTTTCTCAGTGTCTTGGGTATAGAGGAGATACTTAAGCTCTCTTGGTCTTGGCAGAGCCAAGCCTCAGGAAGTCTGGGAATTTTCAAGATAGGGGGATATGGTTACCAAGTTTATGAATTGTACAGGACAGCAGGAGGGATGGAGGGCATCGAAGTGAGTGAATGCACATGACTAAGTTATGAAAGATAGTGACAAAAAAAATATCCACTCCATGTCTCAATTCTGATGCAGACAGAAGAAACTGACCGACACATCCAAACTAGTGTGTACAGGCGCAATCTAGGACAACGAAGTCAATAAAACTAAAGGTACTGCCACACTACACAATCCCGCTAGCGATCTCGTTAGCGTCGCATACTAATGAGATCGCTAGCGGGATTGTTTCTATATCGCTAGTAGCTACCTATTTTAGCGATATCGTTAAGGACGCTATCGCGGTTAGCGATCTCCTTAACGACTTTAGCAGTACAAAAGTACCGCTAAATCGCTAAAAAAGGTGCCACACTTAGCGAATATATACTTACCCAGCGGGATTCCAGCGACGAGCGAGATCACAGCAGGAAGCTCGTCGCTGGCAGCTGCCGCACACAACAACATCGCTAACGGGATCGCTAAATAGTGACGTTTTTTAGCGATCCCGTTAGCGATGTTGTTTAGTGTGGCATACCCTTAAGAAACAAAAGCTGTACGCTGAAATGCAAAACATTGAGTTTAGAAAATTGGAACTGCAATACTGCCATAGAAAATAGGTGAATGCTATAATATGTACATACTGTAGTAGTAGTATAGAAACCTGGGGAGCAAACATGCGCAATAGGGTCAAAACGGTGATAAACCAACTGGGTGCCAACCCACCTGATGGGGTTGCAAAATAGCAACATAGACAACAACTTAAATCAGCTGCAGCAGAACACGGATCTGTGAACTGAGGAAGAGATTCAACAAATGGAGGAAAATACGTGTCAAACCTGCACTGCTGAAAGATCCAAGATGTCGGCTTAATTAATGAATTGACCCATTTGTGCGCTAAGGTATGTTCATTATTTCTATAGTAATTCTTCCTGTAGCAATATTGCAGTTCCATCTTTGTATATTTCGTATGTACATATTATATCTTTCACCTATTTTCTATGGCAGTAATGCAGTTCCAATTTTCTAGATTCAATGTTTTGCATGTCAGAGTTCAGCTAATTTTTCTTAGGGTCCCGTCACACTCTTCAATGTCCCAGCGATCCCACCAATGATACGACGTGGATGGGATCGCTGGGACATCATTAGCTGATCGCTGGTGAGCTGTCACATGGTCAGACTCACCAGCGATCAGGACTAGCGAGCACGCTTTTATCCAATGTACATATCAGGTAACTAAGGGCTGCGCGGCACCTAGTACCCTAGATACTGGCTCCCAGCGCTCTACAGCAGAAGCTGGGAGCTGGTATCCAGGGTACATATCGGGTAACTAGGCGCCGCGCAGCCCTTAGTTACCCGATATGTACATTGGATACCAGCTCGCTGATCGTTGGTCTCCCGCTGTCACACGCAGCTGGCCAGCGGGACACCAACGATGAAAAAATGGTCCAGGCCATTCTACGACGATCAGCGATACCCAGCAGGGGGGCTGGTCGTCGCTGCGTGTCACACTAAGTGAGATCGCTGGCTAGGTTGCTGTTGCGTCACAAAATCGGTGACGCTTCAGCGATCTCGCTTGCGATCTCGCTTAGTGTGACGGGGGCTTTAGTGCAATGCTGATGCAGTCAGTGACTTTACATTGAAGCTCAGCTTGTTACATTTTTTTTCTGTTTAGGACAAAAAAAATTGGTTCCAGTAGGAACATTCAAATGAAACTTGACTTAAGCCCAAAACATAATTTTTGTTATAGGGACTGTTAATGAAGCATTTTTATACATGATGAGTCAGTTACGTCATTTAGTTATGGTGGACAGTACCAAAGGTGAGGTAGAATATTCATTCAATAGACCATGTACCTCATGTCTCATTGTCGTCAATGATGGAAGCCGTTTTAGGGAATCAGCAGAACACAGCGTTAAATAGCTGGACCAGCCTATTATATATTAGTGCTTTCCTTCTTTCTCAGGATGTACCAAACTGTAGATTTTGCCACTCCTAATGTTGTAGCAATTTCTCGGATGTTTTTTTTTCTGTATTTGTAGCTTAAGGATGTCTTGTTTCACCTGCATGGAGAGCTCCTTTGACCGCATGTTTCCTTCACAGCAAAACCTTCCAAATGCAAACACCACACCTCAAATCAACTCCAGCCCTTTTATCTGCTTAATAGAGAATGACATAACGAAGGGATTGCCCACACCTGTCCATGAAATAGCCTTGGAGTCAATTGTCCAATTACTTTTGGTCCTTTTAAAAAAAGGGTTGCACATGTTAAGGAGCGAAAACTCCTAAACCCTTCATCCAATTTTAATGTGGATACCCTCAAATGAAAGCTGAAAGTCTGAACTTCAACTGCATCTGAATTGTTTTGTTTACAATTCGTTGTGGTAATGTCTAGAACCAAAATTACATAAATGTTGTCTCTGTCCAAATATATATGGACCTAACAGTATAGTTTTTGCCTAGGGCTGCTGTAGCTGACTCTGATTGCTCCGATTTGTCCTTGCGTTTGATATCTGAACCCGTGTCTCCGTTTTCCCCTTTTCCCATCCTGACTCAGTGTTCCCCTTTAGTGTGTTGACTCCCTGCTTTGACTTGGTTTGTATCCTGACCTGTTTCTGTCTTTTGTATTTTGGCTTATCCGCTCCTGACAATTAATGATCCTTTGGCTTGTCCCTGACTCTGAGTGTGTTTATTCTTCTGGTACTGCGCTACCGTCTAGGATTTGACCTGGCTTGTTGGACTATTCTACTGCCACCTGGTGGCAGCCTCGCTGCTGCGCGACAGGCCTGCTTGGTCTAGGTATAGTCCTGCTTCCACTCTGTTGCCATCTTTTGGAGCTTGCACCTACATGCGCTGCAGCAGCGTGATACTGACAAAGCGCAACATGACATTAGGAGACCCGTAATGCTTTGTGACTGGAGAGGTTGGGAGCTAAAAACATCCTTAAGTAGGAACAGTGAATCCCACAACTGGTCTGGTCGTCACCATAACAGCAAACAAACAACACATAAAACAAATACCACAAAATAAAAAAGTAACATTACAGACAAAAGGTTGCAACAGTAACAGTGGCAAATTCTGCTCTGGATGTCATCAGACCGCAAAAATAAAACACACATAAGGGTGACTGAACACACAGTGACAAAACCAGTTTCTATTCATGCGTTTTAACCTAAGAAAGTAGAAATCTGCACATCATCCTCTGAAATACTCTTTAGTTACTCGGCCCATCATTTGGTAATAGGTTATTACCGGTGACAGCGAGACAGTGCACTCAGCCGCTGTCGGTGTCTGGTAGCAGCCTGTGTTTTGAGGCCCCTTACCCGGATGGATTCGATATGATGGAACAGTATCTGCTCAAGATGTGACGTCTCTGGGAATGAATGGACTCTATACAATATTTCCCCGAGGAAACATCCATTCACTATTAATAGAGACAGATGCATTAAAGTTGACTGGCTCAGAATCTGTGGCGATACATGCAGCATATCTTGACCCAAGAGCAGGGCTGTGGATTCAGAGTCATTAGAAATATACATACTCCTGCTTCAATATAAAAACGATAAATATGTATGCTGGTGATGCTTGGCGTTACCAACCACTTTACTAAGTAGATTTGATAGTACTAATTATTGTTCATGAGCCATTTAGTCTGAGCTCAATCCAGAGTTTTAAGGCCACAATTAGGAGGTTCGGATCACTTTTATCTACTGTGTATGGTGTCCTTGAGTTAAGCCTCATTCACACAGGCCAATAATGACTGTTCATAAGAGGATTTTTTTCCCCAAGTATTTGGTCAGTGTAATCATTCCACTATTCAGCCATTAAAACAGCAAAACTCTTGTTTGGTTCTTCTACGTGTTCCACATTGTCTGCAGCTCAGGATTTGCTTTGTACAATATGCATTAACGATCATAATAGTTTGTGTCAGCCATTGTAAGAGTGCCTTACTCCAGTATGGATCGATAGGTGAAAAAATAGAGGACTCGGAAGTGTCGCAGTGTCAGGCATCTCGCCGCTGCTTCTTCGTTAGCATGAAGTTACTTGTAAGCAGCCAATCAGCAAGAACCGATGGTTAATTTCTTATTCTTGTGCCAAGTAACAATGGAGAAGTCAATCCTGGCCAAAGTAATCTGTCCCATCGCATGCTGGAAATCTACAAAACCCTAGACAACTAAGCGAACACTTTTCTTTGCTTATTTTACTCCATTTTTTTTTTAATCAGGTCTTGTACTCCACTCACATCCAAAGCTGCATGAAGAATTCGTTTTGCTGCATTGTGGAAGCCCAGAAGACAATCATCTCGTTAGAAATGAACTAACTCTGGCACTATGAAGTGGAGAAAATTATTCAAAACCACTACAGCTTTCTATAATGGGTGAGTGTTACAGGAGCGACGGTGATCTGGTCTTGTTACATCATGTAAACTGTGTACGACATGGGGGCTTAGCGCTGGAATGTGCCGCGGATCCCACAGATGAAGGCCTGGCACCGAAAGGGCACCCCACAATGATTCCTTATTTGGGAGAATCTTTTTTTGCACATAAATGGTATCATTCTAACAAGCACTATGGGCTGATAGGTGACAGCGAGATTATCGCATAACAATACGTGACTTTACAGTGCACAGCCTAGTGTGCAAGTGTGGCGGGTGGGAGACTTAGGGACCATTGTACACCCGCCATCCCCAGTGTCCTACAAACTGCAGGCCCCTTCGTTACTCATCACTGATCTGCTCACCACAAAATTTGCATGATGGATACCTTTACAGCTCTGGGCTTCATACAGAACCAAGCTCTTGCTTTTCTAGTGATTTGCCTGTACATTTCAGTTCTGGCATTGTAATTGTGAACCATACAGTTTTAGGTCTGTACCAGAATACATCACACTCATTTTGACCCTCATGTATGCATGCTTGACATTGGTAAATAGGTATACATGTGTGTAGTCTGTACATTAATATAGACATCCATGTTGTATCCATCTGTTGGAAAGCTGGCTGAAGTCTTTAACTGCTCACAGGTTTTTCAGACTCTGCAGTAATTTACTATTTGTAATAGGGAATGAAGCTTCCATAATATCTCCACATTTCCTATAATCTCCCTCACTGCCCTGGGAACCCCTCGGATGTGCAGCCCTTTACAGGTCCTAATCCTCCTACGTATCTAGCGTGTCACTGGCGTGGGGCCCATCGGCTCCTCTCATCGACTCCATCAGCAAGATGATACTCCCATTTGAGAAATTCTTGTGTCCAAATTTGGGAGTATTTCCATTGTATTTGGAGATATTCCAGACGCCGCTTCCTATGCAGTTTTGTCATATTTTGGGAATTGATGGAGGTGGGGGAGGGGCTTGATAATCGTGCCACAAAGGAATACTTGCCTTTACATGGCCGCCATCAAATATGAATGTTCTATATTTAGTAAGTCTATCAACATTAAAGAGACTAGATTCTATTAAAACTGACAACCAATGTAACCCTCATGACAACTCCTACAGGCAATGTCAATGAAAGTGCACTGTAAGGCTAATGCACACGTTCAGGATTATTTGCGTTTTTTTCGCAGGAAAAAATGCGTCAAAAATGCATGAATTAAGCATCCTATCATTTAGAATGAATTCCGCAATTTGTGCACATGGTGCGTTTTTTTCCCGAAAAAAACGCATTGCGGAAAAAGAAGCAACATGTTCATTAATTTCGTGGAATTCTAGCGTTTTTCCCGCTATATTATTGACCTAGAAAGTTCAGGCAAAAATCGCGGTTAAAAACGCATCAAATCCGCGCAAGAAACGCACCAAAAACGCGCGTTTTTACCGCGAAAAAAGTCAGTTTTTGCTCAGGAATATTCTGCAAACATTCCTGAACGTGTGCACTTAGCCTAAGGGTATGTGCCCATGATCAGGAACTGCTGCGGGTTTCACGCTGCGTATTTCTGCAGCGTCAAACCCGCAGCGGCATAGTGGATGGGATTTCTAGAAATCCCATGTCTGCTATGCTTGCATAGTCACCTGCGGATCACCCGTGGACACGGACATGAGGCGCGTCTTTCAAGACCGCAGTATGTCAGTTTCTGTTGCGGAGACGCTAGTCTCCACAACAGAAGTTACATAAATAAAAACACATTGAATGCGGTAAATCTGCATGGTTCAGTGAACACATGCTAATTTACCTGCGTTCAATAGAAGGCAGCGCTTTGGTTGCAGCGAACATGTGCTGCCTCCAAAGTGCTGCTAGTTCCATATCGTGGGCACCTGGCCTTAATGGCCAAGATTTTCCAAAAAAATACTAAAGCCCCCATCCCCCACCTCCCCAATACACACTAGATTCCTCTCAGTTGAATGATTGTTAATTTGGCAGCTATCTCGCCCAACTCCTCCATACACAGGAGGAACACTCCTGTGTTTGTGTTCTCTACGAGAGAGGCACTGCCTGACATCTCTGGCGGCGGCTTAACTCCTAGAGAGCAGACAGATCGGTAGTCTGAAATCAGACATGCTGTATCCATTTCTCCTCCAACAATAGTTTGTCAGGGTCTCCTGTACACATTTGACTGTAAAGTCGAACTCAAGATCTGCAGGTTAGGGCAGCGCTAATCTAATGTTGTGGGGGGGGCTTTAAAGGGAATCTGTCCGCATATTTTTTTTATGTAATCTGAAAACAGCAGGAGATAGCGGCTGAGACACAGAGTTCAATGATTTGTCACTTGTCAAAGTGTGTGCTGTTAACTAACTGAAGATTTACCACTAAGATTAGCATTACTGGACTAGTCCAGCAACCAAGCATCTCACTGTGTATGGACTTTGTACACAGAGAGCCTGACGTTAGCTTTCTCAGCTCTGCTTGATTCTAAAGCTAAAAAAACTCTGTATGAGAACACCTGCAACCAGTAAACTAAGTGATACATCATTGGATTCAGGGTCTCTGACTACATCATGCTGCTCTCAGATGAGGTAGCAAAAACCTGCTGACAGAGTACCTTTAAGGGTACGTTTCCACTGTAAGGAATGCTGGCGTTTTGGACGGAGCGGAAATCCCGCTCTGCCCCAAAGCCCCGTCCCCTTCTGAACGCGCGGTGAATCCAGATGTGTTCATTGAACACATCTGGAATCGCCGCACGCTACATAGTACTGGCTATTTACCTTGCGGCGACGCTCCGTCGCCGCAAGGTAAATAGACATGCTGCAGTGTAAAAAGACGCGCCGCATGTCCTGTTTTGTGGGTGTGTCACTTGCGTAATCGGACGCATAGTGGAGACAGAATTTCATAAAATCCCCTCCACTATGCAGGAACATCTGGCCGCTGCGGATTAAACGCTGCGGTAGGACCAGCGTTCAATCCGCAGCTAATCGGTATGTTTCCCTACATGGAAACATACTCTAAGGCTCCAGTTGGAGCTCTAAAAGTAGTGTGCTCAGGCATGAGAAGGTAGATGCATTAGGAAGGGGCTCTAGTACATTAAAATCACTGGTAAATCCTCCTACCAGAATAACAAGATCCTAGACATGTTCAGTAATGGAAATTCCCTCCAAATTATCTCCTGTCAGTTTATATCATGTTGCAATTGTCTGCCATGTCCTCCTTGCCACCAGGACAAGATCCAGCATGGAATTTTTATTGGCTCCAGGCTATCTTCATTTTATTCATAGAGATAGCTCATGAATTAAGATTTTAGAAGCATGATAATGCATTAGTCAATGTATACTTACTATAAGTTGACAGCATTGTTCTCTTCAAGTTATTTTTTGTCGCTCGGCATACCAGGTTGCTATGGCATCGGATGTGTCATTTCCGGCCCACGGCTTTCCACTTCCGGCCCGACAAATTTTTAAAGCTCCCGGTTTCCCATTTCTGACACTCCCCCTGACGAAGAACGAGTATCCGAAACACTCGTTGGGGCAGACGCGCTGGTCCCGGTAGCCCTGACTGTGCCACTTATCTACTCACTTGAGGTAATTATATTAAAATAGGCACCTTTACCATGTGATATATAGCTTATGACGCCTGGTCACTTTATGGGTAAAATGGCCGAATATGTTTATTACAAGCTCACTGAATGTGGAATGATAGTATAGTTGTTTTGCTATG
>JARQOD010000001.1:494514057-494614401 GCA_033576555.1 Oophaga sylvatica | reverse complement strand
TCCTGACTTTTTGATTGATTTTTCTGATGTGTTTAGCGAAAGTAAATCTGCATCCTTGCCTCCCCATAGGAGCTATGACTGCGCTATTGAATTAGTGCCTGGTAGTAAATTCCTAAAGGTCGCCTTTTTAACTTGTCTGTACCTGAACATGACGCTATGCGGTCTTATATCAAGGAATCATTGGAGAAGGGTCATATCAGACCATCCTCTTCACCCTTAGGTGCCGGTTTTTTCTTTGTGGCCAAAAAGGATGGTTCATTAAGGCCGTGTATTATTATCGTCTTTTGAACAATATTACTGTAAAATATCAATACCCGTTACCTTTGATTTCTGACCCTGTTTTCCAGGGTGAAAAACGCTACTTGGTTTACCAAGCTTGACCTCAGGGGGGCATATAACCTTATTCGCATTAAGCACGGGATGAATGGAAGACGGCATATCAATACCCCTGAGGGGCATTTTGAGTACCTTGTGATGCCCTTTGGGCTCACTAATGCTCCTTCTGTCTTCCAGTCCTTCATGAATGACATTTTCAGGATTTTGTGGATAAATTTCTGATTGTTTATTTGGATGATATCTTGATTTTTTCTAATGACTGGGCCTCTCATGTGAAACATGTTCGAACTGTATTCCAGATTTTGAGAGAGAATGCTCTGTATGTGAAGGGATCAAAGTGTCTTTTTGGCGTACAGAGGATCTCATTTCTGGATTCATTTTGTCCCCATCTGTTATTGAAATGGACCCGTCAAGGTTCAGGCCATCTGTGATTGGGTCCAACCTACTTCATTAAAGGCTCTTCAAAGATTTTTGGGTTTTGCCAATTTTTATCGTAAATTTATTGGTAATTTCTCGGTTATTGTTAAACCATTGACTGATTTGACCAGAAAGGGTTCTGATGTGGTGAATTGGCCTCCTGAGGCAGTCTCTGCATTTCATGAACTTAAGCAGAGATTCACTTCTGCTCCTGTTCTAACGGCAGCCTGATGTTTCTCTGCCATTTCAGGTGGAGGTTGATACCTCTGAAATTGGGGCAGGTGCCGTTTTGTCCCAAAAAGATCCAGAGACCTCTAAAAGTAACCCTTGTGCCTTTTTCTCTCGAAAATTTTCTCCTACTGAACGTAATTATGACGTGGGTAATCGGGAGTTACTGGCCATGAAGTGGGTTTTTGAAGAGTGGAGACATTGGCTGGAGGGAGCCAAACATCAGGTGGTGGTCCTTACGGACCATAAGAATCTGGTTTATCTGGAATCTGCCAAGCGACTCAATCCTAGACAGGCCAGGTGGGCCTTGTTTTTCACACGTTTTAATTTTGTGGTTTCCTTTCTTCCTGGCACTAAGAATGTTAAGGCGGATGCCCTCTCGAGGAGTTTCCTTGCGGACTCTCTTGAGTTATCTGATCCTTCTGTTATTTTGAAAGAGGGTGTAGTTCTTTCCGCCATCTCACCCAATTTGAGACTTGCTCTAGAGGGGTGTCAGGAGGATAGGCCCGAGCGCTGCCCTGTTGGAAAATTGTTTGTCCCGGACCAGTGGAAAAAGAGTGTGATGTCTGAGATTCATTGTTCCACGTTGGCTGGGCATCCCGGAATTTTTGGTACCAGAGACTTGGTTAGTCGGTCCTTTTGGTGGCCTACCTTGTCTCGTGATGTCAGGGAATTTGTGCAGTCCTGCGGGACTTGCTCTCGCTCCAAGCCTTGCTCTCGCTCTAGTGGTTTGTTGATGCCATTGCCTGTGCCCAAGAGACCATGGACCCATATCTCTATGGATTTCATTTCCGACCTCCCTGTTTCTCAGAGATGACAGTCATCTGGGTGATTTGTGATAGGTTTTCCAAGATGATACATCTTGTGCCATTACCTAAGTTGCCTTCCTCCTCTAAATTGGTGCCTTTGTTCCTTCAGCACGTGGTTCGTTTACACGGCATTCCTGAGAACATTGTGTCTGACAGAGAGTCCAGTTTGTTTCCAGATTTTGGAGGACCTTTTGTTCTAAACTTGGTGTTCAATTGTCTTTCTCCTCGGCGTTTCATCCTCAGACCAATGGTCACACTGAGAGAACAAACCAGACATTGGAGACTTATCTAAGATGCTTTGTGTCTGCTGATCAGGATGACTGGGTCTCTTTTTTGCCTTTGGCTGAGTTTGCTCTTAATAATAGGGCTAGCTCTGCCGCTTTGATGTCTCCATTTTTCTGTAATTCTGGGTTTCACCCTCGGTTTTCTTCGGGACAGATGGAGGCTTCTGTTTGTCCAGGTGTTGACTCTGTTGTGGAGCGTATGCAACAGATTTGGGACCAGGTAGTGGAGAGGTTGTCCCTCTCTCAGGAGAGGGCCCAGCGGTTTGCTAACCGGCATAGGACTGATGGTCCTCGGTTTAAAGTGGGGGACTTGGTCTGGTTGTCCTCAAGAAATGTTCCTATGAGAGTGGCATCTCCTAAATTTAAGCCTAGGTTCATTGGACCTTATAAGATCATGGAGATTCTTAATCCTGTTTCTTTTCGTTTGCTTCTTCCAGGGACATTTAAGATCCATAACGTGTTCCACAAGTCCTTGTTGAAGAGGTTTGTTGAGCCAGTGGTTCCTACTGCTTTGCCTCCTGACCCTGTTCTGGTTGAGGGCAATATGGAGTTTGTGGTTGAGAAAATATTGAATTCTCGTTTTTCTAGACGGAAACTCCAGTATTTGGTTAAGTGGAGAGGTTATGGTCAGGAAGACAATTCTTGGGTGTTTGCTTCGGACATCCATGCTAGGAGACTCATCCGTGCGTATCATAGAACTCATCCTGACCGACCTGGTTGCTCAAGTGAGGGTTCGGTGACCCCTCCTCAAGGGGGGGTACTGTTGTGAATGGACTTGAAATGAGTTCTGAGCAGAGGCTCCCTCTGGTGGTTACAAGCGGTACTGGACTGTCCAGTGAAGATTGTGAGGAGTGGGAATCAGGTGTTACTGACTGGTCTTATATAAGGGAGTCGCCTTCCCATCAGGGTTGCCGGTGATCAATTGCTCTGGTCTCAATCCTTGAGTCCTGTTTCCTTTGTAGCCTGCTGTGTCGTGTCTGCATCTCCTGCTAACAGATAAGACATTTTCTTCTTTTTGTTTTTGTGCTTGATTTTTGCATTTTGTCCTGCACTTCTGTGGGGGCCTTCAGGGTCCCCTCCGGGGGCTTTTGCCCTCTCAGTTTAGTTCAGCCACTGATGTTTGTACTTTTGCTTTTTCCAGTTTTTTCAGTGGCTGCTGTTTTGATTTTGTTACACCAGAGAACTAATTTAGGTGGTAGAGGTCATGTGATCTCAGGTGATTTTGAAATTAGTAGAGTTGGTGCTTTTCAGGGTTTTTTGGGATTGCAGTAAGTGCCCTTCCTATCCTTTTCTATTTAGGTAGTTTGGGCCCCAACGTTTGCTCATACTATTTTCTGTCTGTGTCAGTATTTCATCTTGTCTAACCGCCATTACATGTTTGGGGGCTTTCTATGTTCTTTGGGATCTGCTCCGGGGCAGATAGCTTTCCTCTTTCTATCTTTAGGTGTAGTTAGTTTCTCAGGCTGTGACGAGGCGTCTAGGACCAACGTAGGAACGCTCCACGGCTGCCTCTAGTTGTGGTGGTTAGTCAGGGTACTGCAATCTCATAGATTCCAACTGCTCTGGTGTATTGCCTTTTTACCTGCACTCCTCAGCTACCGAAACATAACAGGTTCCCTCCCATCATGGTTGCTGGTGATCAATTGTTCTTGTCTCAACTGTGGTTCCTGGTTCACTTGGAAGCTTGCCGAGTCTTGCCTCTTCTCCTGCTCTCAGATAAGATATTTTCTGTTTTTATTTTTTTGCTTGCTTTTTGCATTTTGTCCTGCACTTCTGTGGAGGTCAGCCAGGTCCCCTCCGGGGCTTGTGCTCCTCTCAGTTTATCTGAGCCACTGTTATTTGTTCATTTGCCTTTTCCAGTTTTTTTCAGTGGCTGCTGCTTAGTTTTGTTACACCAGAGAACTAATTTAGGTGGTAGAGGTCGTGTGATCTCAGGTGTTTTTGAAATTAGTAGAGTTGGTGCTTTTCAGGGTTTTTTGGGATTGCAGTAAGTACCCTTCCTATCCTTTTCTATTTAGTTAGTTTGGGCCCCAACGTTTTCTCTTACTATTTACTGTCTGTGTCTGTATTTCCTCTTGTCTAACCGCCATTACATGTTTGGGGGCTTCCTATGTTCTTTGGGGATCTGCTCCGGGGCAGATAGCTTTCCTCTTTCTATCTTTAGGTGTAGTTAACCTCTCAGGCTGTAACGAGGCGTCTAGGACCAACGTAGGAAAGCTCCACGGCTGCCTTTAGTTGTGGTGGTTAGTCAGGGTACTGCAATCCAGTAGATTCCAACCTCTCTGGTGTATTGCCGTTTTTGCCTGCTCTCCTCAGCTACGAAATCATAACAGGGTACCTTCCTGTTCGACAGCACCTTTGCTTAAAATGTCTTTACACAAGCTAGTAATAGGCAAAAACACTAATTCCTGATCATCATACCATGCAGACTTGCAACAAAGCGCCTGTTCTTCAGCTGATCAGATAATGTATGCTGCTATATTGTTGTTGGCAGAATATCATCCCGTGTAAACAGCGAACGTATTAACTATTGTTTTGTACACATCATTGTCGTCCTGTGTCACCTGGGCATCAAATGAGCGACAATTGTCTTGTACGTAGCCTGTCGGTACTTCTTAATAAGCGGAAATTAGCTAAATTTAAACAAGCTAATTATTTGCAAACCATCGTTTTTTTTTCCCTCATTTGTCAGCCAAGGTGATATAGGCAAACTATGTATGCCAGCATCAAAATCATCATTATTGGCAGCACATCCCCCTACATGTAAACTGGAAATGTGAGGCCGACAAAATGATGCTGTATGGGGACAGAACGATCATATTACCAACTGTGTTACAATCGGTTTTTCATCTACCCAAGGGAATCTGTCATGTTGCACAAACCAGAGGAGGCATGAGCCTGGCTGTGCGATTGCATCCATATATGCCTTACTTTCTGACTTTTCACATACATTGAAGATGTGGTGTGTACATAAGGAAAGACCTGTCAATCACCTGGAGCGGGGCACAAAAGAGCCGTACGGGGACTATATCGGACTCATTTAGTCTCTCACTATGATCCATTGCTAGCTCTTCAAACTGCCTTGTATTGTACGTAGCCAATTGGTGGGGCACAGAGGGACTGAACGGGGACCACATCAGACTCCTTAAGGCTCTCACTATGGTTCATGACTGGTTCTTCAAACTATGTTTTCTCTGAAACACAGGAGCTTTTTATAGTAAAAATTTTTATTTAACGGCCTTTGGCTTAATCTTGGGCCATGGCAACTTGATGGATGAATGCTCTGTAGAAAGATCGAACTTTTTTAATCCTAGATAGGTCTTGTTCACTGTTATATTGATTGTAACAAGCCTCGGGTTGCTGGTCTTCCTCTTCACCTTGGTCCTTCTATTCTTCCGGCCATGATGTCTGTCTCCAGTGCTTGCTCTGTTCAATACCTGGATGCAATTCGCCCTTTGTTTGAGCAGCGTAAGTTGAGGGACAGGTTCCCTTTAATGGGCCAGTATAGGAGCATGTTATACTTGTATATAGTCAACCAGTGTTCTCTAATAGGCTTGGACCAGCCTACCTAAATCAATTCCAAGCCTACCCCTTTCTAATACACAATTCAGCTTTAGACTTAACATATGATAGAATTTTCTTATACAAAGGAGCCCATGGACAAAAGAAAAAAAAAAAAAGATAAGCTTGACAAATTATTTACTCTTTCAATTTCCAAAATGTACCGTATATGTGAAAAAGCAACGAAAAAATATGTCTAAAGCCTGTTACTTTGGAAGAAAAAAAAAAACCCACAACATTAACCGTCAAGAGTACCACAAACCAGGAGTTTAAAAAAAAAAAGGCTGGTAAAAATACCAACCAAAACAGTGAAAATGATGCAATACTCATGCTCAAACTATGGCAAAAAAAAAATATATATATACGGTATATGAAAAAAAAAATCTAATGATCCACCATTGTGTGGCCCAGCTATGTCAGGCACACATAAATCCAGGAGAATGCACAGGAAGGTAACCGCAACGCTTGATATGCATTCACTTCACTCACACTTTTAGACACACCCACCAGGGGTATAAAAGGGAGTGACACGTAGCAGAGTCAGTTAGTCTTGGAGATAGTTTCCTGTCTTCGGACAGATCAGTTCAGCCAGAGTTCAGTCAAGCTTCGGGTGGCTCAGGAGTGAGTCATCCCTCAGTCTGTTTCCTGTCTGAGGACAGTGCAGTTCAATCTCAGTCCAGTCTGGACTTGGAGGATACTGAGAGCTATTCAGCGAGCTCTAGGAGAAAGCTGACATTACCATCAAAAGCTACAAGTGCTTATGTTAAGAGCGGGAAGCAGGGCGAAGGGCACAGTGGAGAAGACAGAGAGAAGTGCTTTAGGTATTGGATTGCCTGCACTAATTCGCCGGACACCGGGGTCCGAAGCGTTGCTAGAGCTTCATGCGTAGTAACAAGAAAACCGGAGGCATCTGGACTACAGGTCGCAGAGAGCAGCCCTAAGCGTCGATACGTAACCGGAGTCAGGGAGAACGGGGACTTTGAGTCAAGTGCACGACAAAAGTAAGGACTTAGTTCTCTCAACATCTGCTAGTCAGAGACATAGAAGGCTCCACCACAATGTCGGCCGGCATTACAGCTATTGAGAAAGCTGGAGATTACAGAGTTAACTTCGCTTCACGCAAGTTTGGACTCAGATACATTTGAAGTTAAGGAGGCCTCTAACCTGCTCAGCGGTTACCCAAATGTGCATTCTCCACCCCGACCAGCTCCCCGGGATCTTCTTGAACCATCTACCAGTAAAGGTATGAAAAGAAGCTGCATTGTGTGTGACTGAATTCTTAACTACACCCTGCATCATCACTATAGACTTCCAGGGACCAGTCTCACCTGTGGGAGACTTACCATCCAGCTGCCCCCATAACATCCCCTGTGAAGGTCCTTATAGCAGCGCTGGTCCAATTGATCAGATACCACAGGTGGCGTCACGAACTACCTATCCTAATAATCCCCTGTAAATACCCCCCCATCGCATGACTGCCAGGGCCACGGACCGAGTCCCGCTGCCAGTGACAACTCCCATAGAAATCATTGGGCTCGGCTCCGAGTACCCCATAGCCCTGGTAACCACAATTGTGGTGCGAGTCATCTAAAAAACTTGGCGTCACAAACAGGATCCGAAACTTGCAATTGCGAGTCCTGTGTGCCTATATTGAACTGTTTGGTGAAAAAGACTGTTTGCTGCTTTTGGCGCCAAATACCGCCATTTTGCCGCCATGTTGGCGCCCTGAGGCGCTGGTGAAGAAGGTGGGCGTGCATTCGTGGGCGTGTACCCCCCCTGTGGCGCGAAAGATATGGCCGCCCTCTCAAAATGCTACTATAATGTGCGATCCTGCCCCACTGCTAAAGAGATACGCCTCCTCTTCATTTTCTATGCGAAAAGGAGGAGACGCAAACCCCGCCTCCACGGAAGAGACCAGATTGTTCCTGATGGAGAACACAGTCTGGCCTGGGACGAGATGGCGGAAGCGGTGCTGGAAGATGTGGCCCGCCACCGCAAAGAAGTGGAGGAGATGGAGAAAAGCTGGCGTGCCCTGAAACAGCGGCTGCTGTGGGACGCAATGCTCTCTCCCCCAAGAACGAAGCCATTACCTGTACTCCCTGTGCCACCACTGCAAACGGTTGATGAAGAACCAGAGGCCGACTCCACCGATGAAGCGGCGGGAGAGAAGGAGGCTGAGGAGGCCCTGCCCGTTCTGGAGTACCAGCCAGGCCTGGAGGCCGCAGCGGAATGCAGTTCTCCGGTAGGGACAACCGGAGGGGACCCAGCCGTCAGTGATGGAGATCGACTGGGAAGAGATGGAGCAGCGACGGCAGCAGGAGCAGAGGGAACTGCAGCAGTTCCGTCAGCGGTACCAGGAGGAGACTCGCGCTGAAAAGGAAAACATCAGGCGAGACAAAGGTACGCTCCGGGAACCTTGGCGCCAGGGGACGGTGTGTGCCTCTAAGGCCCGAGGAGTTTGGGGTTACATATGTGAGCCCGGGTTCTCCCCAAAGATCTATTTTCATGGCTGCGATGCGGGGTTCCACCTGTTAAAAGGGGATGTTGTCACTTACACACGACACTGTAGTCGTCAGGGGTGGTTTGCCTTGAATGTCTCCCGTGTCTCAGTGTCCAAAGCCCCAACAGCACCAGGCCGTGCCCCGGCATCGCCCCCTGCGTACTCCTCTCGATCTACGTCGCCCTTCGCATCGCAGCCAACGTCACAGTCAACACTGCCGCCTATGTCGCAAACTGCATCGCTAACGGCATCGCAAGTTACTATGGCCCCTGCAGCAACGCAACCTGCGACCGCTTCTGCACCGCAAACTGCAAAGCATTCTGCTTTGTACCCTGCGACTCATTCTGTATCGCAACCGGATGATGCGACCACAGTTAGATCGCAGCCCAAGCCTGCATCTTCAATGGAAAGTTTATATTTGCCTGAGACACCCGTTGCGCCCCTAGTGGTTCGCACAAGAACTGTGTATACGCAAACACTGATTGCAGGCCATGACTTATTTGTGATGTGTTCAAGAGAGCACCGCGTCGTTCCAGCCCCAGGAGTGGAAGACGTCGCTGTAATTTGCAAGAAAGAAGAAAGCCAGTAGGACCCAGACAGGGTTTACTGCCATTGTATAAAGTTTGAAAAATTGAGGAAGTTGAAAATCTTGCACTTTATTGATAAGTATGAAAATGTTTACATAATTTGCTAAATGTGATGATGTTTGCATAGAATACCCCAGTTGGGTAAAGTGGAAGTTAAAGTATACGTGAATACTTGAAATATATAAAAATGTGTCTTTCACCATGCCAATGAACTGCGTGGCTGTGGACTGTGCCAGCCCAAGAACTTGTTTTGTAAATAGTTTGCACTACGGTGCATCATCTTGGTTTTACACGAAACCATTACTATCTACCTCTGAAGAAAAACCCGTGTGGTGTGGCCTAGAGTGAGGTCTGCAGTCAGAAGTCCTGCAGCCCACCCAGGACCCACGTGGGAGGTTTTTGGTGCGGGTCCTCCACAAGAATACTGTCTATTATAATGAGAATGTTTTGATACTTTGATACTTTTGTATTTTTTCTAATGTACAAATTGTAACGTTCAAGAAGTCTTACCTCCCGGATGGGAAGAGTTAAAATGTTGATGTTAATGCAAAAACAAAATGTTTTTTCTTTTTCTCTTTTACAGCCCGGGAGTGCTGTGTTTAACCAAGGGGGGATGTGTGGCCCAGCTATGTCAGGCACACATAAATCCAGGAGAATGCACAGGAAGGTAACCGCAATGCTTGATATGCATTTGTGTAGCCCTGGTACACAATACCAGGAGGATGAGTGGAGAGGTAAAGGTTAAGTGTTCTTCATGTCATCATGTACCTTAAAAACACGCCCAGTAGGGGTGTGGAAGGGAGTGTCTGTGTAGGAGAGTGTGTCCAGACTTAGGAGAGACAAGACGTCTTAGGGACTCTGCTCTATCTTCAGCTTCAAATTGTGGAGTCTAGTATAGGTACTTTAACGTACCCGAGCCTAGTCAAAGCTGTGCCCCACTGGAGACAGGCTGAAATATCTCCTGAGAACTGAGCAAGTCGAAGGGCAAAAGTGGAAGAAAGCAAGGAAGTGCTATAGGTGAAGAATACCTGCACGAATCTACCGGTTACTGGGGACCGAAGGATCATCTTTGTTTCAAGCAAGGTGATAAGATAGCCAGAAATCTACCGGACCCTAGGTCGCGGCGGATAAGCCCAAATAGTCAGTACGTAACTGGGGTCAGAGGGAAGTGAGGACCGTGAGTCAGTGCACGACAATATAGGAAATCATCTTTCTCACAAAAAGGCTCCAACCACAACACTGATCGGGCAGAACAGCTAAAGATAAGCTGGAATCATAGAGAGGACTACGCTTCAGGCTGGTCGTACTCAGCTTCATTGGAGTTAAAGGAGGCCCCTAACTTGCTTAACCGTTTGCCTCAAAGCTCATCCTCCATCAACCCCATCAGCCTCCCTGGGACCTGCTTTACCATTCTGCAAGTAAAGGTATGGAAAGACTTTGACTGTGTGAGACTGAGTTATTACTGCATGCCTGCACAATCCCTACCTAACTACCGACCTGAGGGAAGAGTCCCACCTGTAGGGGACCCGTCATCTAGCTGCCTCACCATCCCCTCAGAGATCTACAGCAGCGCTGGTACTAATTACCAGAATACTACAGGTGGCGTCACGAACTGTATATAGTTATCCCCTGTAAATATTCCCAACAACAACATACGCCAGACCGCCCGGCCACAGACCGAGCCACAGCTACCTGTGACAAAATCCCCATAGACTTCTACGGGCTCGGCTCTGAGTACCCCATTGCCCTGGTAATCCACAATTGTGGTGGGCGGTCGACACAACAACTTGGCGTCACGAACAGGATACGAAACTCGCAGAATTGCGAGCCCTGCGTGCCTATGTAACTGTTTGAGTGAAAAAGACTGTTGCTGTTGTTTGGCGCCAAATACCGCCATATTTGCCGCCAGATTCGCGCCTAAAGCGTTGGAGAAGAAGGAGGGCGTACCTGAAAGAGCGCGCAAAGTCTTGGACACGCCCCCGGCTCTGACTCATCGGAAGGTCCTGCGACAGGAAGTGAACGCTCTGACATCAGAGCGCCTGCGACGAAGGTCCTATTCTCACTGCGGTGCCTGAGAAGTAGCAGCGTCTGAAACCGGTAGGCTCCGTTTAACCAAGGGGGCGCTAAGATGTCACAACAACAGGCTGACAGTGCGGCCCCGGCCGGAGGGCTTAATCCCGCACCGTCTGGTATTGTAGCGCCAGATGGAGGCGCAGGCCCAGCACCTAGTCCGGTAGTCCCGATTATGCCACTAACGCTTCCATATATGCCTGGGGCGAAATGGCTTCCCCAGTACAGCGGTGAGCCAGGCACATTATCAGGCTTCAAGCGGAAGTTAAGCAGCCTATTGGAAATGTACTCCATGCCTGAGAAACAAAAAGCTGCTGTTTAATAGGGCAGCTAACTGGCGCTGCTGAGAGGGAAGTGGAGACTTGGGATACCGTTGATCTGGAGTCGGTACCTGCGATTTTCCTTAAACTAAATGCCATATTTGAAGACCGCACAGAAACGGATCTCCGGATGGCCTTCTATCACTGTTCACAGCAGCCAGGTGACAGCATCCGGACTATGCTTGCCGATTGCAAGGAGCCCTGAAAGCACTCAAGCAAGTTAACAATTTAAATGCTCTCCATGAGAATAAAATGTTGAAAGAACAGTTTATACAGGGATTGAGATCCCCAGAGGAACGCAGAACTGTAAATTGGTGGTCCTTAGATCATCCGGATGCTACCTTTGATGCCCTAAAGGACATGGCAATAAAAGGGCTGCGGCCCCTGGGCAAACCTGAGGTGGCCACTCAACATCATCAGGGTGAAGTCACTCCGGAACCGGCAGTAACCCCCTGTTCCCCGCTAGTGGCTGAAGCCAAAGCGCAGGTGACATCTCCTAGTGAATTGGACTGTCTGCGCTCAGAGGTGCGCCAGCTGACTAAAAATCTGGCTGCTGTTATGAGTGCCCTGCAACTGCGGAAAGAAGAGGAAGGAAAAATCTTGCTAGCGGACTGCCCAGAAGACGTCCCGTGGATGCACCGGAGAAGGAAGAAGACGTCGCCCCCCGGAGGAGGACAACGCCACCCCCAGGAGCAACCTCTGATCAACACCCTTCTCGTCGAGAGATCGTCTGTTTTCGCTGCAACCGGAAAGGTCATCTGTCTACACAGTGTCCTTTAAACGGGCAGAACCTGGGTCCAAGGGCCAACACCCAGGAGAATACCCGTCAGGCCCCCTAGACTGGAACCGCAGGTATGTGGGCGGGCGACCCTACCTGTCCATTATTTTAGATGGGATTGCTGTTCCAGCATTGCTAGACACTGGGTCTCAAGTCACCCTCATACCTGATGCCCTATATACCAAGTACTGGTCAATGGACGATCTTAAACCCCCGAGCCTTGACTTTACCGTGTATGCTTCTAATGGTCTTCCTGTAGAAGTACTTGGAACAAAATGTGTAGATGTAAAGGTGGGAAGAGAGGAGTTGAAAGACCAGGGACTTCTGGTAGTGAAGACTGTAAATGAGGAGAATGGTCTAAATATAATATTGGGTACTAATGTTATTGGTAATTGTTTGGAAGAAGTAGTGTTCTTGCTCCAACAGCTCGCTGAGATTGCCCGACCAAGGCAGAGAGGAGTCATCCAAAGAGAGATCCGGGCCCTGGTGTGTCAGCAGCAAGCGAAGCTTACCGACGGCGAAATTGGTAATGTACGGGTCACTGACTCGAATCCTATTGTGATACCCCCAATGAGTGAAATGATCATTTGGTGCAGGGCAGCCATAGGTCTGAGAGGACAGAATTACCAAGCTGTAGTAGAACCCCACCATTCCGAACATAGACCTACACTTATGACTGCTAGAGGAGTAGTAGAAGTGGTGAATGGAAGAGTACCTGTACGGCTTCTCAATTGGGGAGATGATGAGGTAAATTTACCCCGTTATGCAACCATTGCTAAACTACATGCTGTTGATAATAATTCTATTCTCCCGGCTGAGTCCTTAGACTCCTGTCAAATAGAGGAGGACAATGACCCAGCAACCCAGGTGGCGGAATGGTGTCAGCAACTCCATGTTGGGACGGACACCACTCCCGCTCACCAGAAGCAAGGGGTATTACGGGTGGTGCAAGAGTACGCCCAAGTGTTTAGCAAAAATCCACTTGATTTTGGGATCATTAAGGGAGTACAACATCATATCCCTACAGGCAATCATCCTCCCATCAAAGAGCGGTATAGGCCCATACCTCCAGCTCATTATCAGAAGGCTAAAGAAATGTTGAATGATATGAAGAAAGCTGGGGTGATAAGGGATAGTTGTAGTCCCTGGGCAGCCCCTCTAGTTCTGGTTAAAAAGAAAGATGGTAGTATGAGAATGTGTGTGGATTACAGGCAGGTGAACCGCATAAACACACAAAGATGCATACCCGCTACCACGTATAGAGGAATCATTAGCTGCTCTGAAAACGGCTAACTACTTTTCTACCCTTGATCTGACTAGTGGTTACTGGCAAGTGGCTGTGGCTGAGGAGGATCGTGAGAAAACGGCTTTCACCACCCCAATGGGGCTCTGTGAGTTCGACAGAATGCCGTTTGGGCTCAGTAGTGCCCCAGGAACATTTCAGAGAGTGATGGAAAACTGTCTGGGACATCTCAATTTTGAAACCGTGCTGCTATACCTAGACGACGTTATCGTGTATTCCAAGACATATGAGGACCATCTGAAGCACCTGGCAGAAGTGTTTGAGTCCCTGTCCAGGTACGGGATGAAGTTGAAACCCTCAAAATGCCATCTACTCAAGCAGAAGGTACAATACTTGGGGCACATCGTCAGTTCGGAAGGAGTAGCGCCGGACCCAGAGAAAGTCACTGCCATCCAGAAGTGGCCGGAGCCGAAGAACCTTAAGGAAGTGCGACAGTTCCTGGGACTAACGGGTTACTACAGGAGATTCGTGAAAGATTACACGAAGAAGGCAGCTCCTTTGCAGGACCTCCTGGTAGGACAATCCTTAAAGAGCAGAAACCCTCCCTTTAACTGGGGGAAAGAACAGGCTGAAGCATTCCAAAAGATGAAAGAGATCCTTACAGGTGATGAGATCTTAACCTATCCTGATTACAGCCAACCGTTCCTGTTGTACACCGACGCCAGTAATGAAGGGCTGGGAGCAGTTCTCAGTCAGAAGCAGAATGGCCAAGAAAAAGTCATCGCTTATGCTAGCAGAAAACTCAGGCCAACGGAGAGGAATCCGGAAAATTATAGCAGCTTCAAGCTGGAGTTTCTGGCGCTGGTCTGGGCCATTACTGAAAGATTTAAGCACTATCTGGCCTCCAATAAGTTCACGGCGTACACAGACAACAACCCATTAACGCACCTGGAAACCGCCAAGCTGGGTGCCATGGAGCAGCGATGGATGGCTCGGTTGTCCAATTACCAGTTTACTATCAAGTACCGGGCAGGTCGAAAGAATGCTAATGCTGATGCGTTATCCCGAATGCCGCATGACTCTGATACGGAAGAAGAATCGGACGACCTGGAAGAAATTGAGCTACCCGCGTTCCATCGAAATGGGGTAGTCCACGAGCATCGAGTCCACAGAAAGCAGAATGGTGCAACATTAAATCCTTTACCCCATCACAGCTGGAAAGAGACTCAGGACAGTGATCCAGTGGTCAGCCACATCAAGGAGTTGTTAAAGCAAGAAGGCTCCTCCTTGGAAAAGGATGCACCTATGCCCGCCAAGCTCCTGTGGAACGAGAGAAGCAGGTTGTTCCTGTACCGTGAGAAGTTGTGCAGAAGATACGTAAACCCCAGAACCCATGAAATGGTCTGGCAAATCGTGGTCCCCAAGACAGACGTCCCTATGGTGTTGGAAGCGTACCACGATCAAGCAGGACACTTTGGCTGGAGGAAGCTGGAGACCCTGTTGAGATGCCGGTTCTACTGGGTAGGGATGCGCAGCTCCATCGAGAGGTGGTGTCGGAACTGTGGACCCTGTGGTCTTAGAAGAAAGGACTACGGTAGTCAGAAGGCACCCCTGCAACCTATCCGGACGACTCGTCCCCTGGAGATTGTGGCCCTGGACCACGTCAAACTGTCGCCGAGTAGATCTGGATACTCATACGCCTTGACCATGGTGGACCATTACTCCAGATTTCTGGTAGTCGTTCCAGTGAAAGACCAGACTGCAGTGACGGCAGCGAAGACCTTTCAAGCAAGCTTCTGCAGACCGCATGGGTATCCCGAGCAAGTCTTAACCGATCAGGGACCTGCTTTTGAAGCCGATTTATTCAAGGAATTCTGTCATATGTACGGGTGCAAGAAAATAAGAACAACACCATATCACCCTCAAACCAACGGTCTTTGTGAAAAGATGAACCATATTGTCCTTGACTTGTTGAGATCCATACCGTTGGAAGACAGGAATCGATGGCCGGATTTACTACCTGATTTGGTTGATTTGTATAATCATATACCTGTAAGCTCAACTAACTGCACTCCAGCCTATCTGATGAGAGCAAGGCCTGGAAAACTACCAATGGACCTAGAACTTGGAGTGGTAGAACCGGAGGCAGACGACGCTGTTGAAAACTGGGACGTCAATCGGCAAGAGCAATACAGAAGAGTACAAATCTGTGTAGAGGAAAGTCTTAATAAGGCGCGGGAGAAACAGGAAGATGTTTACAACCGAAATGCTCCTGCCAAGCCTTTGATGCCTGGAGAGGTAGTATTAAAAAGAAAGAGGAAAATGCATAAACTGGATAATCAGTGGGAGCAAGAACCCTACGTCATACAAGATTCTAAGTACGACAACGGAAAAGTTTGTGTCGTCAGTAAAGACGGAGGAAAAACAACAACCACTGTGTCTAGAGACCATTTGAAACTATGTCCGGAACCCTTGAAACGTTGCGACAAGAACCCTGTCTTCAATCAAAGAGAGAAAAAGGAAGAGGTTATACACACAGATCTGGGAGATTTTCCTGCGGATTGGCCCCGACTGGGAGATGCTGTGATAATTCCAGTGTTGCAGTTTTATAAGCCACAAGAGGACGTTCTATCTCCAGTTGTGCCTGTAGTGCCAGTTGAACCCGCTCAGGAGTTACCCCTTCCAGCAACACCTCAACCTGTAGAACCTCAAGATGGATCATCGGAAGCAGCGCCCCATACTATGGGATCTCCTGGTGAAGCTGACTCACACCGCCCAGCCATCAGTACGCTTGCCAGATCCATGGAAAGATTAAGGCAGTTCTATGGTTTACCGTTTCATAGCGCAGACAGATCGCAAATTGATTTACCTGAAACTACACCACGTAGATCAGAGAGAATCACAAAAGGGAAATTACCCATTAGATATCAGCAATAGTTATGACGAACTGATGTAAATATATTGTGAAAAGTCTATATATATAAATGTGTTTTTCCCTATTAAGCTTCGTTTACAATGGACTCAGAGGCTGAGGACTGAGCCAGCCCAAAAACTGTATCCTGTAAATAGTTGCACTTTGTGCCTTTTTAATGGTTTCACATGAAACCTTGACTCACCTCTGAACCAAAAACCCGTGTGGTGTGGCACTGAGTGAGGTCTGCATTTGGATGTCCTGCAGCCCACCCAGGACCCACGTTGAAGGTTTGGTGCGGGTCCTTCACAAGTATCTTGTAAATTTATTTATTGAATGACATTTGATACTATTTGTATTTTTGGTATTTCTATCAAGTTTGTAACGTTTAAAGTATTCTTACCTCCCGGATGGGAAGATGTTATTGTTCCAATGTTATTGCATAAACAAAATTTTCTGTCTTCTTTATATTTTACAGCCCGGGAGTGCTGTCGTTTACCATGGGGGAATGTGTAGCCCTGGTACACAATACCAGGAGGATGAGTGGAGAGGTAAAGGTTAAGTGTTCTTCATGTCATCATGTACCTTAAAACACGCCCAGTAGGGGTGTGGAAGGGAGTGTCTGTGTAGGAGAGTGTGTCCAGACTTAGGAGAGACAAGACGTCTTAGGGACTCTGCTCTATCTTCAGCTTCAAATTGTGGAGTCTAGTATAGGTACTTTAACGTACCCGAGCCTAGTCAAAGCTGTGCCCCACTGGAGACAGGCTGAAATATCTCCTGAGAACTGAGCAAGTCGAAGGGCAAAAGTGGAAGAAAGCAAGGAAGTGCTATAGGTGAAGAATACCTGCACGAATCTACCGGTTACTGGGGACCGAAGGATCATCTTTGTTTCAAGCAAGGTGATAAGATAGCCAGAAATCTACCGGACCCTAGGTCGCGGCGGATAAGCCCAAATAGTCAGTACGTAACTGGGGTCAGAGGGAAGTGAGGACCGTGAGTCAGTGCACGACAATATAGGAAATCATCTTTCTCACAAAAAGGCTCCAACCACAACACTGATCGGGCAGAACAGCTAAAGATAAGCTGGAATCATAGAGAGGACTACGCTTCAGGCTGGTCGTACTCAGCTTCATTGGAGTTAAAGGAGGCCCCTAACTTGCTTAACCGTTTGCCTCAAAGCTCATCCTCCATCAACCCCATCAGCCTCCCTGGGACCTGCTTTACCATTCTGCAAGTAAAGGTATGGAAAGACTTTGACTGTGTGAGACTGAGTTATTACTGCATGCCTGCACAATCCCTACCTAACTACCGACCTGAGGGAAGAGTCCCACCTGTAGGGGACCCGTCATCTAGCTGCCTCACCATCCCCTCAGAGATCTACAGCAGCGCTGGTACTAATTACCAGAATACTACAGGTGGCGTCACGAACTGTATATAGTTATCCCCTGTAAATATTCCCAACAACAACATACGCCAGACCGCCCGGGCCACAGACCGAGCCACAGCTACCTGTGACAAAATCCCCATAGACTTCTACGGGCTCGGCTCTGAGTACCCCATTGCCCTGGTAATCCACAATTGTGGTGGCGGGTCGACACACATTCACTTCACTCACACTTTTAGACACACCCACCAGGGGTATAAAAGGGAGTGACACGTAGCAGAGTCAGTTAGTCTTGGAGATAGTTTCCTGTCTTCGGACAGATCAGTTCAGCCAGAGTTCAGTCAAGCTTCGGGTGGCTCAGGAGTGAGTCATCCCTCAGTCTGTTTCCTGTCTGAGGACAGTGCAGTTCAATCTCAGTCCAGTCTGGACTTGGAGGATACTGAGAGCTATTCAGCGAGCTCTAGGAGAAAGCTGACATTACCATCAAAAGCTACAAGTGCTTATGTTAACAGCGGGAAGCAGGGCGAAGGGCACAGTGGAGAAGACAGAGAGAAGTGCTTTAGGTATTGGATTGCCTGCACTAATTCGCCGGACACCGGGGTCCGAAGCGTTGCTAGAGCTTCATGCGTAGTAACAAGAAAACCGGAGGCATCTGGACTACAGGTCGCAGAGAGCAGCCCTAAGCGTCGATACGTAACCGGAGTCAGGGAGAACGGGGACTTTGAGTCAAGTGCACGACAAAAGTAAGGACTTAGTTCTCTCAACATCTGCTAGTCAGAGACATAGAAGGCTCCACCACAATGTCGGCCGGGCATTACAGCTATTGAGAAAGCTGGAGATTACAGAGTTAACTTCGCTTCACGCAAGTTTGGACTCAGATACATTTGAAGTTAAGGAGGCCTCTAACCTGCTCAGCGGTTACCCAAATGTGCATTCTCCACCCCGACCAGCTCCCCGGGATCTTCTTGAACCATCTACCAGTAAAGGTATGAAAAGAAGCTGCATTGTGTGTGACTGAATTCTTAACTACACCCTGCATCATCACTATAGACTTCCAGGGACCAGTCTCACCTGTGGGAGACTTACCACCCAGCTGCCCCCATAACATCCCCTGTGAAGGTCCTTATAGCAGCGCTGGTCCAATTGATCAGATACCACAGGTGGCGTCACGAACTACCTATCCTAATAATCCCCTGTAAATACCCCCCCATCGCATGACTGCCAGGGCCACGGACCGAGTCCCGCTGCCAGTGACAACTCCCATAGAAATCATTGGGCTCGGCTCCGAGTACCCCATAGCCCTGGTAACCACAATTGTGGTGCGAGTCACCATCTGAGCCTAAACATTGTTTTATTGATACAATTTTTACCTTTTTAAGTTAGTAGATACTAGAAACTCAGGATAGAAGAGAATGTTAATAGAAAATCAACCCAGAGCCTGCCACACCCTAGGCACACTGGATTGTATGACTCTCCTATTGTAATTTCCTACTGAGGGTAAATGTCACTGCTATCGAAACACAGGAAATAAATGATCATCCAGGGACAAGTCTGGAAAACGTGCAGAGAGGTTTTTACTTGTGTGAGGATATGTCTATTTTATCAGGAAATTAAATTTCAACCAAGGGCCCGGAAACTACTGTAGAAAATCTGGAATGCAGATAAATAGACCATAGAACGACCTCGACTTTCCATAGCATTGATAGAGGACCAGATAAGACTGACAAACAGCCCCTTAAGCCCCCGTCACACACAGCGAGATCGCTGCTGAGTCACTAGATTTGTGACGCAACAGCGATCTCCCCAGCGATATCGCTGTGTGTGACATTCAGCGACGATCAGCCCCCATGCTGGGTGTCGCTGAATGTCCTGGACATTTTTTTGATCGTTGGTCTCCTGCTGGCCAGCACGCATCGCGCGCCTGGAAACCCGATGTGTACCTTGGTTACCAGCTCCCTGCACCAGCGGGCTGGTATCCAACGTACACTGCGGGTAACTAAGCGACGTTACCCGCAGTGTCGCTGTCCTGATCGCTGCTGAGATCTGCCTATTTGGCAGCTCAGCAGCGATCATGTAGCGACACACCAGCTATCCTGACAAGTGCATATCGTTGTCGGGATCGCTTGTGTGTCGCTAGGTGAGACGGAGCCCTTAGGCTGATAGACTGGTCAGCATGAGATTCCAGCCCTGAAAAGCAAAAAGTAAATTGTAGAAGGAAAACAATGCCTGCGGTGATTGCACAAGTTGTCTCGGCATGCCTGTCCTTCCTAGCTGACTGATATCCTCTCATTTATTACAGGCAAGAATATAAGGTGTAGGAGCACCTTTAGAGCAGACACCTCATCTGTCCCAGCTACACCATACACAACTTGTAAACGACCACAGAATAATCCACTGCCAGAGCCCTCTTGCAACGGCCTATCTTCGCATAGAATAAAAGGATCTGGAGTTGAAATTCAACAAGCCCAAAGTTTCTTTTCCCAAGCAACATCTGTCATGGGAATTCTGGAGGCCATCATATAAATTAGATGGTTGTCCAGCACCAACAAAATCCATAGTTTTGGCCGACTTTAATCTGTATGGGGAACTTAACGCCAGAAATTAGTTAATCAGACAGCCATTTTTCACAACTCTAAATATACATGTATGCTCTGCTTTTCTGCGTATGCATGTGTACACAACTGGAGGCATGGTCATCTCTAATGGAAGCTTATCACGTCAGGGGTCACCTATAGTAGAAGCTTATCACATCGGGAACAAAAAGATTGCTTCTCTTCCCCAAGATTTGCAGACAAGGAAGAGTTAAGGTCCCCATAAAGAGTTAAGGTCCCATAAACCTTAATTTGGCCAGGTAAAGAGGGTCCAGACTGGCATTTATGGTGCTCTTAGTAAACCCAGCCCCATTCCAGTAGCATCAGGGGGTTTGATCCACCTATTGTCCATCACAGAGAGTAAAAGGTCAACTAATTTCAAAGAGTTTTTATCACCATGGAGAACGTCTGTCGGCCATATTTATGGTTCACAATTGTTGGAAGTATGTATGATAAGAATGAATGACCAACCTTACAAACTCCCACCTAACAATGCTTGAAGGGACTATTGAATTTTGTCTGTACTTCGATCTTGCAAATAATCCATTGACTAATGTAGATTTTTTTTTTTCTTGCCCCCCCTACACCTTGATTTTTATTTTTTCTTAGTGGGACAGTTTAATAAGCATCCTGAGCAGCAGAACAACTGCCTTACATTATTAGGAATCCCTATAACTCATCACTAGGATGGCTCTCCTGACAAGACATAGACATAGTGCAACCCATTTGTCATCCAAAAATCGCATTATCTCGTGACCGCATTTCCATGTAAGTAATACAAATGGATGTCAAATTACAGCTGATGAAGCTCATATTAGAGGGCTATGCTCTACCACTTTATTTCAGACTTTGCTACCACCTTCCAAATCATTCATTGACCTTAATGTGTAAAGTGGGACATCCTGTCCAGTATCAAAGAGGAGGAAGATCTGGTTAACTCCTCTACACTCACATTCCGAAAATACCTCCTCCAACCCAAAACTATGTCCACGCTCTCACAAGCCATATGGATAGTCTAGAAGAGCATATTTCAACCTCCTTTAGAGAAATCTCATTTAACTAGACAGGTATCTATCCAAAATCCCCCATACAGGCATATATAATATCTGTCGATCATAAGCTCTTGGGGAGCTGCACTAGTATACAATACACAAGCCATGACTTTAACTAAACTGCAGAGAAATTTACAACAGTGCAAAGACTATAAACATAGATAATAGATAGGACTTTGAGCTGTCTCAACACATTTGATATAGGTATATTCAAGCATTATGCAAGTCCGGGCATGAGGGTTAAGAGGGTTTAAAAAGTGCATGTACTACAGGCATGCTGGAACTTATAGTCCTACAGCTTAAAAAAAACAGCTGTACAGAAAGTATGGAAGAAGAGGGAACAGCTTACCTTATTGTAGTGCAGATAGCAGGAAACAAAACTGGAATGAGCTTCTGTCTCTAGATCTCTACTTTCTCAGCCCTGCCCCGGAAAAAAAAAAAACAGCAAGTATGATGTCAGCCCTAATCAAGAAAAAAGGGTGTGTAGAGGGCGTAATCTCATCAGAGCAAAAATTCCTACTTTTCAATGTAGCAACCGCTCAGCTTCATTCATAGATGAGAAGATTTAAGACTTATTCCTTTTCAGAATTATTCATTACAACAGATTGAAATGGAGGAAAAAAACAACCTGGAAGTTCTTCCTTGGGAGCAATTAAAATATGTAAATTTAATTATTTTTTAAGTAAAGGAAGACGAGTAGCAAAATGGAGGTAGAATCTAGTGACATCATATTAACAACAGTCATCACGCAAAGATTACTTGGTCATATGGCATAGACTTGTTTATAAAAATAATTATTGTAATGTCCCTTTCACAATGTCTCAAGGTGGAGCACAGATTTCATATTATCTTAACCTATAAAGGGGCTTTCTCTTAGGCCGGGATCACACATGCGAGGAATATGGCCGAGTCTCATGTTAATACCCGGTACTGCTGTCGGCCTCGGCAGTGGAGCGTGCGGCCGCATAGCAATACATGGAGCCGCACGCTCCGTTCCCGAGGCCGGCAGCAATGCTGGGTATTAACATGCCAGACTCGGCCGTATTCCTCGCATGTGTGATCCCAGCCTTACGCCAACTATAGATAGGAATATAACCATTATAAAAGGCCCCCAAGTGCAATAGCAAAATTACTATAATACTGCCTCCATTATACAAGAATATAACTCCTATAATACTGCCCCTATGTGCAAGAATATAACTAATATAATACTGCTCCTATGTACAAGAATATAACTACTATAATACTGCTCCTATGTACAAGAATATAACTACTATAATACTGTCCCCTATGTACAAGAATATAACTACTATAATACTGCCCCTATGTACAAGAATATTTCTACTATAATATTGCCCTTAGGTACAAGAATATAACTACTATAATACTGCCCCTATGTGCAAGATTAAAACTACTATAATACTGCCCCCTTTGTACAAGAATATAACTACTATTATATTGTCCCCTATGTACAAGAATATAACTACTATAATACTGCCCATAGGTACAAGAATATAACTACTATAATACTGCTCCCATGTACAAGAATATAACTACTATAATACTGCCCCTATGTACAATAATATAACTACTATAATACTGCTCCCTATGTAAAAGAATATAACTAATATAATACTGCTCCTATGTACAAGAATATAACTACTATAATACTGCTCCTATGTACAAGAATATAACTCCTATAATACTGCCTCTATGTGCAAGAATGTAACTACAATAATACTGCCCCCTATGTACAAGAATATAACTACAGTCATGGCCAAAAGTTTTGAGAATGACACAAATATTATATTTTCACATGATCTGCTGCCCTCTGTTTTTTATGTGTGTGTTTGACAGATGTTTTTATCACAGACAGAAATATAATTGCAAACATATGAGTAGCAAAAGCTTATATTGACAGAGGAAAGATGTGTATCTTCGTACCGTGTTAGCCAGTAGATAGAAAAATATTTAGACTTGAGAGTCCTCAGTGGTTGATACCTTTTAATGGCTAACTGAAGAGATGGTAACAAATTGCAAGCTTTCGAGACTACTCAGGTCTCTTCATCAGGCATAGACTAATACAACATCTGAAGAATCACATATTTATACACAAAATAGCACAGAAAAAATGCAATAGGTAGGACAAGTGACATGAAGCAGAACTGTCATTATGGCAGAGGGATTAACATAAATATGACTAGTTCATAGATAAGGAGTGAAGGTTTTATTACCCTCTGATTGGGGTCTGGTATTGTGTTGTGATGACCCTAAAAGGTCAGGGAGGCAGATTCCTTAATTGTTGTAGAACGACATAAAACTCTGGGATATATTCATCCCAGCACTAAGAGTGTCAAAGGTCATCATAAGTTTATATTCCCAGACTTTTCTATCCTTCTCAGATTTGAAGTTAGATTTTAATACAAGTAATTCCATATCTGTCATGCTATGACCGGGCATACAAAAGTGTTTGGCCACAGGTAAATCCATTCTTTTTTCTCTTATCGTGTGGCGATGAGAATTCATCCTTGTTCTCAGTTTTTGCCCGGTCTCCCCCACATACAGACCCCCAGTTGGACATTTAGTACATATAATTAGGTACACCACATTAGATGTGATGCAGCTGAAAGTACCTGGTATCTTGTAGTCCTGATGGGAGTTGGGGATCTTTATCCTGTCCGTGGTCATTATAGATGTACAGGTCTTGCATTTCTTTTGTCTGCAAGGAAAGGTTCCTGCAGCTGTTGGGGAGGACAGGGAGCTTCTGACAATGATGCTTCTTAGATTTGGGGGCTGCCTAAAACATAGTAGTGGGGGGTCTGGAAATATGGATTGTAATCGGGCATCTTTTTGTAGTAAAGGTTGTAGTTTCCGTGCAGCTCCTTCTTAAACCCCTGGTAAAGGATACACCCAGCTACATTCAGGACACAACTGACCTACTGAATAAACTAGCAGCAATAGGTTCTCTACCAGAAGGAACCATCCTGGCCACCATGGATGTGGAATCTTTGTACTCTAATATCCCACACCAGGATGGATTAAATGCCTGCAAAGTCTTCATGGGAAACACCGGGAATGATGCTGATTCTGTGGTGAAACTCACAAAATTCATCCTCACCCACAATTACTTCGAATTTGACAACAAGATCTATCTTCAGGAGACTGGCACAGCTATGGGAAGTAAAATGGCTCCACAGTATGCAAATCTTTTCATGGCCAAGCTTGAAAGCGAATTTTTGTCCTCCTGCCCCATCAGGCCTCGGGCCTACTACCGCTACATTGATGACATTTTAATCATCTGGACGGAGTCTGAACAACAGCTAAAGACGTTCCATGAACAGTTCAATCAATTTCATCCCACCATCAACTTAACACTTAACTACTCCAGCACTGAAATTAACTTTTTAGACACCACCATTAAGCTAAAGAACAATGAAATAGAGACATCCCTGTATCAGAAGCCAATCGACCGTCCAACATATCTTAAATGGGACAGTTTCCATCCTAAACACATAAAAAACTCTATTGTCTACAGCCAAGCCATCAGATACAACCGTATATGTTCCAACCCCATGGATAGAGATGAACACCTTGGTCGCCTCAGAAAGACTTTTTTGAACCAGGGCTACCATCCAAGAACAATTGAAAACCAAATTACAAGAGCCACCAGAATATCAAGGAATCACCTGCTACATTACAAAGCTAAAGAAGAAAATAACCGGGTGCCTCTAGTGGTCACCTACAATCCAAGTCTGGAGATGCTAAGGGGAGCTGCACGGAAACTACAACCTTTACTACAAAAAGATGCCCGATTACAATCCATATTTCCAGACCCCCCACTACTATGTTTTAGGCAGCCCCCAAATCTAAGAAGCATCATTGTCAGAAGCTCCCTGTCCTCCCCAACAGCTGCAGGAACCTTTCCTTGCAGACAAAAGAAATGCAAGACCTGTACATCTATAATGACCACGGACAGGATAAAGATCCCCAACTCCCATCAGGACTACAAGATACCAGGTACTTTCAGCTGCATCACATCTAATGTGGTGTACCTAATTATATGTACTAAATGTCCAACTGGGGGTCTGTATGTGGGGGAGACCGGGCAAAAACTGAGAACAAGGATGAATTCTCATCGCCACACGATAAGAGAAAAAAGAATGGATTTACCTGTGGCCAAACACTTTTGTATGCCCGGTCATAGCATGACAGATATGGAATTACTTGTATTAAAATCTAACTTCAAATCTGAGAAGGATAGAAAAGTCTGGGAATATAAACTTATGATGACCTTTGACACTCTTAGTGCTGGGATGAATATATCCCAGAGTTTTATGTCGTTCTACAACAATTAAGGAATCTGCCTCCCTGACCTTTTAGGGTCATCACAACACAATACCAGACCCCAATCAGAGGGTAATAAAACCTTCACTCCTTATCTATGAACTAGTCATATTTATGTTAATCCCTCTGCCATAATGACAGTTCTGCTTCATGTCACTTGTCCTACCTATTGCATTTTTTCTGTGCTATTTTGTGTATAAATATGTGATTCTTCAGATGTTGTATTAGTCTATGCCTGATGAAGAGACCTGAGTAGTCTCGAAAGCTTGCAATTTGTTACCATCTTTTCAGTTAGCCATTAAAAGGTATCAACCACTGAGGACTCTCAAGTCTAAATATTTTTATATTGACAGAATGAGTTAATGCAGCAAGTCAATATTTGCAGTGTTGACCCTTCTTCTTCAGGACCTCTGCAATTCTCCCTGGCATGCTCTCAATCAACTTCTGGACCAAATCCTGACTGATAGCAGTCCATTCTTGCACAATCAATGCTTTCATTTTGTCAGATTTTTTAGGTTTTTGTTTGTCCACCTGTCTCTTGATGATTGACCACAAGTTCTCAATGGGATTAAGATCTGGGGAGTTTCCAGGCCATGGACCCAAAATCTCTATGTTTTGTTCCCTGAGCCATTTAGTTATCACCTTTGCTTTATGGCAAGGTGCTCCATCATGCTGGAAAAGGCATTGTTGATCGCCAAACTGCTCTTGGAGGGTTGGGAGAAGTTGCTCTTGGAGGACATTCTGGTACCATTCTTTATTCATGGCTGTGTTTTTAGGCAAGACTGTGAGAGAGCCGATTCCCTTGGCTGAGAAGCAACCCCACACATGAATGGTTTCAGGATGCTTAACAGTTGGCATGAGACAAGACTGATGGTAGTGCTCAACTTGTCTTCTCCGAATGAGGCGTTTCCCTGATGTCCCAAACAATCGAAAAGGGGATTCATCAGAGAAAATAACTTTACCCCAGTCCTCAGCAGTCCACTGCCTGTACCTTTTGCAGAATATCAGTCTGTCCATGATGTTTTTTCTGGAGAGAAGTGGCTTCTTTGCTGCCCTCCTTGAGACCAGGCCTTGCTCCAAGAGTCTCCGCCTCACAGTGCATGCAGATGCACTCACACCTGCCTGCTGCCATTCCTGAGCAAGCTCTGCACTGCTGGTAGCCCGATCCCACAGCTGAAACACTTTTAAGAGACGGTCCTGGCGCTTGCTGGTCTTTTTTGGGCGCCCTGGACCTTTTTGGCAACAATGGAACCTCTCTCCTTGAAGTTCTTGATGATGAGATAGATTGTTGACTGAGGAGAAATCTTTCTAGCTGCGATACTCTTCCCTGTTAGGCCATTTTTGTGCATTGCAATGATGACTGCACGTGTTTCTTTAGAGATAACCATGGTTAACAGAAGAGAAACAATGATGCCAAGCACCAGCCTCCTTTTAAAGTGTCCAGTGGTGTCATTCTTACTTAATCATGACAGATTGATCTCCAGCCATGTCCTCATCAACACCCACACCTGTGTGAATGGAGCAATCACTGAAAAGAGGTTAGCTGGTCGTTTTAAGGCAGGGCTGCAATGATGCTGAAATGTGTTTTGGGGGATAAAGTTCATTTTCTAGCCAAATATTGACTTTGCAAGTAATTGCTGTTAAGCTGATCACTCTTTATAACATTCTGGAGTATATGCAAATTGCCATTAGAAAAAGTGAAGCAGTAGACTTTGTAATAATTAATATTTGTGTCATTCTCAAAACTTTTGGCCATGACTGTACTATAATATTGCCCTTAGGTACAAGAATATAACTACTAAAATACTGCCCTTATGTACAATAATATATCTACTATAATACTGTCCCCTACATACAAGAATATAACTACTATAATATTGCCCTTATGTACAAGAATATAACTACTATAATACTGCCCCCTACAGAGAGGGAAATGTCAGATTTAGGGAGGTTGTAGACGACGGGAGTAGAAGTAGTTCAGTTTTGGAAAGGTTGAGTTTCAGATAGAGAGCGGACATGATGTTGGAGACTGCGGACAGACAGTCACAGGCGTTCTGTAGTACAGCGGGGGTAAGGTCAGTGGATGACTTATATAGTTGTGTGTCATCAGCAGAAAGGTGGTACTGAAAGCCAAATCTGCTGCTGGTCTGTCCAATTGGGGCCCTGTAGAAGGAGAAGAGAAGGGGGCCAAGAGCTGAGCCCTGAGGTACCTCAACAGTGAGAGCAAGAGGAGATGAAGTGGAGCCAGCAAACAAGACACTGAAGGAGCGGTCAGAAAGATAGGAAGAGAACCAGGAGAGAGCAGTGTCCTTAATGCCTAGTAACTGGAACCTAGAGAGTAGCAGACGTTGGTCAACAGTGTCGAAAGCTGCAGAAAGGTCGAGAAGAATGAGCAGAGAGTGGTCATCGTTACATTTTGCTGTCAGAAGGTCATTGGTCACTTTGATGAATGCAGTTTCTGTAGAATGTAGGGGGCGGAAACTGGACTGTAAAGGGTCTAGGAGGGAGTGAGTGGAGAGGTAACGGGTAAGGCGGGAGTAAACCAGGGCTCCAAGAGTTAAGAGATGAAGGGGAGATTGGAGACCAGTCTGTAGTTGTTTGTACAGGATGGATCGAGAGAGGGTTTGTTTAATAATGGAGTAATGATAGTGTGTTTGGAGGAGGAGGGGAAAAGATTAGAGGGAAGGAGAGATTAAAGATTGTAGTTAGGCGAGTTGTGACGACTGGAGAGAGAGACTGGAAGAGATGTGAGGGAATGGGATCAGTAGTGCATGTAGTCGGATGAGAAGAAGAGAGGAGCCTGGAGACTTCTTCTGTGATGGGATCAAATATGGAGAGTGAGCCAGGGGAAATGCAGAGAGGGATGGGAGTCACTGCACTTGGTGGCTGGGAGCGGATTTCCTGACGGATATTATCTATTTTCTCTATAAAGTGGGAGGCCAGGTCATCAGCACAAATGTCTGTGATAGGTTCTTGTGCTTTCAGCCTGAGGAGGATGTGAAAGGTGTCAAAAAGTTTCTTGGGGTTGTTGGATAATGAGGAGATCAGGGTGGTGTAGTAGGTCTGTTTGGCGAGTTGAAGGGCAAAGTTATAGGTTCTTAACATGAATTTGAAATGGATGAAGTCTTCTGGTGTGTTTTCCTCCATAAGCGTTCAGCACTCCTAGAGCATTGCTGGAGAATTCGAGTTTGCGATGTGAGCCAAGGCTGTTTTACTCTGTGCTTGGAGGTTCTGCGTGTGAGGGGAGCTACTTGGTCAAGGGTGCTTCTAAGAGTGTTGTTGTAGTGATGTACAGCCAGATCAGGACAGGAAAAAGAGGAGATTGGGGACAGTGATGAGTGTAGGGAGTCTGAAAGTGTTAATGAGAGTTAATGGCTTGTAGATTTCTGAATGTGTGGTAGATAGGAGTGTGCTGGGGTGGGCGAGAAATTGTGAGCGTGAAGGAGAGAATGTTGTGGTCAGAGAGGGGAAGCGGTGAGTTATCTAGGTAGGAGATTGAACAGAGTTGGACAAAGACCAGGTCAAGGGTGTTAACGTCTTTGTGTGTTTCAGAGGTTGATGGCTGTGAGAGGGCGAGAGAAGTGGCTAGTAATAGAAGCTGGGATGCAGCTGTGGACGTGGGGCTGTTAATGGGGATGTTGAAGTCTCCCAGGATAAGGGTTGGGAGTTCTGAGGACATGAAGTGCGGCAGCCAGGCAGAGAAATGGTCAAGGAAGTGGGTGGGTGAGCCTGGGGGCCAGTATATGACCGCTACTCTGGGGGAGAGGGGATGGAAGAGCCTGATGGTGTGGACCTCAAAAGAAGGGAATGAGAGTGATGGAGCGGGGGGATGACCTGGAAAGTGCAATGTGGGGACAGGAGTATGCCGACTCCACCACCAAGTCTGTTTGTGGGTCTCAGGGAATGGAAGAATTGTAAACCACCATGGGAAATGGCAGCAAGGTGTCAGAATCCTGAATCCAGGTTTCAGTGAGGGCCAACAGATTAAGAGAGTTGTTCAGAAAGTAATTGTGCAGGAAAGGAAGCTTGTTACATACAGACCATGGATTCCAGAGGGCACAGTTAAAAGAAGGAGATGAAGGCGTGCAACTAATATTAATAAGGTTAGTAAGGTTTCGATGTGAGGTAGGGTAAGGGTTGAGGTTGGGGGAGATGTTCCCTGAAATTAGTAGGAGTAGGAAGATAAAGAGCAAGTAGCTTTTGGAATTGTAAGAAGTTTTTTGTGCAATGTGTTTGGGCAATGTGTGGCCCAGCTATGTAAGGCACACATAAATCCAGGAGAATGCACAGGAAGGTAACCGCAACGCTTGATATGCATTCACTTCACTCACACTTTTAGACACACCCACCAGGGGTATAAAAGGAAGTGACACGTAGCAGAGCTCAGATTAGTCTAGAGGAGTTCAGTCAGTCAGTTTCCTGTCTGAGGACAGTGCAGTTCAGTGTCAGTCCAGTCTGGACTTGGAGGATACTGAGAGCTGATCAGCGAGCTCTGGAGAAAGCTGACATTTCCATCAAAAGCTACCAGTGCTTATGCTAAGAGCGAAAGCAGGGCGAAGGGCGCAGTGGAGAAGGACAGAGAAGTGCTTCAGGTACCAGATTACCTGCACTAATTTACCGGACACCGGAGTCCGAGGCATTGCTAGAGCTTCATGCTTAGTGATAAGAAAACCGGAGGCTTTCTGGACTACAGGTCGCAGAAGGCAGCTCAATGTGTCGATACGTAACTGGAGTCAGGAGAACAGGAGTCTAGCGGGACGCTGCAGAAATAGACTTAGTTCTACCACCGAAAAGGCTCTACCACAATGTCGGACCGGGCATTACAGCTATTGAGAAAGCTGGAGATTCAGAGTTAACTTCGCTTCACGCAAGTTTGGACTCAGATAATATTGAAGTTAAGGAGGCCTCTAACCTGCTCAGCGGTTACCCGAATGTGCATTCTCCACCCCGACCAGCTCCCCGGGATCTGCTTGAACCATCTACCAGTAAAGGTATGAAAAGAAGCTGCATTGTGTGTGACTGAATTCTTAACTACACCCTGCTATCATCACCATAGACTTCCAGGGACCCGTCTCACCTGTGGGAGACTTACCACCCAGCTGCCCCATAACATCCCCTGTGAAGTCCTTATAGCAGCGCTGGTCCAATTGATCAGATACCACAGGTGGCGTCACGAACTACCTATCCTTATAATCCCTTGTAAATATCCCCCATCGCATGACTGCCAGGGCCACGGACCGAGTCCCGCTGCCAGTGACAACTCCCATAGAAATCGATGGGCTCGGCTCCGAGTACCCCATAGCCCTGGTACCACAATTGTGGTGCGAGTCAATTAACTTGGCGTCACGAACAGGATCCGAAGCTTGCAATTGTGAGTCTGCCTGTTTTGGTGAAAAAGACTGTTTGCTGTGTTTGGCGCCAAATACCGCCATCTTTACTGCCATATTCGCGCCCTCAGGCGCTGGTGAAGAAGGGGGGCGTACCTAAAATAACGCGCAGTTCCTGGACACGCCCCATCTGCATCGCGACCGATCGCAATCTGCATCGCAAGCCGCATCGTGAACTGCATCAAATCTGCATCGCAAGCCGCACCGCAAACTGCATCGCAATCTGCATCACAATCTGCATTGCAATCCGCATCGCAAACTGCATCCCAAGATACCGCGGCATCATCAGAGCGCCAGCGACAAAGGTCCTGTCTCCACCGCTGTGCCTGCGACGCTGCAGCCTGTGAAAGAGGTAGGCTCAGATTAACCAAGGGGGCATCAACATGTCGCAGCAACCGGCAGACGGAGCGGCCCCGCCGGAGGCCCCAATAGCCCACCGCTTGGCATTGTAGTGCAGGATGGAGGTGCGGGCCCCTCACCTGGCCCGGTGGTCCCGCTCATGCCGCTAACGCTCCCATACATGCCTGGAGCGAAGTGGCTTCCCCCAGTACAGCGGCGAGCCAGACACCCTGCCAGGGTTTAAAAGGAAAATATGTAGTATTTTGGATATGTACTCAATGACTGAAAAGCAAAAAGCTGCTGTGGTAATAGGACAGTTAGCTGGTGCGGCTGAGAGAGAAGTAGAGACTTGGCCCATTGCAGACCAGGAGTCGGTACCTGCGATTCTCTTAAAGCTACAGGCCATCTTTGAGGACCGCACAGAAACGGATCTCCGGATGGCATTTTATCAGTGCTCCAGAGGACCGGGTGACAGTATTAGGGACTACGCCTGCCGACTACAGGGGGCCCTGCGAGCTCTTAAACAGGCTAACCCTACAAGTCCCATTGATGAGAGCCAAATGTTGAAAGAGCAATTCGTGCGGGGACTGAGGTCTCCAGCGGAAGGCAGGCTGTAAACTGGTGGTCCTTGGATCATCCAGATGCCACCTTTGATGCCCTAAAGGACATGGCAATAAAAGGACTGCGACCCCTGGAAAAGCCTGAGGTGGCAAATCAGTATCACCCGGGTGAAGCCACTCTTAAGCCGGCAGTACCCACCTTTTCCCCGCAGGTGGCAGAAGCTAAAACGCAGGTGGCGCCCCCTAGTGAGTTGGAATGTCTGCGCTCAGAAGTGCGCCAGCTGACTAAGAACTTGGCCACTGTAATGGATGCCCTGCAACTGCGGAAAGAGGAAGGAGGAAAGATTCTACTAGCCGACTGTCCGGAGGATGTCCCTTGGATGAACCGGAGGAAATGGAGGACGTCGCCTCACCGGAGGAGGACCACGCCACCCCCAGGAGCGACTCCTGATCAACACCATCCTCGCCGAGAGATCATCTGCTACCGCTGCAACCAAAAAGGTCATATGGCTCAGCAATGTCCTTTAAACGAGTCGATCCTGGGTCAGAGGGCCAACACCCAGGAGTAGACTCATCAGGCCCCTTAGACTGGAACCGCAGGTTCGTGGGTGGACGACCCTACCTGTCCATCATTCTGGACGGGATTGCAATTCCTGCACTGCTGGACACTGGATCTCAGGTGACCATCATACCTGATGTCCTTTACAATAAATTTTGGTCCATGGACAGCCTCCAGCCCCCGAGCCCTGACTTGACAGTGTACGCCACCAATGGTCTCCCTGTTGAAGTAATTGGAGCCAAAAACGTGAACGTAAAAGTGGGCAGGGTGGAGCTGAAGGATCAGGGACTCCTAGTAGTCAGGACTGTAAATGAGGAAAATGGCCTAAATGTGATATTAGGTACTAACATTATCAGTAACTGTCTGGGAGAAGTTGTGTTTTTGCTCCAACAGCTCGCTGAAGTTGCCAAGCCAAAGCAGAAGGGAGTGATCCAGAGGGAGATCCGGGCCCTGATGTGCCAGCAGCAAGCGAAGCTTACAGATGGTGAAATCGGTAATGTACGGGTCACAGACTCGAACCCCATTGTAATACCCCCAATGAGTGAAATGTTAATATGGTGTAGAGCAGCCATAGGTCTGAGAGGACAGAACTACCAAGCAGTAGTAGAACCCCATCGCTCAGAACACAGACCTACACTCATGATTGCTAGAGGGGTAGTGGAAGTAATAAATGGGAGAGTACCAGTACGACTTCTCAACTGGGGGGACGACGAAGTAAATTTGCCACGTTATGCCACAGTTGCTAAATTACATGCCGTAGATAACAATTCTATCCTCACAACCGAGTCCTTAGCCTCCCGCCAACCAGCGGAGGATAATGATCCGGCAACCCCGGTAGCGGATTGGTGTCAGCAGCTTCATATTGGGACAGACACCACTTCCGTCCACCAGAAACAGGGGGTACTACGGGTGGTACAAGAGTACGCACAAGTATTTAGCAAACACCCACTTGACTTTGGGACAATTAAGGGAGTACAGCATCATATCCCTACAGGCAGTCATCCTCCCATCAAAGAGCGGTACAGGCCTATACCTCCAGCCCACTATCAGAAAGCTAAGGAAATGCTGCATGACATGAAGAAAGCCGGGGTGATAAGGGATAGTTGTAGCCCCTGGGCAGCACCTCTAGTTCTAGTTAAGAAAAAGGATGGTAGCATGCGAATGTGTGTAGATTATAGGCAAGTAAATCGTATAACACATAAAGATGCATACCCATTACCACGCATAGAGGAATCCTTAGCTGCTCTGAAAACGGCTAACTACTTTTCTACCCTCGACCTTACTAGTGGGTACTGGCAAGTAGCTGTGGCTGAGGAGGATCGGGAGAAAACTGCTTTCACCACCCCAATGGGACTCTGCGAGTTTGACAGAATGCCGTTTGGCCTCAGCAGTGCCCCAGGAACATTCCAGAGAGTGATGGAGAGCTGTCTGGGGCATCTCAACTTTGAAACCGTGTTGCTGTACCTGGACGACGTGATCGTGTACTCCAAGACATATGAAGATCATCTGAAGCACCTGGCAGAGGTATTCGAGTCACTGTCCAAGTATGGGATGAAACTGAAGCCCTCTAAATGCCATCTGCTCAAACGGAAGGTACAATACTTGGGACATATTGTCAGCTCCGAAGGAGTAGCGCCGGACCCCGAGAAGGTCACAGCCATCCAGAAATGGCCGGAGCCGAAGAATCTAAAGGAGGTGCGTCAGTTCCTGGGACTAACAGGTTACTACAGGAGGTTTGTAAAAGATTACACTAAGAAAGCGGCGCCTTTACAGGACCTCCTGGTCGGACAACCTCTCAAGAGCAGAAACCCTCCATTCAATTGGGGAAAAGAACAAGCTGAGGCATTCAAGGAGATGAAAGAGATTCTGACAGGCGATGAAATCTTAGCCTACCCTGATTACAGCCAACCGTTCCTGCTGTACACGGATGCCAGTAACGAAGGATTAGGAGCGGTCCTCAGTCAGAAGCAGAACGGCCAAGAAAAAGTCATCGCATATGCCAGCAGAAAACTCAGGCCAACTGAGAGGAACCCGGAAAACTATAGCAGCTTCAAACTGGAGTTCCTGGCGCTGGTCTGGGCCATTACCGAAAGATTTAAACATTACCTTGCCTCCAACAAGTTCACTGCGTTCACAGACAACAACCCCTTGACGCACCTCGAAACAGCCAAGCTGGGAGCCATGGAGCAACGTTGGATGGCTCGGTTGTCAAATTATCAGTTTACCATCAAGTACAGAGCGGGCCGTAAAAATGCTAATGCGGACGCCTTGTCCAGAATGCCGCATGAATCCGACACGGAGGAAGAATCAGACGATCTGGAAGAAATCGAGCTACCTGCGTTCCACCGAAATGGGATGGTCCAAGAGCAACGAGTCTACAGAAAGCGGTGTGGTGAGATGTTGAACCCTTTACCTCATCACAGCTGGAAGGAAACTCAGGACAGCGATCCCGTGGTCAGCCGTGTCAAGGAGCTGATAAAACAGGAAGGTTCCTCCTTGGAGAAAGACGCACCTATACCAGCAAAGCTCCTGTGGAATGAGAGAAGCCGGTTGTTCATCTACCGTGAGAAGTTGTGCAGGAGATACGTCGACCCAAGGACCCATGAAATGGTTTGGCAGATAGTGGTTCCCAGAGCAGACATCCAAATGGTGTTGGAAGCGTACCACGATCAAGCAGGACACTTTGGCTGGAAAAAGCTGGAGACCCTGTTGAGGTGTCGGTTCTACTGGGTAGGGATGCGCAGCTCCATCGAGAAGTGGTGCCGGAACTGTGGACCCTGTGGCCTCAGACGAAAAGACTACTGTAGTCAGAAGGCACCCTTGCAGCCTATCCGGACGACTCGTCCCTTGGAGATCGTGGCATTGGATCACGTCAAGTTGTCCCCAAGCAGGTCAGGATACTCGTATGCCCTGACCATGGTGGATCATTACTCCAAATTTCTGGTGGTCGCCCCTGTCAAGGATCTGACAGCAGAGACAGCAGCAAAGACCTTCCAAGCAAGTTTCTGCAGACCACACGGATATCCAGAGCAGGTACTGACTGATCGAGGTCCAGCCTTTGAAGCTGAACTGTTTCAGGAATTCTGTCAATTGTATGGATGTAAGAAGATCAGAACAACACCATACCACCCTCAGACCAACGGCCTTTGTGAAAAGATGAATCACATTGTCATGGATTTACTGAAAACTGTACCCTGGAAGAAAGAAATCGGTGGCCAGACTTGTTACCTGACCTGGTTGACTTGTACAACCACATACCAGTAAGTTCCACCAACTGCACTCCAGCCTACCTTATGAGAGCAAGACCGGGAAGGCTGCCAATGGATTTGGAGCTGGGAGTGGTAGAACCAGAGGCTGATGACAGTGCTGAAGATTGGGACACGAATCGACAGGAACAATACAAGAGAGTACAAGCCTGCGTAGAAGACAGTCTCAACAAAGTAAGGGAAAAGCAAGAGAAGAACTATAACAAAAATGCTCCCGCTACGCCTTTTATGCTTGGAGAAATGGTGCTCAAAAGGAAAAGAAGAATGCACAAGTTGGATGATCAGTGGGAACAGGAGCCATATGTCGTGCAAAATTCCAATTTTGATAACAGAAAGGTCTGTACCATTAGCAAGGATGGAGGAAAAACGACGGCAACTGTGTCTAGAGATCATTTAAAGTTGTGTCCTGGCCCATTAAAGCTCCGTGAAGAAAACCCTGTTGTCCATCAAGAAGAGAATGCTGAAGCGGTCATACACACGGATTTGGGAGATTTACCTGCGGATTGGCCCAGATTGGGAGACGCTGTAATTATTCCTGTGCTGCAGTTTTATCAACCGCAAGAGGAGTCTCTACAACCAGTCATACCAATTGTGCCAGTTGAGCCAGTTCCAGAAGGACTTATTCCGGCAGACCCTCAACCATTAGAACCCCAAGAAGCGGACCCGCAAGAAGCAGCACCACAAGAAGTGGAATCCCCTGGTGAAGCTGGTGAAGCAGTACCGCCTCGCCCAGTCGCTAGCATGCTTGCCAGGTCCCTAGAGAGGTGGAGTCGTATCTATAGTTTGCCGTTACGCAGAACAGAAAGGTTAGACACTACTATACCTGATACTACCCCACGTAGGTCAGAACGTATCGCTAAAGGAAAACTACCTATTCGCTATCAGGAGTAATCCTAGTAAACTAGTTAGCAAGATCCAGGTAGGGTTTATTGCATCTGAAGAATTGTATAAAGTATTAATGTGATTTCTATTTATATGTCTTGAAATGTGTCTTTTCTCATGCATAGACTGCGTGGCTGTGGACTATGCCAGCCCAAAAACTTTCATGTAAATAGTTTGCACTACGGTGCATTATCTTGGTTTTACACGAAACCATTACTATCTACCTCTGAAGAAAAACCCTTATGGTGGGCCTAGAGTGAGGTCTGCAGTCAGAAGTCCTGCAGCCCACCCAGGACCCACGTGGGAGGTTTTTGGTGCGGGTCCTCCACAAGAATATTGTCTAGTAGTATGAGAATGTTTTGATGCTTTGATACTTTTGTATTTTTTCTAATGTACAAATTGTAACGTTCAAGAAGTCGTACCTCCCGGATGGGATGAGTTAAAATGTTGATGTTAATGCAAAAACAAAATGTTTTTTCTTTTTCTCTTTTACAGCCCAGGAGTGCTGTGTTTAACCAAGGGGGGATGTGTGGCCCAGCTATGTAAGGCACACATAAATCCAGGAGAATGCACAGGAAGGTAACCGCAACGCTTGATATGCATTCACTTCACTCACACTTTTAGACACACCCACCAGGGGTATAAAAGGAAGTGACACGTAGCAGAGCTCAGATTAGTCTAGAGGAGTTCAGTCAGTCAGTTTCCTGTCTCAGGACAGTGCAGTTCAGTGTCAGTCCAGTCTGGACTTGGAGGATACTGAGAGCTGATCAGCGAGCTCTGGAGAAAGCTGACATTTCCATCAAAAGCTACCAGTGCTTATGCTAAGAGCGAAAGCAGGGCGAAGGGCGCAGTGGAGAAGGACAGAGAAGTGCTTCAGGTACCAGATTACCTGCACTAATTTACCGGACACCGGAGTCCGAGGCATTGCTAGAGCTTCATGCTTAGTGATAAGAAAACCGGAGGCTTTCTGGACTACAGGTCGCAGAAGGCAGCTCAATGTGTCGATACGTAACTGGAGTCAGGAGAACAGGAGTCTAGCGGGACGCTGCAGAAATAGACTTAGTTCTACCACCGAAAAGGCTCTACCACAATGTCGGCCGGGCATTACAGCTATTGAGAAAGCTGGAGATTACAGAGTTAACTTCGCTTCACGCAAGTTTGGACTCAGATATATTTGAAGTTAAGGAGGTCTCTAACCTGCTCAGCGGTTACCCGAATGTGCATTCTCCACCCCGACCAGCTCCCCGGGATCTGCTTGAACCATCTACCAGTAAAGGTATGAAAAGAAGCTGCATTGTGTGTGACTGAATTCTTAACTACACCCTGTATCATCACCATAGACTTCCAGGGACCCGTCTCACCTGTGGGAGACTTACCACCCAGCTGCCCCATAACATCCCCTGTGAAGGTCCTTATAGCAGCGCTGGTCCAATTGATCAGATACCACAGGTGGCGTCACAAACTACCTATCCTTATAATCCCTTGTAAATATCCCCCATCGCATGACTGCCAGGGCCACGGGCCGAGTCCCGCTGCCAGTGACAACTCCCATAGAAATCGATGGGCTCGGCTCCGAGTACCCCATAGCCCTGGTAACCACAATTGTGGTGCGAGTCAGCAAGATGGGCTGGGGTTTTTCAGGAAGGTGAGAAGTGCATTGGAGCTGTACATGGGAGAGGGAATTATAGAGGGGCTGATGTGTATGTGACCCGCACCACAATTGTGGGTTACCAGGGATATGGGGTACTCGGAGCCAAGCCTGTAGATTTCTATAGGGAATGTCACTGGTAGCGTGGCTCGTTCCGTGTCCCTGGCGGTCAGGCGTTAAAGGGGGGAATATTTACAGGGGATTTAGTATATAACGGTTCGTGACGCCACCTGTAGTTGTCTGATCACTAAGACCAGCGCTGCAGTAGATCTCTGAGGGGATGTTGTGGCAGCTAGATGACGGGTCCCCCACAGGTGGGACTGGTCCCTCAAAGTCTATGGTATTAATGATGTAGGGTGCAGATAAATGAATCAGTCTCACACCATCCAGCGTCTTTCCATACCTTTTACTTGTCAGATGATAAGGCAGGTCCCAGGGAGGCTGGTCGGGTGGAGGATGTGTTTTGAGGTAACGGATGAGCAGATTATAGGCCTCCTTAACTTTCCAATACGATGAGTCCAACCTGCATAGAGCTAAGTTCACTCCGATTTCTCCAGCTAACTCCTCAGCTGTACTGCCCGGTCAGTTTTGTGGTCGGAGTCTTCCTTTAATGTGAGAGAGCTGAGTTCCTATGTTGTCCTGCATCGACTCAAGGTTCCACTCTCCCAGACTCCCAGTTACGTACCGACACTCCAAGGGCTGCTTTCTGTGACCTAAGGTCCAGTAAGACTCTGGTTTTTCTACCACTACGCCTGAAGCTGTAGTGACACTTCGGTCTCCAGTGACCGGAGAACAATGTGCAGGATAGTCCAATCCTTAAGGCACTGCTATAACTTCTTCACTGCGCCCTTCGCCCTGCTCAACTCTTAATATCAGCACTGACTAGGCTAGGATAATATTCAGTTATCCGTACTAGCCTCCACTTTTGCACTGTCTCTCTGTATTGACAGGAATCTCGTTTCTCCAATAGGCACTAGTCCTGATTCCCTCCACACTCAGGAGAAGCCTTCCGACTCCCCTGTCTGCACGCTTACAGGAGAACTCTCAGACTGCACTGTGCTACAGGACACTCCCCTATACACCCCTGCTGGGTGTGTCTGAGTGTATGTGAGTAATGTCGAGCCCTTAACCGTTACCTCTCCACTCATCCTCCTGGTATTGTGTGCCTGACATACCAGGGCTACACATTCCCCCATGGTAAAATACAGCACTCCCGGGCTGTGAAATACAAGAAGACATTTTGTTTTGTATTAACAATAAACATTAAACTCTTCCCATCCGGGAGGTAAGAATTTCTTAAACGTTGCATTCAAACATTAGACATAGAAAAATACAAAACATACTTTCCATAAATATATCATATCAACAATATTCTTGTGAAGGACCCGCACCAAACCTTCAACGTGGGTCCTGGGTGGGCTGCAGGACTTCTGGCTGCAGACCTCGCTCAGTGCCACACCACACGGGTTTTATGTTCAGAGGTAATTGTTACAGTTGGATATAGAACCACGAAAATGCATAAAGTTCAACTATATACAATATCAGTTCTGGGGCTGGCATAGTCCTCAGCCTCGAAGTCCATATTTCCACATATTTAGTAATGCACAATACCATAACAATACTTTTTACAATATTCACATAAGTAAACTTTTTCTGGGTTAAATTACATTATTTTACTAGAATTACTGTTGATATCGAATAGGTATCTTCCCTTTCGTGGTTCGCTCTGATCTACGTGGAGTAGCTTCAGGTATATTGGTCTGTGATCTACCTGCTCTGCGTATCGGCAAACTATAGAACTGTCTCAATCTTTCTATGGATCTGGCAAGTGTACTGATGGCTGGGCGGTGTGAGTCAGCTTCACCAGGGGATCCCATAGCATGGGGCGCTGCTTCTGATGGTCTTTCTTGAGATTCTGTAGGCTGGGGTGTTGCTGGAATAGGTAACTCCTGAACTGGCTCAACTGGCACCATGGGCACAACTGGAGGTAGAACTTCCTCTTGTGGCTGATAAAACTGCAACACCGGAATGATTACAGCATCTCCCAGTCTGGGCCAATCCGCAGGGAAATCTCCCAGATCCGTGTGTATGACCTCTTCTTTTCTTTCTTCTCGATTGATGACAGGGTTCTTTTCACAAGCTTTAAGGGTTCTGGACACAATTTCAAATGGTCTCTGGACACAGTGGATACTGTTCTTCCTCCGTCCTTACTGATGATACAAACTTTTCTGTTGTCATATTTGGAATCTTGTACGACGTAGGGTTCTTGTTCCCACTGGTTATCCAATTTGTGCATCTTCCTTTTTCTTTTCAAGACCACTTCTCCAGGCATCAAAGGCTTGGCAGGAGCATTCCTGTTGTAAATATCTTCCTGTTTTTCCCGTGTCTTGTTGAGACTTTCCTCTACACAGACTTGCACTCGTCTGTACTGCTCTTGCCGATTGATGTCCCAGTTTTCAACGGCGTCGTCTGCCTCCGGTTCTACCACTCCAAGTTCTAAATCCATTGGTAGTCTTCCGGGCCTTGCTCTCATAAGATAGGCTGGAGTGCAGTTAGTGGAACTTACAGGTATATGGTTATACAAGTCAACCAAATCAGGTAGTAAGTCCGGCCACCGATTTCTGTCTTCCAATGGTATAGACTTCAACAAATCAAGGACAATGTGGTTCATTTTCTCGCAAAGGCCGTTGGTTTGAGGATGGTATGGCGTTGTTCTAATTTTCTTGCACCCATACATGTGACAGAATTCCTTGAATAGGTCAGCCTCGAAAGCAGGTCCTTGATCAGTTAATACTTGCTCCGGATACCCATGCGGTCTGCAGAAGCTTGCTTGAAAGGTTCTTGCTGCCGTCACTGCTGTCTGATCCTTTACTGGAACAACCACCAGAAATCTAGAGTAATGGTCCACCATGGTCAGGGCGGATGAGTATCCAGATCTACTTGGCGACAATTTAACGTGGTCCAAGGCCACAATCTCTAAGGGACGAGTCGTCCGGATAGGCTGCAGGGGTGCCCTCTGACTACCGTAGTCCTTCCTTCTGAGACCACAGGGTCCACAGTTCCGACACCACTCTCGATGGAGCTGCGCATCCCTACCCAGTAGAACCGGCACCTCAACAGGGTCTCCAGCTTTCTCCAGCCAAAGTGTCCTGCTTGATCGTGGTATGCTTCCAACACCATTTGGACGTCTGCCTTGGGGACCACTATCTGCCAGACCATCTCATGGGTCCTGGGGTTGACATATCTCCTGCACAACTTCTCACGGTATAGGAACAACCGGCTTCTCTCGTTCCACAGGAGCTTTGCTGACATAGGTGCATCTTTTTCCAAGGAGGAACCTTCCTGTCGTAACAACTCCTTGATACGGCTGACCACTGGATCGCTGTCCTGAGTCTCTTTCCAGCTGTGATGGGGTAAGGGATTTAACGTTGCACCATACTGCTTTCTGTAGACTCGATGCTCGTGGACTACCCCATTTCGATGGAACGCAGGTAGCTCAATTTCTTCCAGGTCGTCCGATTCTTCTTCCGTGTCAGATTCATGCGGCATTCGGGACAATGCGTCAGCATTAGCATTCTTTCGGCCTGCCCGGTACTTGATGGTAAACTGGTAATTGGACAACCGAGCCATCCAACGCTGCTCCATGGCGCCCAGCTTGGCTGTTTCCAGGTGCGTTAAAGGGTTGTTGTCTGTAAACGCAGTGAACTGGTTGGAGGCCAGATAGTGCTTAAATCTTTCAGTAATGGCCCAGACCAGCGCCAGAAACTCCAGCTTGAAGCTGCTATAATTTTCCGGATTCCTCTCAGTTGGCCTGAGTTTTCTGCTGGCATATGCAATGACTTTTTCTTGGCCATTCTGCTTCTGACTGAGAACTGCTCCTAACCCTTCATTACTTGCATCGGTGTACAGCGGGAACGGTTGGCTGTAATCAGGATAGGTCAAGATCTCATCACCTGTAAGAATCTCTTTCATCTTTTGAAATGCTTCAGCCTGTTCCTTACCCCAATTAAAGGGAGGGTTTCTGCTCTTTAGGGATTGTCCCACTAGGAGGTCCTGTAAAGGGGCTGCCTTCTTCGTGTAATCTTTCACGAACCTTCTGTAGTAACCCGTTAGTCCCAGGAACTGTCGCACTTCCTTGAGGTTCTTCGGCTCCGGCCACTTCTGGATGGCAGTGACTTTCTCTGGGTCCGGCGCTACTCCTTCCGAACTGACGATGTGCCCCAAGTATTGTACCTTCTGTTTGAGTAGATGGCATTTTGAGGGTTTCAACTTCATCCCGTACCTGGACAGGGACTCAAATACTTCTGCCAGATGCTTCAGATGGTCCTCATATGTCTTGGAGTACACGATGACGTCATCTAGGTATAGCAGCACGGTTTCAAAATTGAGATGTCCCAGGCAGTTCTCCATCACTCTCTGAAATGTTCCCGGGGCACTGCTGAGCCCAAACGGCATTCTGTCGAACTCACAGAGCCCCATTGGGGTGGTGAAAGCCGTTTTCTCACGATCCTCCTCAGCCACAGCCACTTGCCAGTACCCACTAGTCAGATCGAGGGTAGAAAAGTAGTTAGCCGTTTTCAGAGCAGCTAATGATTCCTCTATACGTGGTAGCGGGTATGCATCTTTATGTGTTATGCGGTTCACCTGCCTGTAATCCACACACATTCTCAAGCTACCATCTTTTTTTCTAACCAGGACTAGAGGTGCTGCCCAGGGACTACAACTATCCCTGATTACTCCGGCTTCTTTCATATCTCGCAACATTTCTTTAGCCTTCTGATAATGGGCTGGGGGTATAGGCCTGTACCGCTCTTTGATGGGAGGATGACTGCCTGTAGGGATATGATGTTGTACTCCCTTAATTACCCCAAAATCAAGTGGATGCTTGCTAAACACTTGAGCATACTCTTGTACCACCCGTAATACCCCTTGCTTCTGGTGAGCGGGAGTGGTGTCCGTCCCAACATGGAGCTGCTGACACCATTCCGCCACCTGGGTTGCCGGGTCATTGTCCTCCGCTACTTGGCGGGAGTCTAAGGACTCAGCCGGGAGAATAGAATTATTGTCGACAGCATGTAGTTTAGCAATGGTTGCATAACGGGGTAAGTTTACCTCATCATCTCCCCAGTTGAGAAGCCGTACCGGTACTCTTCCATTCACCACTTCCACTACTCCCCTAGCAGTCATAAGTGTAGGTCTATGTTCTGAATGGTGGGGTTCTACTACAGCTTGGTAGTTCTGTCCTCTCAGACCTATGGCTGCCCTGCACCAGATTATCATTTCACTCATTGGGGTATCACAATGGGATTCGAGTCAGTGACCCGTACATTACCAATTTCGCCGTCTGTAAGCTTCGCTTGCTGCTGACACACCAGAGCCCGGATCTCTCTCTGGATCACTCCTTTCTGTCTTGGTCTGGCAATTTCAGCGAGCTGTTGGAGTAAGAACACAACTTCTCCCAGACAGTTACTGATAATGTTAGTACCCAAAATTATATTTAAACCGTTCTCTTCATTTACAGTCTTTACTACTAGAAGCCCCTGGTCTTTTAACTCCTCTCTGCCCACTTTCACATCCACACATTTTGTCCCGAGTACTTCTACAGGAAGATCATTAGAAGCATACACGGTAAAGTCAGGGCTCGGGGGTTTAAGACTGTCCATTGACCAGAACTTAGTATATAGGGCATCAGGTATTAGGGTCACCTGAGACCCAGTGTCTAACAATGCCGGAACTGCAATTCCATCTAGAATGATAGACAGGTAGGGTCGCCCACCCACATACCTGCGGTTCCAGTCTAGGGGGCCTGACGGGTCTCCTCCTGGGTGTTGGCCCTCGGACCAGGTTCTGCCCGTTTAAAGGACACTGTGGAGACATATGACCTTTCCGGTTGCAACGGTAACAGGTGATCTCCCGACGAGGAGGGTGTTGATCAGAGGTCGCTCCTGGGGGTGGCGTTGTCCTCCTTCGGGGGGGCGACGTCTTCCTTCTTCTCCGGTGCATCCACGGGACGTCTTCTGGGCAGTCAGCTAATAAAATGTTCCCTTCTTCTTCCTTCCGCAGCTGCAGGGCACTCATCACAGCAGCCAGATTTTTAGTCAGCTGGCGCACCTCTGAGCGCAGACAGTCCAATTCACTAGGGGTGTCGCCTGCGTTTTGGCTTCCGCCACTAGCGGGGAAAAGGAGGGTACTGCCGGTTCCAGAGTGACTTCGCCCTGGGGATGTTGGGTGGCCACCTCAGGTTTGCCCAGGGGTCGCAGCCCTTTTATTGCCATGTCCTTTAGGGCATCAAAGGTAGCATCAGGATGATCTAAAGACCACCAGTTTACAGTTCTGCGTTCCTCTTGGGATCTCAATCCCTGTACAAATTGCTCTTTCAGCATCTTATTTTCGTCGATAGCATTTATATTATTAATCTGCTTAAGGGCTCTCAGGGCTCCTTGTAGTCGGCAAGCGTAGTCCCTGATGCTGTCACCTGGCTGCTGCAAACAGTGGTAGAAGGCCATCCGGAGATCCGTTTCTGTGCGGTCTTCAAATATGGCATGTAGCTTAAGGAGGATCGCAGGTACCGACTCCTGATCAACGGTATCCCAAGTCTCCACTTCCCTCTCAGCAGCGCCAGTTAGCTGCCCTATCAGCACAGCAGCTTTTTGTCTCTCAGGCATGGAGTACATTTCTAGGATGCTGCATAACTTCCGCTTGAATCCTGCTAAAGTGCCTGGCTCACCGCTGTACTGGGGAAGCCATTTCGCCCCAGGCATATATGGGAGCGTTAGTGGCATGATCGGGACTACCGGACTGGGTGCTGGGCCTGCGCCCCCATCTGGCGCTACAATGCCAGGCGGTGCGGGATCGGGGCCTCCGGCTGGGGCCGCACTGTCGGCCGGTTGTTGTGACATCTTAGCGCCCCCTTGGTTAAACGGAGCCTACCGGTTTCAGAAGCTGCTATTTCACAGGCACAGCAGTGGGAACAGGACCTTCGTCGCAGGCGCTCTGATGTCAGAGCGTCCACTTCCTGCCGCAGGACCTGCCGCTGAGTCAGAGCCGGGGGCGTGTCCAAGACTTTGCGCGCTCTTTCAGGTACGCCCACCTTCTTCTCCAGCGCCTTAGAGCGCGAATATGGCGGCAAATATGGCGGTATTTGGCGCCAAACAATAGCAACAGTCTTTTTCACCAAAACACACAGGCACACAGGGCTCGCAATGCTGCAAGTTTCGGATCCTGTTCGTGACGCCAAGTTGGGTGACCCGCACCACAATTGTGGGTTACCAGGGATATGGGGTACTCGGAGCCGAGCCTGTAGATTTCTATAGGGAATGTCACTGGTAGCGTGGCTCGTTCCGTGTCCCTTGGCGGTCCAAAGGGTGGTTTAGGTGGGGAAGGTTTTTACAGGGATTTAGTCTTAACGTTTTCGATGACGTCCACCTGTAGAGTTAGTCACTAGATCACCCCAGCTAGATCCTCTAGGTGTTGCGGTCAGTTAGTGCGGGTCCCAATGTGGGACTGGTTCCTACTGTTGTCCTGCATCGACTCAAGGTTCCACTCTCCCAGACTCCAGTTACGTACCGACACTCCAAGGGCTGCTTTCTGTGACCTAAGGTCCAGTAAGACTCTGGTTTTTCTACCACTACGCCTGAAGCTGTAGTGACACTTCGGTCTCCAGTGACCGGAGAACAATGTGCAGGATAGTCCAATCCTTAAGGCACTGCTATAACTTCTTCACTGCGCCCTTCGCCCTGCTCAACTCTTAATATCAGCACTGACTAGGCTAGGATAATATTCAGTTATCCGTACTAGCCTCCACTTTTGCACTGTCTCTCTGTATTGACAGGAATCTCGTTTCTCCAACAGGCACTAGTCCTGATTCCCTCCACACTCAGGAGAAGCCTTCCGACTCCCCTGTCTGCACGCTTACAGGAGAACTCTCAGACTGCACTGTGCTACAGGACACTCCCCTATACACCCCTGCTGGGTGTGTCTGAGTGTATGTGAGTAATGTCGAGCCCTTAACCGTTACCTCTCCACTCATCCTCCTGGTATTGTGTGCCTGACATACCAGGGCTACACATATGAGTCGTGATGGAGGGGGAAGGGGCGTTGAGTGTGGATGGCAAGGGAACACAGGAGGATAGAAATAAAGCAAATGGCTAAAAGGGAGAGCAAAGTGTGGGTTACCTGACTCCTGGCCTGACTAACTGCCATGGAATAACTGCTTTTTAACTACCATATAACTACTATAATACTGCTTCTATGTACAAGAATATAACTACTATAATACTGCCCCCTATGTACAAGAATATAACTCCTATAATACTGACCCTATGTACAAGAATATAACTACTATAATGTTGCCCTTATGTACAGGAATATAACTATTGTACTGCCCCATATCCAGCTGAGCAAAAATGATATACTGTATAGGTTTGTTGGAAAAGATTCAGTATAAATTGTATTTTATTAATTGAAATCCCAGGCGATTGTATGTATGAGTTAAGTGAGTGGTGTTGCACAGCTTCTGAATCCACACCTTTGCAGTAGAAAACTTCACAGAGCAGGCTTCATGGGATAACAAGCTTTTACTTCTTACAACATGAGGTAAAAAGAAAATGCACAGTCATTTCAGCATTGCATCAGGAAACAGGAACAAAACGAAAGTGAAACTACAAGTGAGACTATTTCTTATACAATACATTAAACAGAAGGAAATGTTACACAACATCGCCATCTATTGTCAAGTCAGCATAAAGTCCACCTTTTACTTATAATAAGTCTTAATCTGTAGCATATGCCAACAAGTGGTCCTACTCAGTGATTGACAGTTATCTCTGCATGCACAGTTTTACAGAGAAGACAGTGTTTAGGACCGCCCACCGGGCTCATGTACATACAAACAGTGGAGATTTCAAAGCATAAACTTCAAAGTTTACTGAAACTTTTCCATCCAAATTATATATCAATTTGATCACCTCTTTCCGCTTTATAAGGCTAGTTTCACATTTGTGTCGTTGTTTTGCTCAGCGCATCGTGCGCAATTAAAAACGTGTGCAAAGACGCATACAAGCGCTTCCAAGCGCATGGTTTTTTTAATGCATCAATGTACGCATAACAACAAAAAAAGTAGCATTTGCATGCGTTATCAAGCATTTTTGCATGCGTTTGCGTTTTTTAGGCGCATGCTTTCTCAAAGTGTCATATTTCCACAGGAGGAAAATCCTTGAAACAGACTCCACCAATGGGACACCAGTGGGCGCATGGGCAAACCCAGGATCAAAACTGGGGGGGCAAGCCATGATCATTCAGGTTGTAAAATTTTAGAACAAAAAAGATGAATGAAACTGCTCCATACCTGTATATATATCATCACCAGTCCACTAAGCCCAGCACCTTTATATACAGCATCACCAGCCCCAGCCCACTAAGCCCAGCACCATCTGTATATATCATCACCAGTCCACTGAGCCCAGCACCACCTGTATATATCATCACCAGCCCACTGAGCCCAGCACCACCTGTATATACCATCACCAGCCCACTGAGCTCAGCACCACCTATATATATCATCACCAGCCCACTGAGCCCAGCACCACCTGTATATATCATCATCAGCCCACTGAGCCCAGCACCACCTGTATATATCACCAGCCCACTGAGCCCAGCACCTCCTGTATATATCATCACCAGCCCACTGAGCCCAGCACCTGTATAATACATCACCAGGCCACTGAGCCCAGCACCGGTATATATCACCAGCCCACTGAGCCCAGCACCACCTGTATATATCATCACCAGCCCACTGAGCCCAGCACCACCTGTATATACCATCACCAGCCCACTGAGCTCAGCACCACCTATATATATCATCACCAGCCCACTGAGCCCAGCACCACCTGTATATATCATCATCAGCCCACTGAGCCCAGCACCACCTGTATATATCACCAGCCCACTGAGCCCAGCACCACCTGTATATATCATCACCAGCCCTCTGAGCCCATCACCAGCTGTATATATCATCACCAGCCCACTGAGCCCAGCACCTCCTGTATATATCATCACCAGCCCACTGAGCCCAGCACCTGTATAATACATCACCAGGCCACTGAGCCCAGCACCGGTATATATCACCAGCCCACTGAGCCCAGCACCACCTGTATATATCACGAGCCCACTGAGCCCAGCACCACCTGTATATATCACCAGCCCACTGAGCCCAGCACCACCTGTATATATCATCACCAGCCCACTGAGCCCAGCACCTCCTGTATATATCATCACCAGCCCACTGAGCCCAGCACCTGTATAATACATCACCAGGCCACTGAGCCCAGCACCTGTATATATCACCAGCCCACTGAGCCCAGCACCACCTGTATATATCATCACCAGCCCACTGAGCCCAGCACCACCTCTATATATCATCACCAGGTCCAGCCCACTGAGCCCAGCACCACCTGTATATACATCAGCCCAGCCAGCCCCAACCCCTGTATATACATCAGCCCAGCCCCTGTATATACATCAGCCCAGCCACAGCCCCTGTATACACATCAGCCCAGCCAGCCCCTGTATACATCAGCCCAGCCAGCCCCGTATACATCAGCCCAGCCAGCCCCTGTGTACATCAGCCACAGCCAGCCCCCATCCCCTGTATACACATTAGCCCAGTCAGCCCCCGTATACATAAGCCCAAGCCAGCCCCGTATACGTCAGCCCAGCCACAGCCAGCCCCTGTATATACATCAGCCCAGTCAGCCCCTGTATATACATCAGCCACAGCCAGCCCCAGCCCCTGTATACCTCAGACACAGCCAGACCCTGTATACATCAGCCAGCCCCTGTATACATCAGCCAGCCACCAACCCTGTATACACCAGCCAGCCCCCAGCACCTGTATATACATCAGCCAGCCCCCAGCACCTGTATATACATCAGCCAGCCCCTGTATACATCAACCACAGCCAGCCCCTGTATACATCAACCAGCCCCTGTATACATCAGCCAGCCCCTGTATACATCAGCCAGCCCCTGTATACATCATCCACAGCCAGCCCCTGTATACATCAGCCCAGCCCATGCCCCATCAGCACCTGTCCTGACTCCTGACACTCTAGGCTCCTCCAGATGCCTGAATTGAGAGAAAGTCACCGACCCGGTACGTTCAGGTTCAACGGGCGCGCTGCAGCCAGGGGCGGGAGACGGGGAGAGCAGAGCGCTCTCTCTCTCTGCCCGCAAAGAACGTCCTGACGTTCAACATCAGGCGTTCTTATTAACCCCCTATGTACAGGGCACCTGGGTTACTGCGCGCATCTGTAAATCCGCCGTGCCCAAAGATTTAAAGGGCCGGCGGCAGGAAAAACAGGTGACCAGACCTCATGGTAGGTGCACGGCGCGCCACTGCTTCTAGGGGGGGCAGCTGCTCCCCCCTGCCCCATGGTGGGTACACCCATGAGTGGGCGAGTAATAATAAAGAGAGAACTCGGCACTCAACTTAACTAAAAGGGTAAATATTTATTGTAGTCCACGGTAGTGAAACGTTTCGGTCCTAAATTTCGGACCTTCATCAGACACATTAAGTACCGGGAGAGGGTAGAAATACCCAATTCAAAGGTAAGCAGTAGATACTGGTGGGATCAGGTAGATCTCCAAAGTAAGCCCTGATGTAGGGGTTAAAGGTGAGTATCTGGGTGAGAGTTGGACTACAATAAATATTTACCCTTTTCGTTAAGTTGAGTGCCGAGTTCTCTCTTTATTATTTTCACGGTGTAGGAACCTACTCTAGCACCTTTCAGGCTGTGCGCACGATTTATCTTTCTACATGAGTGGGCGAGTGTCATGGGACTTTTTTATATAGACCCTGTTACAGCTGCATTCTTCAGATTTTGCTGCTGTTTCCTGTGTCACCATGGATCTGCGTTGGGAGAGTTTTCGCTTCAAGTTGGATCTGGACATCGCGCTGTTTCTGGCTTTTGCATTTGCCTGCCAGCAACAAAGGGAGAGAGAGACAGCGAAGACGGCAGCGGCGGCGTTTTTGGAGATGTCCGATTATTGAAGTCCGGGAGAGCCGTGGAGCGTACCACAGTGTGTGTACGGCGCTGTGTGTGTAGGCGGCGAAAGACACAATTAAACCAAACAGTTGGGGAAAAGAAAAATAACATTTATTTTTAGACTACACTATGTTCCAAATTATTATGCAAATGATATTTTTCTCTGATTTTCCTAATTGGTCGGTGCAAATGACAGTCAGTCTAATAAAAGTCATCACCTATTAGAGTATACATCGAATTTTATTGAAGAAACCTCCCAATGATAACAGTATAATCTCCAAAATGGAAAAAAACTCAAAATGCACTGTTCCAAATTATTAGGCACAGTAGAATTTCTGAACATTTGATCTGTTTTAAAGAACTGAAAATGCTCATTTGTGGATTTTGCAACATTATGAGGTCACATTCACTGAACAAAAAAGATACTCAACTCCAAAACATCCTAACAGGCCAAGTTACATGTTAACATAGGAACCCTTCTTTGATATCACCTTCACAATTCTTTCATCCATTGAACTTGTGAGTTTTCAGAGGGTTTCTTCTTGTATTTCTTTGCATTAAGCCTCCCAGAGCTGATGTTTTGAAGTGAACTGTCTCCCACCCTCATAGATATTTTGCTTGATGATACTCCAAAGGGTTGAGGTCAGGGGAAGATGCTGGCCACTCCATGAGTTTACCGTATTTTTCAGACTATAAGACGCACCGGACCATAAGACGCACCCCAAATTTTCAGAAGGAAAATTGAGAAAAAAAAAATAATGTGTCAAATGGGGGTCCGTCTTACAGTCCCAATTTAGCTTACCACTGTGTGGGGTGGTTGGGCACTGTGGGGTGGCTGTGTTATGTGGGGTGGCTGTGTTCTGTGGGGTGGTTGGGCACTGTGGGGTGGCTGTGTTATGTGGGGTGGCTGTGTTCTGTGGGGTTGTTGGGCACTGTGGGGTGGCCAGGGTGGCCATATACTTACAAATCCGGTGGCGGCGGCGCTCCCAATGAAGCTTCCCTGCGGTGCGGTGGTGGTGTCCGGGCAGCATTGGGCTGCTGGGCTGTGTGGGGGGCTCCGCCGGCATCTCGTCCCAGCCGGAAAGCCCCCCGCAGCTGCGACGTGGTGCCAGGCTGAAGGCCTCCAGGGGCCTCCGGTGTGCGGTCCCGATGCAGAGTGTGGTGCGGTGGTGGTGTCCGGGCAGCTGCGGGCCTCTGGGCTGCGTGGGACTCCGCCGGCATCATGTCCCAGCCGGAAACCCCCCAGCAGCTGCGATGCGGTGCCGGCATGAGGAATGGCCGCCTGGGGCCTCCGGCAAGATGGCCGCCGCATACTCTCGTTCAAATCTTGGCAACGAGATCTTGTCCTGAGATCTCGGGAGACGAGATCTCGGGAAGAGATCTCGTTGCCGAGATTTGAACGAGAGTATGCGGCGGCCATCTTGCCGGAGGCCCCAGGCGGCATGGGCGTACCCAGGATCAAAACTGGGGGGGGCAAGCCAATGTCGCATCTTATACAGGTTACATCATATACACTGTACATTATCCTGCATATTAGGTATGGAGCATTAGAACTGTTGTATATTGTATAATACAGCAGTGTATGCGACACTACGCTGTATATACCATATATTATACATGGCAGTCACGCTCATGTCAGGAGCGGTACCAGCAAGTCCGAGGATTGCAATGCGATCCTTGCATGAGTTATACGGCCGTCTGTCTATGCCCTTGTTATAATAATACTGAAATATTAATCTATTATTAAAGTATTAAGGAGCTCACAAGTAAAAAAAAAAAAGCCCCCTACCTCCCCTGTCCCCCACCCACACCCCAACAGCCCATTGTCTCACATGCACCCCTTAGTGTTCTGTCCCACTGACCCCAAAATACCCCCATCCTCTCACATGCACCCCTCAGTGCTCTGTTGCCCCTCCCCACAATACCCCCATCCTCTCACAGTAAACCCCCAGTGCCCTAGCCCCACAATACCCCATCCTCTTACATTCAACCCCAGTGACCTGTCCACCCTCCCTCACAATACCCCATCCTCTCACATCAACCCCTGTGCGCCAGCCCCCACAATATCCCCATCCTCTCATTCACCAACCAGTGCCCTGTATCCCCTCCCCCACAATACCCCATCCTCTCACATTCACTCTCTGTGCCCTGTTGCCCCCCCACTTCAGCCCCCACAATACCCCCATCATCTCACATTAACCCCCCCAGTGCCCTAGCCCCCACAATACCCCATCCTCTCACATTAACCCCCCAGTGCCCTAGCCCCACAATACCCCATCCTCTTACATTCACCCCCCAGTGTCCTAGCCCCCACAATACCCCCTTCCTCTTACATTCTCCCCAGTGCCCTGTACCCCTCCCCCACAATACCCCATCTTCTCACATTAACCCCCAGTGTCCTAGCCCCCACAATACCCCCTTCCTCTTACATTCTCCCCAGTGCCCTGTAGTCCTCCCCCACTGTATCCCCATCCTCTCACATTCCCCCACAGTGACCATGACATGTGTTATGATTTGGTAGCTGAGGAGAGCAGGCAAAAAAGGCAATACACCAGAGAGGTTGGAATCTACTGGATTGCAGTACCCTGACCAACCACCACAACTAAAGGCAGCCGTGGAGCGTACCCACGTTGGTCCTAGACGCCTCGTCACAGCCTGAGAAGCTAACTACACCTAAAGATAGAAAGAGGAAAACTATCTGCCCCGGAGCAGATCCCCAAAGAACATAGGAAGCCCCCAAACATGTAATGGCGGTTAGACAAGAGGAAATACAGACATAGACAGAAAATAGTATGAGCAAACGTTGGGGCCCAATCTTCCTAGAAATAAAAGGATAGGAAGGACACTTACTGCAATCTAAAAAACCCTAAAAAAATACCAACTCACTAATTGCAAAAACACCTGAGATCACCCGACCTCTACCACCTAAATTAGTTCTCTGGTGTAATAAAACTAAGCAGCAGCCACTGAAAAAACTGGAAAAGGCAAATGAACAAATAACAGTGGCTCAGATAAACTGAGAGGAGCACAAGCCCCCGGAGGGGACCTGGCTGACCTCCACAGAAGTGCAGGACAAAATGCAAAAAGCAAGCACAAAAAATAAAAGCAGAAAATATCTTATCTGTTAGCAGAAGATGCAGGCAAGACACAGCAAGCTTCCAAGTGAACCAGGAACCAAAGTTGAGACAAGAACAATTGATCACCGGCAACCCTGATGGGAGGGAACCTCCCTTATATAAGACCAGTCTGTAACACCTGATTGCCAATCTTCACAATCTTCATTGAATAGTTCAGTACTGTTTGTAACCGCCAGAGGGAGCTTCTGCTCAGAATTCATTTCTAACACATTCACAACAGACATGCCTGAGCAGAATGAATTTAATAAATTCCATCCCCTCTTACCATGAAGCTTGCAGGCAGTGGCTGAGGCAGGAGCAGGAAGTGTCCAGTGTGTATGCACACAGAGGGCACTAGGACCCAGTGTGGCTGAGACAACCAGAGCCTGCAAGGCAGAAAGTGAAACTACAGCTGCTGCAGACAGGAAGGAAGGAAGAAGCTCCTCTGGTGAGACAGCAGCTCCGTGCACTGCGCACACACAGACAGGCACTGCAACCTGTGGCAGAGGGAGCCGGCATTGTGCTGCTCTCTCCGCTATCTTTCATTGTGTGCCCCTGCTTCTAGGGAGGGGCAGCTGCCCCACGGTGGGTACGCCCGTGCCAGGCGGCCATTCCTCATGCCGGCACCGCGTCGCAGCTGCGGGGTGCTTTCCGGCTGGGACGAGATGCCGGCGGAGACCCCCATGCAGCCCAGAGGCCCGCTGCTGCCCGGACACAACCACCGCATCGCAGCGAAACTGCATTGGGAGCGCCGCCGCCACTGGACTTTCCGGTATGTTGCAACCATAAGACGCACCCCCATTTTCCCCCAAAATTTTTTGGGAAAAAAGTGCGTCTTATGGTCAAAAAAATACGGTATCTCCTTTTATGCCCATAGCAGCCAATGACTCCGAGGTATTCTTTGCAGCATGAGATGGTGCATTGTCATGCATGAAGATGATTTTGCTCCTGAAGGCACGTTTCTGCTTTTTATACCATGGAAGAAAGTTGTCAGTCAGAAACTCTACATACTTTGCAGAGGTCATTTTCACACCTTCAGGAACCTTAAAGGGCCCTACCAGCTGTTTCTCTATGATTCCGGCCCAAAACATGACTCCTCCACCTCCTTGATTACGTCGCAGCCTTGTTGGGACATGGTGGCCAACCACCAACCATCCACTAGTCCATCCATCTGGACCATCCAGGGTTGCTCAACACTCATCAGTAAACAAGACTGTTTGAAAATTAGTCTTCATGTATGTCTGGGCCCACTGCAACCGTTTCTGCTTGTGAGCACTGTTTGGGGGTGGCCGAATCGTAGGTTTATGCACCACAGCAAGCCTTTGAAGGATCCCACACCTTGTGGTTCGAGGGACTCCAGAGGCACCAGCAGCTTCAAATATCTGTTTGCTGGTTTGTAATGGCTTTTTAGCAGCTGTTCTCTTAATCCGATCAACTTGCCTGGCAGAAACCTTCCTCATTCTGCCTTTATCAGCACGAACACGTCTGTGCTCAGAATCAGCCACAAATCTCTTAACAGTATAATGATCACGCTTAAGTTTTCGGGAAATATGTAATGTTTTCATCCCTTGACCAAGGCATTGCACTATTTGATGCTTTTCAGCAGCAGAGAGATCCTTTTTCTTTCCCATTTTACTTGAAAACTCTGGCCTGCTTAATAGTGTGGAACATCCAGTTTCAGCTGCAGATGAAGGAAGGGAGACACACTATAACTAGTGGGTAGGCGGAGCCCCAGATAGGATCAATACCTCAGATTAGAAAGCGTGTTGACCGGCCCCTCCAGCTCGGGCTCCTCCTACTCAGGTCTTCAGTCTAGAATTTGAGGTCTCAGAGGATGGTCGCTGCTGGAAGCAGCTCCTCAGAAGATTTTTTTATTTTATTCGGACAAGAGACTTGGATCACCAGAGTGGTCTAGAGGTCTCAGGGGTCTCAGCGCTGCTGGACCCCAACCTCTCCCTTGGCGGATCTGTATTACCCTAATGGTGGTCCCTGAGAACCCTGCCGGCCCGGGGGGATGAGGATGGCTTCCCTGGCGGGGGCGCAAACCGCGCACAGGGGTCACTGCGTCCCCCGCCCTGGTGGGAAGCATGGGCATAGCGCCAGAAACCCCTGAGGGTCCCTGTGGCGCTCGGCTGGTGAGTACCTCACATTTTTACCTCACATTTTTATTAAAGTGTGTGTGAGTGCTTTCAGCGGCTGTTGCGGCAGCCGCTGTTACTTGTGAAATACATGTTTTGGTGACTGTATTCTGTCCGCAGGCAGATGCCTGCAGGACAGGGGGGAGCAGAGAGCGAAGGAGTTTGCGCTCTTTTTTTGAGCCGGCGGGGGGTGTGGCTTCACGCTCCCGGGCTTTCTGTCACAGAAGCGCGCGATTAGGCGCTTCTCTTCAGATTCCTCTCAGCGCGGCGGCCATTACAAAAAGGCTCCACGGGCTCCTTCCTGCTCCGCTCCTCCCGTATTACATTTACATCACCGCGACCAGCTGGGTGAGTGATAACGCTTTCACCCCCACAGCGCAGAACCTATCTGTAGAGAAAATACAGATAGCGTTATCTTGCAGCTGCGGTCTTATATAGAGACCTTATTTTGCCATGGGACTCGAACACCCCTTCTATTAATAAGGGAGTAGTGGGGAGTCGGCGATATTAACCCCTTTTAAAGGGTTAACCTTTTCAGCAGCCGCACAGGTTCTATCACAGTTTGGGGTCAGAACTTGTAAGAGTTAATTATAATGCTGAATATTCAGCTGATACAGCTGGGGTAGCTCTCTCACTAAGGGCTTTAACCCTTCAGCGTGCTTGCTGCGTCCGCTTGAGAAGCCACACTTTTTTCATAGTTGCTGACAGGCTTTGACCTGCCTTATACTGTGTGAGGGCATGTCGGAACAGGGTCCAGAAGGTGTGGACCGTGTGCCAAATCTGCTTCAGAATCAGTCATGCGAGTCTGATACGCAGGCCTCGACGTCAAGCGCAGCAGTTGGAGGTCACAGCGATGCCAAATTGGATGCCATCGCTCGCTCTATTGATGGCCTTTCTGACCTTTTAGGTCATTGGGTGTCAGCTACATCCTCTCATGGAAGGAAGCGACACAGGCCGGTTTCATCATTTCCACGTAGCGAATCAGACCTCTCTGATATGGAATGCGGTCAGGGTTCCCCTTCAAATTCAGATGGGGAGTTATCCGGTTGGATAAGGATCGGCAGGGACATTCTGTCTCTTTAGACCGAACAGAGGCTTTTATTGAAGCCATGAGGGAGGCGTTACAGTTGCCGGAGGAGGTAACTACACGTCCTGGTAAGTCACCTCGGAAGTACCAAGAGTACCGTAAGTCACGAGCGACATTGCCAGCTCTGGATGAGCTTAATGAAGTAGTGGAGAAGGAACGCCTGTGTCCAGATAAACGTTTTCAAGGAACACGTTTTTTTGAGGCACTATATCCGTGTTCTACGGAGTTGACGGATAATTGGATTTCTTCTCCTGAAGTGGATGTTCCTTTATCCCAGCTTAGTAAATCCTCATTGCTCCCTGTTAAAGGGAAGGCAAGTCTGCAGGACCCGCTAGACAGAAAAACGGAGATGGCAGCGAAATCCAACTACGAGGCCTCGGGTCATGGATTCAAAGCGGTGCTAGGATCCATGTGTGCTTGTAGGGCTTCCCTGTGCTGGTTGGACCGTATACGAACGGCGTTGCAAAATGGATCTCCGTTATCCGAGATAGATGGACTTCTCGGTTTATTGGAGACTGCAGTTTCTTATAGCTATGATGCAGGTCTGGATACTGCATCTCTGTTGTCCAGGGCGCAAGCTTCGGCGGTCACAGTCAGAAGAGCACTGTGGCTTAGACAGTGGACTGGGGACGCAGTGTCAAAACAAGGTTTGCTGTCTCTAGTCTACAAAGGTAGTCAGCTTTTTGGATCTGATCTCTCAGAGCTGATTGCCAAAGCAAAGACGAAAGAAGCAGCCTTACCACAGCGAAGGGCTATGGCTTCTGCGCCTGGCAGGACTGGTGCCGGTGGTGGCCGGCGATCCTTTCGTTCCAAGGGACGATTCGGTCAGTCCTCTTGGGGATCGGGTCGTCCCTCTTTTTTGGGAAAAAAAGTTCACTCAGAAATCCCGTACTCCCTGGAAATCAAGTTTCCGTCAAGACAAGCGGGAGACTGACAAGAAGCCCGCCAAGGCGGACTGACGCCAGGTTTTCATTCGAGGGCTCTCGAGTGGGGGGTCGCCTGCTCCAATTCAAAGTGACTTGGGTTTCCCACGTTCCGTACACCTGGGTAACGCGGGTCGTGTCGGCAGGCTATTTCATACAGTTTTCGTCTCGACCCCCGGACAGGTTTTGCCAGTCTCGCACACCGTCAGAGCCCGAGTTAATTACCGCTCTGCTGCGAGAGGTCGACTCCCTTCTGCAGAAGGGTGTGGTAATACCGGTTCCGCCGGAGGACCGAGGAAGAGGATTTTATTCCAATCTTTTTGTGGTTCTCAAAAAGGAGGACAAATTTCGTCCTATTCTGGATCTCAAAAGATTGAATCGGCATGTCCACACCCAAAAATTCCGCATGGAGTCACTTCGCTCCGTGGTGGCGGCCCTGTCGCAGAACGATTTTTTGGTGTCAATCGACATTCGCGACGCTTATTTGCATGTTCCTGTCAGAAGGGCTCATCAGCGCTTCCTTCGTTTTGCCATTAGTCAGGACCATTACCAGTTTGTGGCTCTGCCATTCGGCTTGGCCTCGGCGCCCAGAGTTTTTACAAAAATTCTGGCGCCTCTCATGGCAATTCTTCGAAGACAGGGGGTTGCGATTTTTCCCTACCTGGACGATCTTTTGATTGTGGCATCCTCAAAGGAGGAGGCGGTGATGGCTCGCAACCTATCCCTTCAGCTCCTGGAGGATTTCGGGTGGCTGGTCAATTGGGAGAAGTCGTCTCTGGAGTCGTCTCAGTCAATCCTGTTTTTAGGGATGCATTTCGACACGGTACGGGCAGTGGTGTCCCTACCCCCAGACAAGCGGACATGTCTACTTCGACATGTACAGACTATGAAGTCTTCGACAGCAATGTCCCTTCGGAAGTGTATGCACCTCCTGGGTTTGATGGTGGCGTCCATGGAGGCACTTCCGTTTGCCCAGTTTCATTCCAGGGCCCTCCAGAGGCTCATTCTGAGTCGTTGGGATCGATCGCAGGCTTCACTGGATTGCAGCGTCATCATCTCTCACAGGGTACGGGAATCCCTAGAATGGTGGTTACGTCCAGAAGCGTTATCCCTGGGGAAATCTTTCCTCCCTCCGAAGTGGTCGGTCATAACCACCGATGCCAGCCTGACGGGCTGGGGGGGTGTCTGGAACGATCTTTGGATCCAGGGAGTATGGTCATCGGAAGAGTCTATTCTACCGATCAATATCTTGGAATTGAGGGCAATTTTTCTTTGCCTCCAACACTGGACGGTCCCTTTGAGCGGTCTGCCAGTCCGAGTGCAGACAGACAACGCGACGGCGGTCGCGTATATCAATCACCAAGGCGGGACGAGGAGTTCCAGGCTCATGATGGAGGTGTCTCGGATCCTGCTATGGGCCGAGACCAGGGTTCCAGCCATCTCTGCGATCCACATTCCAGGAGTCCAGAATACCACGGCGGACTTTCTCAGTCGCGAGAAGATGGATCCTGGAGAATGGAGTCTCCATCCGGAAATGTTTGCACTACTGTGCTCCCGTTGGGGAACCCCCCAAGTGGATTTGATGGCATCCAGGTTCAATGCCAAACTACCAACCTTCATATCCAGGTACAAGGACCCGAAGGCGGTGGCGGTGGATGCTCTGGTAGCTCCGTGGGACCATTTCGAGCTGGTCTATGTGTTTCCACCAATTTCCTTACTTCCTCTGGTGCTGCGTCGGATCAGACTGGAGAGAATTCCGGCTATGCTGATAGCCCCGGATTGGCCAAGGAGGTCGTGGTTCTCCAAAATACTCTATAAACACTGGCGCTATACAAAATACAAGATGAATATGAGCAGCTAAGTGGTGTATTAATTGTACTGGTACCTGGGAAGCTGCAGGTGGTTACAAAGTGGGCTCTTTGCTGACCCACCAAAAAATCCCGCTGAATAATAAATAGATAAATAAATAAAACCACGCGCTATACCCAAAAACACTAGACAATATAAATAAAATGAAAAAATATAGAATACAAAATGCTGGACTCACTGTAGTTGCTGAGTTTACAGAAGAAAAAAAAATTCAAAAATAATGTTCTTTCCCAAATTCATGTGGTGATGATGGAAAAAGTATATATAAAAATGTGCACGGGATCTAAATAAATAAAGGATATATAAATGTAAATAATGGACTGAAAATATGCATGATTACATAGCCAAGTACATGAATGCAGTTAAGCTGGTACTTACAAAAATATAAAGATGTTGTATTAAATTGGTGACCAAATACCAGATGGTACTGAGATAGATATATTCTAGATCCAAAATGAGTTCACGGTAAGCTTCTGCTCAAATCCTTTTACTAGAAAGGGTTATTGAATAATTGTAAATAAATATTGATATAAATATTGCACATAGAAAATTTACATGTGATTGCTGTACTTACAATACACATAAATGATGTAGTATGTCCGTAAGAGGAGCCAAAAAATGCTGAGTGTCGGTGAGCATTGAATAGAATTGAGCTGCAATTAGCAATGTTACCGTAGCTTCCAGATTTGCTGCAATGAGCAATAGTGGTAATGTCTGCCCAAAAGATCACTAAAAAAAGGCTTTGTACATTTACTCTAATATAGTACTCACTGTGTGTAATAGGTCAGGATGGACTGCGGGAAATACCGCTTGACAGATGGATAGGTGAGTATATAGCTCACCGTAATACTCACTACGAAGAAGCGTGGTTTAGGAGAAAAAGTCGACACACACTCGGCATGCTCGGGCCGGAAGCAACGCCTGAGGTAGCGACGATGAGGGGTGGATCGATGTAGTGACGTCACAGATCTGCTTCGCCTGTGTGGAAATGCAGGTGTGCAGGGGGCTTGAATGTACTGACGCGTTTCAAGGGAACACTGTCCCTCTTCCTCAGAGCAAAAGCTCGCTGCACTACCTGACTCCTATATATAGAAGAATGTAAATTAGGCTCCTTTGCATATTACAAATTAGATGTGAATAAATAAATGTTGGATATTGAGAAAATAGTTGAACCCACAATGGTTTTGCTATTATATGTGCATCCATATGGCAATAAAAACTATAAAATATATATATATTAAATGTATGAGAATGTTTGTTGTTTGTGCAAAAACATGGAAGATTAAGAATAAAAAATTAAAAATTAAAAATCTTTATTTTATTTTATTTAAAACACAAGGGAGAGGGGGAGGGGGAAAGAGGAAAAAAAGGGAAGAGGAGGGCCAAGAAAAAAATATGAAAATATAAAAATGTGTGTATATGATTACAAGACAAAAAACAAATAAAAATGCATATATATTGCATATCAAATATTAAATATTGCCCTGCAATAGGGTATCATCCAAATAAGCCCGTTAATGGTGAACTTGTACAGGAAATGGACGGTGCATGCATGCATGTGCTATTATACCCACACACGCATGCATACACTGATAATATATACATTGGCTATTTAGATGAATTAAAAGCATAAAGTTCGATTTCTTGGTTAAGGCCCTTTGGGACCAGTGTGTCAAGGGTGAAAATCCATTGCGACTCCACCCTTGACATATGTTTGATATAGTCGCCACCTCTGCGATTTTTAGGAACTAATGCAATGCCACAGAATTTTATATCTAAACAATTTTTATTATGTTTTTCTAAAAAATGGCGTGACAGAGGATGACCTAGGAAACCCTTTGAAATATTAGTGAAATGTTCCTTGATACGTATTTTGAGGCTCCTTTTTGTACGTCCCACATACAGTTTGTTACAGGGACACTTTAAAACATGTATAACTCCTTTTGACTCACATGTGATTTTAGACTTAATATCGAATACAGTTGTTCCATTTGTGTCCATAAAAGTGGACTGAATATTATTATTGTTTTTAGTATGGGTACATCCGTAGCATTTTCTGCAGGGTAAAAATCCAGTGGCATGCATGACCGGTTGTTGTTCTAATTTTGCAATATTCAATGGCTTCGTAGTAGGGGCAAGTAAAAGACCTAGGTTTTTGGCCTTTGTGTATACGAACCTAGGACGATTCGGCAATAGATTGCCTATGTATTTATCGCCTTGTAGTATAACCCAATGTTTTTTAATTATATTTTGGAATTTCATATAATTTGAATGGAATTGAGTTACAATGGGTACTTGTGCTATCTGTTGTTCAGTACTCAATGGAGTTGGAACTTCCCTATCCTTGTATATAATTATATCCCTATTTATATTGGCAACCTCCTGTTTTGATACATTTATTGCAGAAGCATTATATCCCTTTGCTATAAATTCAGCAGAAAGTCGATCCGTTTCTGCATGGTAATCCCGCATATTAGTGCAATTGCGCCTAATACGCATAAACTGGCCCCTTGGGATATTCGTGAGCCAAATAGGTAAATGACAACTGGACATGTGAATAAAGCTGTTTGAATCGACCTCTTTATGAAAACATTTAGTGGCAATTTATTATTATCTGTATAAATGGTAAGATCTAGAAAATTAACACTGCTTCTGCTTATGGTTGGTGTAAACTCCAAACCATAGGTGTTATTATTTAAATTCGAAATAAATAGATCAAGGTCTGATGGGGACCCTCCCCATATAAACAAAATATCGTCGATGAAACGACGCCACATTATTAAACCATCCAGTAATTTATTATGCTGGTAAATATATTCATGTTCCCATTTGCCCACATAAATGTTGGCAAAACTTGGCGCAAACCGCGTGCCCATGGCGGTGCCATGTATTTGCAGGTAATGTTGGTGTTCATATTTAAAATAGTTGTGATTCAATATGAATTTAATACCCTTTAAGATAAATTGAATTTATCTATCCCTTCAGCTCCTGGAGGATTTCGGGTGGCTGGTCAATTGGGAGAAGTCGTCTCTGGAGTCGTCTCAGTCAATCCTGTTTTAGGGATGCATTTCGACACGGTACGGGCAGTGGTGTCCCTACCCCCAGACAAGCGGACATGTCTACTTCGACATGTACAGACTATGAAGTCTTCGACAGCAATGTCCCTTCGGAAGTGTATGCACCTCCTGGGTTTGATGGTGGCGTCCATGGAGGCACTTCCGTTTGCCCAGTTTCATTCCAGGGCCCTCCAGAGGCTCATTCTGAGTCGTTGGGATCGATCGCAGGCTTCACTGGATTGCAGCGTCATCATCTCTCACAGGGTACGGGAATCCCTAGAATGGTGGTTACGTCCAGAAGCGTTATCCCTGGGGAAATCTTTCCTCCCTCCGAAGTGGTCGGTCATAACCACCGATGCCAGCCTGACGGGCTGGGGGGGTGTCTGGAACGATCTTTGGATCCAGGGAGTATGGTCATCGGAAGAGTCTATTCTACCGATCAATATCTTGGAATTGAGGGCAATTTTTCTTTGCCTCCAACACTGGACGGTCCCTTTGAGCGGTCTGCCAGTCCGAGTGCAGACAGACAACGCGACGGCGGTCGCGTATATCAATCACCAAGGCGGGACGAGGAGTTCCAGGCTCATGATGGAGGTGTCTCGGATCCTGCTATGGGCCGAGACCAGGGTTCCAGCCATCTCTGCGATCCACATTCCAGGAGTCCAGAATACCACGGCGGACTTTCTCAGTCGCGAGAAGATGGATCCTGGAGAATGGAGTCTCCATCCGGAAATGTTTGCACTACTGTGCTCCGTTGGGGAACCCCCCAAGTGGATTTGATGGCATCCAGGTTCAATGCCAAACTACCAACCTTCATATCCAGGTACAAGGACCCGAAGGCGGTGGCGGTGGATGCTCTGGTAGCTCCGTGGGACCATTTCGAGCTGGTCTATGTGTTTCCACCAATTTCCTTACTTCCTCTGGTGCTGCGTCGGATCAGACTGGAGAGAATTCCGGCTATGCTGATAGCCCCGGATTGGCCAAGGAGGTCGTGGTTCTCCAAAATACTCTATAAACACTGGCGCTATACAAAATACAAGATGAATATGAGCAGCTAAGTGGTGTATTAATTGTACTGGTACCTGGGAAGCTGCAGGTGGTTACAAAGTGGGCTCTTTGCTGACCCACCAAAAAATCCCGCTGAATAATAAATAGATAAATAAATAAAACCACGCGCTATACCCAAAAACACTAGACAATATAAATAAAATGAAAAAATATAGAATACAAAATGCTGGACTCACTGTAGTTGCTGAGTTTACAGAAGAAAAAAAAATTCAAAAATAATGTTCTTTCCCAAATTCATGTGGTGATGATGGAAAAAGTATATATAAAAATGTGCACGGGATCTAAATAAATAAAGGATATATAAATGTAAATAATGGACTGAAAATATGCATGATTACATAGCCAAGTACATGAATGCGGTTAAGCTGGTACTTACAAAAATATAAAGATGTTGTATTAAATTGGTGACCAAATACCAGATGGTACTGAGATAGATATATTCTAGATCCAAAATGAGTTCACGGTAAGCTTCTGCTCAAATCCTTTTACTAGAAAGGGTTATTGAATAATTGTAAATAAATATTGATATAAATATTGCACATAGAAAATTTACATGTGATTGCTGTACTTACAATACACATAAATGATGTAGTATGTCCGTAAGAGGAGCCAAAAAATGCTGAGTGTCGGTGAGCATTGAATAGAATTGAGCTGCAATTAGCAATGTTACCGTAGCTTCCAGATTTGCTGCAATGAGCAATAGTGGTAATGTCTGCCCAAAAGATCACTAAAAAAAGGCTTTGTACATTTACTCTAATATAGTACTCACTGTGTGTAATAGGTCAGGATGGACTGCGGGAAATACCGCTTGACAGATGGATAGGTGAGTATATAGCTCACCGTAATACTCACTACGAAGAAGCGTGGTTTAGGAGAAAAAGTCGACACACACTCGGCATGCTCCGGCCGGAAGCAACGCCTGAGGTAGCGACGATGAGGGGCGGATCGATGTAGTGACGTCACAGATCTGCTTCGCCTGTGTGGAAATGCAGGTGTGCAGGGGGCTTGAATGTACTGACGCGTTTCAAGGGAACACTGTCCCTCTTCCTCAGAGCAAAAGCTCGCTGCACTACCTGACTCCTATATATAGAAGAATGTAAATTAGGCTCCTTTGCATATTACAAATTAGATGTGAATAAATAAATGTTGGATATTGAGAAAATAGTTGAACCCACAATGGTTTTGCTATTATATGTGCATCCATATGGCAATAAAAACTATAAAATATATATATATTAAATGTATGAGAATGTTTGTTGTTTGTGCAAAAACATGGAAGATTAAGAATAAAAAATTAAAAATTAAAAATCTTTATTTTATTTTATTTAAAACACAAGGGAGAGGGGGAGGGGGGAAAGAGGAAAAAAAGGGAAGAGGAGGGCCAAGAAAAAAATATGAAAATATAAAAATGTGTGTATATGATTACAAGACAAAAAACAAATAAAAATGCATATATATTGCATATCAAATATTAAATATTGCCCTGCAATAGGGTATCATCCAAATAAGCCCGTTAATGGTGAACTTGTACAGGAAATGGACGGTGCATGCATGCATGTGCTATTATACCCACACACGCATGCATACACTGATAATATATACATTGGCTATTTAGATGAATTAAAAGCATAAAGTTCGATTTCTTGGTTAAGGCCCTTTGGGACCAGTGTGTCAAGGGTGAAAATCCATTGCGACTCCACCCTTGACATATGTTTGATATAGTCGCCACCTCTGCGATTTTTAGGAACTAATGCAATGCCACAGAATTTTATATCTAAACAATTTTTATTATGTTTTTCTAAAAAAATGGCGTGACAGAGGATGACCTAGGAAACCCTTTGAAATATTAGTGAAATGTTCCTTGATACGTATTTTGAGGCTCCTTTTTGTACGTCCCACATACAATTTGTTACAGGGACACTTTAAAACATGTATAACTCCTTTTGACTCACATGTGATTTTAGACTTAATATCGAATACAGTTGTTCCATTTGTGTCCATAAAAGTGGACTGAATATTATTATTGTTTTTAGTATGGGTACATCCGTAGCATTTTCTGCAGGGTAAAAATCCAGTGGCATGCATGACCGGTTGTTGTTCTAATTTTGCAATATTCAATGGCTTCGTAGTAGGGGCAAGTAAAAGACCTAGGTTTTTGGCCTTTGTGTATACGAACCTAGGACGATTCGGCAATAGATTGCCTATGTATTTATCGCCTTGTAGTATAACCCAATGTTTTTTAATTATATTTTGGAATTTCATATAATTTGAATGGAATTGAGTTACAATGGGTACTTGTGCTATCTGTTGTTCAGTACTCAATGGAGTTGGAACTTCCCTATCCTTGTATATAATTATATCCCTATTTATATTGGCAACCTCCTGTTTTGATACATTTATTGCAGAAGCATTATATCCCTTTGCTATAAATTCAGCAGAAAGTCGATCCGTTTCTGCATGGTAATCCCGCATATTAGTGCAATTGCGCCTAATACGCATAAACTGGCCCCTTGGGATATTCGTGAGCCAAATAGGTAAATGACAACTGGACATGTGAATAAAGCTGTTTGAATCGACCTCTTTATGAAAACATTTAGTGGCAATTTATTATTATCTGTATAAATGGTAAGATCTAGAAAATTAACACTGCTTCTGCTTATGGTTGGTGTAAACTCCAAACCATAGGTGTTATTATTTAAATTCGAAATAAATAGATCAAGGTCTGATGGGGACCCTCCCCATATAAACAAAATATCGTCGATGAAACGACGCCACATTATTAAACCATCCAGTAATTTATTATGCTGGTAAATATATTCATGTTCCCATTTGCCCACATAAATGTTGGCAAAACTTGGCGCAAACCGCGTGCCCATGGCGGTGCCATGTATTTGCAGGTAATGTTGGTGTTCATATTTAAAATAGTTGTGATTCAATATGAATTTAATACCCTTTAAGATAAATTGAATTTATCTATCCCTTCAGCTCCTGGAGGATTTCGGGTGGCTGGTCAATTGGGAGAAGTCGTCTCTGGAGTCGCCTCAGTCAATCCTGTTTTTAGGGATGCATTTCGACACGGTACGGGCAGTGGTGTCCCTACCCCCAGACAAGCGGACATGTCTACTTCGACATGTACAGACTATGAAGTCTTCGACAGCAATGTCCCTTCGGAAGTGTATGCACCTCCTGGGTTTGATGGTGGCGTCCATGGAGGCACTTCCGTTTGCCCAGTTTCATTCCAGGGCCCTCCAGAGGCTCATTCTGAGTCGTTGGGATCGATCGCAGGCTTCACTGGATTGCAGCGTCATCATCTCTCACAGGGTACGGGAATCCCTAGAATGGTGGTTACGTCCAGAAGCGTTATCCCTGGGGAAATCTTTCCTCCCTCCGAAGTGGTCGGTCATAACCACCGATGCCAGCCTGACGGGCTGGGGGGGTGTCTGGAACGATCTTTGGATCCAGGGAGTATGGTCATCGGAAGAGTCTATTCTACCGATCAATATCTTGGAATTGAGGGCAATTTTTCTTTGCCTCCAACACTGGACGGTCCCTTTGAGCGGTCTGCCAGTCCGAGTGCAGACAGACAACGCGACGGCGGTCGCGTATATCAATCACCAAGGCGGGACGAGGAGTTCCAGGCTCATGATGGAGGTGTCTCGGATCCTGCTATGGGCCGAGACCAGGGTTCCAGCCATCTCTGCGATCCACATTCCAGGAGTCCAGAATACCACGGCGGACTTTCTCAGTCGCGAGAAGATGGATCCTGGAGAATGGAGTCTCCATCTGGAAATGTTTGCACTACTGTGCTCCCATTGGGGAACCCCCCAAGTGGATTTGATGGCATCCAGGTTCAATGCCAAACTACCAACCTTCATATCCAGGTACAAGGACCCGAAGGCGGTGGCGGTGGATGCTCTGGTAGCTCCGTGGGACCATTTCGAGCTGGTCTATGTGTTTCCACCAATTTCCTTACTTCCTCTGGTGCTGCGTCGGATCAGACTGGAGAGAATTCCGGCTATGCTGATAGCCCCAGATTGGCCAAGGAGGTCGTGGTTCTCGACACTGGTGTCGCTCTTGGCGGCTCCGCCATTTTCACTTCCTCTTCGCCCGGACCTGTTATCCCAGGGGCCCGTTCGTCATCCGGACTTGAAGTCTCTGCATTTGACGGCGTGGCTCTTGAGACCGAAATATTGACCCGTAGAGGTTTCTCAGCTGCAGTCATTGCCACTCTGCGAGCTGCTAGAGGTCCGGCCACTACTAAGATTTATCACAGAACTTGGGAAGCCTTCTTTTCGTGGTGTTCGGGTTCCTCAAGGAATCCGAGGATTTTTTCCATTCCCAATCTGTTGGCTTTTCTACAGTACGGGTTGGACAAAGGTTTAGCAGTTAGCACTCTGAAGGGTCAGGTTTCTGCCCTGTCCGTGCTTTTTCGAAAGGCTATCGCCTCGCGTAGGTGTGATGATCCTGCAAGCTCCTTATCCTGTACTTCTCTAGAAGTCTCCACAGCTACTGCATTCATTAGGCTTTGCAGCCTGTGGGCTTCCCCCCCCCCTTCAGCTCACTACACACTCTGTGTAATCTGATTCCAGGTGGCTAGCCCCCACAGAGAGGCCGGCTGAAAGCGGCTGACAAACCACATGGTCTGTTCCTTTGTTGTATGGTAGTTATTCAAGGTCCAATATCTTGGCTCCTGTGTATGTTATAAGTATGCAATTTTAATATCTGCCAATTCATCGGTGAATCCAGGGATCAGTGAAGTTTCTAAGCGCTGGCACCAGCAGAACCTAAGAAACAGATTTCTGCTTAGCCGATCCACCCAGGCACTCTGCGTTTAGACTTAAATGCACGCCAACATCTTGCGGAGTACAATGGTATGCTCTGCATCGCTGTATGAGACTCCATCTCTTATTTATGAAAGTTTTGAGTTTTCTGAACTAAGAGTAACCCTTAGAGCAAGAGGAGGACCCTGGTAACTCCACCCCGTTTATGATGTCACGGCCATAGGTCTATAAGGTAGGGGCCAGGTATTCTGGCTCAGATCTGCCCTGGACACCAGACTTATATCAGCTCTGTGATGCATTGTGATGTCTCCCCTCCCCCGACCGCATGGCTTGCCTACTATGATCTAAGAACTGTAAGTTGATCTTCCTTATGTTAACCCCTTTTATTTTCTAATTGTCTTGTACATAACTATATTGCCTCAGCTTGTTACATCTTTTTATATTGTATAAGCACTGCCTGTCTTTTTAGGAATAAACCTATAAATTTATTAGTTTGTTTCTCCTGCTCTATAAACGAATTTGCACGTGCCTGAAGCACTACGCTACTGTTTTGGGGTTGCTACGGACCCTCTTGATAAATTGTTCATCAAAAGCCGTAGCTGGTGGCAGCTAAAAGGAAGGGGTGTTAAGTGTTGACATATGGGGTGGCGTTGGCAGTGACGGAGCGGGTATTATAAGTGCATTACCCGGCTGCGGCTCGGAGTAATTATAATTCCCTCACTGCAGCGTGCCCAATAGCCAGCACACATCCAAGTGACCCGTCTGGCGACCAATTATCCTAGGTGCAGTTCCCTGACTGACCTGAGGGTAAGTGGGGCGCCAGAGAGCTGCAAGTTCCTAAGTGGAAGTGGGATAATTAAAAGTCCCTGCAGTTTACCGGGTCGGACGGCAGCAGCCGTCGTGTGTGTGCGCGTTTTCGTCACATTTGCGGCACGGAGGGATCACAGGCCGTGATACCCCAGGCTACCGTGTGGCAGACCGTGTGCACGTTTCGTCACATATTGGTGGCAGAGCGGTGGGATTATAGAGCATTAGTGATCTGGTTTGAGCAATCATTCCATTCACTAAAAAACTTGCACGGTTCTTCAGCGACCCTGCAACTAAAGTTTTGGAGAACAGACTCAGTGTTTATTAGTCCTGAGACAATTGTGTGTACTTGCGGTTACCCCTCCCTTCTCTTTGTTTTTCTATCCTATCTTTTATTTGGCAACCATGGCTATGAGGGGATTCGACTGGTATAATCGGAGTAGCAGGGAAACTCTTCTAGCCATATGCGAGTGGAGGCAGATTGTCCCCATGGACCAAACCAAGGCCGCAGTGATCCAGGCCCTGATGGCACGGGACCACGCTCAGAGCGAGGAGGGCGCAGGAGCCGGCCCAAGTCAAGGTGGTGCTGCAGGAGCAGAGGCCCAACCCCTGACTGCTTACACCCAGGGCGGGATGGACCCTTACCTGCAGGCGGCCCTGGAGGGACTCTCCACTGACGACCATGAAGAACACCTGAAGCTGATCCAGAAAGCTCAAGAGAGAGCCGACCAGCGAGAGGCCAACCAGCGAGAGGCCGAGAGAGCCCAGCGAGAGGCTGAGAGAGCCGAGCGGGAGGCTGAGAGAGCCGAGCGGGAAGCTCAGAGAGCCCATGAACTGGAGCTGCTCAGACAAGGGGCAATGCCCTCCACAGCCCAGAGCAGTGTGCCCAGCAGCGCTCAGAGTCCCAAGCCCCGGCCGGAGCACTTTCCCGTGATGGAAAAGGACGGAGACTTGGACACTTTTCTGCGGGCCTTTGAGAAAGTCTGCAGACAGTACCGGCTGCCTGACAACCAGTGGGCCAGGTACTTGACTCCCGGGCTAAAGGGCAAAGCTCTGGAGGCGTTTGCTTAACTCACGCCGGATCAAGATGACAACTATCAGGCCATCAAGCAGCCCCTGATCGCCAAGTACCAGCTAACCCCTGAGGTATACCGAAAGAAGTTCCGGAACCTCCAACGTGGCCCACACGACAGTTATAGCGATGTGGTGCAAGGACTCAGGAGCCACTTTGACCAGTGGATCCATGGACTGTCAGTTGACACCTTTGAGAAGCTGAGGGACCTGATGATCAAAGACCAGTTCCTGCATCTGTGCCCAGCTGAGGTCCGACAGTTCATCCTGGACCGAGAACCGGAGGACGCGGTCAGAACAGCACGGATCGCCGACAGCTATGAGGCCAACCGGAAACCCGAGGTGCGGAAGCCCGTCACCACCCGCTGGGGAGGGGGTAAGCCTGCAACCAGCCCCAGTGCCCCTGCCAGCCGTCCCTCTGGAGGCACTATCCCCTTTGCCAGTGCCAGGCCTACATCAGACCCCCGCCAGTGTTTTTCCTGTAAAAGGACTGGTCACATCAGCGCCACCTGTCCGGAGAGGCAGAAGAACCCCCCAGCCAAGGCCTCCGGGCCCAACGCCTCTGTTCTTTTGGTGGGTGGTGTGGTGGGGAGGGTTGATGACAACGTGCAGCCCGTCCGCGTGGGGGCCCGTCTTGCTACAGGCCTCAAGGACACCGGGGCTGAGCGAACCCTCATCCGACCCGAACTGGCGGCCCCTGAAGAGTTGATTCCGGGGAAAACCTTAACTGTCACCGGGATTGGGGCGTCCACTACCCCTTGCCGATAGCCCGAGTTTTCATTGACTGGGGTGCCGGGAGCGGGGTGAAGGAAGTGGGGGTGTCCGAAAACCTGCCCACTGATGTTTTATTGGGGACTGATCTGGGGAGGATGGTGGCGTACTATGTCCCTGACACCCCTTCCCAATCTGATGATAAGGTTAACGTTAACCATGATGTTGATGTTGATGATGATGGGAAACTGATTGTGTTACCTGCTAATGCTTTGCGAAGTGATGATGCAACTGATAACCTTTCTTTCCCTAGGACTGATGTTGATAGTGATGTATCTGTGCCATCTGAATCTGTTAACCCTTTCTCTGAAGTGGTAGATGTGTCCACAGGTACAGGAGCGTTCAGTCCCGTCGCTCTGCGGAGTGAGACGGCTGAGGAACCCCTAGCAGGAGCAAGCGACAGTGCTCAAGGAAATGGGGAGGTGCATGGGAACCGGGAGGAAGGTGACGCCATGACACTGACCAGTGCCACCGAGGAAGGTAACTGGCCCATAAGTAGCACTGCTCCTGAAGTGTTGGGGGTGGATGGGGAGGTAGAGCCCATAGCAGCGCAGGCTGATGGGTCTATAGAAACCCCCGGGGAGACGGCATATGTAGCTGCTGTCACCCGCAGTCAGAATGCCCGGATCGCAGGTAGCGCCCTACCATCTGGACCCTCCTCCGCTACAGGAGAGACTGAACCAGAGTTGGACCCAGAGCCGGTCCCAGAGGGTCCCAGTGAGGAAGGAACCCTGACGTCACTTCTGGCTGCCTCCAGCCAGGAGTTCCAGGCCGCTCTGCACTCAGATGCGAGCCTGGAGAACTTGAGGCACCTCGCCGAGACGCCCACCTCCGTGACTGATAAGGAGAGGGTGTTCTGGGAACGAGGAAGGTTGTACCGGGAGACAGTACCCGGAGATTCCCAAAAGGAGTGGTTGAGGGAAAAACAGCTGGTCGTCCCGCACCAGTTCCGAGGTGAGTTGTTGAGGATTGCCCATGAGATTCCACTCGCTGGACACTTGGGGATCAGCAAAACTAAGGCACGGCTGTCTCAATACTTCTATTGGCCCAAGATGGGGACAGATGTGACTAACTACTGCCGCTCCTGTATCACCTGTCAAAGAGTGGGGAAGGCGGGGCCTGCTCTTAAGGCTCCCCTGATCCCGTTGCCAGTGATAGAGGAGCCTTTCCAGAGGATCGCGGTGGACATTGTGGGCCCGCTGGCCGTCCCCAGCAGCTCTGGAAAGCAATATATCCTTACTGTGTTAGACTACGCTACCCGGTACCCGGAGGCAGTAGCTCTGTCCTCAACTAGGGCAGATAAGGTGGCGGATGCACTGGTGACCATCTTTTCACGGGTAGGATTTCCCAGGGAGATGCTTACCGATCAAGGGACCCAATTTATGTCTCGCCTAATGAAGGCTCTCTGCAGCAAAATGCAGGTGACGCTATGGTATCGAGTGCGTATCACCCACAGACCAATGGTTTGTGTGAGCGCTTTAACGGTACCCTCAAACAGATGCTCCGCATGCTGGTTGAGACCCAGGGACGCGATTGGGAGCGGTACCTCCCACACCTGCTATTTGCCTACAGAGAAGTCCCGCAGGCCTCGACGGGGTTCTCCCCCTTCGAGCTCCTGTATGGTAGGCGAGTCCGGGGACCCCTTGGGTTGATAAGAGAATCCTGGGAAGATGAGCCAAACCCCACGGAAGTGTCCATCGTGGATTATGTCATGTGCTTCCGCGACAAGATGCAGACCTTGACGCAGTTGGTGCATGACAACATGACGCAGGCTCAGGCTGACCAGAAGCACTGGTACGACCAGAACGCCCGGGAGCGGACCTACCAGGTGGGTCAAAAGGTGTGGGTGCTGGTCCCCGTACCAAAGGATAAGCTTCAGGCAGCCTGGGAAGGCCCGTACGTCGTGCACCAACAGCTCAACCCAGCCACCTACGTGAGTAGTATAGGAACTGTAGTATTCGTCAAACTCAAATCTGACAGGTCGACACGCCCCCTATCATTTAATCCGTCTCCCTGTCAGATTGATCCAGGTCGTCACGCCCCCTGGCTGAACTTTGCTCAGGCTGGGAAATCTGAGCTGCTGGATTTGTGAATTTCAATCAAAGTGATTTATTCGTCTCTATTGATATTTTATCCACTGGATTAGATTAGTCTGTGGAGTTTTAGTGAATTAATTTGGAATTATGACGCTCAACTTATAGTTTTATTCAGTATATATATTTTTAGCTTGGCAGTGTATCTACACTTATATCAGTACTGGGAAGAATGTACTTTTGTTACAGATCGGTAAGCTATTACCAAGCTGTGTATCTAAGGCTTGGGTTGTATTGAGAGGAGCATATTTTTCTATTTACTAACTAACATGGTACATAGATATACATCTTTACTGGCACATAGAAATGTAGTACAACAGTGTTGACATGAATTGTCACAGTACTGGGAAGAATGTAATGACATGGAGTTAGGAATTTCCAGACTAGTTTCTGAGTTTAGTGAAATACAGACTTTTGTTACAGATCGGTAAGCTATTACCAAGCTGTGTATCTAAGGCTTGGGTTGTATTGAGAGGAGCATATTTTTCTATTTACTAACTAACATGGTACATAGATATACATCTTTACTGGCACATAGAAATGTAGTACAACAGTGTTGACATGAATTGTCAGAATGAGTGAAGGTCGATGCTACGGTAATTCAGGCAAACAGTAAATAGTATTGCATTGTGTATAGTCAGTGGGATCTTTTAAAACCAACACATTTATGTGTATTCTGATAGCAGTGCCCATAAAACCGAAGGTTTCTAGCAAACATAACCTGCACTAATGTGATTTTAAAACAATGGGTTTCTGAAGGGTCTTCCCACACTACCACTCTGTGGGAAGCTGTGTGGAAATTACATAGGCATAAGAGATCATTCATCTTAAAAACGTTTATTGCCAGAACTAATCATGATTTTACTGTCTCACAATTGTATCATTACGCGGTTTATCAGCAGAAAACTTCTCCAATATCTTACTGAACGGCATGTTCCGAGCTAAAAAATGTAAAAAGTACAGACAGTAGCACTATATGTATGTAAAGGTAATTTATCTATGGGTATTCATTTATGAGCAGCAGTAATTTATCTGTGTGTGTGTGTGTGTGTTTCACACAGGACACGGGCTGTGATCCATCTATTGTGTGGGAAAAGTCAATGCGAGCGCACATTATGAGGTGATCATATTATGTACAGGTAGATGTTACAATATAAGAATGTGATTTTAAAACAAGGGGTTTAAAAATAGCCAAATGTAGACAGGCATGAACTACATTCAAATCAATATATAATAGTGCACATATCCATATCTTATATGTTATAGCAATAATAGACTAATCCGGGGCTAAACAATAATAACATCCATATATTTGTACCTATTTATGCAATCTATGTAACTCACAATATCCCCCAATAGGCAGACATATATGCACTATATATAGGATTATAAGTATCTCAATGAATCAGGTATATCAATAAAGTAACTTCTCCATCACAGTTGCTGAACTACATTCAAATCAATATATAATAGTGCACATCTCCATATCTTATATGTTATAGCGATAATAGATTAATCCGGGGCTAAACAATAATAACCTCCATATATTTGTATTAAGTCAACCAGTAAATGTATCCTATGACCACTCTATTGTGTGGGGAAAGTCATGGCGAGATTGAAATAAATTCAAAAAGGAAGCTTTTGCAGTATAAAATACAAATTTTATTAAGGTCTAAAATACATTATCATGGATAAAAATCCAAAAGAGTGGGATATACAGCATGCAGAAAAATAGACAAATGCAGACAGGTATGAACTACATTCAAATCAATATATAATAGTGCCCATCTCCATATCTTATATGTTATAGCGATAATAGACTAATCCGGGGCTAAACAATAATAACCTCCATATATTTGTCCATATATATGCAATCTATGTAACTCACAATATCCCCCAATAGGCAGACATATATGCACTATATATAGGATTATAAGTATCTCAATGAAGCATGTATATCAATAAAGTAACTTCCCCATCACAGCTGCTAATATAATGATGTTAGCATGCAAGTGCAGGGTTCACAATACATACTGTGCGTGCATATGAAGTCAATTAGCACATCCATATGAGGAGCTATATTAAAAAAGCAGCGCCATAGATGGGAGATCATACCTGAATGCTGCTTGGCACCCCTTGTGTATAGCCCTCATTTCTAGCACTGTTTGCTACAGATAGCTCACTTATTAAGCCAGGAATAAACATAGTGACTGTTTCATGTCCCTATACAATCCAAGCCTTGTACACAAAGCTTGGTAATAGGTTACCGAGCTGTAACAAAGTATTTTCTATCTAGTGGTTAACATGGTACAAATTAGCCAAATGCAGACAGGTATGAACTACATTCAAATCAATATATAATAGTGCACATCTCCATATCTTATATGTTATAGCGATATTAGATTAATCCGGGCTAAACAATAATAACCTCCATATATTTGTACCTAAACAGGTCCTTCTCAAAAAATTAGCATATAGTGCTAAATTTCATTATTTTCCATAATGTAATGATTAAAATTAAACTTTCATATATTTTAGATTCATTACACACCAACTGAAATTTTTCAGGTCTTTTATTGTTTTAATACTGATGATCACAATACATACTGTGCGTGCATATGAAGTCAATTAGCACATCCATATGAGGAGCTATATTAAAAAAGCAACGATTATTCTATAGTACCATCCAGTATAAAACACCTTATAACACATTGGAATTAGGACTCTTATCTTATAGTTTTTATTCAGTGTTTAAATATATATTTTTAGCCTGCCATTGTATCTACACTTATATCAGGACTGGGAAGAATGTAATGACATGGGGTTAGGAATCTCCAACCTAGTTTCTGGTTTGCTACAGATAGCTAATTTATTACCATTGAGAGAATGAGTGAAGGTCGATGCTAATATGTTTCCAAAGTTTACTGACAGGGAGTACATAGTGGGGAGAGCCCTCTTGCAGTGCTAACCTGATTACAAGCCCTCATTGCTACTTTTTCTCTTGTCTATCAACACAATACAACCAAGTGGTTCTTCAAAACTATTTGTAAGTCTTCCGGCACAAAGCACATGTGAACAGTTGATGGTAATATTTTGCCACATGACAAATGTTTCTGACTCTCAGTTGCTAATACTGATAGACATATTGTGAACTGACATATAGGGTCCATGTGAGACACCATATTTTTCAACATTTTTGCTCCTTCACAGATTTATTTTGCATTATATTTTTTTTATTTTGCTTAAGGATCATGTACAGAGGTGTTTTTATGGTTTAATACTGATAGACATATTGTCCCAGGCATGTCCGGGCATGCCGGACAAGTCCTGGCATGCCTGGACAAGTCCTGGTCACGTGACAACCGTGGAAAAACAAGCCTGAAATTCAAAAGCTATGCGCTATCCGTTAACACACACATAGTCATCTAGAAAATATTGAGCGAGTCGCTTCACAAACCATCTCAAGGCATGCTGAATGTCAACGTACCCGCTATGAGCTACACACATGACCAGCTGTATAGTCTGGGACGCGTAGAGTTCTTGTTGCACAGGCCTATTTTTAAAGATGCTATGCCCCTCAGATATAAAAGACAGGCATGTTGGAACGTGTCCCGGCCTATTTTGGCAAATGCCCACTCCTATGTATCGATTTTGATCAGCATTCAACAATTTATTTTGCTCATGTGAGACACCATATTTTTCAACATTTTAGTTCCTTCACAGAATTATTTTGCATTATATATTTTTTTTTATTTTGCTTAAGGATCGTGTACAGAGGAGTTTTTATGTTTTAATACTGATAGACATATTGTGAACTGACATATAGGGTCCATGTGAGACATGCCTGGACAAGTCCGGGCATGCCTGGACAAGTCCTGGTCACGGGACAGCCGTGGAAAAAACAATACTGAAATTCAAAAACTATGGGCTGGCCGTTAACACACGCATAGTCATCTAGAAAATATTGAGCGAGTTGCTTCACAAACCACACAAGGCGTGGTGATTCTCGGTATGCGCTACATACATGACCCTCTGTATAGCCTGGGATGAGCAGCGTTCTTGTTGCACAGGCCTGTTTTTAAAGACGCTAAGCCCCATCAGATATAAAAGACAGGCATGTTGGGACGTGTCCCGGACTATTTTGGCACAGAACCACACCTATGCAACGATTTTGATCAGCATTCAACAAAAAATTGCGTGCAAACTTTTTAGCATACGCGTCACACACAAGGCGACGACACCTCGGGCTAGCACATTTACCGGGAGTTTTCAAAAACCACTGCCTTAACAATAAAGTAAGAATCGTGGTGACCTGCATTGTGGTCTATAAATGTATAGTCTGAAAATTTACCGTTGCTAAAGAACAGTAAAAAGTCGTGCGTACAACTATCATCCTCAAACTCCCAGAGCTATCACAAACACTATTGCCTACAGAGGCGGCCCCGCGAGAATTTCTGGATGTGCATGTCAAGAGGCTCCATGCCTTGACCGATTGTTTGCGCGTGAATGCTGACATTTCCAGGGTCATTATAGTTGTGTAAATGCGCTGTGGGGCTCGTGTATCGGCCCCTAGGGTGTAATGCGTGATCATTTTAATTAATTTTCAATTCATAACCACACGTTCTCAGGCAGACAGGTTTATTTCACAGAAGTTGACTGTACAGTTGGATAATTTTTGTTTAAAATCATACATTTGCATAATTTTGTTTAAAATCGCACAGTTCTGCGATAATGTCGGGTGTTGGACACGCACTTATCAGTCTCTCATACGTGTCGCAGAAAGATTTTAGTCTGTTCTGCGAGAGTTTATTATGCACGTACTGTGCAGACATGTCAAGAAACATTTTGGTGTGTTCACCAGTCCATACGGGTGTTGGCGTGAAAGGTGAGCGACCATCATCCTTCTGCTTCTTACTTACACGACGGCGCGATACCGCACGTTTATTTGACGGTAATGCATCGGCTGAATTGGCAGATGTTGGTTCCGCGTTGTTATTTGCAGATTCTGTAGCTTGACACAGACGTATATTCTTACGCCTACCACTCTCTGTATTCCCGGGTGTGCGATTGGCGCGTCGCTTTCTCCACGATACGCGACACACCTGGGTGAACGTGGTTCAGTTCTCATCTCCGCTCTGTTCAAATCCATAATTGGATTGTTGCAAAACTCGCGAATGACGCTCCTCCGTAACTAAAGAAAAGACACGTGGTGTAGTTAACCGCTAAGCGGGCGAGATATAGGAAAAGCTACAGGCCCCACTTTACTCTGATTCAACGCGACATTTGTAAAGCTACCAGCACCGATTATCTGTGAAACCGATGCATAATTGTTTGAATAAGTACAGTATAGAGAGGCATAGACATATATATATACTTACAAGTATCCCCCGGGTGCTGATCTACAGAGAATGCTGAATTAACAGACATCACGCTGCTCGTTCGCGCCCGTATGGGGCTGATTTCTCCATCAAACTGCAACCTCGTGGGCGATACTTTAGCCGCTAAAATAAAATATAACATACATGAATGCGCAAAGCACTCACAAAGCTAACTTGACACAGGTAAATAAAACTAGTTACCGCAGAAATTTTTATCTGCGTGTATAACTACACTATAGAGTTGCGTAGACATATATGCTTACAAGTCTGAGACGTGTAGTGTACTTCAGAGATTGGTGAATTAAACGGTGTGGAGTTGTTCGGTAGTTGTCGTATGGGGGTGTTTTCTTTTTCAACCTGCATACTCCTGCACGCTAGTTTAACAGCTGTAAATAAAATATAACTACCTCAGAAATGATATCTACAAGGCCCACACGCATAAAGCTAAATTCGCAAAGCTACCGTAACAAGCGTAAATAAAATATATCCGCTAGTTAAGGGTGGGGACGCCGGGTACAGAGGATACAGACACATAACAGACGTGTTTCAAGCACTGTACAGACAACGCAGCGTATATAACTACAGATTTATATTATTAAAACATGTCTAGCTAACGTTCCTGTCAGCTAAAATAAAATTAACTGCATGGATTTTAGCGTCAGTCTATATTAATTATTAATATTAATAGTAGATGTTATAAATTTACAGTTACAGGGTAATGATGGTGGTGCTTCGGGTGTGAAATATTGTTTGAACGCGTTTAGCCGGCATGATCCCTCTGTAAAACATTAATAGATTTTTTTTCTGTCTCGCAGTTCATGGTATTGACAGAGGGCGTGTTCTCGCTGTTACCACTAATAAATACAGCACAGCTCCCAAGCGATACACAGCTCACCTGTAAGGCTTCGCACCTCGCAGAACACATGCCATATCTGAACAGGAATAAAGTGAGTATTTTTATGGATTTCGTTTCAGTTATATTTAAGTTAGTATAGTTTAAGTATTTATTTGCATGAACAGATTAGTCGCGTTTTCATACTTGATCTTTATTTGCTTTAATTCAATAGAGAACCCTTTTTATTCAAGATGGAGTCCAGGCATTCTCGCGGTCAATATTCTGCTATGCTTTCACCAGAACAATCGGGTAAGTTTTACACAGTATATAGTGTACGCCGTATTGTCATGGGTTGTCTGAGTCTGCGCTTTGTATATATAAATTATATATTTCATTCTTTCTTATTTAAGAAGCGGGAGTCCATTCAGACTACTCCTACGAGAATCGGTTCATTACGCAGAACCTGTTAAAGGATAGCAACTCTGCTAGCGGGCGACGAGCCTCCAGCTCTCAGCAGTCTGTCACAGGCAAGAAACCTATAGATATATCAGATGTTTTAAGCCTATGTATCTAGTCTGCTAATTAAATACAATTTCTCATACAGATACACCTATAGCGGACTGGGCGGTTGAAAACACCGTGGCGGCTGAGGCGCTCGAGCATCGCGATTCCGATGTTGAGATCGTGGAGGATCCCTGGATTCCGGTGTTGAGTTCGTAGAACAGGACTATAATCCTCTAACTCGCGCGATACCCTACGCTTCTAAAAGATGGAGTGATTCGCTAAGCACACGGCGCTGGAACAGAAAAGGTACCGGTCCTTGAAACACGTCTGTTATGTGTCTGTATCCTCTGTACCCGGCGTCCCCACCCTTAACTAGCGGATATATTTTATTTACGCTTGTTACGGTAGCTTTGCGAATTTAGCTTTATGCGTGTGGGCCTTGTAGATATCATTTCTGAGGTAGTTATATTTTATTTACAGCTGTTAAACTAGCGTGCAGGAGTATGCAGGTTGAAAAAGAAAACACCCCCATACGACAACTACCGAACAACTCCACACCGTTTAATTCACCAATCTCTGAAGTACACTACACGTCTCAGACTTGTAAGCATATATGTCTACGCAACTCTATAGTGTAGTTATACACGCAGATAAAAATTTCTGCGGTAACTAGTTTTATTTACCTGTGTCAAGTTAGCTTTGTGAGTGCTTTGCGCATTCATGTATGTTATATTTTATTTTAGCGGCTAAAGTATCGCCCACGAGGTTGCAGTTTGATGGAGAAATCAGCCCCATACGGGCGCGAACGAGCAGCGTGATGTCTGTTAATTCAGCATTCTCTGTAGATCAGCACCCGGGGATACTTGTAAGTATATATATGTCTATGCCTCTCTATACTGTACTTATTCAAACAATTATGCATCGGTTTCACAGATAATCGGTGCTGGTAGCTTTACAAATGTCGCGTTGAATCAGAGTAAAGTGGGGCCTGTAGCTTTTCCTATATCTCGCCCGCTTAGCGGTTAACTACACCACGTGTCTTTTCTTTAGTTACGGAGGAGCGTCATTCGCGAGTTTTGCAACAATCCAATTATGGATTTGAGAACAGAGCGGAGATGAGAACTGAACCACGTTCACCCAGGTGTGTCGCGTATCGTGGAGAAAGCGACGCGCCAATCGCACACCCCGGGAATACAGAGAGTGGTAGGCGTAAGAATATACGTCTGTGTCAAGCTACAGAATCTGCAAATAACAACGCAGAACCAACATCTGCCAATTCAGCCGATGCATTACCGTCAAATAAACGTGCGGTATCACGCCGTCGTGTAAGTAAGAAGCAGAAGGATGATGGTCGCTCACCTTTCACGCCAACACCCGTATGGACTGGTGAACACACCAAAATGTTTCTTGACATGTCTGCACAGTACGTGCATAATAAACTCTCGCAGAACAGACTAAAATCTTTCTGCGACACGTATGAGAGACTGATAAGTGCGTGTCCAACACCCGACATTATCGCAGAACTGTGCGATTTTAAACAAAATTATGCAAATGTATGATTTTAAACAAAAATTATGCAACTGTACAGTCAACTTCTGTGAAATAAACCTGTCTGCCTGAGAACGTGTGGTTATGAATTGAAAATTAATTAAAATGATCACGCATTACACCCTAGGGGCCGATACACGAGCCCCCACAGCGCATTTACACAACTATAATGACCCTGGAAATGTCAGCATTCACGCGCAAACAATCGGTCAAGGCATGGAGCCTCTTGACATGCACATCCAGAAATTCTCGCGGGGCCGCCTCTGTAGGCAATAGTGTTTGTGATAGCTCTGGGAGTTTGAGGATGATAGTTGTACGCACGACTTTTTACTGTTCTTTAGCAACAGTAAATTTTCAGACTATACATTTATAGACCACAATGCAGGTCACCACGATTCTTACTTTATTGTTAAGGCAGTGGTTTTTGAAAACTCCCGGTAAATGTGCTAGCCCGAGGTGTCGTCGCCTTGTGTGTGACGCGTATGCTAAAAAGTTTGCACGCAATTTTTTGTTGAATGCTGATCAAAATCGTTGCATAGGTGTGGTTCTGTGCCAAAATAGTCCGGGACACGTCCCAACATGCCTGTCTTTTATATCTGATGGGGCTTAGCGTCTTTAAAAACAGGCCTGTGCAACAAGAACGCTGCTCATCCCAGGCTATACAGAGGGTCATGTATGTAGCGCATACCGAGAATCACCACGCCTTGTGTGTTTGTGAAGCAACTCGCTCAATATTTTCTAGATGACTATGCGTGTGTTAACGGCCAGCCCATAGTTTTTGAATTTCAGTATTGTTTTTTCCACGGCTGTCCCGTGACCAGGACTTGTCCAGGCATGCCCGGACTTGTCCAGGCATGTCTCACATGGACCCTATATGTCAGTTCACAATATGTCTATCAGTATTAAAACATAAAAACTCCTCTGTACACGATCCTTAAGCAAAAATAAAAAAAAATATATAATGCAAAATAATTCTGTGAAGGAACTAAAATGTTGAAAAATATGGTGTCTCACATGAGCAAAATAAATTGTTGAATGCTGATCAAAATCGATACATAGGAGTGGGCATTTGCCAAAATAGGCCGGGACACGTTCCAACATGCCTGTCTTTTATATCTGAGGGGCATAGCATCTTTAAAAAATAGGCCTGTGCAACAAGAACGCTACGCGTCCCAGACTATACAGCTGGTCATGTGTGTAGCTCATAGCGGGTACGTTGACATTCAGCATGCCTTGAGATGGTTTGTGAAGCGACTCGCTCAATATTTTCTAGATGACTATGCGTGTGTTAACGGATAGCGCATAGTTTTTGAATTTCAGGCTTGTTTTTCCACGGTTGTCACGTGACCAGGACTTGTCCAGGCATGCCAGGACTTGTCCGGGCATGCCCGGACATGCCTGGGACAATATGTCTATCAGTATTAAACCATAAAAACACCTCTGTACATGATCCTTAAGCAAAATAAAAAAAATATAATGCAAAATAAATCTGTGAAGGAGCAAAAATGTTGAAAAATATGGTGTCTCACATGGACCCTATATGTCAGTTCACAATATGTCTATCAGTATTAGCAACTGAGAGTCAGAAACATTTGTCATGTGGCAAAATATTACCATCAACTGTTCACATGTGCTTTGTGCCGGAAGACTTACAAATAGTTTTGAAGAACCACTTGGTTGTATTGTGTTGATAGACAAGAGAAAAAGTAGCAATGAGGGCTTGTAATCAGGTTTAGCACTGCAAGGGCTCTCCCCACTATGTACTCCCTGTCAGTAAACTTTGGAAACATATTAGCATCGACCTTCACTCATTCTCTCAATGGTAATAAATTAGCTATCTGTAGCAAACCAGAAACTAGGTTGGAGATTCCTAACCCCATGTCATTACATTCTTCCCAGTCCTGATATAAGTGTAGATACAATGGCAGGCTAAAAATATATATATAAACACTGAATAAAAACTATAAGATGAGAGTCCTAATTCCAAATGTGTTATAAGGTGTTTTATACTGGATGGTACTATAGAATAATCGTTGCTTTTTTAATATAGCTCCTCATATGGATGTGCTAATTGACTTCATATGCACGCACAGTATGTATTGTGATCATCAGTATTAAAACAATAAAAGACCTGAAAAATTTCAGTTGGTGTGTAATGAATCTAAAATATATGAAAGTTTAATTTTAATCATTACATTATGGAAAATAATGAAATTTAGCACTATATGCTAATTTTTTGAGAAGGACCTGTTTAGGTACAAATATATGGAGGTTATTATTGTTTAGCCCCGGATTAATCTAATATCGCTATAACATATAAGATATGGAGATGTGCACTATTATATATTGATTTGAATGTAGTTCATACCTGTCTGCATTTGGCTAATTTGTACCATGTTAACCACTAGATAGAAAATACTTTGTTACAGCTCGGTAACCTATTACCAAGCTTTGTGTACAAGGCTTGGATTGTATAGGGACATGAAACAGTCACTATGTTTATTCCTGGCTTAATAAGTGAGCTATCTGTAGCAAACAGTGCTAGAAATGAGGGCTATACACAAGGGGTGCCAAGCAGCATTCAGGTATGATCTCCCATCTATGGCGCTGCTTTTTTAATATAGCTCCTCATATGGATGTGCTAATTGACTTCATATGCACGCACAGTATGTATTGTGAACCCTGCACTTGCATGCTAACATCATTATATTAGCAGCTGTGTTGGGGAAGTTACTTTATTGATATACATGCTTCATTGAGATACTTATAATCCTATATATAGTGCATATATGTCTGCCTATTGGGGGATATTGTGAGTTACATAGATTGCATATAATGGACAAATATATGGAGGTTATTATTGTTTAGCCCCGGATTAGTCTATTATCGCTATAACATATAAGATATGGAGATGGGCACTATTATATATTGATTTGAATGTAGTTCATACCTGTCTGCATTTGTCTATTTTTCTGCATGCTGTATATCCCACTCTTTTGGATTTTTATCCATGATAATGTATTTTAGACCTTAATAAAATTTGTATTTTATACTGCAAAAGCTTCCTTTTTGAATTTATTTCAATCTCGCCATGACTTTCCCCACACAATAGAGTGGTCATAGGATACATTTACTGGTTGACTTAATACAAATATATGGAGGTTATTATTGTTTAGCCCCGGATTAATCTATTATCGCTATAACATATAAGATATGGAGATGTGCACTATTATATATTGATTTGAATGTAGTTCAGCAACTGTGATGGAGAAGTTACTTTATTGATATACCTGATTCATTGAGATACTTATAATCCTATATATAGTGCATATATGTCTGCCTATTGGGGGATATTGTGAGTTACATAGATTGCATAAATAGGTACAAATATATGGATGTTATTATTGTTTAGCCCCGGATTAGTCTATTATTGCTATAACATATAAGATATGGATATGTGCACTATTATATATTGATTTGAATGTAGTTCATGCCTGTCTACATTTGGCTATTTTTAAACCCCTTGTTTTAAAATCACATTCTTATATTGTAACATCTACCTGTACATAATATGATCACCTCATAATGTGCGCTCGCATTGACTTTTCCCACACAATAGATGGATCACAGCCCGTGTCCTGTGTGAAACACACACACACACACAGATAAATTACTGCTGCTCATAAATGAATACCCATAGATAAATTACCTTTACATACATATAGTGCTACTGTCTGTACTTTTTACATTTTTTAGCTCGGAACATGCCGTTCAGTAAGATATTGGAGAAGTTTTCTGCTGATAAACCGCGTAATGATACAATTGTGAGACAGTAAAATCATGATTAGTTCTGGCAATAAACGTTTTTAAGATGAATGATCTCTTATGCCTATGTAATTTCCACACAGCTTCCCACAGAGTGGTAGTGTGGGAAGACCCTTCAGAAACCCATTGTTTTAAAATCACATTAGTGCAGGTTATGTTTGCTAGAAACCTTCGGTTTTATGGGCACTGCTATCAGAATACACATAAATGTGTTGGTTTTAAAAGATCCCACTGACTATACACAATGCAATACTATTTACTGTTTGCCTGAATTACCGTAGCATCGACCTTCACTCATTCTGACAATTCATGTCAACACTGTTGTACTACATTTCTATGTGCCAGTAAAGATGTATATCTATGTACCATGTTAGTTAGTAAATAGAAAAATATGCTCCTCTCAATACAACCCAAGCCTTAGATACACAGCTTGGTAATAGCTTACCGATCTGTAACAAAAGTCTGTATTCACTAAACTCAAAACTAGTCTGGAAATCCTAACTCCATGTCATTACATTCTTCCCAGTACTGTGACAATTCATGTCAACACTGTTGTACTACATTTCTAGTGCCAGTAAAGATGTATATCTTACATGTTAGTTAGTAAATAGAAAAAAATGCTCCTCTCAATACAACCCAAGCCTTAGATACACAGCTTGGTAATAGCTTACCGATCTGTAACAAAAGTACATTCTTCCCAGTACTGATATAAGTGTAGATACACTGCCAAGCTAAAAATATATATACTGAATAAAACTATAAGTTGAGCGTCATAATTCCAAATTAATTCACTAAAACTCCCAGAACTAATCTAATCCAGTGGATAAAATATCAATAGAGACAAATAAATCACTTTGATTGAAATTCACAAATCCAGCAGCTCAGATTTCCCAGCCTGAGCAAAGTTCAGCCAGGGGCGTGACGACCTGATCAATCTGACAGGGAGACGGATTAAATGATAGGGCGTGTCGACCTGTCAGATTTGAGTTTGACGAATACTACAGTTCCTATACTACTTACGTGGTCACGCTTGACCACACTCGGGTAGGCGCAAGGCCTTTCACGTCAACATGATGAAGGCCCATCACGAACGTGAAGCCTGCGTCCTACCGGTCTGCAACCTGCCCGAGGACGGGGAGGAGGATCCCCTCCTAGACATGCTGGCCCAAGCTAATGCCAATGGGTCCATTGAGGACATGGAGGTAAATGCCTCGCTAACCGTCTCCCAGCGGTTGAGTTGCTGACCACTCTGGAACCCTTCCGGGCCGAGTTCACAAACCGACCCGGAAGGACCAAGTTGGCGGTCCACGAGGTGGACACCGGAATCGCGCCCCGTTACGGCGGACACCTTATCGGATCTCTGAGGAAGTGCAGCAGATTATGCGCCAGGAGATCCAGGAGATGTTGCAGCTGGGGGTGATCCGGCCGTCCAAAAGCGCGTGGGCCTTACCTGTAGTTCTCGTGCCCAAAAAGGATCGGACCACCCGGTTCTGCGTGGACTACAGGGGGCTCAACGCCATCACTACCTCTGATGCGCACCCAATGCCACGCATCGAGGATCTGCTGGAGCGGTTGGCGAATGCCAAGTACATATCCATCATGGATTTAAGCCGGGGATATGGCAGATTCCCCTGAGCCCTGCGGCGCAGGAGAAATCCGCCTTTATCACCCCTTTTGGACTGTACGAGTCCACGGTCATGCCTTTCGGCATGAAGAATGCCCCTGCCACTTTTCAGCGGATGGTCAACCACCTGCTTCAGGGACTGGAGGAGTACGCTGTGGCGTACCTGGACGACCTTGCCGTCTTCAGTTCCACCTGGGAGGAACACCTTCAGCATCTCCAGGAGGTGCTCAAGCGTATTCACCAGGCAGGTCTGACCATCAAGCCGGGAAAATGCCAGATGGGCATGAGGGAGGTCCACTACCTGGGGCACCGGGTAGGCGGGGTTCCATGAGTCCGGAGCCCGAGAAAGTGGACGCGATCGTGTCCTGGCCCACCCCCAGGACCAAAAAGCAGGTGAAGTCCTTCCTGGGCACTGCAGGGTACTATAGGCGTTTCGTATCGAACTATAGTGCCATTGCAAAACCTTTGACGGACCTCACCAAGGGCGGTCTACCCCAAACAGTCAACTGGACAGATGGCTGTGAGGCGGCATTCCGAGCTTTGAAAACAACCCTATGCCGCTCTCCAGTGTTGAAAGCCGTTGACAGCAATCGGCCATTCCTGGTACAGACTGACGGCAGCGAATTTGGTCTCGGTGCTGTACTCAGCCAGGTTGATTCGGGGAACCAGGAGCACCCCGTGTTGTACCTGAGCCGGAAACTTCTGCCAAGGGAAGTGGCATACTCCACCATCGAGAAGGAGTGCCTGGCCATGGTCTGGGCACTGCAACGTTTGCAGCCCTACCTGTACGGGCGCACCTTCAAGGTGGTCACCGACCACAACCCGCTGAGCTGGCTGCACACAGTGTCCGGAACCAATGGTAGGTTGCTACGCTGGAGCCTTGCCCTGCAGCAGTATGATTTTGCCGTACAACACAAGAAAGGCAGTGATCATGGGAATGCTGACGGGTTGTCCCGACGTGGCGAACCCGCTGAGGTGCGCATGGCGGATTACCGAGAGGTCATGCCTCCATAGCGCCCTCTAAGGGGGGGAGGTGTGATGATCCTGCAAGCTCCTTATCCTGTACTTCTCTAGAAGTCTCCACAGCTACTGCATTCATTAGGCTTTGCAGCCTGTGGGCTTCCCCCCCCCTTCAGCTCACTACACACTCTGTGTAATCTGATTCCAGGTGGCTAGCCCCCACAGGGAGGCCGGCTGAAAGCGGCTGACAAACCACATGGTCTGTTCCTTTGTTGTATGGTAGTTATTCAAGGTCCAATATTTGGCTCCTGTGTATGTTATAAGTATGCAATTTTAATATCTGCCAATTCATCGGTGAATCCAGGGATCAGTGAAGTTTCTAAGCGCTGGCACCAGCAGAACCTAAGAAACAGATTTCTGCTTAGCCGATCCACCCAGGCACTCTGCGTTTAGACTTAAATGTACGCCAACATCTTGCGGAGTACAATGGTATGCTCTGCATCGCTGTATGAGACTCCATCTCTTATTTATGAAAGTTTTGAGTTTTCTGAACTAAGAGTAACCCTTAGAGCAAGAGGAGGACCCTGGTAACTCCATCCCGTTTATGATGTCACGGCCATAGGTCTATAAGGTAGGGGCCAGGTATTCTGGCTCAGATCTGCCCTGGACACCAGACTTATAGCAGCTCTGTGATGCATTGTGATGTCTCCCCTCCCCCGACCGCATGGCTTGCCTACTATGATCTAAGAACTGTAAGTTGATCTTCCTTATGTTAACCCCTTTTATTTTCTAATTGTCTTGTACATAACTATATTGCCTCAGCTTGTTACATCTTTTTATATTGTATAAGCACTGCCTGTCTTTTTAGGAATAAACCTATAAATTTATTAGTTTGTTTCTCCTGCTCTATAAACGAATTTGCACGTGCCTGAAGCACTACGCTACTGTTTTGGGGTTGCTACGGACCCTCTTGATAAATTGTTCATCAAAAGCCGTAGCTGGTGCAGCTAAAAGGAAGGGGTGTTAAGTGTTGACATATGGGGTGGCGTTGGCAGTGACGGAGCGGGTATTATAAGTGCATTACCCGGCTGCGGCTCGGAGTAATTATAATTCCCTCACTGCAGCGTGCCCAATAGCCAGCACACATCCAAGTGACCCGTCTGGCGACCAATTATCCTAGGTGCAGTTCCCTGACTGACCTGAGGGTAAGGGGGGCACCAGAGAGCTGCAAGTTCCTAAGTGGAAGTGGGATAATTAAAAGTCCCTGCAGTTTACCGGGTCGGACGGCAGCAGCCGTCGTGTGTGTGCGCGTTTTCGTCACATTTGCGGCACGGAGGGATCACAGGCCGTGATACCCCGGGCTACCGTGTGGCAGACCGTGTGCACGTTTCGTCACAGTAGGGACGTGCGTTCCTTTTTTCAAGGAGTAACCCGTCAGTTTCCACCGCGGAAGGCACCTGTGTCTCCTTGGCGACTCAACCTTGTCTTGGAGGCTCTTCAGCATGTGCCCTTTGAGCCTATGGGTTCTACTAGCCTTTCGTTACTTTCTTGGAAGGTTGCATTCTTAGTGGCGGTAACCTCTTTAAGAAGGGTTTCTGAGTTGGCAGCTCTTTCTTGCTCGCCGCCTTTCCTGGAGTTTTACCCGGATCGAGTAGTGCTTCGCACACGGGGCGACTTTCTACCTAAGGTGGTGTCGCATTTTCATGTTAACCAGGATATTGTGTTGCCCTCGCTTTGCCCGGGCTCGAGGAATGCAAAGGAACGAGATTTGCACAAATTGGATTTAGTGCGGGCCTTGAAGTTCTATCTGTCGGTTACTCAAGGTTTTAGGAAGTCAGATTCTCTGTTTGTGATTCCAGCAGGTCGTAGACGTGGTCAACGAGCTTCCAAGGACTCTATAGCTCGCTGGATTCGGTCAGCCATTTTGAAGGCTTACCGTCTTAAAGGCGAACCTTGCCCGATTAAGGTTCGAGCTCACTCCACGAGGGCTGTGGCTTCATCGTGGGCCTTTCATCAAGGGGCTTCGGCAGCTCAGCTCTGCCGAGCGGCGACCTGGCGTTCCGTCCACACATTTACAAAGTTTTATAAGGTGGACGTCAGTGCTTCCGCTGATGCGGCCTTAGGACGTAGGGTCCTGCAGGCAGCGGTAATCTAAGTTTTAAGTTAACTTGTATTTGGCGCCTGTTGCGCATTTATCTAGGTTGTTGGTTTCTGCCTCTTTTGGTTTTTTTCCCACCCTATTTTTTGGACTGCTTTGGGACGTCCCACTAGTTATAGTGTGTCTCCCTTCCTTCATCTGCAGATGAAAGATGGATTTTGGTAAGAACTTACCTGTAAAATCCTTTTCAGCGAAGAAGGAAGAGAGACACACATCCCTCCCATGGCAGAAGTGTGTTGTTATATTTACAGAAGCAGCGTGGCCCTTCTCTGATAGCGATTTTCTGAGCTGAGGTCGACGCGCTACGGCTCTGTTCCAGCATTGCCAGCTTATCGCAGTAGTCAGGTTCAGTGTGTAGTACCTGGGACTGTGTGGTTTTTCTTTGCCAAATGCATGCATAACCTGTACTTTTGTATTTTTCTCTGAAGTCCTTCAGAAGGGGTTATGTTGCTTCGCTGGTGATATTGTTCTTCCTTAAGCTTTGGTACGACTGAAGAGCTGAGTAGGAGGAGCCCGAGCTGGAGGGGCCGGTCAACACGCTTTCTAATCTGAGGTATTGATCCTATCTGGGGCTCCGCCTACCCACTAGTTATAGTGTGTCTCCCTTCCTTCTTCGCTGAAAAGGATTTTACAGGTAAGTTCTTACCAAAATCCGTCTTTTCCTTTTATTGGGCTCACATGGCAAACTAATTATCACAGGTATCTGAGATTGATTTCAGTGATCCAAAGAACCCTGAGACACAATATCATCAATGGGTTTAATTTACAAAAAAAACAAAAACGCTATGACACTTAAAACCAATTTGCATAATAATTTGGAACATAGTTTAGACTAACAAAAAAATTAATTACCGGGACCGATGTTTGGGGGAAGATGGTGGAAACTTGGGGGTGTGGAGGGACGAGGAATGACTTAGGGTGGGCGACGAAGGGGTTCGAGGGGAAGGGGCGACGAAAGTTGTGGGGGAAGGCAGCGGGTCAGACACAGTGGGAGGTGAGGGGGGAGGGAGGACAAAAGTTTTTAACTTCTTCTGGATTCGTCGTCCAGTCTTTGTGCTCTCCTTTTTTTTTCCGGGAACTGGGTGACCTCCGGGAACTTGGTGACCTCCGGGAACTGGGTGACCTCAAAGAACTGGGGGACCTCAAAGAACTGGGGGACCTCCGGGAGCTGGGGGACTTCCTGCCAGGGTCCGTGGTCCTGAAGACCAAGTGAGGGTCCCCCAGCTGCTGCTCGGTAGTGGTGGCGGTCCTGGAGGTGGAGGAGGTCCAAGCAGGGGTGGAGGTCCAAGCAGGGGTGGAGAATGTCCAAGCAGGGGCAGCGCTCGGTAGTGAGGTGAAGCGAGTCAGTGGTGGCACGGGTGGGAAAAGCACCACTGGCTGCTGCACGTACCGACTCTGCTGCTTAGCCTGTGTGTAAGCAGTGTTGCAGGCCTGCATCACAGTCAGCTGGAGATCAGGACTAAGGTCTTCCGCCATGCCCCGTTCAATTTTGTTAAAAAAAATGGTGCGCTGGTCTGTTGAGGTCGGCTTCAAGATGGTCAAGGCGACGCTCAACAGACTGGAAGCGTGTATCTATTAGTACAAAACCGTTTTCCACTCTGTCGCTCACCGCCTTGAGGCCATTTTGAAAAACTGTGCTCAAGTGAATGAACTCGGGCATGAGATTCCTGTCCGAGGCCTTCTGCCGCAGGCGGGAAGTTCCCACAAAACCAGTGGCAGAGACCTGGTGTGTAGCCCTGGTATTTAAGGTACACAATACCAGGAGGTTTGAGTGGAGAGGTAACGGTTAAGGGCTCTACATGACATCACATATACTTCGGACACACCCAGCAGGGGTGTAGAGGGGTGTGGTTTTTAGCACAAGAGAGTCTAGTAGTGTCTCCTGAGGTGAAGGGAGGGAGAAGGAGTGCCTGTCTGGAGCACCAAGATTCCTGTCGATTCAGAGAGACAGTACAGTAGTGGAGGCTAGTACAGGTGAGCCAGTTCACCTTAGCCTAGTCAGTGCTGAGATTGAGAGTTTGAGCAAGTCGAAAGGCACAGTGGAAGGAAATCAGAAGTGCTTTAGGATTGAAGTATCCTGCACATTGTCACCGTCACTGGAGACCGAAGCATCACTATAGCTTCACGCATAGTGGTAGAAAAACCAGAGGCTTACTGGACCTTAGGTAACAGAAAGCAGCCCTTGAAGTGTCAGTACGTAACAGGGTCAGGTGGAATAGGAACTTTGAGCTAGGCCAAGCATAGAAGAACCTAGTTTCATCACTGGAAGGCTCCACCACAAAACTGACCGGCAGTACAGCTTTGAAATAGCTGAAGTTTCAGGAGTGAACTACGCTTTATGCTGGTTGGACTCATCATCATTGGAAAGTAAAGGAGGCCCCTGCCTTGCTCAGCCGTTGCCTCAAAACTCATCCTCCATCAACCCCATCAGCCTCCCTGGGACCTGCCTTACCATCTTACAAGTAAAAGGTATGGAAAGACGCTGACGGTGTGAGACTGAGTTATTTAATTGCATGCCTGCACAACCCCACCATAACCATCGACCTGAGGGAAGAGTCCCACCTGTAGGGGACCCGACATCTAGCTGCCTCACCATCCCCTCAGAGATCTACAGCAGCGCTGGTACAAATTACCAGAGACTACAGGTGGCGTCACGAACTGTAAATATATCTATCCCCTGTAAATATTCCCCCAACATACGCCAGACCGCCAGGGCCACAGACCGAGCCACCGCTACCTGTGACAAACCCCATAGACTTCCATGGGCTCGGCTCTGAGTACCCATTGCCCTGGTAATCCACAATTGTGGTGGCGGGTCGATACAAAACTTTGGCGTCACGAACAGGATACGAAACTTGCAGCATTGCGAGCCCTGTGTGCCTGTGGAGTGTTTTTGTGAAAAAGGACTGTCTGTGCTTTTGGCGCCAAATACCGCCATATTTGTCGCCATATTCGCGCCCTGAGGCGCTGGAGAAGAAGGTGGGCGTACCTGAAAGAGCGCGCAAAGTCTTGGACACGCCCCCGGCTCTGACTCAGCGGCAGGTCCTGCAACAGGAAGTGAACGCTCTGACATCAGAGCGCCTGCGACGAAGGTCCTGTTCCCACTGCTGTGCCTGTGAAGTAGCAGCATCTGAAACCGGTAGGCTCCGTTTAACCAAGGGGGCGCTAAGATGTCACAACAACCGGCTGACAGTGCGGCCCCGGCCGGAGGCCCCAATCCCGCACCGCCTGGTATTGTAGCGCCAGATGGGGGTGCAGGTCCAGCACCCAGTCCGGTAGTCCCGATCATGCCACTAACGCTCCCATATATGCCTGGGGCGAAATGGCTTCCCCAGTACAGCGGTGAGCCAGGCACATTAGCAGGCTTCAAGCGGAAGTTATGCAGCATCTTAGAAATGTACTCCATGCCTGAGAGACAAAAAGCTGCTGTGCTAATAGGGCAGCTAACTGGCGCTGCTGAGAGGGAAGTGGAGACTTGGGATACCGTTGATCAGGAGTCGGTACCTGCGATCTTCCTTAAGCTGCATGCCATATTTGAAGACCGCACAGAAACGGATCTCCGGATGGCCTTCTATCACTGTTCACAACAGCCAGGTGACAGCATCCGGGACTACGCTTGCCGACTACAAGGAGCCCTGAGAGCTCTTAAGCAGATTAATAATTTAAATGCTATCGATGAGAATAAAATGCTGAAAGAACAATTTATCCAGGGATTGAGATCCCAAGAGGAACGCAGAACTGTAAACTGGTGGTCCTTAGATCATCCGGATGCTACCTTTGATGCCCTAAAAGACATGGCAATAAAAGGGCTGCGGCCCCTGGGCAAACCTGAGGTGGCAACCCAACATCATCAGGGTGAAGTCACTCTGGAACCGGCAGTAACCCCCTGTTCCCCGTTAGTGGCCGAAACCAAAACGCAGGTGACACCTCCCAGTGAATTGGATTGTCTGCGCTCAGAGGTGCGCCAGCTGACTAAAAATCTGGCTGCTGTAATGAGTGCCCTGCAGCTGCGGAAAGAGGAGGAAGGGAAGATCTTGTTAGCTGACTGCCCAGAAGACGTCCCGTGGATGCACCGGAGAAGAAAGAAGACGTCGCCCCCCCGGAGTAGGACAACGCCACCCCCAGGAGCGACCTCTGATCAACACCCTCCTCGTCGAGAGATCATCTGTTATCGATGCAACCGGAAAGGTCATATGTCTCCACAGTGTCCTTTAAACGGGCAGAACCTGGGTCCAAGGGCCAACACCCAGGAGAATACCCGTCAGGCCCCTTAGACTGGAACCGCAGGTATGTGGGTGGGCGGCCCTACCTGTCTATCATCTTAGATGGTATTGCAGTTCCGGCATTGTTAGACACTGGGTCCCAAGTGACCCTAATACCTGATGCCCTATATACTAAGTACTGGTCAATGGACAGTCTTAAACCCCCGAGCCCTGACTATACCGTGTATGCTTCTAATGGTCTTCCTGTAGAAGTACTCGGGACAAAATGTGTAGATGTAAAGGTGGGCAGAGAGGAGTTGAAAGACCAGGGGCTTCTGGTAGTAAAGACTGCAAATGAGGAGAACGGTTTAAATATAATTTTGGGCACTAACATTATCGGTAATTGTTTGGGAGAAGTTGTGTTCTTGCTCCAACAGCTCGCTGAGATTGCCCGACCAAGGCAGAAAGGAGTAATCCAAAGAGAGATCCGGGCCCTGGTGTGTCAGCAGCAAGCGAAGCTTACAGACGGCGAAATTGGTAATGTACGGGTCACTGACTCGGATCCTATTGTGATACCCCCAATGAGTGAAATGATTATCTGGTGCAGGGCAGCCATAGGTCTGAGAGGACAGAATTACCAAGCTGTAGTAGAACCCCACCATTCAGAACATAGACCTACACTTATGACTGCTAGGGGAGTAGTAGAAGTGGTGAATGGAAGAGTACCGGTACGGCTTCTCAATTGGGGAGATGATGAGGTAAACTTACCCCGTTATGCAACCATTGCTAAACTACATGCTGTCGACAATAATTCTATTCTTCCGGCTGAGTCCTTAGACTCCTGTCAAATAGCGGAGGACAATGACCCAGCAACTCAGGTGGCGGAATGGTGTCAGCAACTCCATGTTGGGACGGACACCACTCCCGCTCACCAGAAGCAAGGGGTATTACGGGTGGTGCAAGAGTATGCCCAAGTGTTTAGCAAGCACCCACTTGATTTTGGGTAATTAAGGGAGTCCAACATCATATCCCTACAGGCAGTCATCCTCCCATCAAGGAGCGGTATAGGCCTATACCCCCAGCCCATTATCAGAAGGCTAAAGAAATGTTGCATGATATGAAGAAGGCCGGGTGATAAGGGATAGTTGTAGCCCCTGGGCAGCCCCTCTAGTTTTTGGTTAAAAAGAAAGATGGTAGTATGAGAATGTGTGTGGATTACAGGCAGGTGAACCGCATAACACACAAGGATGCATACCCGTTACCACGCATAGAGGAATCATTAGCTGCTCTGAAAACGGCTAACTACTTTTCTACCCTTGATCTGACTAGTGGTTACTGGCAAGTGGCTGTGGCTGAGGAGGATCGTGAGAAAACGGCTTTCACCACCCCAATGGGGCTCTGTGAGTTCGACAGAATGCCGTTTGGGCTCAGTAGTGCCCCAGGAACATTTCAGAGAGTGATGGAGAACTGCCTGGGACATCTCAATTTTGAAACCGTGCTGCTATACCTAGACGACGTCATCGTGTATTCCAAGACTTATGAGGATCATCTGAAGCACCTGGCAGAAGTATTCGAGTCCCTGTCCAGGTACGGGATGAAATTAAAACCCTCAAAATGCCATCTACTCAAACAGAAGGTACAATACTTGGGGCACATCGTCAGTTCGGAAGGAGTAGCGCCGGACCCAGAGAAAGTCACTGCCATCCAGAAGTGGCCGGAGCCGAAGAACCTTAAGGAAGTGCGACAGTTCCTGGGACTAACGGGTTACTACAGGAGATTCGTGAAAGATTACACGAAGAAGGCAGCTCCTTTACAGGACCTCCTAGTAGGACAATCCCTAAAGAGCAGAAACCCTCCCTTTAATTGGGGTAAGGAACAGGCTGAAGCATTCCAAAAGATGAAAGAGATCCTTACAGGTGATGAGATCTTAACCTATCCTGATTACAGCCAACCGTTCCTGTTGTACACCGACGCCAGTAATGAAGGGTTGGGAGCAGTTCTCAGTCAGAAGCAGAATGGCCAAGAAAAAGTCATCGCATATGCCAGCAGAAAACTCAGGCCAACTGAAAGGAATCCGGAAAATTATAGCAGCTTCAAGCTGGAGTTTCTGGCGCTGGTCTGGGCCATTACTGAAAGATTTAAGCATTATCTGGCCTCCAATCGGTTCACTGCGTTTACAGATAACAACCCCTTAACGCACCTGGAAACCGCCAAGCTGGGTGCCATGGAGCAGCGATGGATGGCTCGGTTGTCCAATTACCAGTTTACTATCAAGTACCGGGCAGGTCGAAAGAATGCTAATGCTGACGCATTGTCCCGAATGCCGCATGACTCTGATACGGAAGAAGAATCGGACGACCTGGAAGAAATTGAGCTACCTGCGTTCCATCGAAATGGGGTAGTCCACGAGCATCGAGTCAACAGAAAGCAGTATGGTGCAACATTAAATCCTTTACCCCATCACAGCTGGAAAGAGACTCAGGACAGTGATCCAGTGGTCAGCCGCATCAAGGAGTTGTTAAGACAGGAAGGCTCCTCTTTGGAAAAGGATGCACCTATGTCAGCCAAGCTCCTGTGGAACGAGAAAAGCAGGTTGTTCCTATACCGTGAGAAGTTGTGCAGGAGATACGTCAACCCCAGAACCCATGAGATGGTCTGGCAAATCGTGGTCCCCAAGGCAGACGTCCCAATGGTGTTGGAAGCATACCACGATCAAGCAGGACACTTTGGCTGGAGAAAGCTGGAGACCCTGTTGAGATGCCGGTTCTACTGGGTAGGGATGCGCAGCTCCATTGAGAGGTGGTGTCGGAACTGTGGACCCTGTGGTCTCAGAAGGAAGGACTACGGTAGTCAGAAGGCACCCCTGCAACCTATCCGGACGACTCGCCCCCTGGAGATTGTGGCCCTGGACCACGTCAAACTGTCGCCAAGTAGATCTGGATACTCATACGCCCTGACCATGGTGGACCATTATTCCAGATTTCTGGTGGTTGTTCCAGTTAAGGACCAGACCGCAGTGACGGCCGCGAAAACCTTTCAAGCAAGCTTCTGCAGACCGCATGGGTATCCGGAGCAAGTATTAACCGATCAAGGACCTGCTTTCGAAGCTGATTTATTCAAGGAATTCTGTCACATGTACGGGTGCAAGAAAATTAGAACAACGCCATACCACCCTCAAACCAACGGTCTTTGCGAAAAAATGAACCATATTGTCCTTGACTTGTTGAGATCCATACCGTTGGAAGACAGAAATCGATGGCCGGACTTACTACCTGATTTGGTTGACTTGTATAACCATATACCTGTAAGTTCCACTAACTGCACTCCAGCCTATCTTATGAGAGCAAGGCCCGGAAGACTACCAATGGATTTAGAACTTGGAGTGGTAGAACCGGAGGCAGACGACGCCATTGAAAACTGGGACATTAATCGGCAAGAGCAGTACAGACGAGTGCAAATCTGTGTAGAAGAAAGTCTCAACAAGGCACGGGAGAAACAGGAAGATATTTACAACAGAAATGCTCCTGCCAAGCCTTTGATGCCTGGAGAAGTGGTATTAAAAAGGAAAAGGAAAATGCACAAATTGGATAACCAGTGGGAACAAGAACCCTACGTTGTACAAGATTCTAAATATGACAACAGAAAAGTTTGTATCATCAGTAAGGACGGAGGAAGAACAATAACCACTGTGTCCAGAGACCATTTGAAATTGTGTCCAGAACCCTTAAAGCTTTGTGAAAAGAACCCTGTCATCAATCAAGAAGAAGGAAAGGAAGAGGTCATACACACGAATCTGGGAGATTTTCCTGCGGATTGGCCCCGACTGGGAGATGCTGTAATAGTTCCGGTGTTGCAGTTTTATCAGCCACAAGAGGAAGTTCTACCTCCAGTTGTGCCCGTGGTGCCAGTTGAGTCCGTTCAGGAGTTACCCATTCCAGCAACACCTCAACCTACGGAATCTCAAGAAGGATCATCAGAAGCAGCGCCCCATACTATGGGATCCCCTGGTGAAGCTGACTCACACCGCCCAGCCATCAGTACGCTTGCCAGATCCATAGAAAGATTGAGGCAGTTCTATAGTTGCCGTTACGCAGTGCAGACAGATCACAACTTAATATACCTGAAGCTACTCCACGTAGATCAGAGCGAATCACAAAAGGGAAGATACCCATTCGATACCAGCAGTAATTATAACAAATTAATGTGAATATTGTAAAAAATATATATATATGTGTCTTTTCCTTATGGTGTCTTATAATGGACTCAGAGGCTGAGGACTGAGCCAGCCCAAAAACTGTATCTTGTAAATAGTTGCACTAAGGTGCCTTATAATGGTTTCACACGAAGCCTTGACTTACCTCTGAACATAAAACCCGTGTGGTGTGGCACTGAGTGAGGTCTGCATCCAGATGTCCTGCAGCCCACCCAGGACCCACGTTGAAGGTTTGGTGCGGGTCCTTCAAAAGAATATTGCCGTTTATTTATATGAACATGTCTATTTAATATTTTGTATTTTTCTATGTTTAATGTTTTGTTTGCAACGTTCAAGAAATCCTTACCTCCCGGATGGGACGAGTTAATGTTAATGTTTAATGCATAAACAAAATTGTCTCTTTGTATTTCACAGCCCGGGAGTGCTGTCGTTTACCATGGGGGAATGTGTAGCCCTGGTATTTAAGGTACACAATACCAGGAGGATGAGTGGAGAGGTAACGGTTAAGGGCTCTACATGACATCACATATACTTCGGACACACCCAGCAGGGTGTAGAGGGGTGTGGTTTTTAGCACAAGAGAGTCTAGTAGTGTCTCCTGAGGTGAAGGGAGGGAGAAGGAGTGCCTGTCTGGAGCACCAAGATTCCTGTCGATTCAGAGAGACAGTACAGTAGTGGAGGCTAGTACAGGTGAGCCAGTTCACCTTAGCCTAGTCAGTGCTGAGATTGAGAGTTTGAGCAAGTCGAAAGGCACAGTGGAAGGAAATCAGAAGTGCTTTAGGATTGAAGTATCCTGCACATTGTCACCGGTCACTGGAGACCGAAGCATCACTATAGCTTCACGCATAGTGGTAGAAAAACCAGAGGCTTACTGGACCTTAGGTAACAGAAAGCAGCCCTTGAAGTGTCAGTACGTAACAGGGGTCGGTGGAATAGGAACTTTGAGCTAGGCCAAGCATAGAAGAACCTAGTTTCATCACTGGAAGGCTCCACCACAAAACTGACCGGGCAGTACAGCTTTGAAATAGCTGAAGTTTCAGGAGTGAACTACGCTTTATGCTGGTTGGACTCATCATCATTGGAAAGTAAAGGAGGCCCCTGCCTTGCTCAGCCGTTGCCTCAAAACTCATCCTCCATCAACCCCATCAGCCTCCCTGGGACCTGCCTTACCATCTTACAAGTAAAAGGTATGGAAAGACGCTGACGGTGTGAGACTGAGTTATTTAATTGCATGCCTGCACAACCCCACCATAACCATCGACCTGAGGGAAGAGTCCCACCTGTAGGGGACCCGACATCTAGCTGCCTCACCATCCCCTCAGAGATCTACAGCAGCGCTGGTACAAATTACCAGAGACTACAGGTGGCGTCACGAACTGTAAATATATCTATCCCCTGTAAATATTCCCCCAACATACGCCAGACCGCCAGGGCCACAGACCGAGCCACCGCTACCTGTGACAAACCCCATAGACTTCCATGGGCTCGGCTCTGAGTACCCCATTGCCCTGGTAATCCACAATTGTGGTGGCGGGTCGATACACTGGGACTGGGGAACACCTGATGGACCAGCTTCCTGGTCTCCAGCTGGCTGTGTTGCCAACCCACAAGGTGCTTCTTGGCTGGTGGATGGCTGGGACGGGTCCGAGGCAGCTCGCTGAAGGACCGCTCCAGGACCAGGTTGCAGGGTGCTGCTCCAGGTGCTGTGAAAATAAATAAATACATTAGTATCATGCATTTACAAGAGTAAAAGCGCCAACTCCTGTGGAATAGAAAAACACAGAGGAAACACAATACAACAGCAAAATACTTACGCTCTGGTGGCAAGGACTGGTCTTAATTAAGAAGGCCAACGCCCGATGGTAGCGATATTTTCGGGTGGTCCTTGCTGCAGCACCACTGGCAACCTGGTTCTCCTGCCTCAGGTCCCTGTTAAAGCGGTCCTTCATCGAGCGCCAATGGGTTCTGACCTTGTTCACTGTGTAAAACAAAAAAAAATTTAGACAATGCACTGTAGGCCGGGAAAACACAAATGTGTGTGATGCTAGAAACTCACAGGAGTTACTAGCATCACACACAGTTGTGTGATCCCGGCCAAGGTCACTGCCGCATCACACAGCATTGAAATACTTACGAAATTCCTTGCGGACCCTTGGAGAGGCGTTGTCCCAGCCATTCATCAGCGCTGCAGCCACCTCATTCCAGGGCCGCCGGATC
>JARQOD010000001.1:494381697-494513957 GCA_033576555.1 Oophaga sylvatica | reverse complement strand
CCCAGGTGTCAGGGAAAAAGCCCAATCCTGAGGATCGCCGCGCAGGAGAGAGATGATAATTTGAACCTGCTGCGCTGCGTTCCCTGAGGACTTAGATTTTAAGGCAAAAAACAATTTACAATTATTTTTGAAATTCTGAAACTTAGCTCGATCCCCCAAAAACAAATCTGGCATGGGGATCCTAGGTTCCACAACAGGCAACCTAGCAAGATATGCAGCAATACTCTGAACCTCAGTGCAAGCTGATCCACACGGCCAGACAACCGTGCAAACTCCATTGAGAGAAAAGATCCTCCCCAGCACCCAGAGATACAGAGGGAAAAAAAATGCAACAAACAGAAAAATATCTCTGACAACTCTGACAACCTTTTTTCTTTCACAATATTTTTCCCTTCTGTGAGTACCATACAATTTTCAATTTTTAGGCCGGTGATACTGTTATGTTTCGGTAGCTGAGGAGTGCAGGTAAAAAAGGCAATACACCAGAGCAGTTGGAATCTATGAGATTGCAGTACCCTGACTAACCACCACAACTAGAGGCAGTCGTGGAGCGTTCCTACGTTGGTCCTAGACGCCTCGTCACAGCCTGAGAAACTAACTACACCTAAAGATAGAAAGAGGAAAGCTATCTGCCCCGGAGCAGAACCCCAAAGAACATAGAAAGCCCCCAAACATGTAATGGCGGTTAGACAAGAGGAAATACTGACACAGAAAGAAAATAGTATGAGCAAACGCTGGGGCCCAAACTAACTAAATAGAAAAGGATAGGAAGGGCACTTACTGCAATCCCAGAAAACCCTGAAAAGCACCAACTCTACTAATTTCAAAATCACCTGAGATCACACGACCTCTACCACCTAAATTAGTTCTCTGGTGTAACAAAATCAAAACAGCAGCCACTGAAAAAACTGGAAAAAGCAAAAGTACAAACATCAGTGGCTGAACTAAACTGAGAGGGCAAAAGCCCCCGGAGGGGACCCAGAAGGCCCCCACAGAAGTGCAGGACAAAATGCAAAAATATAGCACAAAAACAAAAAGAAGAAAATGTCTTATCTGTTAGCAGGAGATGCAGACACGACACAGCAGGCTACAAGGGAAACAGGAATGAAGGATTCAGACCAGAACAATTGATCACCGGCAACCCTGATGGGAAGGTGACTCCCTTATATAAGACCAGTCAGTAACACCTGATTCCCAGTCCTCACAATCTTCACTGAACAGACCAGTACCGCTTGTAACCACCAGAGGGAGTCTCTGCTCAGAACTCATCTCAAACCCATTCACAACAGACATGTGTATATATACACGGCTCAAAAAAATAAAGGGAACACTCAAATAACACATCCTAGATCTGAATGAATGAAATATTCTCATTGTTCTGTACAAAGTTGAATGTGCTGTCAACATAATCACACAAAAATCATCAATGGAAATCAAATTTTTTAACCAATGGAGGCCTGGATTTGGAGAGACCCCCAAAATGAAAGTGGAAACAAGTCAAAATGATGCTCAGCAGTGTGTGTGGCCTCCATGTGCCTGTATGACCTCACTGTGCCTGTATGATCTCCCTACAACACCTGGGCATGCTCCTGATGAGGTTGCGGATGTTCTCCTGAGGGATCTCCTCCCAGACCTGGACTAAAGCATCCGCCAACTCCTGGACAGTCTGTGGTGCAAAGTGACGTTGGTGGATGGAGCTAGACATGACGTCCCAGATGTGCTCAATCGGATTCAGGTCTGGGGAACGGGCAGGCCAGTCCATAGCTTCAATGCCTTCATCTTGCAGGGACTGCTGACACACTCCAGCCACGTGAGGTCTGGCATTGTCCTGCATTAGGAGGAACCCAGGGCCACCCGCACCAGTGTGTAGCCCTGGTGTTAGGCACACGCAGTACCCTGGAGAATGTGTGGAGAGATAGCAGTTCAATGCTCAATACCCATTCACTCAACATACACTAGACACACCCTTAGGGTAGTGTAGTCACTTGTGAGGGAGTGGTCGGTGTGTATTGGTTGAGTGATTTTTGTAGTCAGTTTCCTGTCCTCGGACAGAGCAGACGTGTGGAGTCTAGCTGGGACCTGGAGGGAGGAAGCAGTCCAGCCTGGTTCTGCAGCAGTTCAGCAAGTGGAGGCCAGTAAGGGCGAGATATAGATCACCTCAGCCTGGTCAGAGCTGTACCTCACTGGAAGACATTGACAAGAAAGAAGAGCTTAGTACAGAAATACTTCAGTCACCTGTCCCAAGGACAGTGAAAGGTTCAGAGACGTGCTCCTGCCTAGTGGATAACTGAGAGTCTGGTAACTAACTCTGAAGGAAGAGAAGAAGGGAGTGATTATATGACTTTTTGCAAGTGTGAGTGTTTATGCTACAAGCGCGGACAAGGCGAAAGGCACAGTGGAAAGGAATATTTGAAAAGTGCTTTTGGATTGAAGAAGTCCTGCACATTGTAACCGGTCACTGGGGACCGAAGGATCACTATTAGCTTCAAGCATAGTGGTAAGAAAACCAGAGACTTACCGGACCTTAGGTCGCGGCAAGCAGCCCCGAATAGTCAGTACGTAACTGGGGTCAGGGGGAGTGAAGACTTTGAGTCAGTGCACGACAAGATAGGAATTCAGCTCTCTCACAGGAAGGCTCCTACCACAAAACTGACTGGGCAGTACAGCTATGGAATAGCTGGAGTTATAGAGGGAACTACGCTTCAGGCTGGTTGTACTCATCGTTGTGAAAGTAAAGGAGGCCCCTAACTTGTCCAGCTGCTATCTCAAAATACATCTCCTTGGATCAGCCTCCCTGGGACCTGCCTGAACATCTTACAAGTAAAGGTATGGAAAGACGCTGACCGTGTGAGACTGAGTTATTTACTTGCATGCCTGCACAACCCTGCTTTAACTACCGACCTGAGGGAAGAGTCCCACCTGTAGGGGACCCGACATCTAGCTGCATCACCATCCCCTCAGAGATCTACAGCAGCGCTGGTACAAATTACCAGAGACTACAGGTGGCGTCACGAACTGTAAATATATCTATCCCCTGTAAATATTCCCCCAACATACGCCAGACCGCTAGGGCCACAGACCGAGCCACCGCTACCTGTGACAAACCCCATAGACTTCCATGGGCTCGGCTCTGAGTACCCCATTGCCCTGGTAATCCACAATTGTGGTGGCGGGTCGAGACAAATTGGCGTCACGAACAGGATGCGAAACTCGCAAAATTGCGAGCCCTGTGTGCCTATGGAGTTGTTTTTGTGAAAAGGACTGTTTGCACTTTTGGCGCCAAAAATCGCCATCTTTGTCGCCATATTCGCGCCCTCAGGCGCTGGAGAAGAAGGTGGGCGTACCTTCGTGGGCGTGTACCCCCCTGTGGCGCGAAGAAAATGCCTGTCCTCTCAAAGTGCTATTACAACATGCGATCCTGCCCTACAGCAAAGGAGGTCCGCCTCCTCTTCACCTTTCCTGCAAAGAGGAGGAGACGCAAACCCCGCCTCCACGGAAGAGACCGGACGTCTCTGGAGGAAGATGAGAGAATCTTCTGGAACATCATGGAAGCAGGACGTGTGCAGCCGAGCAGGGAAGCGGAGAAAGGCAGGCCCCGTGCCCCAGCCAAGCTGCCACCAGCACCGGAGTCATCCGTGGTCCTGCACCTGCAGCAGGCGTTGCTAGAAATTCAGGAAGAAAATGCACGCCTGAAGAAGATGGTCCAGCACCAACCTGGATTTGAAGAGATCGAGAGACGCCGGCGTACCCAGGAGCAGCGGAGGCTGTGGGACGTGGTGTTCTCTCCCCTCAACGACCCCCCACGATTCGAGTTACCGAAAATTCTGCTGCCCAAGGCAAAGGAGCAACCGGAGGCTGCCCCCGAAAGTACCAATCCTGATCCCACCGGTGAAGCGGTGGAGGCGAAGGAGGTTGAGGAGGTACCGCCAGTTCCGGAACTCCCGCCCGGCCAGGAGGCCGCAGCAGATGATCGAACCCCGGCAGGGACACCGGAGGGGTCCTGTCCGTCGTTACCAGACGTCGACTGGGACGAGATGGCGCGCCTGGATGACGTCGCCTACACCGCCCAGTGGGAACATGAGTGGCAGCGTCGTGAGGAGAAGCAGAAACTCCAGCAGGAGGAAGAGCGGGAAGCTCAGCGGAACCGGCAGCGGCAACATGCAGAGCTGATCGCGGACAAGGAGAGTGTCCGGAGAGAGAAAGGTACCCTGAGGGAACCGGGGCGGCAGGGGTGTGTGACTGAGTTCCAGCTCCGGAAGGGCTGGGGCTTCATCCGTGAACCGGGCCTCTACCCAGGGGTCTTTGTTAGTCGCAGGGACGTAGAATCCCACCTACCGCAAGGCCATCCCGGGAGGGACTTAGTTAATGGAGACATTGTCACATATACACGGCACTGGGGAATGAAGGGATGGTATGCCCTTAACGTCACCATCGTCCGTGACCCCGTCCCCGACGCAGGTAACGTCACCACTACCGCAGCGTCCCCGTCTCCAGCTCAAGCAGTATCCGGCCGTGCCCCAGCATCGCCCCCTGCAGGTTACTCGCAAATGAAAGCAACATCTACATCGCAACATGCGACCCAGTTTCCATCGCAATCCATGACACGATCCATATCGTTAACTGTGACTCAGATTGAAACGCAATCGGTGTCTCGCAAGGAGAATGTACCCGTTGCGCCCCTAGAGGTTCGCACAAGAACTGTGGCAACTCAAACCCCAATAGCAGGTCACGACTTGTTAGTTCTGGGATCTAGGGATCATCGCATTGTTCCAGCCCCCGGGTGGAAAATGTATTTGAAATAGTTAAACAGTAAAAACCGGTGAGATCCAGATAGGGGTCTACCATAAGTAAAGTTGTAAAAAGTTTAAGAATGTTTGCCAATTTTTGCACAAGTTAAACGAGTATATAATACATTTATATATTGCTAACAGTAGAATGCCCGGCTGGGTAAACAGAGAAAAAGTTTTGCACTTTATTATTATTATAATGTGATATTGTATTTGTGTCTTTGTTTTACAATGGACTCAGAGGCTGAGGACTGTGCCAGCCCAGAACTTATCTGTATATAGTTGCGCTTCGGTGCTTTATCTTGGTTTTACATAAAACCAGCACAACTACCTCTGAATACAAAAACCCGTGTGGTGTGGCACTGAGTGAGGTCTGCATCCAGTTGTCCTGCAGCCCACCCAGGACCCACGTTGAAGGTTTGGTGCGGGTCCTTCACAAGAATACTGTGTATTTATTGAATGTTTTGATGCCTTAATACTTTTGTATTTTTCTATATTCAATGTTTTTGTTTTGCAACGTTCAAGACATCCTTACCTCCCGGATGGGACGAATTAATGTTTAATGTTTTCATGCATAAACAAAACTGTCTCTTTGTATTTTACAGCCCGGGAGTGCTGTCTTTTACCATGGGGGAATGTGTAGCCCTGGTGTTAGGCACACGCAGTACCCTGGAGAATGTGTGGAGAGATAGCAGTTCAATGCTCAATACCCATTCACTCAACATACACTAGACACACCCTTAGGGTAGTGTAGTCACTTGTGAGGGAGTGGTCGGTGTGTATTGGTTGAGTGATTTTTGTAGTCAGTTTCCTGTCCTCGGACAGAGCAGACGTGTGGAGTCTAGCTGGGACCTGGAGGGAGGAAGCAGTCCAGCCTGGTTCTGCAGCAGTTCAGCAAGTGGAGGCCAGTAAGGGCGAGATATAGATCACCTCAGCCTGGTCAGAGCTGTACCTCACTGGAAGACATTGACAAGAAAGAAGAGCTTAGTACAGAAATACTTCAGTCACCTGTCCCAAGGACAGTGAAAGGTTCAGAGACGTGCTCCTGCCTAGTGGATAACTGAGAGTCTGGTAACTAACTCTGAAGGAAGAGAAGAAGGGAGTGATTATATGACTTTTTGCAAGTGTGAGTGTTTATGCTACAAGCGCGGACAAGGCGAAAGGCACAGTGGAAAGGAATATTTGAAAAGTGCTTTTGGATTGAAGAAGTCCTGCACATTGTAACCGGTCACTGGGGACCGAAGGATCACTATTAGCTTCAAGCATAGTGGTAAGAAAACCAGAGACTTACCGGACCTTAGGTCGCGGCAAGCAGCCCCGAATAGTCAGTACGTAACTGGGGTCAGGGGAGTGAAGACTTTGAGTCAGTGCACGACAAGATAGGAATTCAGCTCTCTCACAGGAAGGCTCCTACCACAAAACTGACTGGGCAGTACAGCTATGGAATAGCTGGAGTTATAGAGGGAACTACGCTTCAGGCTGGTTGTACTCATCGTTGTGAAAGTAAAGGAGGCCCCTAACTTGTCCAGCTGCTATCTCAAAATACATTCTCCTTGGATCAGCCTCCCTGGGACCTGCCTGAACATCTTACAAGTAAAGGTATGGAAAGACGCTGACCGTGTGAGACTGAGTTATTTACTTGCATGCCTGCACAACCCTGCTTTAACTACCGACCTGAGGGAAGAGTCCCACCTGTAGGGGACCCGACATCTAGCTGCATCACCATCCCCTCAGAGATCTACAGCAGCGCTGGTACAAATTACCAGAGACTACAGGTGGCGTCACGAACTGTAAATATATCTATCCCCTGTAAATATTCCCCCAACATACGCCAGACCGCTAGGGCCACAGACCGAGCCACCGCTACCTGTGACAAACCCCATAGACTTCCATGGGCTCGGCTCTGAGTACCCCATTGCCCTGGTAATCCACAATTGTGGTGGCGGGTCGAGACACCAGCATATGGTCTCACAAGGGGTCTGAGGATCTCATCTCGGTACCTAATGGCAGTCAGACTACCTCTGACGAACACATGGAGGGCTGTGCGACCCTCCAAAGAAATGCCACCCCACACCATTACTGACCCACTGCCAAACCGGTCATGCTGAAGGATGTTGCAGGCAGCAGATCTCTCTCCACGGCGTCTCCAGACTCTGTCACGTCTGTCACATGTGCTCAGTGTGAACCTGCTGCCTGCAACATCCTTCAGCATGACTGGTTGGCGCTGGGTTCCTTCTAATGCAGGACAATGCCAGACCTCATGTGGCTGGAGTGTGTCAGCAGTTCCTGCAAGATGAAGGCATTGAAGCTATGGACTGGCCTGCCCATTCCCCAGACCTGAATCCAATTGAGCACATCTGGGAGATCATGTCTCGCTCCATCCACCAACGTCATGTTGCACCAGACTGTCCAGGAGTTGGCGGATGCTTTAGTCCAGGTCTGGGAGGAGATCCCTCAGGAGAACATCCGCAACCTCATCAGGAGCATGCACAGGCGTTGTAGGGAGGTCATACGGGCACGTGGAGGCCACACACACTACTGAGCATCATTTTGACTTGTTTCCACTTTAATTTTGTCTTGTTTTGATTTTCATTTTGACTTGTTTCCACTTTCATTTTGGGGGTCTCTCCAAATCCAGGCCTCCACTGGTTCAAAAATTTGATTTCCATTGATGATTGTTGTGTGATTATGTTGACAGCACATTCAACTTTGTACAGAACAAAGTATTCAATGAGAATATTTCATTCTAGGATGTGTTATTTGAGTGTTCCCTTTATTATTTTGAGCAGTGCGTATATGTATTCTATGTGTATATATCTATTTTGCTTGTGTTTTAACCTGTCAGGAGCTTGCTCAGTTAAAAAACCCGGATCCATCGCTGGAATCTGTCTTTTGACTGATGACGATGGATCCGGTGCCCATAGGCTTCCATTATAAAAACTTAACCAAAAAGAGGCCAATTTGTAAACGCTCATCCATATATATTTAATCAAATACCCAAAAAAGTATATGAAAACCAGAGCCAATTTATAGAAAAATGCAAAAACAATTTTATTAAGTTACAAAACAATTTTTTAAAAAGAAGTAACAATCATTATACAAAATATTAATGACAAAAGAAAAGGCAAAAAACCCTAGATACCGTTATTCAGAAAAATGAATGCATAAAGTCATATATCACAAGATGCTTGGTATAGTATCAGGAAAAATAGACATAACGATGCTGTGATATAAATATTCAGAACTGTCCATGAATAAAAAATAAAAATAATAAATAAAGTGCTCAGTGCACATCATATAGAAATAATAAATATAATATTTTATTATCCTATCAGTATAAAAATTATCAAAAAGTGCATAATGCAAAAAAGAAAAATTATTAGTAGTGCTCAAATTAACAATTAAATAATTTAAAGAGGCAAAACTGCACTAAATACTGAAACAATATATATAGGCGGACAGTTCTGATATATTACCACAGCATCCTATAGTAGTGTATCCAACATGGATGTGAATATAGGAAGGTAAAAAACCTATATCAGCATGCAGGGATTATATATATATACATATGAATGTATACATATACATATATATTTAGGACCAGGCAAAAGCCTATACCCTATAAACCAATATCAATATATATATCAAGAAAATGCGCATGTGAAAAACCATACAGATGTATATAGGTATCAATCAATACGCAAGGTAAGTATGACAGTCGACTGCGCATATGCAGATGCTACCAACATTGCTGAAGGCTATAATCCCATATATGTTGCAAAGGATTTGTCCCTATAGTTATATGTATATATCTCAGAAAAATGTACATGCATGTGCTGCTATTATCATTAACGCACTATCATATATATGTGCAAACACTGCTATATAACACTGCTGAAGGCTATAATCCCATATATGTTACAAACAATTTGTCCCTGTAATAATAAGTATATATCTCAGAAGAATGCATGTGCTGCTATTGTCATAAACGCACTATCATATATATGTGCAAACACTGCTATCATGGTTAAAGGCTGCAACCCCAAATATATTACAGGAAAATTCTTCCCATGTGGCCATAAATGCCATAACAGTATGTTAAATCAACAGCAAGTATAGACAGTTAGCAGAGATATATAAAAGGCATCCAAAACTTACTGAATAACGGACAGGAGAGCCCCGACGCGCGTTTCGCTAAGTGCTTCCTCGGGGGGCGTCAATATTTATATACTTTTTGGGTATTCCATTATAAAAAGACGGACAGCGATGAATCCGTCGCTGTCCGACTTTCCGACGGAGACAAAAAAAAGTTGCTCTGTGCGTCGTGTCCGGCCGCCGGACACAAAATTTCCGATGGATGAAACGCACGGCCATCCGTCGCTAATACAGGTCTATGAGAAAAAAACTGATCCAGCAGCATCAATTGCAGGATCCGTTTTTTCACAAAACGACGGATTGTGACTGAAGGGAAAAACTGATGTGTGAAAGAGGCCTTATGGGCTTTTTGCTGTAGTTTTGATAAATAAGCTTTATCTGCTGCAGCTCTGCAGGTCCTCTGTGGTCTTCCTATGGCTCTCCCTGCCCACCACTATTGATTGGCTGCTTTCTGTCACAGTGTCAGGGCAGTGCTAGACAGAGCTCAGCAAGTGAGGACCAGCAGAGCCGCAGCAGCAATTTCATAAGTCCATTAAATTAAAAAGCCTGGAAAGGTACGGCTGGTATATAGACGACCTTCTCATGGTTTGGGGAGACGCCGGCAGTGGGGTAAATGACTTTATTCCTGAACATTGATGACTCTTCATATTATCGCTAATTTACAAATAGATGTGATGGAAAAAGTATCAACATTATCGATCTGACACCGAGTTCTGATTCCAAAGCCAGAAATGATTACACAGAGCCAAATGTAATATAGCGCCGCTGCTGCCGGTCTCTCAGAAGCGTTACCCTGGAGTAACTCCATAACACTTTTTCTTTACTATTTGCGGCATTTTTGCTTTTCATTGTTTTGATTTATTTACTTTTTGTATTACTTAGGTAGCATGTTAATTTCTGATTGGCTACACAGACATAGCCACAGGAAGTATATACACCAGGACTAAGGCGGAGGTCTGATACCCTGTCTGAAGTGTCACACAGGATTAGATACACAGCTCAGCAGACAGTATCACGCAGGATTAGATACACTGCTCAGCAGTCAGTATCACACAGGATAGGATTAGATACACAGCTCAGCAGTCAGTATCACACAGGATAGGATTAGATACACAGCTCAGCAGACAGTATCACACAGGATAGGATTAGATACACAGCTCAGCAGACAGTATCACACAGGATAGGATTAGATACAAGGCTCAGCAGACAGTATCACACAGGATAGGATTAGATACACAGCTCAGCAGACAGTATCACACAGGATAGGATTAGATACACGGCTCAGCAGACAGTATCACACAGGATAGGATTAGATACATGGCTCAGCAGTCAGTATCACACAGGATAGGATTAGATACACAGCTCAGCAGACAGTAACACACGGGATAGGATTAGATACACAGCTCAGCAGACAGTATCACACAGGATAGGATTAGATACACAGCTCAGCAGACAGTGTCACACAGGATAGGATTAGATACACAGCTCAGCAGTCAGTATCACACAGGATAGGATTAGATACACAGCTCAGCAGTCAGTATCACACAGGATAGGATTAGATATATGGCTCAGCAGTCAGTATCACACAGGATAGGATTAGATACACAGCTCAGCAGACAGTAACACACGGGATAGGATTAGATACACAGCTCAGCAGACTGTATCACACAGGATAGGATTAGATATATGGCTCAGCAGTCAGTATCACACAGGATAGGATTAGATACACGGCTCAGCAGTCAGTATCATACATGATAGGATTAGATACACAGCTCAGCAGACAGTATCACACAGGATAGGATTAGATACACGGCTCAGCAGACAGTATCACACAGGATAGGATTAGATACACAGCTCAGCAGACTGTATCACACAGGATAGGATTAGATATATGGCTCAGCAGACTGTATCACACAGGATAGGATTACATACACAGCTCAGCAGTCAGTATCACACAGGATAGGATTAGATACACAGCTCAGCAGACAGTGTCACACAGGATAGGATTAGATATACAGCTCAGCAGACAGTATCACAGGATAGGATTAGATACACGGCTCAGCAGTCAGTATCACACAGGATAGGATTAGATACACAGCTCAGCAGACAGTGTCACACAGGATAGGATTAGATACACAGCTCAGCAGACTGTATCACACAGGATAGGATTAGATACACAACTCAGCAGACAGTATCACACAGGATAGGATTAGATACACAGCTCAGCACACAGTATCACACAGTACATTAGATACACAGCTCAGCAGTCAGTATCACACAGGATAGGATTAGATACACAGCTCAGCAGTCAGTATCACACAGGATAGCATTAGATACAAGGCTCAGCAGACAGTATCACACAGGATAGGATTAGATACACGGCTCAACAGACAGTATCACACAGGATAGGATTAGATATATGGCTCAGCAGTCAGTATCACACAGGATAGGATTAGATACATGGCTCAGCAGACAGTAACACACGGGATAGGATTAGATACACAGATCAGCAGACAGTGTCACACAGGATAGGATTAGATACACAGCTCAGCAGACAGTATCACACAGGATAGGATTAGATACAAGGCTCAGCAGACAGTATCACACAGGATAGGATTAGATACACAGCTCAGCAGTCAGTATCACACAGGATAGCATTAGATACAAGGCTCAGCAGACAGTATCACACAGGATAGGATTAGATACACGGCTCAACAGACAGTATCACACAGGATAGGATTAGATATATGGCTCAGCAGTCAGTATCACACAGGATAGGATTAGATACACGGCTCAGCAGACAGTAACACACGGGATAGGATTAGATACACAGATCAGCAGACAGTGTCACACAGGATAGGATTAGATACACAGCTCAGCAGACAGTATCACACAGGATAGGATTAGATACACAGCTCAGCAGTCAGTATCACACAGGATAGGATTAGATACACAGCTCAGCAGTCAGTATCACACAGGATAGGATTAGATATATGGCTCAGCAGACAGTATCACACAGAATAGGATCAGATACACGGCTCAGCAGACAGTATCACACAGGATAGGATTAGATACACAGCTCAGCAGACAGTATCACACAGGATAGGATTAGATACACTGATCAGCAGACAGCATCACACAGGATAGGATTAGATACACAGCTCAGCAGTCAGTATCACACAGGATAGGATTAGATACACAGCTCAGCAGACAGTATCACACAGGATTAGATACACTGCTCAGCAGACAGTATCACACAGGATAGGATTAGATACACAGCTCAGCAGATAGTATCATACAGGATAGGATTAGATACACAGCTCAGCAGTCAGTATCACACAGGATAGGATTAGATACACAGCTCAGCAGTCAGTATCACACAGGATAGGATTAGATACACAGCTCAGCAGACAGTATCACACAGGATAGGATTAGATACATGGCTCAGCAGACAGAATCACACCGGATAGGATTAGATATATGGCTCAGCAGTCAGTATCACACAGGATAGGATTAGATACACAGCTCAGCAGTCAGTATCACACAGGATAGGATTAGATACATGGCTCAGCAGTCAGTATCACACAGGGTAGGATTAGATACACAGCTCAGCAGACTGTATCACAGGATAGGATTAGATACACGGCTCAGCAGACAGTATCACACAGGATAGGATTAGATACATGGCTCAGCAGACAGTATCACACAGGATAGGATTAGATACACAGCTCAGCAGACTGTATCACACAGGATAGGATTAGATACACGGCTCAGCAGACAGTATCACACAGGATAGGATTAGATACACGGCTCAGCAGACAGTACCACACAGGATAGGATTAGATACACGGCTCAGCAGACAGTATCACACAGGATAGGATTAGATATACAGCTCAGCAGACAGTACCACACAGGATAGGATTAGATACACAGCTCAGCAGACAGTATCACACAGGATAGGATTAGATACATGGCTCAGCAGACAGTATCACACAGGATAGGATTAGATATACAGCTCAGCAGTCAGTATCACACAGGATAGGATTAGATACACAGCTCAGCAGACAGTACCACACAGGATAGGATTAGATACACGGCTCAGCAGACAGTATCACACAGGATAGGATTAGATATACAGCTCAGCAGACAGTATCACACAGGATAGGATTAGATACACGGCTCAGCAGACAGTATCACACAGGATAGGATTAGATACACAGCTCAGCAGACAATAACACACAGGATAGGATTAGATACACGGCTCAGCAGACTGTATCACACAGGATAGGATTAGATACACAGCTCAGCAGACTGTATCACACAGGATAGGATTAGATACACAGCTCAGCAGACAGTATCACACAGGATAGGATTAGATACACAGCTCAGCAGACAGTATCACGCAGGATAGGATTAGATACACGGCTCAGCAGACAGTATCACACAGGATAGGATTAGATACACGGCTCAGCAGACCGTATCACACAGGATAGGATTAGATACACAGCTCAGCAGTCAGTATCACACAGAATAGGATTAGATACACAGCTCAGCAGACAGTATCACACAGGATAGGATTAGATACACAGCTCAGCAGACAGTATCACACAGGATAGGATTAGATACACGGCTCAGCAGACAGTATCACACAGGATAGGATTAGATACACAGCTCAGCAGACAGTATCACACAGGATAGGATTAGATACACGGCTCAGCAGACAGTATCACACAGGATAGGATTAGATACACAGCTCAGCACACAGTATCACACAGTGTAGGATTAGATATACAGCTCAGCAGACAGTATCACACAGGGTAGGATTAGATACACAGCTCAGCACACAGTATCACACAGTGTAGGATTAGATACACAGCTCAGCACACAGTATCACACAGGATAGGATTAGATACACAGCTCAGCAGTCAGTATCACACAGGATAGGATTAGATATACAGCTCAGCAGTCAGTATTATACAGGATAGGATTAGATACACAGCTCAGCAGACAGTATCACACAGGGTAGGATTAGATACACAGTTCAGCAGACAGTATCACACAGGGTAGGATTAGATACACAGCTCAGCACACAGTATCACACAGTGTAGGATTAGATATACAGCTCAGCAGACAGTATCACACAGGATAGGATTAGATACACAGCTCAGCAGACAGTATCACACAGGATAGGATTAGATACACGGCTCAGCAGTCAGTATCACACAGGATAGGATTAGATACACGGCTCAGCAGACAGTATCACACAAGATAGGATTAGATACACAGCTCAGCAGACTATCACACAGGATAGGATTAGATACACAGCTCAGCAGACAGTATCACACAGGATAGGATTAGATACACAGCTCAGCAGACAGTATCACACAGGATAGGATTAGATACACAGCTCAGCAGACAGTATCACACAGGATAGGATTAGATACACAGTTGAGTTGACAGTATCACACAGGATAGGATTAGATACACATCTCAGCAGACAGTATCACACTGGATAGGATTAGATACACGGCTCAGCAGACAGTATCACACAGGATAGGATTAGATACACGGATCAGCAGACAGTATCACACAGGATAGGATTAGATACACGGCTCAGCAGACAGTATCACACAGGAGAGGATTAGATACACAGCTCAGCAGACTGTATCACACAGGATAGGATTAGATACACAGCTCAGCAGACAGTATCACACAGGATAGGATTAGATACACGGCTCAGCAGACAGTATCACACAGGATAGGATTAGATACACGGCTCAGCAGACAGTATCACACAGGATAGGATTAGATACACAGCTCAGCAGACAGTATCACACAGGATAGGATTAGATACACGGATCAGCAGACAGTATCACACAGGATAGGATTAGATACACGGCTCAGCAGACAGTATCACACAGGGTAGGATTAGATACACGGCTCAGCAGACAGTATCACACAGGATAGGATTAGATACACGGCTCAGCAGACAGTATCATACAGGATAGGATTAGATACACGGCTCAGCAGACAGTATCACACAGGATAGGATTAGATACACGGCTCAGCAGTCAGTATCACACAGGGTAGGATTAGATACACGGCTCAGCAGTCAGTATCACACAGGATAGGATTAGATACACGGCTCAGCAGACAGTATCACACAGGATAGGATTAGATACACGGCTCAGCAGACAGTATCACACAGGATAGGATTAGATACACGGCTCAGCAGACAGTATCACACAGGATAGGATTAGATACACAGCTCAGCAGACAGTATCACACAGGGTAGGATTAGATACACAGCTCAGCAGTCAGTATCACACAGGGTAGGATTAGATACACGGCTCAGCAGACAGTATCACACAGGATAGGATTAGATACATGGCTCAGCAGTCAGTATCACACAGGATAGGATTAGATACACGGCTCAGCAGACAGTATCACACAGGATAGGATTAGATACACAGCTCAGCAGTCAGTATCACACAGGGTAGGATTAGATACATGGCTCAGCAGACAGTATCACACAGGGTAGGATTAGATACACGGCTCAGCAGACAGTATCACACAGGATAGGATTAGATACACAGCTCAGCAGTCAGTATCACACAGGATAGGATTAGATACACAGCTCAGCAGACAGTATCACACAGGATAGGATTAGATACACGGCTCAGCAGACAGTATCACACAGGATAGGATTAGATATACAGCTCAGCAGACAGTATCACACAGGATAAGATTAGATACACAGCTCAGCAGACAGTATCACACAGGATAGGATTAGATACACAGCTCAGCAGACAGTATCACACAGGGTAGGATTAGATACATGGCTCAGCAGTCAGTATCACACAGGGTTAGAGGTTATTACAGTGCAGTGCTGGTTATTACACCAGGTGTCAGGCTGTATAACTGTAGTGGGCGGAGCTCTGTCGGTGCAGCCAGTTAGGTGTCTTGTTGCTCTTGGGGGCGGGGCCTGCAGGTGACCAGGAAGGAGCAGTTACCTGCACTGTATGTGGAGACGCTGGAGGGATGGAGCCAGTTATGGTGGTGCTGTCCATAGGGTAGGCTCATAGTACAGGACTGGAGGTCCCAGCAACACCTGGTGTCAGCGGTGAGTGATAATCTGCAGGCTGGGGGTGTAAGAGTATGTGCACATTTGCGTATATGTGCGCAGTGTATCATCTGCATACCCAAACGCATGTTTACGCTGTGGTTTTTATCCGCATCAGCTTACACATGACGCCAAATAAACGCTGCGTGTGTATGCATTTTTTGCATGCGTTTGCGTTTATGCGCATGCGTTCGATATGACAGACACCAAAATGGCGTGTCTCATGAAGAACGCATGCGTATCGAACACATCCATGCGCATGTCCTTGTGTACCAATGCGTTCCCATAGACAGTAATGCGTTGTTTTGACGCATTCATCCGCATGCACATGACTGCGCATAGTTGACGGATTTTTTTATACTTCAAAGAATGCAACATGTTGCGTTTGCCGGACACTGCGAAATGACGCATGTGAACCTGCGTACACCATGTTAAAGATATGTCAGCATGATGCATCCAGATCTATGCGGATGAAACGCTGCGCACACAGACGCATTGATCTGCTGGGTCCCTCACGTGCGGTGGCGCTAGCCTGGCAGGCGCTGATAGCGGTATATTCTTATGTAGCGGTTGTGGCACAGTTCTTTGTCAGAGGACAGAACTATGAGCCGTGCGCTGATCGCTGCGTTTTCATGGAAAGTTTAGTTGAAATTGCAGAAATTTGTGAAATTCAGCCTTAAATCAATAACCGCTACGTGTGAGTGTAGTGTGCTGGTGGAGCTGTATACCGCTGCAGGCGCCTCACAGGATATGGGCACCATGAAGGAACATAGGACTAATAGACCCTGAGCCTGCACCCCAGGAGCGGCCAGAAAGACCTCTCTGCAGTGTCAGACCGTGGACAGAGCGGCTTGATTTGGGTACTGTATGGTGGTATTATTTGATAATTGTATGACAGCGACATTTGGCTATGGTATAGTGTAGTCATTGTATGGCACTTTTATTTAGGGCATTGTGCGGTGATACTGTTCACAATGTAGGGTGGTACTATTTCATAACTGCTGACTGGACAGTGGTATGGTGGTACTATATAGATTTATAGATTTTACAATGGACTTCTTGAGGCCTTGTATGGCTGTACTATTTACATTGTAGGGCGGTATTACTTGGGCACTGTATGGCTGTACTATTTACATAGAATGGTGGTATTTTACACTGTATGGTAGTACTGTTTACATTGGTATGGTGATACTATACACACTGTACAATAGGATCTTTTAGGCATTGTATGGTTGTACTATTCACAGAATTGTAGTATTTGAGCACTGTATGGTTGTACTATTTATATTGTAGGGTGGTATTATTTTGGCACTGTATGGTTGTACTATTCACATAGAATTGTATTATTTGAGAACGGTATGATTGTACTATTTACATTGTAAGGCAGTATTATTTGGTCACTGTAAAGGGTATGCCACACTGAACAATATCGCTAACGGGATCGCTAAAAAACGTCACTATTTAGCGATCCCGTTAGCGATGTTGTTCAGTGCGGCAGCTTCCAGCGACGAGCTTCCTGCTGTGATCTCGCTCGTCGCTGGAATCGCTCCGGACCCTATTTTCTCGTCGGCGCTCCCGCTGGTAAGTATATATCGCTAGTGTGGCACCTTTTCTTAGCGATTTAGCGGTACTTTTGTACCGCTAAAGTCGTTAAGAAGATCACTAACGGCGATAGCGTCGTTAACTATATCACTAAATGTGGCCGCACTTAGCGATATAGAAACAATCCCGCTAGCGATCGCATTAGTATGCGTCGTTATTGTGATCGCTAGCGGGATTGTTTAGTGTGGCAGTACCTTAAGATTGTACTATTTACATTGTATTATTTGGTCACTGGTTGTACTATTTACATTGTAAGGCGATATTATTTGGTCTCTGGTTATACTATTTACATTGTAAGGCGATATTATTTGGTCTCTGGTTATACTATTTACATTGTAAGGCGATATTATTTGGGCACCATATGGTTGTACTATTTACATAGAATGGTGGTATTAGTAGAGAACTGTATGGTTGTACTATTTCCATTTTAGGGTGGTATTTGGGCACTGTATGGTTGTACTACTTACACAGAATGGTGGTATTAGTTGAGAACTGTATGGCTGTGCTATTTACATTGTAAGGTGGTATTATTTGGTCACCGTATGGTTGTACAATTTACATTTAAGGCGGTTTTATTTGGGCACCGTATGGTTTTACTATTTACATAGAATGGTGGTATTAGTTGAGAACTGTATGGTTGTACAATTTACATTCTAAGGCGGTTTTATTTGGGCACCGTATGGTTATACTATTCACATTGTATGGTGGTATTATTTAGGTGATATATGGTGGTACTATTTTATCATGGTATTGTGGCACATCTTTTAACCTAGATGCATTAATTTATTGCCCTGTATCATACGGTGGCACTATTATGCCCACTACCCTGCCCGTGATGGTGGGCACCGTTTATTCACGTGACAACAGAATATAGTGCAGCTTTATGTCTGGATGTTGTGGGGGGCTCCTGTGTGGTTGTTGGGGGCCAGGCCGGCGTGTGGAGCGGGCAGAGATGGCGTTACTGGTGGCACGCCTGTAGTGAGGAGACATGGAGGGACAGCCGAGGATACTGGCGGCAGGGAGCATGGCGGACAGACAGGTAAAGCCGCACGAGGCGTCTGTAGCTTTCATTTCTTAACCCTGGCTTCTGATTGGCCTCCTTGTCCTGCCAGTTTGGTCCTTGTGAAGCGAGGTGTCCTCTGGGGATGTCCTGTAAAAATGTGCCTGTGACTTTTTAACAAAACTCTTTTTTTTTTCCCAAGATCTTGCTTGCTGCCAATGAATCAAAACACGCATAAGCTTCCGGATGTTATACGTGTGCCAAGGCCTATCGGTTCTTAAGGGTATGCCACACTAAACGAGATCGCTAACGAGATCGCTAAAACGTCACTATTGAGCGATCTCGTTAGCGACCTCGTTGTGTGTGGCATGTAGCAACGATGTGGCCCCTGCTGAGGGTTTGTCACAATGTATCCAGGCCAGATAATCCTTTGTGAGTAATCAGACTCCAGACTGATTCAGTAGCGTAACTTTAACATTTAAAGGGGAAGTTCTCATTTATGGGACTTTCTGTCTTTCAGGGAAATGATGAAACAGCATCTGATTGTGTTGGCTTCCAGATAGACGTCTCATGGGGGAGGACACAGACCACTGGTTTCATGGTGGGCTATTGTTACAGACCACTGGTCTGCAACCTGGGACCGCTGGGCATACTGGGAGTCATTAGTATACATTTCTTGCCTTGTATTCATTCATAATGATCGTGTGTCAGCGTCTCACTCAGTGATGAATAATGGCAAACCAGGGGAGCAGTAGTGACAGCGGGGTGTTTCTTCACAATAGGAGACATTAAAGCGGACCACGTGACTAGTTCGGAGACCCTTTAAAGGGAAGATGTCAAATCTTCAATTTGTCGGCACCATGTTCTAGAGCAGGAGAAGCCGAAAAGACTGATATATAGGTTTGTGGGAAAAGGTTCACTATAACTTAAGTTATTCACTGAAATAATTCTGTGCTTAGGAGTCCAGTGGGCGGCCCTAACTGAAGGTCGATGCCCATAACCAGCCCACTGGACTCTTAGACACAGAATTATTTAAATGAATATGATAAATGTTATATAAAATCTTTTCCCATGAATCCAGATATCAATCTGCTCAGCTCATCCTGCTCTATCCCCTGGTGCCCACAGATTGTATGATAGCATGTCCAGGCTCAAAGAATCCTTTTAATTGTGATAGTTATATGGATATCCCCTTTAAATAGGTGATATGATGAGACCCTCTGCATAGACCTGTGTACACTTTGAGGTTCACCTGTATCTGGCACCTGTTAATCTTTCACTGAGATCCTGGGGGTTAATTACCAGCGGGCCCTCAGGGTGATGAGTCACTTGGGCATTATTCCTGCTGTTCTGCTCTGGTGGCCACAGAGGATAATGTCACTGAGGCTTGCGTTACACAGGGTCACTATTGGGTCGGTCTCAGGACTTGCAGTAATTACACCGTCCCCTCCCACCTCAGTATCCCACAGCTTTAATTATGGTTTACTGGAGCAAGCAGAGATTAGAGGGTCTAAAGCCCCAGACTATATATCATTGCTGAATAAAGGAAGACCCTGACTCACTGACCGCAACCTATAAAGACCAACCATGCCTGAATACTGTGTGGATTAGACTTGTGAGACCATAGTTATATTGGAGCTATATGGCAGTATTATGAGGGCTCTTCCCATCACTTTATGATCAGTGGATTGTTATCTTATCTGTCACCCAGATGTACAGGAAACTGTACCAGCCCTATTCAATAGCAGTATTCTTTGGGTAGTATAGAGTAGTATAATCGTGGCATTATATGGCGGTATTGTGTGAGCTGCATGTAATGTAATAGTATAATCTTGACACTATAGGGCAGATTTTTGTGTGCTATGTAAAGTAGTATAATCTTGGCATTATATGGTGATATTATATGGCTGTATACAGTATAATTTTGGGTCTATATGACAGTATTAGGTGGACTGTATACAGTCGTATAATCATGGCACTATATGACAGTATTATGTGGACTGTATACAGTAGTACAATCATGGCACTATATGGCCTGTATATAGTATAATTTTGGCACTATAGAGCAATATTATGTGAGCTGTATATACAGTAGTATAATCTTTGCAATATATGGCAGTATTATGTGGGCTGTATGCAGTAGTATAATCTTGGCATTATATGGCGGTATTATGTGGACTGCATACAGTAGTATAATCTTGGCGTTATATGGCGGTATTATGTGGGCAGCACCCAGTAGTATAATCTTCGTGTTATATGGCGGTATTATATCTGCTGCATATAATGTAATAGTATAATCTTGACAATATAGGACAGAATTATAATCTTTGCAGCATTAGGTTAAGTTCACCCTATGCATTTTTTCAGCATTTTTTTTTCTGCAGCAAAACCTGATCAGGAAAGAAGCTGCAGTGAAAAAGAATGTATTCCTTAGTTTTCCTTGTTTTTCTTACATTTTTTGCTGTCGTTTTGGCATGCTAGATTTGTCTTATGTTCATGCTGATAAAGTTTAGTGTTTGGGCAAAAAAAGTGCCCTTCTATAGAACCAGGTTTTGTCACAAAAAACGCAGCAAAACTTGATGCCTGAGTTTTTGGTGCATTTTGTCAGCATTTTTTCACCACCCATTCATTTCAATGGATGAAAAAAAGGCTGAAAGAAGTGACATGATCCATTGTGCAAAAAAAAAGCAAAAACTAAGCTGTGTGAATCAGATTTCTGAAATCTCATAGGCTTTGCTGATACTGTAAAAGGCAGCTGAAAATTTGCATTAAAAAATTGCATAAAAAAGCTGCAAAAATTACTAGTGTGAACTTGGCATAATGCAGTATTATGTGGCCTGTATACACTAGTATAATCTTGGCACCAATTGGCGGTATTATGTGGGCTGTTTATCGTTATATAATTTTGCCAATATATGTCAGTATTATGTGGCCTGTATACAGTAGTATTACCATGACACTATATGGCAGTATTATATGGCCTATATATGGCCTCTATATGACTATAGAGAAGTATTATGTGAGCTGTATATACAGTAGTATAATCTTTGCAGTATATGGTAGTATTATATGGCCTGTATACAGTATAATTTTGGGTCTATATGACAGTTATGTGGACTGTATACAGTAGTACAATCATGGCACAATATGGCCTGTATATAGTATAATTTTGGCACTATAGAGCAGTATTATGTTAGCTGTATATACAGTAGCATAATCTTTGCAATATATGGCAGTATTATGTAAGCTGTATATACAGTAGTATAATCTTGGCACAATATGGCAGTGTTGTATGTATAGTAGTATAATCTTGACACTATATGGCAGTCTTGTATGTATGGTTGTATAATCTTGGCACTATATGGCAGTCTTGTTTGTATAGTAGTATAATCTTGGCACTATATGGCAGTATTATGTGGCCTGTATGCAGTAGTATAATCTTGGCACTATATGGCAATATTATGTGGGCTGTATGCAGTAGTATAATCAGGGCACTATATGTTAGTATTATGTGGGCTGTATGCAGTAGTATAATCTTGGCACTATATGGCAATATTATGTGGGCTGTATGCAGTAGTATAATCAGGGCACTATATGTTAGTATTATGTGGGCTGTATGCAGTAGTATAATCTTGGCAGTATTAAGTGGCCTGTTTGCAGTAGTATAATCTTGGCACTATTTGGCAATATTATGTGGGCTGTATGCAGTAGTATAATCAGGGCACTATATGTTAGTATTATGTAGGCTGTATGCAGTAGTATAATCTTGGCACTATATGGCAGTATTATTTGGCCTGTATGCAGTAGTATAATCTTGGCAGTATTATGTGGCCTGTGTGCTGTAGTATAATCTTGGCACTATATGACAGTGTTGTATGTACGGTAGTATAATCTTGGCACTATATGGCCGTATTATGTGGCCTGTATGCAGTAGTATAATCTTGGCACTATATGGCCGTATTATGTGGCCTGTATGCAGTAGTATAATCTTGGCACTATATGACAGTATTATTTGGGCTGTTTTTGATGATCACAATTGCGCTGTATGTAAAATTTTACTCCATTAATATGATGGTCAAAGCGGTGAACCTGACAATCCGTATATCAAGTGCCTGGCTGTCTGATCTAGCACTGTCATGGTTTCCATAATGGGTGCATCCATCATGTGGGACAATAGATTACCATGGGAAGCAGTGATGTCTCCTATTTCTTTAGCTTTATCGGTTGCAGATCTCACTGTGGTATCCCTCAGATGACAAGAGATAATGGCGGTACATGTGATTATTTATTGTAACCTGATGTGGGATAAATGTGAAACTGCTCCACCAGATCAAAGATGAGCCAAGTACACATTGGTACAGCTTGCCCCCGGTGGCCATTACAAGTAATACTCAGGCAATGTCCTAAGGTTTCCTAAGGAGATAATCTGGACCTCTTTTGTAAATCTGGTATCTGTGCGGCATAAAGTCTCCACCCTAGCATTTCCCACTTAATTAGTTAAGATCATGACAATTAGGGATGCTAATGAATACTCACTACGTCACTGATTGCCAGAAAAAGCAATAGAGGGGGCCAAGCTGCTTCTGCGCCCGTGTAAGTGGTATGTGGGGGGCACTCGAGACTTCTTACAGTGTTGTGATAATGCAGGCTGCATAGCCTACGCTAGGCTGTTCTGTAATGCAGTGATAAGCTCCTTTTATTTTGGTTGCTGTACAATTGTAATCGCCTCTGCACTAAGCTGCTGTGCAGTGGTAATCGCCTCTCCACTAAGCTGCTGTGCAGTGGTAATCACCTATCCTCTAAGCTGCTGTGTAGTGGTAATCACCTCTCCACTAAGCTGCTGTGCAGTGGTAATCACCTCTCCACTAAGCTGCTGTGCAGTGGTAATCACCTCTCCACTAAGCTGCTGTGCTATGGTAATCACGTCTCCTCTATGGTAATCACCTCTCCACTAAGCTGCTGTGCAGTGCTAATCTCCCCTCCCCACTAAGCTGCTGTGCAGTGGTAATCGCCTCTCCACTAAGCTGCTGTGCAGTGGTAATCACCTATCCTCTAAGCTGCTGTGCTATGGTAATCACCTCTCCACTAAGCTGCTGTGCAGTGGTAATCACCTCTCCACTAAGCTGCTGTGCAGTGGTAATCACCTCTCCACTAAGCTGCTGTGCTATGGTAATCACGTCTCCTCTATGGTAATCACCTCTCCACTAAGCTGCTGTGCAGTGCTAATCTCCCCTCCCCACTAAGCTGCTGTGCAGTGGTAATCGCCTCTCCACTAAGCTGCTGTGCAGTGGTAATCGCCTCTCCTCTAAGCTGCTGTGCAGTGGTAATCGCCTCTCCACTAAGCTGCTGTGCAGTGGTAATCACCTATCCTCTAAGCTGCTGTGTAGTGGTAATCACCTCTCCACTAAGCTGCTGTGCAGTGGTAATCACCTATCCTCTAAGCTGCTGTGTAGTGGTAATCACCTCTCCACTAAGCTGCTGTGCAGTGGTAATCACCTCTCCACTAAGCTGCTGTGCAGTGGTAATCACCTCTCCACTAAGCTGCTGTGCTATGGTAATCACGTCTCCTCTAAGCTGCTGTGCAGTGGTAATCACCTCTCCACTAAGCTGCTGTGCAGTGGTAATCACCTCTCCACTAAGCTGCTGTGCAGTGGTAATCACCTCTCCACTAAGCTGCTGTGCAGTGGTAATAGCCTCTCCACTAAGCTGCTGTGCAGTGGTAATTGCCTCTCCACTAAGCTGCTGTGCAGTGGTAATCGCCTCTCCTCTAAGCTGCTGTACAGTGGTAATCGCCTCTCCACTAAGCTGCTGTGCAGTGCTAATTACATTAATATCTTCTTCTTTTCAGGTGAAGCCGTGCAGATGTCCCCGCGGTGCAGACCAGACGCTGCCCCTTCTATGGACATTATGCGTCCTCCTCCAGAATGCAGTCTGTGACCGTCTTCAGTATTCAGAGGTGTGTACCTATATCCACCACGTGTGTGTATACCGTTGTGCTCAAAAGTTTTCATACCCCGGCAGAATTTTTCCTTTCTTGGCTTTTTTTCAGAGAATATCAATGATAACACCAAACCTCACTCATGGTTAGTGGTTGGGTGAAGCCATTTATTGTCAAACTACTGTGTTTTCTCTTTTTAAATCATAATGACAACCCAAAACATCCAAATGACCCTGATTAAAAGTTTACATACCCCATTTCTTAATACCATGTATTGCCCCCTGTTATGTTTTGGTAGCTGAGGAGAGCAGGCAAAAACGGCAGTACACCAGAGAGGTTGGAATCTACTGGATTGCAGTAACCTGACTAACCACCACAACTAAAGGCAGCCGTGGAGCGTTCCTACGATGGTCCTAGACGCCTCGTCACAGCCTGAGAGGTTAACTACACCTAAAGATAGAAAGAGGAAAGCTATCTGCCCCGGAGCAGATCCCCAAAGAACATAGGAAGCCCCCAAACATGTAATGGCGGTTAGACAAGAGAAAATACAGACACAGACAGAAAATAGTATGAGCAAACGTTGGGGCCTAATCTGCCTAGACAGAAAAAGAATAGGAAGGATACTTACTGCAATCCAAAAAAACCCTAAAAAAACCAACGCTACTAATTGCAAAAACACCTGAGATCACACGACCTCTACCACCTAAATTAGTTCTCTGGTGTAACAAAACTAAGCCGCAGCCACTGAAAAAACTGGAAAAGGCAAATGAACAAATAACAGTGGCTCCAGAGGAACTGAGAGGAGCCCAAGCCCCCGGGAGGGGGACCTGGCTAACTTCACAGAAATGCAGAGAAATATGCAAATGGTAAGCACAAAAAAAAAAAAACACAAAATATCTTATCTGAGAGCAGGAGAAGAGGCAAGACTCAGCAAGCTTCCAAATGAACCAGGAAACAAAGTTGAGACAAGAACAATTGATCACCGGCAACCATGATGGGAGGGAACCTCCCTTATATAAGACCAGTCTGATTCCTGATTGCCAATCCTCATTAAATGGTTCAGTACTGTTTGTAACCACCAGAGGAGATTCTGCTCAGAATTCATTTCTAAAACATTCACAACAGTACCCCCCCCCTTGAGGAGGGGTCACCGAACCCTCATTTGTGCCACCAGGTCGGTCAGGATGAGCCCTGTGATACGCACGGATCAGTCTCCTAGCATGGATGTCCGAAGCAAACACCCAAGAATTGTCCCCCTGACCATAACCTCTCCACTTAACCAAATACTGGAGTTTCCGTCTAGAAAAACGAGAATCCAATATTTTCTCAACCACATACTCCAGATTGCCCTCAACCAAAACAGGGTCAGGAGGCGCAGCCATAGGAACCACTGGCTTGACAAACCTCTTCAACAACGACTTGTGGAACACGTTATGGATAATAAATGTCCCTGGAAGAAGTAAACGAAAGGAAACAGGATTAAGAATCTCCATGATCTTATAAGGTCCAATGAACCTAGGCTTAAACTTAGGAGATGCAACTCTCATAGGGATATTTCTTGAGGACAACCAGACCAAGTCCCCCACTTTAAATCGAGGACCATCAGTCCTATGCCGGTTGGCAAACCGCTGGGCCTTCTCCTGAGAGAGGGACAACCTCTCCTCTACCTGTCAACACCCGGACAGACAGAAGCCTCCGTCTGTCCCAAAGAAAATCGAGGGTGAAACCCAAAATTGCAGAAAAATGGAGACATCAAAGTGGCAGAGCTTGCCCTATTATTAAGAGCAAACTCAGCCAAAGGCAAAAAAGAGACCCAGTCATCTTGATCAGCAGACACAAAGCATCTCAGATAAGTCTCCAATGTCTGGTTTGTTCTCTGTTTGTCCATTGGTCTGAGGATGAAAAGCAGAGGAGAAAGACAATTGAACACCAAGTTTAGAACAAAAAGTCCTCCAAAATCTGGAAACAAACTGGACTCCTCTGTCAGACACAATGTTCTCAGGAATGCCGTGTAACCGAACCACGTGCTGAAGGAACAAAGGCACCAATTCGGAGGAAAAAGGCAACTTAGGTAATGGCACAAGATTTATCATCTTGGAAAACCTATCACAAATCACCCAGATAACGGTCATTCTCTGAGAAACAGGGAGGTCGGAAATAAAATCCATAGAGATATGGGTGCATGGTCTCTTGGGCACAAGCAATGGCATCAACAAACCACTAGAGCAAGGCTTGGAGCGAGAGCAAGTCCCACAGGACTGCACAAACTCCCTGACGTCACGAGACAAAGTAGGCCACCAAAAGGACGGACCGACTCACCAAGTCTCTGGTACCAAAAATTCCGGGATGACCGGCCAACGCGGAACAATGAATCTCAGACATCACACTCTTCTTCCACTGGTCTGGGACAAACAATTTCCCAATAGGGCAGCGCTCGGGTTTATCCTCCTGACACCCTTCCAGAGCCAGTCTCAAATTGGACAAGATGGCGGAAAGAACTACACCCTCTTTCAAAATAACAGCAGGATCAGAAAACTCAGGAGAGTCCGCAAGGAAACTCCTCGAGAGGGCATCCGCTTTAACATTCTTAGTGCCAGGAAGAAAGGAAACCACAAAGTTAAAACGTGTGAAAAACAAGGCCCACCTGGCCTGTCTAGGATTAAGTCGCTTGGCTGATTCCAGATAAACCAGATTCTTATGGTCCGTGAGGACCACCACCTGATGTTTGGCTCCCTCCAGCCAATGTCTCCACTCTTCAAAAGCCCACTTCATGGCCAATAACTCCCGATTACCCACGTCATAATTACGTTCAGTTGGAGAAAATTTTCGAGAGAAAAAAGCACAAGGGCTACTTCTAGAGGTCTCAGGATCTCTTTGGGACAAAACGGCACCTGCCCCAATCTCAGAGGTATCAACCTCCACCTAAAATGGCAGAGAAACATCAGGCTGCCGTAGAACAGAAGCAGAAGTTAATCTCTGCTTAAGTTCCTGAAACGCAGAGACTGCCTCAGGAGGCCAATTCACCACATCAGAACCCTTTTTGGTCAAATCAGTCAATGGTTTAACAATAACAGAGAAATTACCAATAAATTTACGATAAAAATTGGCAAAACCCAAGAATCTCTGAAGAGCCTTTAATGAAGTAGGTTGGACCCAATCACAGATGGCCTGAACCTTGACCGGGTCCATTTCAATAACAGATGGGGACAAAATGAATCCCAGAAATGAGATCCTCTGTACGCCAAAAAGACACTTTGATCCCTTCACATACAGAGCATTCTCTCTCAAAATCTGGAACACAGTCCGAACATGTTTCACATGAGAGTCCCAGTCATTGGAAAAAATCAAGATATCATCCAAATAAACAATCAGAAATTTATCCACAAAATCCCTGAAAATGTCATTCATGAAGGACTGGAAGACGGAAGGAGCATTAGTGAGCCCAAAGGGCATCACTAGGTACTCAAAATGCCCCTCTGGGGTATTAAACGCCGTCTTACATTCATCCCCGTGCTTAATGCGAATAAGGTTATACGCCCCCCTGAGGTCAAGCTTGGTAAACCAAGTAGCACTTTTCACCCTGGAAAACAGGTCAGAAATCAAGGGTAACGGATATTGATATTTCACAGTGATATTGTTCAAGAGACTATAATCAATACACGGCCTTAATGAACCATCCTTTTTGGCCACAAAGAAAAAACCGGCACCTAAGGGTGAAGAGGATGGTCTGATATGACCCTTCTCCAATGACTCCTTGATATAAGACCTCATAGCGTCATGTTCAGGTCAGGGTGGATTGATTTAAATCACGCCGATTTAAATCAACGATTTAAATCATGATTTAAATCAAATGATTTTTTTCTATTTAAATCAGATCGATTTAAATCGTGATTTTAATCATGATTTAAATCACTGATTTAAATCAAAAGATTTTTTTAATATAAATCACGATTAAAATCTTAAACTTTCAATCATTGTTCAATTAACTCCACACTTCTAGCTTGGTTTCACTTTCTATAGCTTGGTTTCAGTTTCTTTTTCCATTCAGTTGACATGCCCAAACTTGTTGGATAGTCAGTCAGCAGTACTTGGCTGTAGTAACAATCAAACTTCAGAAGTGATCTGCGTGAGCCATGGAAGGTCGTAAGAGAGACCCTATTTGGGTTCATTTTGTTGAGATGCCAGCAGAGCTTGGAAAAGAAAGGTGGGAGAGCAAAGTGCAAATACTGTCAAAAGAATATCCAAGGACTTGTTTGCCGTTTGAAATCACATTATGAAAACTGCAACCAGAAGGGAAATGAAGATGTTGATAGTGATACAACTAATGTCAATGAACCCCCACAGCTTCTTATGCACCAGGACCCTAGCACTAGTGGTAAGTCTGGCAATTACAACCTATTTTAACAGACGTTTTACTGGGATGGTTAAAGTCTATGAAAAGAAAAATTTCTAGCACTAGTTCTGGAGTATAGAATTTAAATTTATGTTAAGGCAATATTTCACAGAAGATTAACGTTAAGTAAAAATAAGAGTGTGTATACGCCTATTTTTTTTATTTTTATTGTAGGCTACAATTCACTTTTGAAGTCTGCCAAATTGACCATTTTTTTAAAAAAAACATTTTTAAAACTTTTGTGACATAATTTTTTTCAGTTGCTCTGATATTACTAGTATTACAGCAACTTCACCGGAAACTTGAGTAGCATAACTTTTGAGACAGCCCTTATAGGACGAGGACCATTACATTGTTCAAAAAGTTTGTTTCAAAATATTTTCGTTATATTTCTTCAAATACGCAGTCGAATTATATTTTTAATTACTGTGCTTTCAGGGTCAAATATGGCTTGTGCTGCACGTGACAATCAATATCTGGGTACAACTTCAACAAAGCAGCCCAACAAAAAACTTTGCGTGCAAAGTGTAGAAAAATTCCTCTTAAAGACTACGACGAGCCAGAAAGAACATTTTGATGAATTAATTGCTAAATTCATATTTGCAACCAATTCTTCTTTCCGACTAGTTGAACACCCATTGTTTGTACAAATGATCGAAGGAATAAGACCAGGCTACAAACCACCAAGTAGATTTGATATCTCAGTAAAACATCTTCAGGCTGTATACGACAAAGAAAGAGCGGCTTGTACAAAATATTTGAAAGACAAAGTTGTTAACATGAGCTTGGATGGTTGGAGCAACATCCACAACGACCCCATAATTTGCACTTGTGTCACAACAGAAGATGGTGAAACTTACCTTACAGACACAATCGACACATCTGGAAATTCACATACTGCTGAATATTTACTTGAAATTGCTAAGAACTCAATTCACCAATGCCAAGAACAGTTTGGATGTAAAGTAAGGAGCTTAGTTACTGATAACGCAAGCAATGTGGCAAAAATGCGAGCGGAACTGGCACATGAGGATGACACAAATGTCATTACATACGGTTGTTCTGCCCATTTGTTGCATCTTTTGGCAAAAGACCTGCATATTTCGGGTGTCAAGGAACATGTTGTAGAAATTGTTAAATATTTCCACAATAATCATTTTGCACATGCAACCTACAAGGAAATGGGAGGACTGAAGTTGGTTCTACCACAAGATGTTAGATGGAATACCTTGGCTGAATGCTTGGAACTGTTTATTAACAACTGGTCAAAATTAGTGTCCATTTGCGAAACACATCGGGATAAAATTGATGCTAATATACGAAGCAAAGTATTAAATCTTGGTGTGAAGAGAAATGCCGAGGACCTTTTGGAAAGGTTAAAGCCAATATCTATTGCGTTGGATAAAATGCAGAAAGATACTGCAACCATAGCTGATGCCACAGAAGTTTGGAAAGATTTAGAAGGTTCGCTAGATCGCTTGAACCTCTCAAACAATGTAAAGGTTGCAATACACCACCGCAAGGACCAAGCATTAAAAGAAGAACACTATTTAGCCAATATCTTGCATCCCATCTACAGAGGGAAAAAACTATCTGAGGCGGAAATCAACTCTGCAATGGAGTGGCTCGCCAATACTAACCATGACATTGTGGCAACTGTGCTGAAATTGAAGTGTGAATCTGCACCATTTCAAAAATACATGTTTGCAGATAACGTCGTTAATGAACTAAAACCACTGGACTGGTGGAAGTCGCAATCACTTGTTCTTCCAGCGAAGATAATAAATGTAGCTACTCAGCTACTGACTGCATCGGCTTCATCGGCAGGAGTAGAGAGTGTTTTCTTCATTTGGTTTTGTGCACACAACAGTCCGAAACCGCTTAGGAACTGCTAAAGCAGGACAACTAGTTTTCCTATTAAAAGTCCTAAATAAACAGTAGGCTTAAAGGACTGATGTATTCACTGAAGATGTTTGCTTACTTCAAACGTTAGAGATAGGCTATTGTTAAAAAGTACTTACTCTCTGTAGTTCAATTCTGATTAATAGTGCAAATAAAAATTATTAGGTTTCATAATCATCAACTGTTTTAATATTTTTATTTGTGTAAAATAATTTGATTTGCAAAAAGACAAAGTTTTGCTTGTGTACAACTTGATTAAAAAATCCTATTTAAATCAAAAAAAATCCGATTTAAATAAAAAAAATCCGATTTTTTTGATTTTTTTTAAAAAATCATGATTTTTATCCACCCTGGTTCAGGTACAGACAAGTTAAAAAGGCGACCTTTAGGGAATTTACTACCAGGCACTAATTCAATAGCGCAGTCATAGCTCCTATGGGGGGGCAAGGATGCAGATTTACTTTCGCTAAACACATCAGAAAAATCAGTCAAAAAGTCAGGAACATCCTGAGCCTGGGGAGAGGCAGAAAAAACAGGAGTGTTGGCATTAACACATTGGCAGCCCCAACTGGTTACAGACACAGATTTCCAATCCAAAACAGGATTATGAGACTGTAACCAAGGGAAACCCAGTACAATAATGTCATGCAGATTATACAGCACCAAAAATTTGCAACTCTCCTGATGATCAGGTTCAACCCTCATTATCTCCTGAGTAGAGAACTGGGGTTTATTCTCAGCCAAAGGGGTAGAATCAATCCCCAGTAGGGGAATAGACTTCCGTAGGGGTATCAAGGGAAACCCACAACGTTTAGCAATATCAAAGTCCATCAGGTTAATAGCTGCTCCCGAATCAACAAAAGCCTGAGCAAAAAATGTGGACAGGGAGCAAATCAGGGTAACAGTCAACAGAAATTTAGTCTGAACACTACACAAGACAACTGAGCGTGCAAAACGTCTTCCCCGCTTAGGGCAGACTGAAATAGCATGAGAGGCATCACCACAGTAGAAACATAACCCATTGCGTTTTCGAAACTCATGACTCTGTGCCCCAGAAGCCACTCTATCACACTGCATGGGTTCAGAAGCTGGTTCACAAGGCAACACTATTCCACGCATACTTCTACGCTCACGCAAACGTCTGTCAATTTGAATCGCTAATGACATAGAATCATTGAGACCAAGGGAGCAGGGAAACCCACCATAACATCTTTTACATTCTCTGACAGACCCTTCCGAAAAAGGGCTGCCAAAGCATCGTCATTCCATTTGGTCAGGACTGCCCACTTTCGGAATTTCTGACTGTACAACTCAGCGTCTTCAAGCCCCTGATTTAATGCCAACAAGGTTTTTTTCAGCTTGATCAGTGACATTAGGTTCATCCTACAATAACCCCAGAGCCAGAAAAAATGCATCAGCATTACTCAAAACAGGGTCCCCAGGTGTCAGGGAAAAAGCCCAATCCTGAGGATCGCCGCGCAGGAGAGAGATGACAATTTGAACCTGCTGTGCTGCGTTCCCTGAGGACTTAGGTTTTAAGGCAAAAAACAACTTACAGTTATTTTTGAAATTCAGAAATTTAGCTCGATCCCTCAAAAACAAATCTGGCATGGGGATCCTGGGTTCCACAACTGGCAACCTAGCAAGATAGGTAGCAATACTCCGAACCTCAGTGGTAAGCTGATCCACACGGCCAGACAACTGTGCAAACTCCATTGAGAGAGAAAGAGAAAAAAAAATCCTCCTCAGCACCCAGAGAAAAAAAGAGGGAAAAAATGCAACAAACAGAAAAAAAAATCTCTGACAACTCTGACAACCTTTTTTCTTTCCACACTATTTTTCCCTTCTGTGAGTACCATATAATTTTCAGTTTGGCCAGTGATACTGTTATGTTTTGGTAGCTGAGGAGAGCAGGCAAAAACGGCAGTACACCAGAGAGGTTGGAATCTACTGGATTGCAGTACCCTGACTAACCACCACAACTAAAGGCAGCCGTGGAGCGTTCCTACGATGGTCCTAGACGCCTCGTCACAGCCTGAGAGGTTAACTACACCTAAAGATAGAAAGAGGAAAGCTATCTGCCCCGGAGCAGATCCCCAAAGAACATAGGAAGCCCCCAAACATGTAATGGCGGTTAGACAAGAGGAAATACAGACACAGACAGAAAATAGTATGAGCAAACGTTGGGGCCCAATCTGCCTAGACAGAAAAAGGATAGGAAGGATACTTACTGCAATCCAAAAAAACCCTAAAAAAACCAACGCTACTAATTACAAAAACACCTGAGATCACACGACCTCTACCACCTAAATTAGTTCTCTGGTGTAACAAAACTAAGCCGCAGCCACTGAAAAAACTGGAAAAGGCAAATGAACAAATAACAGTGGCTCCAGAGGAACTGAGAGGAGCCCAAGCCCCCCGGGGAGGGGGACTTGGCTAACTTCACAGAAATGCAGAGAAATATGCAAATGGTAAGCACAAAAACAAAAAACACAAAATATCTTATCTGAGAGCAGGAGAAGAGGCAAGACTCAGCAAGCTTCCAAGTGAACCAGGAAACAAAGTTGAGACAAGAACAATTGATCACCGGCAACCATGATGGGAGGGAACCTCCCTTATATAAGACCAGTCTGTGATTCCTGATTGCCAATCCTCATTGAATGGTTCAGTACTGTTTGTAACCACCAAGGGAGATTCTGCTCAGAATTCATTTCTAAAACATTCACAACAGCCCCCTCTAACATCAATGACAGCTTGAAGTGTTTTGTGGTAGTTGTGGATGAGGTTCTTTATTTTCTCAGATGGTAAAGCTGCCCACTTCTTGGCAAAAAGCCTCCAGTTTCTGTAAATTCCTGGCTGTCTAGCATGAACTACGCGCTTGAGATCTCCCCAGAGTGGCTCAATGATATTGAGGTCAGGAGACTGAGATGGCCACTCCAGAATCTTCACTTTGTTATGCTCTAGCCAATGACAGGTTGACTTAGCCTTGTGTTTTGGGTTGTTGTCATGTTGGAGCGTCCAAGTACGTCCCATGCGCAGCTTCCGGGCTGATGATTGCAAATATGCCTCCAGTATTTGCTGATAACTTGCTGCATTCATCTTTCCTTCAACTTTGACCAAGTTTCCTGTGCCTTTGTAGCTCACACATCCCCAAGACATCAGCGATCCACCTCTGTACCTAACAGTAGGAATGGTGTTCTTTTCATCATAGGCCTTGTTGACCTCTCTCCAAATGTAACGTTTATGGTTGTGGCCAAAAAGTTCAATTTTGGTGTCATCACTCCAAATTACCTTGTTCCAGAAGTTTTGAGTCTTGTCTCTGTGCTATTTTGTGTATTGTAGGTGAGATACTTTGTGGCATTTGCACAGTAATGGCTTTCTTTTGGCGACTCGACCATGCAGCCCATTTTTCTTCAAGTGCCTCCTTATTGTGCATCTTGAAACAGCCACACCGCTAGTTTTCAGAGAGTCCAGTATTTCAGCTGATGTTATTTGTGGGTTTTTCTTTGCATCCCGAACAATTTTCCTAGCAGTTATGGATGCCATTTTTTGTTGGTCTACCTGACCGTGGTTTTGTTTTTTCCGCGCCCCTGATTTTCCATTTGTTAGTCACAGTTTGATCACTGCTAACTGGCATTATCAATTCCTTGGATATCGTTTTGTATCCCTTTCCTGTTTTATACAGTTCAGCTACCTTTTCCTGTAGATCTGTTGACAATTCTTTTGCTTTCCCCATGACTCACAATCCAGAAACGTCAGTGGCTGGATGAAAGATGCAAGAGTCTGTCTGGATCCCAGAAACTCACTCAGCTTTTATGCATACACACTGATTACAAGCAAACAGGTCACAGGTGAGGATGTTACCTTTCGTAGCCATTCAAACCCATTTGTGTTAACTTCTGTGTATGTTAAGCTACTTTCACACTTTCATTTTTTTGCGCAGCGCATTGTGCGCACATGAAACGCATTAAAAAAAACGCATGCAAACGCTTATAAACACTGCAATATTTAGTCACATCAGCGTGCACATTACGACAAAAAAACGCAGCGTTTGTATGCGATTTCAAGCGTTTTTGCATGCGTTTGCATTTTTTCGGCGCATGGGTTGTCTACGTGTCACATTTCTATCAACTCTGTCTCTATCATCTGTCTCTATCATCTGTCTCTATCATATCTGTCTCTATCATCTCTGTCTCTATCATCTCTGTCTCCATCATCTCTGTCTCCATCATATCTGTCTCTATCATCTCTGTCTATCATCTCTGTCTCTATCATCTCTGTCTCTATCATCTCTGTCTCTATCATCTCTGTCTCTATCATCTCTGTCTCTATCATCTCTGTCTCTATCATCTGTCTCTATCATCTCTGTCTCTATCATCTGTCTCTATGATCTCTGTCTCTATCATCTCTGTCTCTATCATCTCTGTCTCTATCACCTTTTTTTCTACACTCCTCACAATGTTGCTTGTGTAGGGGGTTGTTTAAACAAGTGTTTAGACATTATTTACTCCAAAATCGCGTGCGCGCAAAAGCGCTGACGAGCGCAAAGCCATGCTCACGCCAGAGCACCCATAGACTGCAATGTTATTTTTTGCGCATAGCATGCGCACAACGTTTTTTTTAAAGCGGTTGTGCGGAAAAAAAAAAGCAACATGTAGCGTCTAGCGCGTATGGATGCACACTTGGAAAATGCGCAGCGCACGCCAAACGCAGATGAACGCGTGCAAGCGCTAGACCCTGCGCCCGCCATGTTAAAGATAGGGGAACATTGCACATGCGTCCGATAGCGCACGATGCGCTGCACAAAAAAACGCAAGTGTGAAAGTAGCCTTATCAGGCCAAAATCCCCAGGGTATGTAAACTTTTGATCAGGGTCATTTGGATGTTTTGGGTTGTCATTATGATTTAGAAAGAGAAAACACAGTAGTTTGACAATAAATGACCCAACCACTAACCATGAGTGGAGAAAAAGTTTTGGTGGTATCATTCATATTCTCTGAAAAAAGGCCAAGAAAGCAAAAATTCTGCCAGGGTATGTAAACTTTTGAGCACAACTGTAAATAGCCACAGCCCCGCCCCCGCTTATTACATCACTCCGAAGGGGTGTGGCTTATATTACACCGTGTAATTCCTGCTATTTTTCTCACAGCCTTTGGCGTGTAGAAGATGAATGACCCTGAGGTGTTTGGTGCTGGGCCCTACATGGTGCGGGGCCACAAGCAGCGCTGCATGTCTGCTCTGGAGCCTCGTGTCCCAAGCGAACTGGAACTGCAGGAACTCCAGGAGGAGCAGGACAGGTTCCTGGGGGTCCCAATGAGACGATACGGCCCCATGAGGTGCTCAGCTCATGTCCGGGACTCCTTCCGAAGACACAGCTGGGAGCCGGGGAAGCGGCTGCAGAGGAGGAGGCACAATATGACAGGTACCCAGCTCCTGGCCCTGAGATAATAATGATAACCCTGAAAAAACCTATAAAGTGCAGGCGGCACAGAGTAGTACTCCTCTCCTGACACTAGGGGCCATGACCCTGAGAAAGTCACCCGTATCTTCCGTCTGCTCGCACTTCTGCAAACACGACTTCTGCAGGAAACGGGCAAGATGGACGATAGCCGTCACTTCACCCGCTGGGCCAGGTCGCTGACCGCCACACAGGCCTGCAGTCAGTCCTTCGAGTGGTACGTGGGGCGGTGGGTCCCCGGCCTCCAGTATAGGGGCTGCAGACCCTCTTTCACTTCTTGATAGGAGGAAGCTGGTGGTTTCATCTGAGACGAGAAGTAATAAGTCGTCTTGTATTTCCTTCCTATGACTGAAGCTGTACGCTCCGATCGACATCACTACTTTCCTATCATCTTCCCACACCTCATCATCATTGTTATCTAATTACAGCCTCAGTTTTAAGGGCCTGGACCCTGAGGAGATGGAGGAGAACTTGGACTACAACCGAGACCCCCGCCGGACCCCTATCATTCGCAGTACCGATGAGCTGGAGTCTCTGCTGTCGATTAGAGGCGAAGACGCGGAGGTGACACAAGAGGTAAAAATAATAGTCAATCACATTCTGACTTTAATCAGATAAAATCCAGAGCTGTGTTCACAATCCTGAGGGCTTCAGAACTGAAATCTCCCAGCATTTTCCAGCTTGTTCTGCTTTGGCATTGATCTCAAATGATTTGCATTTTGACATCTTTACACTCGGCTCTGTTATGGATATGATAGAGGAGTCACCACAAGTAACTAGCAGAATTGTGATTTCTGCTCTGAATGTGATTCATTATGAGACAAACTAAAGTTCCTGGGTTTTAATGATCGTGGTTGCCCCATGGAGGCGTTACCTATAGTACCTATAGTAGTCCATTAGTAAGACCAAGTGCCCCAAAGAAATCCCGAACCCAAAGAGATGAGATTTTTCTGTTCTTTCTCATAAGACTCACGTTCTGCCACTGCTGGGGGGGCTGATGATATGCCTCTCGCTGTTTGAGAGTCTCAATCCCGGTTCTGGCCTACTGTCCGCTAATGTGCCCTTTCCCGTACCCTACAGGAACACGCCAAGAGGCTCCAGGAATACTTGTCGCATGTCTACCGCTACAGCCCCTTATCCAAGTCCGTGTCCATGACAGGAATCGACGGTGAGCAGAACAGGAGGAGGGTACTTTAGGTCTGGTAGGTGGGATGTCACGTGATATGGTGAGATGACCGGCAGGGTCCACCCATATATAAATATCACGCACCCCCTCAGCGTTTCGCTTTCCTCTCACATCCATAAACATATAATTACACCCTTCTGTAATGTGTACAGTTAGCTGCCATGGAAAGTACCAGGATCTTTCCTCTTAGCCATTTACAGTCATCCTCTAGAGCCACCTAAGAAGTGCCCCCAATGTTACCCACAATGAACTGCATGCAGTGTGGCCCCCGATCATCACCCACCTTGGTCTGGGTTTGTCTGACAAGCAGTGTGCAGCCCTAGGTGTAATTCTCATGGAGTCCACAAGGGGGAGAGAGAATCCCACGAATGGCACATAGTCTTGGGCCCTGAGATAATAATGAAGTACAGTAACCTCACATGATAGTGGCATATGATTAGAGACAGTGGCTGCATGGCAGTAGACATGTGCACATCTCCAATGTTTTTTTTTTTTTTTATCTCTGGATAATCCTCGGAAATTAGTGATATTTAGCTTTGGTCTCAGGTGTGAAATGTCTGGGATTTATCCTTTAAAATTCTAGGTAAGTGCCTAAAATCTAGGATTTGGTCTCTTCACAGATTGGTCCTGTATTCACACGGAAATCATATGGGAAATGGGTAAGTGACAAGCAATCCTCTTACACACCTGTATCACTGCTGTGAGTATGATCATCCAGAAAAGTCGAAATGGCCTTTCTATTTAAAATTAGGGTCCACTATTCATTCATCATTCACTGTAACATACAGTACATGGCCAAATACTATGGATGACCCCTGCACAAACATGAGGTAATATACAACTACTATAATACTGCTCACTGTGTACAAGAATATAACTACTATAATAATGCCCCTATGTACAAGAATATAACAACTATATTATTGCCCCTATGTACAAAAATATAACTACTATAATACTGCCCCTATGTACAAGAATATAACTACTATAATACTGCTCTGTACAAGAATATAACTACTATAATACTGCCCCTATGTACAAGAATATAACTACTATAATACTGCTCTGTACAAGAATATAACTACTATAATACTGCCCCTATGTACAAGAATATAACTACTATAATACTGCTCCTATGTACAAGAATATAACTACTATAATACTGCTCCTATGTACAAGAATATAACTACTATAATACTGCCCCTATGTACAAGAATATAACATACTATAATGCTGCTCCTATGTACAAGAATATAACTACTATAATACTGCCCCTATGTACAAGAATATAACTACTATAATACTGCTCCTATGTACAAGAATATAACTACTATAATACTGCCCCTATGTACAAGAATATAACTACTATAATACTGCCCCTATGTACAAGAATATAACTACTATAATACTGCTCTGTACAAGAATATAACTACTATAATACTGCCCCTATGTACAAGAATATAACTACTATAATACTGCTCCTATGTACAAGAATATAACTACTATAATACTGCTCCTATGTACAAGAATATAACTACTATAATACTGCCCCTATGTACAAGAATATAACTACTATAATACTGCCCCTATGTACAAGAATATAACTACTATAATACTGCCCCTATGTACAAGAATATAACTACTATAATACTGCCCCTATGTACAAGAATATAATTACTATAATAATACTGCCCCTATGTACAAGAATATAACTACTATAATACTGCTCCTATGTACAAGAATATAACTACTATAATACTTCTCCTATGTACAAGAATATAATTGCTATAATACTGCTCCTATGTATAAGAATATAACCACTATAATACTGCTCCTATGTACAAGAATATAACTACTATAATACTGTCCCCTATGTAAAAGAATATAACTACTATAATACTGTCCCCTATGTAAAAGAATAAAACTACTATAATACTGCTCTCTATGTACAAGAATATAACTATAATACTGTTCCTATGTTCAAGAATATAACTACTATAATACTGTTCCTATGTTCAAGAATATAACTGCTATAATACTGCTCCTATGTACAAGAATATAACTACTATAATACTGCCCCTATGTACAAGAATATAACTAGTATAATACTGCTCCTATATATAAGAATATAACTACTATAATACTGCCTCCTATGAACAAGAATATAACTACTATAATACTGCCCCCTATGTTCAAAAATAGAACAACTATAATACTGCTCCTTTATACAAGAATATAACTACTATAATACTGCCACCTATGTACAAGAATATAACTACTATAATTCTACCCCTACAGTGGTGTTCAAAAGTCCTGCATAGACGTGGAGAAAACTATATATTTCATACTTCTGCATCTCTACAGTGAAACTGGTGGAACATATATGTTTTTGTAATCCCTCATTGTATGCCATACTCATTTTTGAATGTCCCAAGTGTATAAATTGTTATGGTATGCGCATTTTTGATAATTTTTTTTACAGCATGACCATACCTACACCAGTACAGTGTGTAGAATGGTGAGCAGGTTTCAAAGTTCATTAACTTCCAATGCAAGTTCACACAGACTTAAATTTTACTTTTTAAGATTTATTATTTTTTATTTAATTCAGAGTCCTGAAAAGGGCCTTTTGAGTGCATCTTTAGCTTCTAATACTTTATTGGCCAGCCTTTGCTCTTGAGCACCAACTTGCATCTCTGTGGCATTGAGTGAACAAGCTTCTGCAGATGTTCACGAGTGATGATGTGGTTCCAGGCCTGTATCAGAGACTCAATCAACTCTCTCTTGGTCCTTGGCTGTTTTTTAGATATTTAGACATTTTCTTATTAAGGATGTTTATATATTTTTTTGCATTAACCATACCTTCCACAATATGAAGCCTTCCGACACCATTGGCTGCCTTACAGCCCCAGACCATTACTTTCATTGGATGTTTCACTGAGAAGCTCAAACACTCTTTCTTGTACTCTTCATGTGGAAACCTTCTCACATAAGACTTGCCATCATTTCATAAAATGCAAAAAGTGCTTTCATCACTAAATAGCACTTTTTCCCACTCCTCCTTCCTCCATTTTGAATATTTCAATGCCCACAGTTTTCGCCTTTGTCTTTGTATGGCTGTCATCAATGGCTTCTTTCGGGCCTTGCACCCTCTCAATCCTGCTTCCAAACATCTCTTCCTAACAGTTGATGTTGATACCTCAATATTGCACTTTTCTTGCCATTCTCGCAGAAGCTGAGGAGAGGTGAGCTTTCGATTGGCAAGGGATGTTCTTATCAGTACTCTATCCTCCCTTTTAGTTGACTTTCTGGGCCGACCAGATCTGGGCCTGTCCTGGGTAATTCCAAGCTGCTTATGTTTCTGCAAAATTCTTACGACTGTACTCTGATTACAGCCGACCTTCCTTGCGATCTGGGGCCAGTATAACCCTCTTCATGTAGCACCACAACTCGCACATGATCCTCCGCTGACAAAAATCTGAAGGCTCCATCATAAAGCTCTACAGTATGATTCACTAGATAGACCAACAGATAAAACAAACAAAGCAGCGGAAGTGATGGAATGGAATGTGATTGGCTGCCATATCCAGGTTATGATTGGTCACAAGAACCTCATCTGTGATTAGCTAATTTTGGATCTGAAGCTGTGCAATATTTAGTTGTGCTTTCAATTCCGATATTGTTGCAATAATTTCAGGCAAAACTGCTTCAAAAGCTAAAAATATTACAGGGAGAGAATGCAAAATTGTATTCTGAACAAAACCATATATAATATGTCATATTAGCATCGAAGATATTCGACAGAAAACGTTCAAAACTTGAAAAATCAATTTATCCTATGCAGGACTTTTGAACACCACTGTATATACAAGAATATAACTACTATAATACTGCCCCCTATGTACAAGAATATAACTACTATAATACTGCTCCTATGTACAAGAATATAACTACTATAATACTGCTCCTATGTACAAGAATATAACTACTATAATACTGCTCCTATGTACAAGAATACAACTACTATAATACTGCCTCTATGTACAAGAATATAACTACTATAATACTGCTCCTATGTACAAGAATGTAACTACTATAATACTGCTCCTATGTACAAGAATATAACTACTATAATACTGCCCCTATGTACAAGAATATAACTACTATAATACTGCTCCTATGTACAAGAATATAACTACTATAATACTGCTCCTATGTACAAGAATATACAGTGCCTTGCGAAAGTATTCGCTCCCTGGAACTTTTCAACCTTTTCCCAAATATCATGCTTCAAACGTAAAAATCAAATGTTAATTTTTGGTGAAGAATAACAACCCTATAACGGCGATCGCAACAAAATAACAAAAAAAAGTTGTGCCATTTAATTTCTCTGTCCTCTGATGTCTTCGGACATCAGAGGGCAGAGAAAAAGGGTCCCCGGGACCCCCATGTGGCCCCCGATCCCCTGCATGTGGCCCCCGGGCCCTACATTGTCCCCCGGTGCCGCCGCTATGGAGAAAATGGCGGGCGCATGCTCAGTGCGCCCGCCGCTATGTGCTGGGGGGGATGGGCAATATTCTCTGGGGTCTCGGCTACCGGGGTAGCCGAGACCCCAGAGAACATGATCCGGGTCGGTATTTACCGATCCTGGTGTTGCGATCGCCGCTATACAGCATAAACGGCGATCGCAACAAAAAAAAAAAAAAAAAAAAAGATTTCTCTCCCCTCTGATGTGATTGCACATCAGAGGGGAGAAAATGAGAGTCCCCAGCTCCCCCAAAACCCCCCCTGTACCTGCCGGTAACCTCCGGCAGGTCCCCCTGGCCTCCGATCCTCCCGGTCTTCTTCCTGGAATAAAAAAAATGGCGGGCGCATGCGCAGTGCGCCCGCCGATCTGCTTGGCGGCAGATTCAAAATTTTTTTCATTCATTCTCCAGAAAGTGCATTTTGATCACTGTGATAAACTATCACAGTGATCAAAATAAAATAAACAGTACATAACCCCCCCATTTATCACCCCCTTAGTTAGGGACATATAATAAAAAATAGAAATTATATTTATTTTCATTTTTCCGTTAGGGTTATAATTAGGGTTAGGGTTATAATTAGCGTTAGCATTAGGGTTAGGGTTATAATTAGGGTTAGGGTTATAATTAGGGTTAGGGTTTAGGCTGGGTTCATACTGCGTTATGGCAGTCCGTTAGACGGACTGCGTTACACCGCGGTATAACGCGGTGTAACGCAGTCCGTTAATGCTGCCATTCACCCCCATTTGAGGGCGCATCGTGACGCATGCCGTAAAGCGGCATGCGTTTGCGACGTGCCATCATTCAGTGACGGAGCCTTGGACACGGGCTGCAGCGTCTGGGCTCCGTCACCACTAGCGCAGATGAATCATCTGCTGATTCCTCTGCGCTAGCGGGTATAGCATAACGCGATCGCGTTATGCTATACCGTTACCAGCCAGTCAACGCTATGTGTTGAACGGGCTGGTAAAACGCAAAATTAACCCAGCCTTAGGGTTAGGGTTATAATTAGGGTTAGGGTTACAATTAGGGTTAGGCTTAAAATTAGGGTTAGGGTTAAAATTAGAGTTAGGGTTACAATTAAGGTTAGGGTTACAATTAGGGTTGGAATTAGGGTTGGGATTTAGGTTAGGATTAGGGTTGGGATTAGGGTTAGGGGTGTGTTGGGGTTAGGGTTGGAGCTAGAATTGAGGGATTTCCACTATTTAGGCACATCAGGGGGTCTCCAAACACGACGTGGCGTTCAAAAAGTCAAATGGCGCTCCCTCCCTTCCGAGCCCTGCCGTGCGCCCAAACAGTGGTTTACCCCAACATATGGGGTATCAGCGTACTCAGGACAAATTGCACACCAATTTTGGGGTTCTAATTTCTCCTGTTACCCTTGGGAAAAAAAAAAATAGCTTTGCTAAAAAAATCATTTTTGAGAAAAAAAATGGTTTTTCATTTTCACGGCTCTGCATTTATAAATTTCTGTGAAGCACTTGGGGGTTCAAAGTGCTCACCACACATCTAGATAAGCTCCTTGGGGGGTCTAGTTTCCAAAATGGTGTCACTTGCAGGGGGTTTCTACTGTTTAGGCACATCAAGGGCTCTGCAAACACAACATGACGCCCGCAGAACATTCCATCAAAGTCTGCATTACAAAATGGCGCTCCTTCCCTTCCAAGCACTCCCATGCGCCCAAACAGTGGTTTCACCCCACATATGGGGTATCAGCGTACTCAGTAAAAATTGCACAACAATTTTTGGGTCCAATTTCTCCTGTTACCCTTGGGAAAAATAAAAAAATAGCAGGCTGAAGAATCATTTTTGAGGAAAAAAATGATTTTTTATTTTCACGGCTCTACGTTTATAGATTTCTGTGAAGCACTTGCGGGTTCAAAGTGCTCACCACACATCTAGATAAGTTCCTTAAGGGGTCTAGTTTCCAAAATGGTGTCATTTGTGGGGGTTTCCACTGTTTAGGCGTATCAGGGGCTCTCCAAACGCGACATGGCGTCCAATTTCAATTCCAGCCAGTTTTGGTTTGAAAAAGTCAAACTGCGCTCCTTCCCTTCCAAACCCTGCCGTGCGCCCAAACAGTGGTCCCACCCACATATGGGGTATCAGCGTACTCAGGACAAATTGGACAACGACTTTTGTGGTCTAATTTCTCCTGTTACCCTTGGTAAAATAAAAAATTAGGGACTAAACGATCAGGTTTGTGGAAAAAATATGACTTTTTATTTTCATGCCCGGGAGTTATAAACTTCTGTGAAGCACTTGGGGTTCAAAGTGCTCACCACACATCTATATAAGTTCCTTAGGAGGTCTAGTTTCCAAAATGGTGTCACTTGTGGGGGGTTTCCACTGTTTAGACACATTAGGGCCTCTACAAACGCGACATGGCGTCCAGCCAATTCTGAGTTGAAAAGTCAAACGGCGCTCCTTCCCTTCCAAACTCTGCCATGCACCCAAACAGTGGTTTACCCCCACATATGAGGTATCAGCATGCTCAGGACAAATTGCACAAAAACTTTTGGGGTCTTGTTACCCTTGGGAAAATAAAAATTGGGGTGAAAAGATTGTTTTTGTGGAAAAAATATGATTTTTTATTTTCACTGTTCTATGTTATAAACTTCTGTGAAGCACTTGGAGGTTCAAAGTGCTCACCACACATCTAGATAAGTTCCTTAGGGTGTCTAGTTTCCAAAATGGGGTCACTTGTGATGGGTTTCCACTGTTTAGACACATCAGGGCCTCTACAAACGCGACATGGCGTCCAGCCAATTCTGTGTTGAAAAAGTCAAACAGCGCTCCTTCCCTTGCGACCTCTGCCGTGCGCCCAAAAAGTGGTTTACCCCCACATATGGGGTATCGACTTATTCAGGAGAAATTGCACAACAAATTTTGTGGTTCATTTTTTCTTTTAACAGTTGTGAAAATAAAAAAAATTGGTTCCGAAGTAAAGTTTTTGCAAAAAAAGTTAAATGTTAATTTTTTCCTTCCACATTGCTTCAGTTCCTGTGAAGCACGTAAAGGGTTAATAAACTTCTTGAATGTGATTTTGAGCACCTTGAGGGGTGCAGTTTTTAGAATGGTGTCACTTTTGGGTATTTTCTATCGTATAGACCCCTCAAAGTGACTTCAAATGTGATGTGGTCCCTAAAAAAAAAAATGGTGTTGTAAAAATGAGAAATTACTGGTCAACTTTTAACCCTTATAACTTCGTAACAAAAAAAAATTTTGTTCCCAAAATTGTACTGATGTAAAGCAGACATGTGGGAAATGTTATTTATTAAGAAATTTATGTGACATATCTCTCTGATTTAAGGGCATAAAAATTTAAAGTTTGAAAATTGTTAAATTTTCAAAATTTTCGCCATATTTCCGTTTTTTTTCATAAATAAACACAAGTCATAGCGAAGAAATTTTACCACGAACGTGAAGTACAATATGTCACGAAAAAACAATCTCAGAATCAGCTGGATTCGTTAAAGCGTTCCAGAGTTATAACCTCATAAATTGACAGTGGTCAGAATTGTAAAAATTGGCCCTGTCATTAAGCTGCAAAATGGCTCTGTCACTAAAGGGTTAAAGTTTTGGAAATCATTTTGTATCCAAATCCAGCTTTAAACTTCTCCACAACAGTCTCAAAGATAATCAACACGGCACTCAAAATAAGGATAATAGGTGCACAAGTAGGGTCACCAGCCCAAAATACGAAACAAAAAATAACTTGGCACTCAATCGAGAAAAGCAGAACAAAATGGTAGTTGTGCTTTCAAAAGTTTATTTGCATCCGTGTGAGATCAAAGTAAAGATACATAAATGAACGTTTTCGGCCATACATTATCGGCCTTCATCAGAATGTATGTATACAGCTCATAAGAAAAACGGATGTAAATCATCGTATAAATAGAGCCACTGAGTGTTGGTAACATGAAGGTTGAATGCTACCTGGTTAAAGTGTAGCGGCAACAGCACACTGTAATGAACTATGTCCACTAAGTATAGCAGTAAGCGAGGAAAATAGGCTAGTAGCCTAGACAAAGGATTGCTGTGGAATGGCCTCAGTAGATAAGCTTAAAAGCGCTGTAAGCTGAAATTAGCAGAGTGGGAGCGCTGAACGAACATGCAGCCGCATGTGAGGACCAGCTAGCACCGAAAACGTTCATTTATGTATCTTTACTTTGATCTCACACGGATGCAAATAAACTTTTGAAAGCACAACTACCATTTTGTTCCGCTTTTCTCGATTGAGTGCCAAGTTATTTTTTGTTTCTCGACAACAGTACCACGGACCTGCCTGTTGTGTTCCTTGGTCTTCATGATGCTCTCTTTGCTTCAAACAGAACCCTGAGACTATCACAGAGCAGGTGCATTTATACGGAGACTTGATTACACACAGGTGGATGATATTTATCATCAGTAGTCATTTAGGACAACATTGGATCATTCAGAGATCCACAATGAACTTCTGGAGTGAGTTTTGTTGTGAATGGGTTTGAGATGAGTTCTGAGCAGAGGCTCCCTCTGGTGGTTACAAGCGGTACTAGTGAGGATTGGGAATCAGGTGTTACTGATTGGTCTTATTTAAGGGAATCATTTTCCCATCAGGGTTGCCGGTGATCAATTGTTCTGGTCTGAATCCTTCTTTCCAGTTTCCCTTGTAGCCTGCTGTGTCGTGTCTGCATCTCCTGCTATCAGATAAGACAATTTCTTATTTTGTGTTTTTGCTATATTTTTGCATTTGGTCCTGCACTTCTGTGGGGGCCTTCTGGGTCCCCTCCGGGGGCTTCTGCCCTCTCAGTTTAGTCCAGCCACTGTGTTTTGTACTTTTGCTTTTTCCAGTTTTTTCAGTGGCTGCTGTTTTTGTTACACCAGAGAACTAATTTAGGTGGTAGAGGTCGTGTGATCTCAGGTGATTTTGAAATTAGTAGAGTTGGTTTTTTCAGGGTTTTCTGGGATTGCAGTAAGTACCCTTCCTGTCCTTTTCTATTTAGATAGTTTGGGCCCCAGCGTTTGCTCATACTATTTTCTTTCTGTGTCAGTATTTCCTCTTGTCTAACCGCCATTACATGTTTGGGGGCTTTCTATTATCTTTGGGGTTCTGCTCCGGGGCAGATAGCTTTCCTATTTCTATCTTTAGGTGTAGTTAGTTTCTCAGGCTGTGACGAGGCGTCTAGGACCATCGTAGGAACGCTCCACGGCTGCCTCTAGTTGGTGTGGTTAGTCAGGGTACTGCAATCCCATAGATTCCAACTGCTCTGGTGTATTTCCTTTTTTACCTGCACTCCTCAGCTACCGAAACATAACAGTATCACCGGACACAAAAATTGTATGGTACTCACAGAAGGGAAAAAATATTTTGAAGGAAGAAAAGTTGTCAGAGATATTTTTCTGTTTGTTGCATTTTTTTTTTTTTTTCCTCTGTATCTCTGGGTGCTGAGGAGGATCTTTTCTCCCAATGGAGTTTGCACAGTTGTCTGGCCGTGTGGATCAGCTTGCCACTGAGGTTCAGAGTATTGCTGCATATCTTGCTGGGTTGCCTGTTGTGGAACCTAGGATCCCCATGCCAGATTTGTTTTTAGGGGATCGAGCTAAGTTTCAGAATTTCAAAAATAACTGTAAATTGTTTTTTGCCTTAAAATCTAAGTCCTCAGGAAACGCAGCGCAGCAGGTTCAAATTGTCATCTCTCTCCTGCGCGGCGATCCTCAGGATTGGGCTTTTTCCCTGACACCTGGGGATCCTGTTTTGAGTGATGTTGATGCATTTTTTCAGGCTTTGGGGTTATTGTACGATGAGCCTAATGTCACTGATCAAGCTGAAAAAGCCTTGTTGGCATTAAATCAGGGGCTTGATGACGCTGAGTTATACTGTCAGAGATTCCGTAGGTGGGCAGTCCTGACCAAATGGAATGACGACGCTTTGGCAGCTCTTTTTCGGAAGGGTCTGTCGGATAATGTAAAGGATGTTATGGTGGGATTCCCTGTCCCCTCTGGTCTCAATGATTCTATGTCATTAGCGATTCAAATTGACAGACGTTTGCGTGAGCGGAGAAGTATGCGTGGAGTGGTGTTGCCTTGTGAGCCAGCTGCTGAGCCCATGCAGTGTGATGGAGTGGTGTCTGGGGCACAGCGTCATGAGTTTCGAAAGCGCAATGGGTTATGTTTCTACTGTGGTGATGCCTCTCATGCTATTTCAGTCTGCCCTAAGCGGGGAAGACGTTTTGCACGCTCAGTTATCTTGGGTAGTGTTCAGACTAAGTTTTTATTAACTGTCACTCTGATATGCTCTCTGTCCTCATTTTCTGCTCAGGCTTTCGTTGATTCTGGAGCAGCTATTAACCTGATGGATTATGATTTTGCTAAACGTTGTGGATTTCCCTTGATACCCTACAGAAGTCTATTCCCCTACTGGGGATCGATTCTACCCCTTTGGCTGAGAATAAACCCCAGTTTTCTACTCAGGTGATAATGAGGGTTGAACCTGATCACCAGGAGTGCTGCAAATTTTTGGTTCTATATAATCTGCATGACATTATCGTGCTGGGTTTCCCTTGGTTACAGTCTCATAATCCTGTTTTGGATTGGAAATCTGTGTCTGTAACCAGTTGGGGCTGCCAATGTGTTAATACCAACACTCCTGTTTTTTCTGCCTCCCCCCAGGCTGAGGATGTTCCTGACTTTTTGTTTGATTTTTCTGATGTGTTTAGCGAAAGTAAATCTGCATCCTTACCTCCCCATAGGAGCTATGACTGCGCTATTGAATTAGTGCCAGGTAGTAAATTCCCTAAGGGTCGCCTTTTTAACTTGTCTGTACCTGAACATGACGCTATGCGGTCTTATATCAAGGAATCATTGGAGAAGGGTCATATCAGACCATCCTCTTCACCCTTAGGTGCCGGTTTTTTCTTTGTGGCCAAAAAAGATGGTTCATTAAGGCCGTGTATTGATTATCGTCTCTTGAACAATATTACTGTGAAATATCAATACCCGTTACCCTTGATTTCTGACCTGTTTTCCAGGGTGAAAAACGCTACTTGGTTTACCAAGCTTGACCTCAGGGGGGCGTATAACCTTATTCGCATTAAGCACGGGGATGAATGGAAGACGGCATTTAACACCCCTGAAGGGCATTTTGAGTACCTTGTGATGCCCTTTGGGCTCACTAATGCTCCTTCCGTCTTCCAGTCCTTCATGAATGACATTTTCAGGGATTTTGTGGACAAGTTTCTGATTGTTTATTTGGATGATATCTTGATTTTTTCTAATGACTGGGACTCTCATGTGAAACATGTTCGAACTGTGTTCCAGATTTTGAGAGAGAATGCTCTGTATGTGAAGGGATCAAAGTGTCTTTTTGGCGTACAGAAGATCTCATTCCTTGGATTCATTTTGTCCCCATCTGTTATTGAAATGGACCCGGTCAAGGTTCAGGCCATCTGTGATTGGGTCCAACCTACTTCATTAAAGGCTCTTCAGAGATTTTTGGGTTTTGCCAATTTTTATCGTAAATTTATTGGTAATTTCTCTGTTATTGTTAAACCATTAACTGATTTGACCAGAAAGGGTTCTGATGTGGTGAATTGGCCTCCTGAGGCAGTCTCTGCGTTTCAGGAACTTAAGCAGAGATTCACTTCTGCTCCTGTTCTACGGCAGCCTGATGTTTCTCTGCCATTTCAGGTGGAGGTTGATGCCTCTGAAATTGGGGCAGGTGCCGTTTTGTCCCAAAAAGATCCAGAGACCTCTAAAAGTAACCCTTGTGCCTTTTTCTCTCGAAAATTTTCTCCTACTGAACGTAATTATGACGTGGGTAATCGGGAGTTATTGGCCATGAAGTGGGCTTTTGAAGAGTGGAGACATTGGCTGGAGGGAGCCAAACATCAGGTGGTGGTCCTTACGGACCATAAGAATCTGGTCTATCTGGAATCTGCCAAGCGACTCAATCCGAGACAGGCCAGGTGGGCCTTGTTTTTTCACACGTTTTAATTTTGTGGTTTCCTTTCTTCCTGGCACTAAGAATGTTAAGGCGGATGCCCTCTCGAGGAGTTTCCTTGCGGACTCTCCTGAGCTATCTGATCCCTCTGTTATTTTGAAGGAGGGTGTAGTTCTTTCCGCCATCTCGCCCAATTTGAGACTTGCTCTGGAGGGGTGTCAGGAGGATAGGCCCGAGCGCTGCCCTGTTGGAAAATTGTTTGTCCCGGACCAATGGAAAAAGAGTGTTATGTCTGAGATTCATTGTTCCGCATTGGCTGGGCATCCCGGAATTTTTGGTACCAGAGACTTGGTTAGTCGGTCCTTTTGGTGGCCTACCTTGTCTCGCGATGTCAGGGAATTTGTGTAGTCCTGCGGGACTTGCTCTCGCTCCAAGCCTTGCTCTCGCTCTAGTGGTTTGTTGATGCCATTGCCTGTGCCCAAGAGACCATGGACCCATATCTCTATGGATTTCATTTCCGATCTTCCTGTTTCTCAGAGAATGACCACCATCTGGGTAATTTGTGATAGGTTTTCCAAAATGATACATCTTGTGCCATTACCTAAGTTGCCTTCCTCCTCTGAATTGGTGCCGTTGTTCCTTCAGCACGTGGTTCGTTTACACGGCATTCCTGAGAACATTGTGTCTGACAGAGGAGTCCAGTTTGTTTCCAGATTTTGGAGGACTTTTTGTTCTAAACTGGGTGTTCAATTGTCTTTCTCCTCGGCATTTCATCCTCAGACCAATGGTCAAACTGAGAGAACAAACCAGACATTGGAGACTTATCTAAGATGCTTTGTGTCTGCTGATCAGGATGACTGGGTCTCTTTTTTGCCTTTGGCTGAGTTTGCTCTTAATAATAGGGCTAGCTCTGCCACTTTGATGTCTCCGTTTTTCTGTAATTCTGGGTTTCACCCTCGATTTTCTTCAGGACAGACGGAGGCTTCTGTCTGTCCAGGTGTTGACTCTGTTGTTGAGCGTATGCAGCAGATTTGGGACCAGTAGTGGAGAGGTTGTCCCTCTCTCAGGAGAAGGCCCAGCGGTTTGCTAACCGGCATAGGACTGGTGGTCCTCGGTTTAAAGTGGGGGACTTGGTCTGGTTGTCCTCAAAGAATATTCCTATGAGAGTAGCATCTCCTAAATTTAAGCCTAGGTTCATTGGACCTTATAAGATCATGCAGATTATTAATCCTGTTTCTTTTCGTTTGCTTCTTCCAGGGACATTTAAGATCCATAACGTGTTCCACAAGTCCTTGTTGAAGAGGTTTGTTGAGCCAGTGGTTCCTGCTGCTGTGCCTCCTGACCCTGTTTTGGTTGAGGGCAATCTGGAGTATGTGGTTGAGAAAATATTGGATTCTCGTTTTTCTAGACGAAGACTCCAGTATTTGGTTAAATGGAGAGGTTATGGTCAGGAAGATAATTCTTGGGTGTTTGCTTCGGACATCCATGCTAGGAGACTTATCCGTGCGTATCATAGAACTCATCCTGACCGACCTGGTTGCTCAAATGAGGGTTCGGTGACCCCTCCTCAAGGGGGGGGTACTGTTGTGAATGGGTTTGAGATGAGTTCTGAGCAGAGGCTCCCTCTGGTGGTTACAAGCGGTACTAGTGAGGATTGGGAATCAGGTGTTACTGATTGGTCTTATTTAAGGGAATCATTTTCCCATCAGGGTTGCCGGTGATCAATTGTTCTGGTCTGAATCCTTCTTTCCAGTTTCCCTTGTAGCCTGCTGTGTCGTGTCTGCATCTCCTGCTATCAGATAAGACAATTTCTTATTTTGTGTTTTTGCTATATTTTTGCATTTGGTCCTGCACTTCTGTGGGGGCCTTCTGGGTCCCCTCCGGGGGCTTCTGCCCTCTCAGTTTAGTCCAGCCACTGTGTTTTGTACTTTTGCTTTTTCCAGTTTTTTCAGTGGCTGCTGTTTTTGTTACACCAGAGAACTAATTTAGGTGGTAGAGGTCGTGTGATCTCAGGTGATTTTGAAATTAGTAGAGTTGGTTTTTTCAGGGTTTTCTGGGATTGCAGTAAGTACCCTTCCTGTCCTTTTCTATTTAGATAGTTTGGGCCCCAGCGTTTGCTCATACTATTTTCTTTCTGTGTCAGTATTTCCTCTTGTCTAACCGCCATTACATGTTTGGGGGCTTTCTATTATCTTTGGGGTTCTGCTCCGGGGCAGATAGCTTTCCTATTTCTATCTTTAGGTGTAGTTAGTTTCTCAGGCTGTGACGAGGCGTCTAGGACCATCGTAGGAACGCTCCACGGCTGCCTCTAGTTGGTGTGGTTAGTCAGGGTACTGCAATCCCATAGATTCCAACTGCTCTGGTGTATTTCCTTTTTTACCTGCACTCCTCAGCTACCGAAACATAACAGAGTTTGCTGCACTGAAAGTAAAGGGGCCGAATAATATTGCACGCCCCACTTTTCAGTTTTTGTATTTCCACAAAAATTTAAAATAACCAATAAATTTCGTTCAAATTCACAACTGTGTCCCACTTGTTGATTCTTCACCAAAAATTTACATTTGGTATCTTTATGTTTGAAGCATGATATGTGGGAAAAGGTTGAAAAGTTCCAGGGAGCCGAATACTTTCACAAGGCACTGTAAGTTATATGTCAGACACAATCTATGTCTTCATTAGTACTTGGCTCAGATGTCTGGTCACAAGAAGACCATGTGTCTGAACTTTCCCAAATGTATCCACTGTCCCGTAGTGTCCACCATGTTGGGAGGGATTCCTTTCCATGTAACAATGGTTGACCATTTTTGTGTTTGCAGCCTCAGTGCTGTCAGCTGCGGGGAGTTTGACTTCTTGGAGACTGATGAGAAGGAGAACAGGAACAAGGAGGAATCGCGATTTGAGCGAACGCTTAGTTTCATCAGGAAGATTTCAGGAGGCAAAAGCAAGGTAGGAAAAGTCATAGTAAAACTGATCTTAAAGGGTCCTTGTGTGCCAAGAATCTGAGACATTTGAGGGTACAGGACACAATCCACTGCTCGAAGAGTCGCCACATTATCATTAATGCAAAGAGTTCCCCTCTAAAGCAGAGAAACTGGGGGAAGCCCAGGCTGCAGGGTGTACACACTGGAGGTAGCATTGTGGTGGTCCGGCCTGCTCTGTGGTGACTCCCTCCTTTTTTTTTTTTTCATCCGGAGGTATTGAGGGAGAGTTGCATCAGCCGCTACACACATAGATGTGGCATTTCCTGCCAGAGCTGAAGTGAAGCCGAGGCCAGAGCAAGACTCATGACTCACTGCACGGCCCTCAACTACCACAGCCGGAGCCCTAACAGCACAGTCTGAGGTCTACACATGTTATTCTAGGGGGAGAGTAAGAACATGTAATCTGCAGGATATGTCACTATTTGTCTGTCAGGAGGTGGAGGAACAATGTTCTGCAGAGAGGTCAGTGGTGTAATAATCTGCAGGATATACACACGTGGTCAAAATTGTTGGTACCCCTCGTTTAATGACAGAAAACCCACAATGGTGACAGAAATAACTTCAATCTGACAAAAGTAATAATAAATCAAAAATCTTTTTCAACCATGCTTCCACAGAATTAAAAAAAAAACCTAAAACTCATGAAATAGGTCTGGACAGAAATGATGGTACCCTTAACTTAATATTTTGTTGCACAACCATATGAGGCAATCACTGCAATCAAACGATTCCTGTAACTGTCAATGAGACTTCTGCACCTCTCGACAGGTATTTTGGCCCACTCCTCAAGAGCAAACTGCTCCAGTTGTCTCGTGTTTGAAGTTGCCTTTTCCAGACGGCATGTTTCAGCTCTTACCAAAGATGCTCAATAGGATTTAGGTCAGGGCTCATAGAAGGCCACTTCAGAATAGTCAAATGTTTTCCTCTTAGCCATTCTTGGGTGTTTTTAGCTGTGTGTTTTGGGTCATTATCCTGTTGTAAGACCCATGACCTGCAACTGAGACCAAGCTTTCTGACACAGGGCAGCACATTTCTCTCTAGAATCCCTTCATAGTCTTGATATTTTATTGTACCCTGCACAGATTCTAGACACTTTGTGCCAGATGCAGCAAAGCAGTGCCAAAACATAACAGGGCCTTCTCCATGTTTCACAGTAGGGACAGTGTTACTTTCTTGATATGCTTCATTTTTCCATCTGTGAACATAGAGCTGGTGTGCCTTGCCAAAAAGTTAAATTTTTGTCTCATCTGTCCATAGGACATTCTCCCAGAAGCTTTGTGGCTTGTCAACATGTAGTTTGGCAAATTCCAGTCTGTTTTTTTTTTTAATTTTTTTCAACAATGGTATCCACCTTGGTTGTCTCCCATGAAGTCCACTTTGACTCATACGACAGATGGTGCGATCTGACACTAATGTTTCTTGAGCTTGAAGTTCACCTTAAATCTGTTAAGAAGTTTTTCTGTGCTCTTTTATTACCATTCGTATTATCCGTGTCTTTGATTTGTCATCAATTTTCTTCCTGTGGCCACGTCCAGGGAGGTTGGCTACAGTCCCATGGAGCTTAAATTTCTGAATCATATGTACAGCTGTAGTCACAGGAACATCAAGCTGCTTGGAGATGGTCTTATAACTTATACCTTTAACATGTTTGTCTATAATTTTCTTTCTAATCTCCTTAGACAACTCTTTCCTTTGCTTCCTCTGGTCCATGTTGAGTGTGATACACACCATGTCACCAAACAGCACAGTGAGTATCTGTAGCCCTGTACAGGCCCACTCACTGATTCCAAGATTGTAGACACCTGTGATGCTAATTAGTGGATACACCTTGATTTAACATGTCCCTTTTGTCACATTATTTTCAGGAGTACCATCATTTCTGTCCAGGCCTATTTCATGAGTTTAATTTTTTTTAAGTTCTGTGGCAGTACGGTGGCTCAGTGGTGGGCACTGCAACCTTGCAGCGCTGGAGTCCTGGGTTCAAATCCCACCAAGGACAACATCTGCAAGGAGTTTGTATGTTCCCCAGTGTTTGTGTGGGTTTCCTCCGGGTTCTCTGGTTTCCTCCCACATTCCAAAGACATACTGATAGGGAATTTAGATTGTGAGCCCCATCAGGGACAGAAATAGTAAAGTGTGTAAATTTATTTTTTTTATATATATAGCGCTAACATATTCCGCAGCAGAATATGTTAGCGCTATATAAAAAAAAAAAAAAAGAAGAAGAAAGAAGAAGCTTGGTTGAAAAGCAATGTCTGACTTGCATTTGTTCATTTTCATAGATTTTTGATTTATTATTACTGTTGTCAGATTCAAGTTATTTCTGTCACCATTGTGGATTTTTCTGTCATTACACAAGGGGTACGAACAATTTTGACCACGTGTGTATCACTATGTATTTGTCAGCAGGGCTGTGGAGTCAGTAAGCCAAACCTCCAACTCCTCAATTTCCAGGACACCGACTCCACCAAAATGGGCTTCGACTCCACGACTCCGACTCCACAGCCCTGATTGTCAGGAGGTGGAGGAGTGATGCACTGCAGAGAGGTCAGTGGTGCAATAATCTTCAGGATATCTCACTATGTATCTGTCAGGAGGTGGAGGAGTAATGTTCTGCAGAGAGGTCAGTGGTGTAATAATCTGCAGGATATATCACTATGTATCTGTCAGGAGGTGGAGGATCGATGTTCTGCAGAGGGGTCCGTGGTGTAATAATCTGCAGGATATATCACTATGTATCTGTCAGGAGGTGGAGGAGCGATGTTCTGCAGAGAGGTCAGTGATGTAATAATCTGCAGGATATATAATGTATAGCGTTCGGGTGAGGGGGTAAACTTCTGAATGGGCCCTTAACCAGGTAACCCTGATTACTACTATGGTGGTCACCCTAAGGCAGGGGTCACACTTGCGAGAAACTTGCACGAGTCTCGCACATCAATACCCGGCACTGCCGTCGGCACTCGGACCGGAACATTCAGCTGCATAGAAATACAGTTACAGATGGGGACTTACAGATGACGTTCTTTCTGATAGAATTGTTCACTTTTCCCGTCTTTTCCATCTAGCCCAGACCGACATGACGATTTCTGCAGCCAGGACTCGGCTGCAGAGACTACAACAAAGACACATCAGACTTCTCACATTCCCTGCATCGTCCCCATCTGTCCCCAACCTGCACAACCTCCTCATCCTGCTGATACCCCAATATTGAGCCGCTGCCATATGTTTCCCTATTACTGCACCTACTGTGTGGTACTGTGTGCCCTCCAGATGGTAAAACAACCCTCTAGAATATATTAATTCCCTGTGCAAGTGCCCTAGAAAACAGAGCCCACATTTTGGCCCCTAGAAAGTAGTAATGCCCTGTGTGCCCCTCTGACAGTCACAATAACCGTAGTGTCCCCAACAATAAGTGCCCACATAACATTTAATAATGTCTTGAGTCTCCATCCCCCCATGTACAGCTCTCCTCTACACAGTATGATGTATAATGCCCACTAACTGTATAGTACCCCCTACACACTATACTGACCCCTTAGTGGCCCCCAAACTGTCTGATGGCTTCAACACTCTGATAGTGCTCACATTGTACAAAGACCGCAGATTTTCTCACACACTGTATAATGGCCCCTTCACTGTAATCCCCACACTGTATGATGGCCCCTTAGATAGCCTCTTTATAGTATAATGCACTTCCCTTAGGTAGACTCTATATAGTATAATGTACTCCCCATAGGCAGACTTTATATAGTATAATGTACACCCCATAGGCAGACTTTATATAGTACTAGCTGAAGAGCCCGGAGCTGCCCGGGCATAGTAACTAACTACGGTTAGTTATAACAAATGATAATGATTATATCTATAATATAAAGCTGAGTGTATAGCCCACTCCGCATAGCCACATTCACTATAACATCCCACACAATCCCGTCAGCCAGAGCTACCGGACTACTACCCCTAATATCCCACATCGTCCCGTCAGCCAGAGCCACCGGACTACTACCACTAATATCCCACATCATCCCGTCAGCCAGAGCCACCGGACTACTAATATCCCACATCATCCAGTCACAGCCGCCAGACTACTCCCCCTAAAATCCCACATCATCCTGTCAGCCAGAGCCACCGGACTACTACCTCTAAAATCCCACATCATCCCGTCAGCCAGAGCTACCGGACTACTACCCCTAAAATCCCACATCATCCCGTCAGAGCCACCAGACTACTACCTCTAATATCCCACATCGTCCCGTCAGCCAGAGCCACCAGACTACTACCCCCAAAATCCCACATCGTCCCGTCAGCCAGAGCCACCAGACTACTACCCCCAAAATCCCACATCATCCCGTCAGCCAGAGCCACCGGACTACTACCCCTAAAATCCCACATCATCCTGTCAGCCAGAGCCACCGGACTACTACCCCTAAAATCCCACATCATCCCGTCAGCCTGGGGTCAGAACCAGAGCGCTGAGTGGAATGGCCCTGATTTCCATACCAATGATCCCTTTAACCCCTCTCTGACATTAGACGTACTATCCCGTCCATAAAACCCGTGCCATTCTGCCCATGGACGGGATAGTACGTCATAGGCGATCAGCTGCGCTCCTGAGGGGAGCGCAGCTAATCGCCGCCGGGTGTCAGCTGATTATCACAGCTGACACCCGTGACTGTGTGTCAGGAGCGGTCACGGACCGCTCCCGGCACATTAACCCCTAGCACACCGCGATCAAACATGATCGCGGTGTACTGGGGCACAGGGGAGGATCGCGCAGGGTGGGGGCTCCCTGCGCGCCCCCCTGAGACCCTCAGACCAGCGCGATGTGATCGCGCTGTTCTGAGGGCTTCCTCCCTCCCAGGACCCGGTTCCAAGATGGCGCCGGGGTCCTGGAGGGAGGCGGCTTCCTCAGTGCCTTTGATAAAATACAGTGATGTCCCACCCTGGGACAAAGTAAAAAAGTTAAAAAAAATAAAAATAAACATGTTATAAAAAAAAATCCAAAATAAATAAAAAAAAAAAATATATATTCCCCAATAAATTCATTTCTTACTGTAAATAAAAAAAACAAAACAATAAAAGTACACATATTTGGTATCGCCGCGTCCGTAACGACCCCCCCTATAAAACTGTCCCACTAGTTAACCCCTTTAGTGAACCCCTTAAAAAAAAAAAAAAAAAAACGAAGCAAAAAATCAATGCTTTATCATACCGCTGAACAAAAAGTGGAATAACGCGCGATCAAAAAGACCGATATAAATAAACATGGTACCGCTGAAAACGTCATCTTGTCCCGCAAAAAACGAGCCGCCATACAGCATCATCAGCGAAAAAATAAAAAAGTTATAGCTCGCAGAATAAAGCGATGCAAAAATAATTATTTTTTATATAAAATTGTTTTTATTCTATAAAAGCGCCAAAACATAAAAAAATGATATAAATGAGGTATCGCCATAATCGTACTGACCCGAAGAATAAAACTGCTTTATCAATTTTACCACACGCGGAACAATAAAAACGCCTCCCCCAAAAGAAATTCATGAATTGCTGATTTTTGTTCATTCTAACCTCCCAAAAATCGAAATAAAAAGCGATCAAAAAATGTCACCTGCTCAAAAATGGTACAAATAAAAACGTCAACTCGTACCGCAAAAAATAAGACCTAACATGACTCTGTGGGCCAAAATATGCAAAAATTATAGCTCTCAAAATGTGGCGATTCAAAAAACTATTTTTGCAATAAAAAGCGTCTTTTAGCGTGACAGCTGCCAATCATAAAAACCCGCTATAAATGGTAAATCAAACCCCCCTTTATCACCCCCTTAGTTAGGGAAAAATAATAAAATTAAAAAAATGTATTTATTTCCATTTTCCCATTAGGGTTAGGGTTAGGGTTGCGGCTAAAGTTAGGGTTAGGGTTGGCGCTAAAGTTAGGATTAGGGTTAGGGTTGGGATTAGGGGTGTGTTAGGGTTAGGTTTGTGGTTAGGGTTGGGACCAGGGTTAGGGGTGTGTTGGGGTTAGGGTTGGAGTTAGAATTGGGGGGTTTCCGCTGTTTAGGCACATCAGGGGCTCTCCAAATGTGACATGGCATCTGATCTCAATTCCAGCCAATTCTGCGTTGAAAAAGTCAAACGATGCTCCTTCACTTCTGAGCTCTGCCATGCGTCCAAACAGTAGTTTATCCCCACATATGGGGTATCAGCGTACTCTGGACCCCAAGAGTTATTGTGCAATTTGTCCTATTTCTTCTGTTACCCTTGGGAAAATAAAAAACTGAGGGCGAAAATATCATTTTTGTACAAAAAAAAATTATTTTTTTGTTTTTACGGCTGTACATTATAAACTTCTGTGAAGCACTTGGGGCTTCATAGCGCTCACCACACACCTAGATAAGTTCCTTGTGGGGTCTATTTTCCAAAATGGGGTCACTTGTTGGGGATTTCCACTGTTTAGGCGCATCAGGGGCTCTCCAAATGCGACATGACGCCCCAGACCATTCCATCAAAGTCTGCAATCCAAAACGTCACTACTTCCCTTCCGAGCCCCAACGTGTACCCATACAGTAGTTTTCTCCCACATATTGGGTATCAGCGTACTCAGGACATATTGGGCAACAACTTTTGTGGTCCAATTTCTCCTGTTACCCTTGTAAAAATAAAATATTAGGGCGAAAAAAAATCATTTTTGCAAAAAAAAAAAAAAGATTTTTTCTTTTTACGGCTGTGCGTTATAAACTTCTGTGAAGCACTTCGGGGTTCAAAGTGCTCACCACACATCTAGATAAGTTCCTTGTGGGGTCTATTTGCCAAAATGGGGTCACTTGTGGGGGGTTTCCACTGTTTAGGTGCATCAGGGGCTCTCCAAATGTGACATGATGCCCCCAGACTGTTATGTCCCATGAATGAGACATTTTACAGACTGTCCTGTGTATTTTACATGCTGTATTGCAGTCTCTCATATTGTTTACTGTTGCTATGTGTCCCTGTGTTTGCATAGCTGAAATCCTTCCTTTACATCAAGTTTGTCCCTTCTGTCTCTCTGTCTCCCTCTTCTGGTGTGATGTCATTTCCTTTTTCTTTCTCCTGTGTTTCATTCTCCATCTTGATTTTATCAGAATCACATGTGTTTTCAGTCTGTCTGAAGAAAGTCTTTTTTACCTGCTGCTGTTTGTATGCATTCAACAAGAATTCTTAAAGAAATCAAAGTCTCTTCTGGATTCTTCATAACATGTGTGCCGGCAGCTGAGTTAAGCTATCTGCGATCGTCGCCAATTGTAAGTAAGGTGAAAGAGATCCGGCATCTCACAGAGCCATATTTACAGCCACAGGCCCGGGAACAGAATAGTAAAAAAGACTTTTCAGATTCATCTGTAAAACCCACAGCTTCTATAAAGCTACAGAACTTCCTGCAGAGCATCCGCTCTCAACATATAAGAGTCTATACAGCTCCCCTTCTCCCTGTGCAGCAGGATGGCTGAAGGAATGACTACACAGTCTCTGCCAGACCCATTGTCAGAGGAAGAGTGCATAGACCCTGATCCACCATTTAGTGAGAAGGCTAGACGTGTCACAAAGCCGACATGGAAAATAAGGGAGAATCTAGAATCCAGTAAACATGATCTTCTCCGTGCAACAGCAGAGCTATGGCAAAAACTCTTATGCCACATAAATAGCCTATCTCAGCCTGCTTCTCTCCAACGACCACTGGAGGGAGCTCTCGCACAACTGTGTTCAGATTATCAATGTTATGCAGAAATAACAGACCAATATATCGCAGTGTTAAAAAGACTTAACCCATCAGTTACCTGCAAAGAGCTGCAAGCTTTCCAAAAACTTAACTCAGAGAGAAAGCATGGTGCGCGATATAAAAGCCAAAACAGAGGCAAAAATCGCACTAATAGCCGAGATGTCATCTTGCATTTCTGGCTCTGCCAGACAGTCAAAGCGACCATCTAAGTCACGCTCTTCAAAATCCTCAACCCTCAGCGAACAGCTCATAAAAGCACGTGCGGAAGCTGAGGCCACTAAAATACAAGCTGCCTTTGCTCAAAAGGAAACTGAAATGAAAACTGAGGCAACTAAAATACAAGCTGCCCTAGAGGCCACTAAAATACAAGCTGCCCTAGAGGCCCTAGAGAAGGAACGCCAACACGCCATAGCCATGGCAAAGTTAAAGGTCCTGGAACAAGCCATCAGTGGGAGCCAAAGAGACAGCATCAGTTTAAGTGTTTTTGATACTGAAGACCCTCTTAAGCGTACTAGAGACTATGTACAAAGCCAACACAGCGCTATCCCTGCTCCTGCAATCCTTCCTGACCACACAGATGCTCCCCTGAAACAACAGGGTTTTGATACTGAAGACCCTCTTAAGCGTACTAGAGACTATGTACAAAGCCAACACAGCGCTATCCCTGCTCCTGCAATCCTTCCTGACCACACTGATGCTCCCCTGAGACAACAGGACACAGAGCGTTTATTCCCATCCTGCACCCAAGGTCAGTACAATTACAATACGCTGCCAATCTTGTATCCTGATCCACCTCTGTGCACCGAAATGTACCAGAAACCTGCAAATCACCAACTCTTATACTCAGAATCCTACGTACAGGCCAATATGCAGGCCAGTCACCACACTCCGGTCAATCACACAATTCCAGTCCCATGTGTAGCAGAAACTAAGCTCATTAAGCCAGTTAATGGACTGAACGCCTACGCTGCCCCATACGTACCTGCATTCCCAGGTCAAATCACAGACTGTATGAACAAAGCTATCCAGCCAGCATCGGTCCTTCCAAAATCTGAGAATGCTGATATGACTGGCCTCGCAAGGTACATGATTCGGCGCGATCTAACTAAGACTGGTCTTACAGAGTTTGACGATAAACCTGAGAACTACAGGGGTTGGAAGTGTACCTTTGAAACCACGATCAGTGATCTCGGCATCACTGCCGCTGAAGAGCTAGACCTGCTAATCAGGTGGCTTGGGCCACAATCCACGGATCGGGTCAAGAGACTTAAATCTGTCCACATCAGTAATCCCATTGCTGGTCTCACTGCCGCATGGAAGAGACTAGAAAGAAGCTATGGCAGTCCTGAGGTCATAGAAAGGGCCCTGTTCAAACGACTAGAGGATTTTCCAAAGGTATCTAATAAGGACAGTACAAGGTTCCAAGAGCTCAGCGACCTCCTGTTAGAGCTTCAGCTGGCCAAAGCAGACCCGTACCTTCCTGGCCTCAGCTACCTGGACACTGCTCATGGGGTAACCCCAATAGTTTCCAAGCTGCCACCCAATATCCAAAATAAGTGGGCTATGCTTGGATCAAAATACAAAAGGGAAAACCAAGTCTCCTTCCCTCCATTTTCCTACTTCTGCGAGTTCATCGAAAATATCGCAGAGTGTAAGACCGATCCAAGTTTTTCCTATGGAGAACACAGCGACCCTGTTTCATCTACTAAACACGACAGTCCACGTCTTAACTACAGGAGCCACCAAGCTCCAATGTCCATCAAGAAGACTGATGTTCTTCCGGCACCTTCAGTATCACAAGATAAGAGCGACAAAGGTGAGAAGGTTGAGAATCCTAATCGCCAGTGTCCAATTCACAAACTGCCACATCCCCTGAAGAAGTGCATCGGCTTCAGGAAGAAGCCCCTTCAAGAACGAAAGGAGCTCTTGAAGAAGTTTGGAGTATGCTTCAGGTGCTGCGCCTCTACCGAACATCTTGCTAAGGACTGTGTCATTCCCATCAAGTGTCTAGAGTGCGACAGCGAAGACCACGTACAGGCGCTCCATCCATCACAGCCTGACTCTGCGTCTTCACCTTCTCCCACCACAAGCCATGGCGGGGAGAGTACAGACCAAGTGACAAGCCATGTTGCAGTATCTTCCTCATGCACCGATGTCTGTGGAGAAGGTCTTCGAGACAAGTCCTGTGCAAAGATATGCCTGTCATGGGTGTATCCCAAGGGCCATCCAGAGAAGGCAGTCAAGGTGTACGTTAGCCTGGATGACCAGAGCAACAAATCATTAGCCAGGTCAGAACTCTTTGACTTGTTTGATTTAAAAGGAGACGTCTATCCCTACACCTTGGGCACCTGCAGCGGCGTTTTACAAACCTCTGGAAGAAGGGCCAGTGGCCTCATAATAACTTCTCTTGAGAAAGGCGCCACGGAGATACCACTACCCACGCTTGTAGAGTGTAACCAAATACCATTCAATAGGGAAGAAATCCCAACACCAGAAGTCGCTCTTCAGCATCCTCATCTCAGAATGATAGCCAAAGAGATGCCACCCCTGGATGATAAGGCAGACATCCTAATTCTCCTCGGCAGAGACATTATACGACTGCACAAGATGCGTCAACAAATCCACAGACTACTCAATGAACCATATGCCCAGCGCCTCGAGCTGGGCTGGGTCATCATTGGCAATGTCTGTAGTGACCAGACAAAGAATCAGAACGACATCTCCTCTTACAAAACCGTTATCACGTCGGATGACAACGACTTGTCCTCCCTGTCATACTCACGTCACCAATGGATAAAGGAGAAGTCAAACGACACTACGTGTCAACGGCAACCATCCGATATTTCAAGTCCGCTTTATCCTCGAGACTACAACCTCGAGATAACAGCATTCGATCCTTCAACCAAGGACAACAACTTACTACCTACAGAGGGAGACAAAGTGATCATCAGGGTCATGAGCGTCAAACCCACCGAAGACAACTATAACAGCTGGGTAGCTCCCTCACCTTCTCTTCCAGCAAATACTAAGTTGCCAAGGGATCCACAGCAAGTAACTGCTAAGTTCCCAACCTTTGATACCCATCTCCATCACAAGCCTGGTCAAACCGAAGCCGTGCTAGACTTCAGTGCTCAGAGTGAGAGCCCCTCTCTCAACAGCCTACCTCTGACCGATGATGCCAGCGTTTTCCCCACGCAATTCAGCCTCAGCTCACTGGCGGATGTTGAACAAGACACGTTCACTTCTCAAGCATCACCCTGTAAGGAACTTGCTATCAAACGAGGAGCCTCGCCTGTTGAAAACAGCATCGACGGTCCTCTCGGGTTTAAGACACCCATCGCAGTTCTAGGCAGGGTACCACTGAGACAGCTTGCTACTCCGGATATCAACGGGAACACTATGCTACCATCTCAGATACAGCAAAGATGGGAGACGACGAAGAAGTCTCTAAAGGCCTTACAACAAGTCCTGCCCCGTAGTTCTGTAAAGACTCTTTCAACCGTCATCAAGAGACAAGTCTACCTTTCCTACGACGTGTCTACGAAGACTACAGCTGCAGGAGCCTCTCCCAGCGCTTCAGAAACCGGCAAAAAGGTACAGAAGCTGAGCTCTCTTTACCCTGGACATCCTTTCAGCTGGTCAGCCATCCTATCTGCTGACATACATTTCAGGCAAATCATCTGCTGGCTCCTTCGAGCAGGAGTCACATGATCTTAGCTTCGTCTCTGAACTCAGCTCACGGCGGGAGCCTACCGCCATATACTCCTCCAGCTGTGTTGGAACATTGTAATATTTTAACTTTCTCCAGCGGATTATTGGGTTGGTGGAAGTGTTTGCACGTTGCGGCTTCCCCAATCCGAAGATGGGTTTTCGTTTGGACTTGGATTATTCCGCTGTTGAGGACTTCATGCCTCCAACTGAACATTGGACCATGCCAATTGGACTTCAACTGTTGTTGTTATTACCTGCATGCTTGTTTTTTCCTTTTGTCTTTCAGGTCTACAGTGACATCTCCAGTGGACATCATAAAATTATGAAATCTATAGATTTCAGACGGGGAGTGTTATGTCCCATGAATGAGACATTTTACAGACTGTCCTGTGTATTTTACATGCTGTATTGCAGTCTCTCATATTGTTTACTGTTGCTATGTGTCCCTGTGTTTGCATAGCTGAAATCCTCCCTTTACATCAAGTTTGTCCCTTCTGTCTCTCTGTCTCCCTCTTCTGGTGTGATGTCATTTCCTTCTTTTTTCTCCTGTGTTTCATTCTCCATCTTGATTTTATCAGAATCACATGTGTTTTCAGTCCGTCTGAAGAAAGTCTTTTTTACCTGCTGCTGTTTGTATGCATTCAACAAGAATTCTTAAAGAAATCAAAGTCTCTTCTGGATTCTTCATAACATGTGTGCCGGCAGCTGAGTTAAGCTATCTGCGATCGTCGCCAATTGTAAGTAGGGTGAAAGAGATCCGGCATCTCACAGAGCCATATTTACAGCCACAGGCCCCGGGGACAGAATACAAATGTGACATGACGCCCCCAGACCATTCCATCAAAGTCTGCAATCCAAAACGTCACTACTTCCCTTCCGAGCCCCGACGTGTGCCCATACAGTAGTTTCCGCCCACATATTGGGTATCAGTGTACTCAGGACAAATTGGACAACAACTTTTGGGTTCCAATTTCTTCTGTTACCCTTGTGAAAATAAAATATTGGGGGCGAAAAAATCATTTTTGTAAAAAAAAAAAAAAAAAAATTTTATTTTACGGCTGTACGTTATAAACTTTAGTGAAACACCTGGGGGTTCAAAGTTCTCACCACACATCTAGATAAGTTCCTTGAGGGGTCTAGTTTCCAAAATGGTGTCATTTATGGGGGTTTCCACTGTTTAGGCAGATCAGGAGCTCTCCAAACACGACATGGCGTCCAGCCAATTCTGCGTTGAAAAAGTCAGACGGCGCTCCTTCCCTTCCAAACTCTGCCATGCACCCAAACAGTGGTTTACCCCCACATATGGGGTATCAGCGCACTCAGGACAAATTGCACAATAACTTTTGGAGTCTTGTTACCCTTGGAAAAATAAAAATTGGGGTGAAAAGATCATTTTTGTGGAAAAAATATGATTTTGAAATTTTACGGCTCTACGTTATAAACTTGTGTGAAGCACTTGGGGGTTCAAATTGCTCATCAAAAATCTAGATAAGTTCCTTAGGGGGTCTAGTTTCCCAAATGGGGTCATTTGTGGGGGGTTTCCACTGTTTAGGCACATCAGGGGCTCTCCAAATGCAACATGGCATCCAAACTCAATTCCAGCCAATTTTGGTTGGAAAAAGCCAAATGGTGCTCCTTCCATTCCGAGCTCTGCCGTGCGCCCAAACAGTGGTTCCCCCCCACATATGGGGTATCAGCGTACTCAGGACAAATTGTACAACAACTTATGTGGTCCAATTTCTCCTGTTACCCTTGGGAAAATAAAAAATTAGTGACTAAAAGATAATTTTTGTGGGAAAAAAATAGGATTTTTTATTTTCATGCCCGGGCATTATAAACTTGTGTGAAGCACTTGGGGGTTCAAAGTGCTCACCAAAGATCTAGATAGGTTCCTTAGGGGGTCTAGTTTCCAAAATGGGGTCACTTGTGGGGGTTTCCACTGTTTAGGCTCATCTGGGGCACTGCAAACGGAACATGACCCCCATTAACGTCTGCATTCCAAAACGTTACTACTTCCTTTCCAAGCCCTGCCGTGCGCCCAAACAGTTCCCCCCCCCCACATATGGGGTATCAGCGTACTCAGGACAAATTGGACAACAACTTTTGGGGTCCAATTTCCTTGGGAAAATTCAAAAATTTGGGACTAAAAAATCATTTTTGTGGAAAATTTATTTATTTTTTTTCACACCCAGGCATTATAAACTTTTGTGAAACACTTGAGGCTTCAAAGTGCTCACAACAGATCTAGATAAGTACCTTAGGGGGTCTAGTTTCCAAAATGGTGTCACTTGTGGGGGTTTTCCACTGTTTAGGCGCATCAGGGGCTCTCCAAACGCGACATGGCATCCAATCTAAATTCCAGCCAATTTTAGTTTGAAAAAGTCAAACGTCGCTCCTTCCCTTACGAGCTCTGCCGTGTGCCCAAACAGTGGTTTTCCCCCACATATGGGGTATTGGCGTACTCAGGAGAAATTGCATAACAACCTTATCTGTCCATTTTCTCCTTTTACCCTTGTGAAAATAAAAAAAAAAGTTTGTAAAAGATAATTTTTGTGGCTAAAAAGTAAAATATTCATTTTTTCCTTCCACGTTGCTTTAGTTACTGTGAAGCACCTGAAGGGTTAATAAACTTCTTGAATGTGGTTTTGAGTACCTTGAGGGGTGCAGTTTTTAGAATGGTGTAACTTTTGGGTATTTTCTGCCATATAGACCCCTCAAAGTGACTTCAAATGTGAGGTGGTCCCTAAAAAAAATGGCTTTGTAAATTTTGCTGTAAAAATGAGAAATCGCTGGTCAACTTTTAACCCTTATAACTTCCTAACAAAAAAAAATTTTGGTTCCAAAATTGTGCTGATGTAAAGTAGACATGTGGGAAATGTATTTTCTTAACTATTTTGTGTGATATATTTCTCTGTTTTAAGGGAATAAAAATTCAAAGTTTGAAAATTGCAAAATTTTAAAAATTTTCGCCATATTTGCGTTTTTTTCAAAAATAAACGCAAGTTATATCGAAGAAATTTTACCACTAACATGAAGTACAATATGTCACGAGAAAACAATTTCAGAATCGCGAAGATCCGTTTAAGCGTTCCAGAGTTATAACCTCATAAAGAGACAGTGGTCAGAATTGTAAAAATTGGCCCGGTCATTAAACGTGCAAACCACCCTTGGGGGTGAAGGGGTTAATAGATGCCTGGGGTGAGAATCAGAGCGCTGAGGGATTTACCCTAACTTCAATACCTGAGATCTCTTTAATAGAAGCCTGGGGTGAGAATCAGAGCGCTGAGGGATTTACCCTAACTTCCATACCGGAGATCCCTTTAAGAGAGCCTGGGGTCAGAATCAGAGCGCTGAGTGGAATGGCCCTGATTTCCATACCAATGATCCCTTTAATAGATGCCTGGGGTGAGAATCAGAGCGCTGAGGGATTTACCCTAACTTCCATACCGGAGATCCCTTTAAGAGAGGCCTGGGGTCAGTACCAGAGCATTTGAAGGCAATTGCCCTGACTTCCATACCGGGGATCCCTTTAAGAGAGCCTGGGGTCAGAATCAGAGTGCTGAGTGGAATGGCCCTGATTTCCATACCAATGATCCCTTTAATAGATGCCTGGGGTGAGAATCAGAGCGCTGAGGGATTTACCCTAACTTCCATACCGGAGATCCCTTTAAGAGAGGCCTGTGGTCAGTACCAGAGCATTTGAAGGCAATTGCCCTGACTTCCATACCGGGGATCCTTTAAGAGAGCCTGGGTCAGAATCAGAGCGCTGAGTGGAATGGCCCTAACTTCCATACCGGGGATACCTTTAAGAGAGGCCTGGCATCAGAACCAAAGCGCTGGATGGATTTGCCCTAACTTCCATACCAATGATCCCTTTTAAGAGGGGCCTGGGGGTCAGAACCAGAGCGCTTAGTGGAATGGCCCTAACTTCCATACCGGGGATCCCTTTAAGAGAAGCCTGGGGTCAGTACCAAAGCGCAGAGTGGATTTGCCCTCACATCCGTACCGGGGATCCCTTTAAGAGGGGCCTGGGGGTCAGAACCAGAGCGCTTAGTGGAATGGCCCTAACTTCCATACCGGGGATCCCTTTAAGAGAAGCCTGGGGTCAGTACCAAAGCGCAGAGTGGATTTTCCCTCACATCCGCACCGGGGATCCCTTTAAGAGGGGCCGGGGGGCAGAACCAGAGCGCTTAGTGGAATTGCCCTAACTTCCATACCGGGGATCCCTTTAAGAGATGCCTGGGGGTCAAAACCAAAGCGCAGGATGGATTTGCCCTGACTTCCATATCGGAGATCCCTTTAAGAGGGAAGATGTGCCTATGGGATGGATGATGTGTGATGGAGATATGGGAGCGGGTGATTCATTTCTGTCATGTGCTCTCTGCTTCCCAGGGATTCTAGATTTCTCCCACCTGGTCAGTGTCAGCTGAGGTTTTGTCGTGGAGTGAGAAAACTGTTGCTCATAGCAACCAATCACAGCTCAGCTTCTATTAAACAGCTCTGGTGAAATGAAAGATGCTTAGGGATTGGTTGCAAGGAAAACTGTTGCTCATAGCAACCAATCACAGCTCAGCTTCTTTTAAACAGCTCTGGTTAAATGTAAGATACTCCATGATTGGTTGGTGATTCCCACACACACACATACACACATTCATTTTTATATATATACTAGCTGAAGAGCCTGGCACTGCCAGGGAATAGTAACTAACTACGGTTAGTTATAACAAATTGTAATGACTATATCTATAAATATAAAGCTGAGCGTAGAGCCCCGCCCACTCCGCATAGCCACATTCACTATAATATCCCACACAATCCCGTCAGCCAGAGCTACCAGACTACTACCCTAATATCCCACATCGTCCCGTCAGCCAGAGCCACCGGACTACTAATATCCCACATCATCCAGTCACAGCCACCAGACTACTACCCCTAATATCCCACATCATCCCGTCAGCCAGAGCCACCAGACTACTCCCTCTAAAATCCCACATCATCCTGTCAGCCAGAGCCACCAGACTACTCCCCCTAAAATCCCACATCATCCTGTCAGCCAGAGCCACCGGACTACTACCCCTAAAATCCCACATCATCCCGTCAGCCTGGGGTCGGAACCAGAGCGCTGAGTGGATTTACCCTCACTTCCGTACCGGGGATCCCTTTAAGAGGGGCCTGGGGTCAGAACCAGAGCGCTTAATGGATTTGCCCTCACTTCCGTACCGGAGATCCCTTTAAGAGAGGCCTGGGGTCAGAACCACAGCGCTTAATGGATTTGCCCTCACTTCCGTACCGGAGATCCCTTTAAGAGAGGCCTGGGGTCAATACCAGAGCATTTGAAGGCAATTGCCCTGACTTCCATACCGGGGATCCCTTTAAGAGGCCCTGGTGTCAGAATCAGAGCGCTGAGTGGAATGGCCCTAACTTCCATACTGGGGATCCCTTTAACCCCTCTCTGCCATCAGACGTACTATTCCGTCCATGTGACCCTGGACCTAATTCCCATGGACGGAATAGTACGTCATGGGCGATCAGCTGCGCTCCCGTGGGGAGCGCAGCTGATCGCCGCCGGGTGTCAGCTGATTATCACAGCTGACACCCGTGACTGTGTGTCAGGAGCGGTCACGGACCGCTCCCGGCACATTAACCCTTGGCACACCGCGATCAAACATGATCGCGGTGTACCCGGGGCACAGGGGAGGATCGCGCAGGCAGGGGGCTCCCTGCGCGCTCCCCTGAGACCCTCAGAGCAGCGCGATGTGTCGCGCTGTTCCGAGGGTCCGTCCTCCCTCCAGGTCCCCGGATCCAAGATGGCGCCGGGGTCCTGCAGGGAGGCGGCTTCCTCAGTGCCTGCTGAGAGCAGGCGCTGAGGAAGCCTGCAGCAGTGCCAGAGCGATCGCTGGTGTGACAGAGTGCTGTGCACACTGTCACACCAGCGATCTGATAAAATACAGTGATGTCCCACCCTGGGACAAAGTAAAAAAGTAAAAAAAGTAAAAATAAAAAGTGTAAAAAAAAATCATAAAAAAAAAAAAAAATATTCCCCAATAAATTCATTTTTTCCTGTAAATAAAAAAAACAAAACAATAAAAGTACACATATTTGGTATCGCCGCGTCCGTAACGACCCCCCTATAAAACTGTCCCACTAGTTAACCCATTTAGTGAACCCCTAAAAAAAAAAAAAAAAAAAACGAAGCAAAAAATCAATGCTTTATCATCATACCGCCGAACAAAAAGTGAAATAACACGCGATCAAAAAGACGGATATAAATAAACATGGTACCACTGAAAACGTCATCTTGTCCCGCAAAAAACGAGCCGTCACACAGCATCATGAGCGAAAAAATAAAAAAGTTGTAGCTCGCAGAATAAAGCGATGCAAAAATAATGATTTTTTATATAAAATTGTTTTCATTCTATAAAAGCGCCAAAACCTAAAAAAATGATATAAATGAGGTATCGCCGTAATCGTACTGACCCGAAGAATAAAACTGCTTTATCAATTTTACCACACGCGGAACGGTATAAACGCCTCCCCCAAAAGAAATTCATGAATTGCTGATTTTTGTTCATTCTAACCACCCAAAAATCGAAATAAAAAGCGATCAAAAAACGTCACGTGCTCAAAAATGGTACAAATAAAAACGTCAACTCGTCCCGCAAAAAATAAGACCTCACATGACTCTGTGGGCCAAAATATGCAAAAATTATAGCTCTCAAAATGTGGTGATGCAAAAAACTATTTTTGCAATAAAAAGCGTCTTTTAGCGTGACAGCTGCCAATCACAAAAACCCGCTATAAATAGTAAATCAAACCCCCCTTTATCACCCCCTTAGTTAGGGAAAAATAATAAAATTAAAAAAATGTATTTATTTCCATTTTCCCGTTAGGGTTAGGGTTGCGGCTAAAGTTAGGGTTAGGGTTGGCGCTAACGTTAGTATTAGGGTTAGGGTTGGCGCTAACGTTAGGATTAGGGTTGGGATTAGGGTTATGGGTGTGTTAGGGTTAGGTTTGTGGTTAGGGTTGGGACTAGGGTTATTGGTGTTTGGGGTTAGGGTTGGAGTTAGAATTGGGGGGTTTCTGCTGTTTAGGCACATCAGGAGCTCTCGAAATGTGACATGGCGTCTGATCTCAATTCCAGCCAATTCTGCGTTGAAAAAGTCAAATGGTGCTCCTTCACTTCTGAGCTCTGCCATGCGCCCAAACAGTAGTTTACCCCACATATGGGGTATCAGCATACTCTGGACCCCAAGAGTTATTGTGCAATTTGGCCTATTTCTCCTGTTACCCTTGGGAAAATAAAAAACTGGGGGCGACAAAATCATTTTTGTAAAAAAAAAAATGATTTTTTTGTTTTTACGGCTGTATGTTATAAAACTTCTGTGAAGTACTTGGGGCTTCATAGCGCTCACCACACTTCTAGATAAGTTCCTTGTGGGGTCTATTTTCCAAAATGGGGTCACTTGTGGGGGGTTTCCACTGTTTAGGCGCATCAGGGGCTCTCCAAATGCGACATGACTCCCCCAGACCATTCCATCAAAGTCTGCAATCCAAAACGTCACTACTTCCCTTCCGAGCCCCAACGTGCGCCCATACAGTAGTTTACTCCCATATATTGGGTATCAGCATACTCAGGACAAATTGGACAACAACTTTTGGGGTCCAATTTCTCCTGTTACCCTTGTGAAAATAAAATATTGGGGGCTAAAAAAATCATTTTTGTAAAAAAAAAAAAGAATTTTTTTATTTTACGGCTGTACGTTATAAACTTCTGTGAAGCACTTTGGGGTTCAAAGTGCTCACCACACATCTAGATAAGTTCCTTGAGGGGTCTAGTTTCCAAAATGGTGTCATTTGTGGGGGGTTTCCACTGTTTAGGCAGATCAGGAGCTCTCCAAACACGACATGGCATCCAGCCAATTCTGCGTTGAAAAAGTCAAACGGCGCTCCTTCCCTTCCAAACTCTGCCATGCACCCAAACAGTGGTTTACCCCCACATATGGGGTATCAGCGCACTCAGGACAAATTGCACAATAACTTTTGGAGTCTTGTTTCCCTTGGGAAAATAAAAATTGGGGTGAAAAGATCAATTTTGTGGAAAAAATATAATTTTTTAATTTTACGGCTCTACGTTATAAACTTGTGTGAAGCACTTGGGGTTCAAATTGCTCACCAAAGATCTAGATAAGTTCCTTAGGGGGTCTAGTTTCCCAAATGGGGTCACTTGTGGGGGGTTTCCACTGTTTAGGCACATCAGGGGCTCTCCAAATGCAACATGGCGTCCAATCTCAATTCCAGCCAATTTTGGTTGGAAAAAGTCAAATAGTGCTCCTTCCATTCCGAGCTCTGCCATGCGCCCAAACAGTGGTTCCCCCCACATATGGGGTATCAGCGTACTCAGGACAAATTGGACAACACATTTTGTGGTCCAATTTCTCCTGTTACCTATGGGAAAATAAAAAATTAGTGACTAAGAGATAATTTTTGTGGGAAAAAAATAGGATTTTTTATTTTCATGCCCGGGCATTATAAACTTGTGTGAAGCACTTGGGGGTTCAAAGTGCTCACCAAAGATCTAGATAAGTTCCTTAGGGGGTCTAGCTTCCAAAATTGGGTCACTTGTGCGGGGTTTCCACTGTTTAGGCTCATCTGGGGCACTACAAACGGAACATGACCCCCATCAATGTTTGCATTCCAAAACGTTACTGCTTCTTTTCCAAGCCCTGCCGTGCGCCCAAACAGTTTCCCCCCCCACATATGGGGTATCAGCGTACTCAAGACAAATTGGACAACAAGTTTTGGGGTCCAATTTCCTTGGGAAAAATCAAAAATTTGGGACTAAAAAATCATTTTTGTGGAAAATTGTTTTGTTTTTTTTTCACACCCAGGCATTATAAACTTTTGTGAAACACTTTGGGGTTCAAAGTGCTCACAACAGATCTAGATAAGTTCCTTAGGGGGTCTAGTTTCCAAAATGGTGTCACTTGTGGGGGGTTTCCACTGTTTAGGCGTATCAGGGGCTCTCCAAACACGACATGGCGTCCAATCTCAATTCCAGCCAATTTTAGTTTGAAAAAGTCAAACGGCGCTCCTTCCCTTACGAGCTCTGCCGTGTGCCCAAACAGTGGTTTTCCCCCACATATGGGGTATTGGCGTACTCAGGAGAAATTGCACAACAACTTTATCTGTCCATTTTCTCCTTTTACCCTTGTGAAAATAAAAAAAAGTTTGTAAAAGATCATTTTTGTGGCTAAAAAGTTAAATATTAATTTTTTCCAGCCACGTTGCTTCAGCTCCTGTGAAGCACCTGAAGGGTTAATAAACTTCTTGAATGTAGTTTTGAGTACCTTGAGGGGTGCAGTTTTTATAATGGTGTCACTTTTGGGTATTTTCTGCCATATAGACCCATCAAAGTGACTTCAAATGTGAGGTGGTCCCTAAAAAAATGGCTTTGTAAATTTTGTTGTAAAAATGAGAAATCACTGGTCAACTTTCAACCCTTCTAATTTCCTAACAAAGAAAAATTTTGGTTCCAAAATTGTGCTGATGTAAAGTAGACATGTGGGAAATGTTATTTATTAACTATTTTGTGTGACATATTTCTCTGTTTTAAGGGAAAAAAAATTCAAAGTTTGAAAATTGCAAAATTTTTAAAATTTTCGCCATATTTGCGTTTTTTTAAAAAATAAACGCAAGTTATATCGAAGAAATTTTACCACTAACATGAAGTACAATATGTCACGAGAAAACAATCTCAGAATCGCGAAGATCCGTTGAAGCGTTCCAGAGTTATAACCTCATAAAGAGACAGTGGTCAGAATTGTAAAAATTGGCCCGGTCATTAACGTGCAAACCACCCTTGGGGGTGAAGGGGTTAAGAGAGGCCTGGCATCAGAACCAAAGCACTGGATGGATTTGCCCTGACTTCCATACCAATGATCCTTTCAATAGAGGCCTGGGGTGAGAATCAGAGTGCTGAGGGATTTACCCTAACTTAAGTACCGGAGATCCCTTTGAGAGGCCTGGGGGTCAGAACCAGAGCGCTTAGTGGAATGGCCCTAACTTCCATACCGGGGATCCCTTTAAGAGAAGCCTGGGGTCAGTACCAAAGCGCAGAGTGGATTTGCCCTCACATCCGTACCGGGGATCCCTTTAAGAGGGGCCGGGGGCAGAACCAGAGCGCTTAGTGGAATGGCCCTAACTTCCATACCGGGGATCCCTTTAAGAGAAGCCTGGGGTCAGTACCAAAGCGCAGAGTGGATTTGCCCTCACATCCGTACCGGGGATCCCTTTAAGAGGGGCCTGGGGGTCAGAACCAGAGCGCTTAGTGGAATGGCCCCAACTTCCATACCGGGGATCCCTTTAAGAGAAGCCTGGGGTCAGTACCAAAGCGCAGAGTGGATTTTCCCTCACATCCGCACCGGGGATCCCTTTAAGAGGGGCCGGGGGGCAGAACCAGAGCGCTTAGTGGAATTGCCCTAACTTCCATACTGGGGATCCCTATAAGAGAGGCCTGGGGGTCAAAACCAAAGCGCAGGATGGATTTGCCCTGACTTCCATACCGGAGATTCCTTTATGAGGGAAGATGTTCCTATGGGATGGATGATGTGTGATGGAGATATGGGCACGGGAGCGGGTGACTTATTTCTGCCATGTGCTCTCTGCTTCCCAGGGATGCTAGATTTCTCCCACCTGGTCAGTGTCAGCTGAGGTGTTGTCGTGGAGTGAGAAAACTGTTGCTCATAGCAACCAATCACAGCTCAGCTTCTTTTAAACAGCTCTGGTTAAATGTAAGATGCTCCGTGATTGGTTGGTGATTCCCACACACACACACATACACACATTCAGTTTTATATATATACTAGCTGAAGAGCCCGGCACTGCCAGGGAATAGTAACTAACTACGGTTAGTTCTAACAAATTGTAATGATTATATCTATAAATATAAAGCTGAGCGTAGAGCCCCGCCCACTCCGCATAGCCACATTCACTATAATATCCCACACAATCCCGTCAGCCAGAGCTACCGGACTACTACCCTTAATATCCCACATCGTCCCGTCAGCCAGAGCCACCGGACTACTACCCCTAATATCCCACATCGTCCCGTCAGCCAGAGCCACCGGACTACTACCCCTAATATCCCACATCATCCCGTCAGCCAGAGCCACCGGACTACTAATATCCCACATCATCCAGTCACAGCCGCAAGACTACTACCCCTAATATCCCACATCATCCCGTCAGCCAGAGCCACCAGACTACTCCCCCTAAAGTCCCACATCATCCTGTCAGCCAGAGCCACCAGACTACTCCCCCTAAAATCCCACATCATCCTGTCAGCCAGAGCCACCGGACTACTTCCCCTAAAATCCCACATCATCCCGTCAGCCTGGGGTTGGAACCAGAGCGCTGAGTGGATTTACCCTCACTTCCGTACCGGGGATCCCTTTAAGAGGGGCCTGGGGTCAGAACCAGAGCGCTTAATGGATTTGCCCTCACTTCCGTACCGGAGATCCCTTTAAGAGAGGCCTGGGGTCAGAACCACAGCGCTTAATGGATTTGCCCTCACTTCCGTACCGGAGATCCCTTTAAGAGAGGCCTGGGGTCAATACCAGAGCATTTGAAGGCAATTGCCCTGACTTCCATACCGGGGATCCCTTTAAGAGGCCCTGGTGTCAGAATCAGAGCGCTGAGTGGAATGGCCCTAACTTCCATACTGGGGATCCCTTTAAGAGAGGCCTGGCATCAGAACCAAAGCACTGGATGGATTTGCCCTGACTTCCATACCAATGATCCTTTCAATAGAGGCCTGGGGTGAGAATCAGAGTGCTGAGGGATTTACCCTAACTTCAGTACCGGAGATCCCTTTGAGAGGCCTGGGGGTCAGAACCAGAGCGCTTAGTGGAATGGCCCTAACTTCCATACCGGGGATCCCTTTAAGAGAAGCCTGGGGTCAGTACCAAAGCGCAGAGTGGATTTGCCCTCACATCCGTACCGGGGATCCCTTTAAGAGGGGCCGGGGGGCAGAACCAGAGCGCTTAGTGGAATGGCCCTAACTTCCATACCGGGGATCCCTTTAAGAGAAGCCTGGGGTCAGTACCAAAGCGCAGAGTGGATTTGCCCTCACATCCGTACCGGGGATCCCTTTAAGAGGGGCCTGGGGGTCAGAACCAGAGCGCTTAGTGGAATGGCCCCAACTTCCATACCAGGGATCCCTTTAAGAGAAGCCTGGGGTCAGTACCAAAGCGCAGAGTGGATTTTCCCTCACATCCGCACCGGGGATCCCTTTAAGAGGGGCGGGGGGCAGAACCAGAGCGCTTAGTGGAATTGCCCTAACTTCCATACTGGGGATCCCTATAAGAGAGGCCTGGGGGTCAAAACCAAAGCGCAGGATGGATTTGCCCTGACTTCCATACCGGAGATTCCTTTATGAGGGAAGATGTTCCTATGGGATGGATGATGTGTGATGGAGATATGGGCACGGGAGCGGGTGACTTATTTCTGCCATGTGCTCTCTGCTTCCAGGGATGCTAGATTTCTCCCACCTGGTCAGTGTCAGCTGAGGTGTTGTCGTGGAGTGAGAAAACTGTTGCTCATAGCAACCAATCACAGCTCAGCTTCTTTTAAACAGCTCTGGTTAAATGTAAGATGCTCCGTGATTGGTTGGTGATTCCCACACACACACACATACACACATTCAGTTTTATATATATACTAGCTGAAGAGCCCGGCACTGCCAGGGAATAGTAACTAACTACGGTTAGTTCTAACAAATTGTAATGATTATATCTATAAATATAAAGCTGAGCGTAGAGCCCCGCCCACTCCGCATAGCCACATTCACTATAATATCCCACACAATCCCGTCAGCCAGAGCTACCGGACTACTACCTTAATATCCCACATCGTCCCGTCAGCCAGAGCCACCGGACTACTACCCTAATATCCCACATCGTCCCGTCAGCCAGAGCCACCGGACTACTACCCTAATATCCCACATCATCCCGTCAGCCAGAGCCACCGGACTACTAATATCCCACATCATCCAGTCACAGCCGCAAGACTACTACCCCTAATATCCCACATCATCCCGTCAGCCAGAGCCACCAGACTACTCCCCCTAAAGTCCCACATCATCCTGTCAGCCAGAGCCACCAGACTACTCCCCCTAAAATCCCACATCATCCTGTCAGCCAGAGCCACCGGACTACTTCCCCTAAAATCCCACATCATCCCGTCAGCCTGGGGTTGGAACCAGAGCGCTGAGTGGATTTACCCTCACTTCCGTACCGGGGATCCCTTTAAGAGGGGCCTGGGGTCAGAACCAGAGCGCTTAATGGATTTGCCCTCACTTCCGTACCGGAGATCCCTTTAAGAGAGGCCTGGGGTCAGAACCACAGCGCTTAATGGATTTGCCCTCACTTCCGTACCGGAGATCCCTTTAAGAGAGGCCTGGGGTCAATACCAGAGCATTTGAAGGCAATTGCCCTGACTTCCATACCGGGGATCCCTTTAAGAGGCCCTGGTGTCAGAATCAGAGCGCTGAGTGGAATGGCCCTAACTTCCATACTGGGGATCCCTTTAAGAGAGGCCTGGCATCAGAACCAAAGCACTGGATGGATTTGCCCTGACTTCCATACCAATGATCCTTTCAATAGAGGCCTGGGGTGAGAATCAGAGTGCTGAGGGATTTACCCTAACTTCAGTACCGGAGATCCCTTTGAGAGGCCTGGGGGTCAGAACCAGAGCGCTTAGTGGAATGGCCCTAACTTCCATACCGGGGATCCCTTTAAGAGAAGCCTGGGGTCAGTACCAAAGCGCAGAGTGGATTTGCCCTCACATCCGTACCGGGGATCCCTTTAAGAGGGGCCGGGGGCAGAACCAGAGCGCTTAGTGGAATGGCCCTAACTTCCATACCGGGGATCCCTTTAAGAGAAGCCTGGGGTCAGTACCAAAGCGCAGAGTGGATTTGCCCTCACATCCGTACCGGGGATCCCTTTAAGAGGGGCCTGGGGGTCAGAACCAGAGCGCTTAGTGGAATGGCCCCAACTTCCATACCAGGGATCCCTTTAAGAGAAGCCTGGGGTCAGTACCAAAGCGCAGAGTGGATTTTCCCTCACATCCGCACCGGGGATCCCTTTAAGAGGGGCCGGGGGGCAGAACCAGAGCGCTTAGTGGAATTGCCCTAACTTCCATACTGGGGATCCCTATAAGAGAGGCCTGGGGGTCAAAACCAAAGCGCAGGATGGATTTGCCCTGACTTCCATACCGGAGATTCCTTTATGAGGGAAGATGTTCCTATGGGATGGATGATGTGTGATGGAGATATGGGCACGGGAGCGGGTGACTTATTTCTGCCATGTGCTCTCTGCTTCCCAGGGATGCTAGATTTCTCCCACCTGGTCAGTGTCAGCTGAGGTGTTGTCGTGGAGTGAGAAAACTGTTGCTCATAGCAACCAATCACAGCTCAGCTTCTTTTAAACAGCTCTGGTTAAATGTAAGATGCTCCGTGATTGGTTGGTGATTCCCACACACACACATACACACATTCAGTTTTATATATATACTAGCTGAAGAGCCCGGCACTGCCAGGGAATAGTAACTAACTACGGTTAGTTCTAACAAATTGTAATGATTATATCTATAAATATAAAGCTGAGCGTAGAGCCCCGCCCACTCCGCATAGCCACATTCACTATAATATCCCACACAATCCCGTCAGCCAGAGCTACCGGACTACTACCCTTAATATCCCACATCGTCCCGTCAGCCAGAGCCACCGGACTACTACCCCTAATATCCCACATCATCCCATCAGCCAGAGCCACCGGACTACTAATATCCCACATCATCCAGTCACAGCCGCAAGACTACTACCCCTAATATCCCACATCATCCTGTCAGCCAGAGCCACCAGACTACTCCCCCTAAAGTCCCACATCATCCTGTCAGCCAGAGCCACCAGACTACTCCCCCTAAAATCCCACATCATCCTGTCAGCCAGAGCCACCGGACTACTACCCCTAAAATCCCACATCATCCCGTCAGCCTGGGGTCAGAACCAGAGCGCTGAGTGGAATGGCCCTAACTTCCATACCGGGGATCCCTTTAAGAGAGGCCTGGCATCAGAACCAAAGCACTGGATGGATTTGCCCTGACTTCCATACCAATGATCCCTTTAATAGATGCCTGGGGTGAGAATCAGAGCGCTGAGTGGATTTGCCCTAACTTCAGTACCGGAGATCCCTTTGAGAGGCCTGGAGTCTGAACCAGAGCGCTTAGTGGAATGGCCCTAACTTCCATACCGGGGATCCCTTTAAGAGAAGCCTGGGGTCAGTACCAAAGCGCAGAGTGGATTTGCCCTGACTTCCATACCAATGATCCCTTTAAGAGACCCTGGGGTCAGAACCACAGAGCTGAGTGGAATGGCCCTAACTTCCATACCGGGGATCCCTTTAAGAGAGGCCTGGGGTCAGTACCAAAGCGCAGAGTGGATTTTCCCTCACTTCTGTACCGGGGATCCCTTTAAGAGGGGCCTGGGGAGAGAACCAGAGCGCTTAGTGGAATTGCCCTAACTTCCATACCGGGGATGTGCCTATGGGATGGAGGATGTGTGATGGGGATATGGGCACGGGAGCGGGTGATACATTTCTGTCATGTCCTCTCTGCTCCTTTCTGGGGGGCAAACAATGGCTGGGAGCTTATGTTTCCGGGGACGCTAGATTTCTCCCACCTGGTCAGTGTCAGCTGAGGTTTTGTCGTGGAGTGAGAAAACTGTTGCTCATAGCAACCAATCACAGCTCAGCTTCTATTAAACAGCTCTGGTGAAATGAAAGATGCTTAGGGATTGGTTGCAAGGAAAACTGTTGCTCATAGCAACCAATCACAGCTCAGCTTCTTTTAAACAGCTCTGTTTAAATGTAAGATACTTCGTGATTGGTTGGTGATACATACATACACACATTCAATTTTATATATATAGATAATGCACTTCCCATAGGCAGACACTATATAGTATAATGCACTCACTATAGGCAGACTCTATATAGTATAATGCACTCCCCATAGGCAGACTCTATATAGTATAATTCACTCCCCATAAGCAGAGTCTACGTACAGTGGGTACGGAAAGTATTCAGACCTCTTTAAAATGTTCACTCTGTTTCATTACAGCCATTTGGTAAATTCAAAAAAGTTCATTTTTTTCTCTTTAATGTACACTCTGCACCCATCTTGACTGAAAAAGACAGAAATGTAGACATTTTTGCAAATTTATTAAAAAAGAAAAACTGAAATATCACATGGTCATAAGTATTCAGACCCTTTGCTCAGACACTCATATTTAAGTCACATGCTGTCCACTTTCTTGTGATCCTCTTTGAGATGGTTCTACTCCTTCATTGGAGTCCAGCTGTGTTAAATTAAACTGATAGGACTTGATTTGTAAAGGCACGCACCTGTCTATATAAGACCTCACAGTGCATGTCAGACCAAATAAGAATCATGAGGTCAAAGGAACTGGCCAAGGAGCTCAGAGACAGAATTGTGGCAAGGCACACTTCTGGCCAAGGTTTCAAAAGAATTTCTGCAGTACTCAAGGTTCCTAAGAGCACAGTGGCCTCCATAATCCTTAAATGGAAGAAGTTTGGGATCACAAGAAGTCTAGACCTGGCCATCCAGCCAAACTGAGCAATCATGGGAGAAGAGCCTTGGTGAGAGAGGTAAAGAAGAACCCCAAGATCACTGTGGCTGAGCTCCACAGATGCAGTAAGGAGATGGGAGAAAGTTCCACAAAGTCAACTATCACTGCAGCCCTCCACCAGTCGGGCCTTTATGGCAGAGTGGCCCGACGGAAGCCTCTCCTCAGTGCAAGACATATGAAAGCCTGTATAGAGTTTGCTAAAAAAAACACATGAAGGACTCCCAGACTATGAGAAATAAGATTCTCTGGTCTGATGAGATGAAGATAGAACTTTTTGGTGATAATTCTAAGCGGTATGTGTGGAGAAAACCAGGCACTGCTCATTACCTGCCCAATACAATCCCAACAGTGAAACATGATGGTGGCAGCGTCATTCTATGGGGGTGTTTTTCAGCTGCAGGGACAGGACGACTGGGTGCAATTGAAGGAAACATGAATGCAGCCAAGTATAGAGATATCCTGGATGAAAACCTCTTCCAGAGTGCTATGGACCTCAGACTTGGCCGAAGGTTCACCTTCCAACAAGACAATGACCCTAAGCACACAGCTAAAATAACAAAGGAGTGGCTTGAGAACAACTCTGTGACCATTCTTGACTGGCCCAGCCAGAGCCCTGACCTAAACCCAATTGAGCATCTCTGGAGAGACCTGAAAATGGCTGTTCACCAACGTTCACCATCCAAGCTGAAGAAACTGGAGAGGATCTGCAAGGAAGAATGGCAGAGGATCCCAAATCTAGGTGTGAAAAACTTGTTGCATCATTCCCAAGAAGACTCATGGCTGTACTAGCTCAAAAGGTGCTTCTACTCAATACTGAGCAAAGGGTCTGAATACTTATGACCACGTGATATTTCAGTTTTTGTTTTTTTAATAAATTTGCAAAAATTTCTAAATTTCTGTTTTTTGTTTTTTTCAGTCAAAATGGGGTGCAGAGTGTACATTAATGAGAAAAAAATGAACTTTTTTTGAATTTACCAAATGGCTGCAATGAAACAAAGAGTGAAAATTTTAAAGGGGTCTGAATACTTTCCGTACCCACTGTAGTATAATTCACCCACCATAGGCAGACTCTATATAGTATAATGCACTCCCGTTAGGCTGTGCAGGGAGATAGAGTCTGTCACTACTGGTCTCACAGGAAGTGGAGGGGAGTGATGTTCTGCAGAGAGATCAGTGGTGTGATAGTCTGCAGGATATATCACTATGTGTCTGTCAGGAGGTGGAGGAGTGATGTTCTGCAGAGAGATCAGTGGTAATAATGTGCAGGATATATCACTATGTATCTGTCAGGAGGTGGAGGAATGATGCTCTGCAGAGAGGTCAGTGATGTAATAATCTGCAGGATATATCACTATGTATCTGTCAGGAGGTGGAGGAGTGATGTTCTGCAGAGAGGTCAGTGGTGTAATAATCTGCAGGATATATCACTGTATCTGTCAGGAGGTGGAGGAGTGATGCTCTGCAGAGAGGTCAGTGTTGTAATAATCTGCAGGATATATCACTGTGTGTCAGAAGGTGGTGGTGTAATAATCTGCAGAATGTATCACTATGTATCTGTCAGGAGGTGGAGGAGCGATGTTCTGCAGAGCGGTCAGTGGGGTAACAATCTGCAGGATATATATCACTATGTATCTGTCGGGGGCAGAGGAGCGATGTTCTGCAGAGAGGACAGTGATGTAATCTGCAGAATATATCACTGTGTGTCAGGAGGTGGAAGAGTGATGTTCTGCAGCGAGGTCAGTGGTGTAATAATCTGCAGGATATATCGCTGTGTGTAAGGAGGTGGAGTGATGTTCTGCAGAGAGGTCAGTGGTGTAATAATCTGCAGGATATATCACTATGTATCTGTCAGGAGGTGGAGGAGCGATATTCTGCAGAGAGGTCAGTGGTGTAATAATCTGCAGGATATATCACTATGTATCTGTCAGGAGGTGGAGGAATGATGCTCTGCAGAGAGGTCAGTGATGTAATAATCTGCAGGATATATCACTATGTATCTGTCAGGAGGTGGAGGAGTGATGTTCTGCAGAGAGGTCAGTGGTGTAATAATCTGCAGGATATATCACTGTATCTGTCAGGAGGTGGAGGAGTGATGCTCTGCAGAGAGGTCAGTGTTGTAATAATCTGCAGGATATATCACTGTGTGTCAGAAGGTGGTGGTGTAATAATCTGCAGAATGTATCACTATGTATCTGTCAGGAGGTGGAGGAGCGATGTTCTGCAGAGCGGTCAGTGGGGTAACAATCTGCAGGATATATATCACTATGTATCTGTCGGGGGCAGAGGAGCGATGTTCTGCAGAGAGGACAGTGATGTAATAATCTGCAGGATATATCACTGTGTGTCAGGAGGTGGAAGAGTGATGTTCTGCAGCGAGGTCAGTGGTGTAATAATCTGCAGGATATATCACTATGTATCTGTCAGGAGGTGGAGGAGTGATGTTCTGCAGAGAGCTCAGTGGTGTAATAATCTGCAGGATATATCACTATGTATCTGTCAGGAGGTGGAGGAGTGATGTTCTGCAGAGGTCAGTGGTGTAATAATCTGCAGGATATATCACTATGTATCTGTCAGGAGGTGGAGGAGTGATGTTCTGCAGCGAGGTCAGTGGTGTAATAATCTGCAGGATATATCGCTGTGTGTAAGGAGGTGGAGTGATGTTCTGCAGAGAGGTCAGTGGTGTAATAATCTGCAGGATATATCACTATGTATCTGTCAGGAGGTGGAGGAGCGATGTTCTGCATAGGTGTAATAATCTGCAGGATATATCACTGTGTGTCAGGAGGTGAAAGAGCGATGTTCTGTGTATTTGACATATAATAGGATCATTGTAGTTCCTCCTTGCTTTTCTCTGCAGACTATTACTTCTGCTATCTTTTTCTTCAGTGCTTATGAGAAAGTAGTAGAAATGCCCCATCTAATATGTGATGATTGACAACTCCCCCTTCTTCCATCTCTGGTCTCCACACCATTTATCTCCTGAGAACAGTTGCAGGGAGGAAGCAGATCAGGGGGACACAGGACGTGACTGACTTCCTCCAGGACTGGATGACAAACTGAATAAAAGCCATCTACCCAGACAGTCACATCACTGATAATACCGATATCCTGCCCGCATCCTCCACCAAATTGTACAGGACTTTCCAGAATGTGATAACTGCGTTGTGTATCTAATCCCATCATGTGTGATACTGTCTGCTGAGCTGTGTATCTAATCCTATCCTGTGTGATACTGTGTGCTGAGCCGTGTATCTAATCCTATCCTGTGTGATATTGTCTGCTGAGCTGTGTATCTAATCCTGTCCTGTGTGATACTGTGTGCTGAGCCTTGTATCTAATCTACTATGTGTGATACTGTCTGCAGAGCTGTGTATCTAATCCTATCCTGTGTGATACTGTGTGCTGAGCCGTGTATCTAATCCTATCCTGTGTGATATTGTCTGCTGAGCCGTGTATCTAATCCTATCCTGTGTGGTACTGTCTGCTGAGCCGTGTATCTAATCCTAACCTGTGTGATACTGTCTGCTGAGCTGTGTATCTAATCCTATCCTGTGTGATACTGTCTGCTGAGCTGTGTATCTAATCCTATCCTGTGTGATACTGTCAGCTCAGCTGTGTATCTAATCCTATCCTGTGTGATACTATCTGCTGAGCCGTGTATCTAATGCTATCCTGTGTGATACTGACTGCTGAGCTGTGTGTCTAATCCTATCCTGTGTGATACTGTCTGCTGAGCTGTGTATCTAATCCTATCCTGTGTGATACTGACTGCTGAGCCGTGTATCTAATCCTATCATGTATGATACTGACTGCTGAGCCGTGTATCTAATCCTATCCTGTGTGATACTGACTGCTGAGCTGTGTATCTAATCCTATCCTGTGTGATACTGTCTGCTGAGCCGTGTATCTAATCCTACCCTGTGTGATACTGTCTGCTGAGCCGTGTATCTAATCCTATCCTGTGTGATACTGTCTGCTGAGCTGTGTATCTAATCCTATCCTGTGTGATACTGACTGCTGAGCTGTGTATCTAATCCTATCCTGTGTGTTATTGTCTGCTGAGCCATGTATCCAATCCTATCCTGTGTGATACTGACTGCTGAGCTGTGTATCTAATCCTATCCTGTGTGATACTGACTGCTGAGCTGTGTATCTAATCCTATCCTGTGTGTTATTGTCTGCTGAGCCATGTATCCAATCCTATCCTGTGTGATACTGACTGCTGAGCCATGTATCTAATCCTATCCTGTGTGATACTGTCTGCTGAGCCTTGTATCTAATCCTACCCTGTGTGATACTGTCTGCTGAGCCTTGTATCTAATCCTATCCTGTGTGATACTGTCTGCAGAGCCGTGTATCTAATCCTATCCTGTGTGATCCTGACTGCTGAGCTGTGTATCTAATCCTGTCCTGTGTGATACTGTCTGCTGAGTAGAGTTGAGCGATACTTCCCGATATCAAGAAGTATCGGATCGGAATGGGTATCGCCGATACCCGATTCCGATACCGGAAATCCAATGCAAGTCTATGGGACAGAAATATCGGAACTAAAAAAAACCATTTCTTTCCTTGTAAACACTAAATATGCACACACAGAATACATATATATACATGTCATTGTGACATATATATATACATATATTTATAGTTCATACACTTCTACATAGTAAAATAGCCTCTGATTCAATTGCCGGGTAATGCCGGCTGATACCCGATATACCCGATAGTATCGGAATGCTCAACACTACTGCTGAGCCTTGTATCTAATCCTATCCTGTGTGATACTGTGTTCTGAGCCTTGTATCTAATCTACTATGTGTGATACTGTCTGCTGAGCTGTGTATCTAATCCTATCCTGTTTGACACTGACTGCTGAGTCGTGTATCTAATCCTATCCTGTGTGATAGTCTGCTCAGCTGTGTATCTAATCCTATCCTGTGTGATACTGTCTGCTGAGCCTTGTGTCTAATCCTATCCTGTGTGATACTGACTGCTGAGTCATGTATCTAATCCTATCCTGTGTGATACTGTGTGCTGAGCCTTGTATCTAACACTACCCTGTGTGTTACTGTCTGCTGAGCCGTGTATCTAATCCTATCCTGTGTGTTATTGTCTGCTGAGCGTGTATCTAATCCTATCCTGTGTGATACTGTCTGCTGAGCCTTGTATCTAACACTACCCTGTGTGTTACTGTCTGCTGAGCCTTGTATCTAATCCTATCCTGTGTGATACTGTGTTCTGAGCCTTGTATCTAATCTATGTGTGATACTGTCTGCTGAGCTGTGTATCTAATCCTATCCTGTGTGATACTGTCTGCTGAGCCATGTATCTAATCCTATCCTGTGTGATACTGTCTGCTGAGCCGTGTATCTAATCCTATCCTGTGTGATACTGACTGCTGAGTTGTGTATCTAATCCTATCCTGTGTGACACTGACTGCTGAGTCGTGTATCTAATCCTATTCTGTGTGATACTGTGTGCTGAGCCTTGTATCTAACACTACCCTGTGTGTTACTGTCTGCTGAACTGTGTATCTAATCCTGTCCTGTGTGATACTGTCTGCTGAGCCTTGTATCTAATCCTATCCTGTGTGATACTGTGTGCTGAGCCTTGTATCTAATCCTACCCTGTGTGATACTGACTGCTGAGCCATGTATCCAATCCTATCCTGTGTGATACTGACTGCTGAGCCATGTATCTAATCCTATCCTGTGTGATACTGTCTGCTGAGCCTTGTATCTAATCCTACCCTGTGTGATACTGTCTGCTGAGCCTTGTATCTAATCCTATCCTGTGTGATACTGTCTGCAGAGCCGTGTATCTAATCCTATCCTGTGTGATCCTGACTGCTGAGCTGTGTATCTAATCCTATCCTGTGTGATACTGTCTGTTGAGCTGTGTATCTAATCCTATCCTGTGTGATACTGTCTGCTGAGCTGTGTATCTAATCCTACCCTGTGTGATACTGTCTGCTGAGCCATGTATCTAATCCTATCCTGTGATACTGTGTGCTGAGCCTTGTATCTAATCCTACCGTGTGATACTGACTGCTGAGTCGTGTATCTAATCCTATCCTGTGTGATACTGTCTGCTAAGCCGTGTATCTAAACCTATCCTGTGTGATACTGTCTGCTGAGCCGTGTATCTAATCCTATCCTGTGTTACTGTCTGCTGAGCTGTGAATCTAATCCTATCCTGTGTGATACTGACTGTTGAGCTGTGTATCTAATCCTATCCTGTGTGATACTGTCTGCTGAGCCTTGTATCTAATCCTATCCTGTGTGATACTGACTGCTGAGTCGTGTATCTAATCCTATCCTGTGTGATACTGACTGCTGAGTCGTGTATCTAATCCTATCCTGTGTGATACTGTCTGCTAAGCCGTGTATCTAAACCTATCCTGTGTGATACTGTTTGCTGAGCCGTGTATCTAATCCTATCCTGTGTTACTGTCTGCTGAGCTGTGAATCTAATCCTATCCTGTGTGATACTGACTGTTGAGCTGTGTATCTAATCCTATCCTGTGTGATACTGTCTGCTGAGCTGTGTATCTAATCCTATCCTGTGTGATACTATCTGCTGAGTCGTGTATCTAATCCTATCCTGTGTGATACAGTCTGCTGAGCTGTGTATCTAATCCTATCCTGTGTGATACAGTCTGCTCAGCCATGTGTCTAATCCCATGTGTGATACCGTCTGATGAGCTGTGTAGGTTTTGTGCTGTTTGGCACAGAGGTGGTGAGGGGCTCTTGTGTCCTTATGGGGTGATGCTCCCCATGTATGAGGATTTCAGGGATGCAGTATGATTACAGCTCTGCCTATGATTAGACTTTTTGGCTGCACCAGTCCATAATTACAGAGATTGTAGAGAAATACTCCCTTCCCCCACTGATTCCCCTCCCCCAATATTTTCCATTACAAAAGAGCATCTCCTCCTGGTACCTGTCACTTTCTCCTGGTGTACATCTCACTGGGTGTGGGGTGATGGCGGAGTCTGTCCTAATGTCTGGAGTGTACTACACTCTGATTGCTGTGTTTTTCCTGCTTTGTTTCAGTATTTTAAGGACACCAACGCATTTCACAACTTCTTGATCTGATATTTATGTACAGATGGTACATAATGCCGCACTATACGTGACACTTCTATAAAGCTGGCTGGTACATAATATCTGACTATATGTGACACTTCTATAAATCTGGTACATCATACCGCACTATACGTGACACTTCTATAAAGCTGGCCTGGTACATAATATCTCACTATATGTGACACTTCTATAAAGCTGGTACATAATGCCGCACTATACGTGACACTTCTATAAAGCTGGTACATAATACCGCACTATATGTGACACTTCTATAAACCTGGCCTGGTACATAATATCTCACTATATGTGACAATTCTATAAAGCTGGTATGTAACACAACGCTCTGTGATATTTCTATAAAGCTGGTACGTAACACAACGCTCTGTGATATTTCTATAAAGCTGGTATGTAACAAAACGCTATATGTGATATTTCTATAAAGCTGGTATGTAACACAACGCTATATGTGATATTTCTATAAAGCTGGTATGTAACACAACGCTATATGTGATATTTCTATAAAGCTGGTATGTAACACAACGCTATATGTGATATTTCTATAAAGCTGGTACGTAACACAACGCTCTGTGATATTTCTATAAAGCTGGTATGTAACACAACGCTCTGTGATATTTCTATAAAGCTGGTACGTAACACAACGCTCTGTGATATTTCTATAAAGCTGGTATGTAACACAACGCTATATGTGATATTTCTATAAAGCTGGTATGTAACACAACGCTCTGTGATATTTCTATAAAGCTGGTATGTAACACAACGCTCTGTGATATTTCTATAAAGCTGGTACGTAACACAACGCTATATGTGATATTTCTATAAAGCTGGTATGTAACACAACGCTATATGTGATATTTCTATAAAGCTGGTATGTAACACAACGCTATATGTGATATTTCTATAAAGCTGGTATGTAACACAACGCTCTGTGATATTTCTATAAAGCTGGTATGTAACACAACGCTCTGTGATATTTCTATAAAGCTGGTACGTAACACAACGCTCTATGTGATATTTCTATAAAGCTGATACGTAACACAACGCTATATGTGATATTTCTATAAAGCTGGTACGTAACACAACGCTCTGTGATATTTCTATAAAGCTGGTACGTAACACAACGCTCTATGTGATATTTCTATAAAGCTGGTACGTAACACAACGCTCTATGTGATATTTCTATAAAGCTGGTACGTAACACAACGCTCTGTGATATTTCTATAAAGCTGGTACGTAACACAACGCTATATGTGATATTTCTATAAAGCTGGTATGTAACACAACGCTATATGTGATATTTCTATAAAGCTGGTATGTAACACAACGCTCTGTGATATTTCTATAAAGCTGGTATGTAACACAACGCTCTGTGATATTTCTATAAAGCTGGTATGTAACACAACGCTATATGTGATATTTCTATAAAGCTGGTATGTAACACAACGCTCTGTGATATTTCTATAAAGCTGGTATGTAACACAACGCTCTGTGATATTTCTATAAAGCTGGTACGTAACACAACGCTCTGTGATATTTCTATAAAGCTGGTACATAAACACAACGCTCTATGTGATATTTCTATAAAGCTGGTACGTAACACAACGCTCTATGTGATATTTCTATAAAGCTGGTACGTAACACAACGCTGTGATATTTCTATAAAGCTGGTACGTAACACAACGCTATATGTGATATTTCTATAAAGCTGGTATGTAACACAACGCTATATGTGATATTTCTATAAAGCTGGTATGTAACACAACGCTCTATGTGATATTTCTATAAAGCTGGTATGTAACACAACGCTCTGTGATATTTCTATAAAGCTGGTATGTAACACAACGCTCTGTGATATTTCTATAAAGCTGGTATGTAACACAACGCTCTATGTGATATTTCTATAAAGCTGGTATGTAACACAACGCTCTATGTGATATTTCTATAAAGCTGGTATGTAACACAACGCTCTGTGATATTTCTATAAAGCTGGTATGTAACACAACGCTCTGTGATATTTCTATAAAGCTGGTATGTAACACAACGCTCTATGTGATATTTCTATAAAGCTGGTACGTAACACAACGCTCTATGTGATATTTCTATAAAGCTGGTATGTAACACAACGCTCTGTGATATTTCTATAAAGCTGGTACGTAACACAACGCTCTATGTGATATTTCTATAAAGCTGGTATGTAACACAACGCTCTGTGATATTTCTATAAAGCTGGTATGTAACACAACGCTCTATGTGATATTTCTATAAAGCTGGTATGTAACACAACGCTATATGTGATATTTCTATAAAGCTGGTATGTAACACAACGCTATATGTGATATTTCTATAAAGCTGGTATGTAACACAACGCTGTGTCATGTATAGTGTACAGTTCCTATAGCGTCTTGTGCTTGGGTGCGAGGAAAACACAGGAGACATAGGTTGAAATGAAATGACTTGTATTACTTCATACAAGCATGCTGAAAAGTTCACACAGTTTGCAGGAACAGCGACAGGAGACACAGCAGGCCAGAGTAACTTCAAGCATTACAATAAATCTCCAAAGCAGGTTCAGGATCTCTTCTCTGTACCGTAATTCCTCTGCAAACATGGATTCACCAAACAGCAGGGTTCCAGAGTCCAAAAGTGTTCCAAGGTTCCTCAGTAGGGAATAGCTGGAGTACAAGTCCAAGGCTTCCAGGAGTCAGGTCACAGACTGACTGAGGCTTGATTCAGGAGCACTGATTGTTCAGCTGAGGCTGCTTAAGAAGCAAGAGGGAAGAATCAGGGCGGGAACATGAAAACTGGAAACTCCATATTAACTGAGGGCAAGAGCTGCAGAAAGACAGAAAGCAAAATGGCCGACGTAAAACTGAGTTTCAAGGAACATGTCAACAGAGACAAAGAACCTTACATTACTCCCCCCTTAGGGACAACCTCCGGATGACCTCAGACCAGGCTTGTCAGGGTACCTCTGATGAAACTGGCGGAGCAGGCGAGGAGCATTTACATTATTGACTGGTTCCCATGAGTTGTCCTCCACTGGGTAGCCCTGCCATTTAATCAAATATTGCAACTGATTTCTGTACAACCTGGAATCTAGAATCCTTTCCACCATAAATTCTTCCTGACCATCGACCAGCACTGGGTCAGGGCAAGGAGAAGAACGTCCAGGAAACGTATTGGGTGTTGCAGCCTTTAGTAGGGATACATGAAAGACAGGGTGGATTCTCATAGTTCTGGGCAGTTGAAGACTACAAGCAACAGCACTTATAATCTTACTGATTTTATAGGGTCCAATGTACTTATGTCCCAATTTAGAAGATGGAATCTTTAATTTAAGATTTCTGGTTGACAGCCAGACCAAATCTCCTACCTTGAAAGCTGGTGCAGGTTTACAAAATTTATCTGTTGCTTTCTTGTACCTTTCCTGAGCCAATTCTAGATTTTCCTTTAGAAGATCCATATTCTTTTGTAAAGAAGTGATTCTTTCAGCCACTGCCGGCAAGGGCGTATCTATGGGAAATCGAGGAAGAATGTTAGGATGATAACCTAGATTGGAGTAAAAAGGAGACTGCTTAGTGGAGGCGCTCTGAGAGTTGGTATAAGAGAACTCAGCCAGTGGAATTAGATCCACCCAATCATCCTGTAGGTGGCAGATAAAACAGCGGAGATACTGCTCCAGGGTCTGATTGGTTCGTTCTGTCTGTCCATTAGTCTGGGGATGAAAAGCAGAAGAAAGGTTTACTTTAATGTCCAATGCTGCACAGAAATTTTGCCAAAACCTTGAAGTGAATTGCACCCCTCGATCCGAAATGACCTCATCCGGTACTCCATGTAAGCGAAACACATTCTTAATCATCAAGTCTGATGTCTGTTTTGCAGTGGGTAAGCCGACACAAGGGATAAAATGAGCTGCCTTTGTTAGACGGTCAACCACCACTAGAATGGTGTTCTTCCCTTGAGAGGTTGGTAACTCCACAATGAAGTCCATAGAAATGGTTCCCCACGGGCGGGACGGGGTGGGAAGAGGTTGCAACAGACCAGTTGGTGAGGAGCGAGGTGTTTTGCATCTTGCACAGACTTCACATGAAGTGACATAGTTTAAGACATCTTTCCTGTAAGTGGGCCACCAAAAGAAACGAGAAAGAAATTCTTGTGTCTTTAGAATTCCCCTATGCCCGGCTATCTTGGAATTGTGGATGAGTTGCAATACTCTCAATCTGACTGTTTCAGGTATATACAGACGTTGTCCCTGAATCCACACACCATTCTTAAAGACAAGACTTACGTCCCTTGGGGGTTGAGCCAACAAAGAATCCGCATGGTATGCTTCCTTGATGTCCTTAAGTAGGTCTTGATTATGAATCACTCCCAGGAATCTAGAGTCAGGAAGAATAGTCTTAGGAGGAGTAAGTGGACGTGTCTCTGCTGAATGAATCCTAGAGAGTGCATCAGCCTTTCCATTGCGCGATCGTGGTCTATAAGAAATGACAAAATTAAATTGGTTTAGGAAAAGATTCCAGCGAGCCTGGCGAGGAGTCAGGCACTTAGCCGACCTGATAAATTCAAGGTTACGATGGTCTGTCAGGACGACTATTTGCTGTGCATCTCCCTGAAGAAGGTGTCTCCATTCCTTGAAGGCGGCAATAATGGCCAACAATTCTCTATTGCCCACATCGTAGTTCCTCTCAGCCGAAGACAACTGCTGGGAAAATAAGGCACAGGGATGCAAGACATTCTTCTCACCTGTTCTCTGAGAGAGTATAGCTCCAACGGCACAGTCTGAAGCATCCACCTCTATTATGAAGGCAAGCTCGGGATTGGGATGTACTAAGATAGGTGCGGTGGTAAATTTATCCTTTAAACAGGAAAATGCTTCCTGAGCTTGCGGGGTCCAGGAGAACCTAGACTGTTTCCGGGTAAGTTGGGTGATAGGTGACACTACCTCAGAAAAATTCTTAATGAAACGTCTATAGAAGTTGGCAAACCCGATGAAACGCTGCACCTCCTTCACATTTCTAGGAATTGGCCAATCCTTGATGGCTTGGGTCTTGCTTCCATCCATACTAATCCCTTGCGTAGATAGTACATACCCCAGAAATTGAATTTCGGTCCTATGGAATTCACATTTTTCAAGTTTGATGTAGAGATAGTTTTATCTTAGGCGTTCTAAGACCATTCTCACATGTCCATGATGTTCCTCTGTGGAGTTAGAAAAAATTAGAATATCATTCAGATAAATCACCACAAATGTATCTAGGAGATCCCTGAAGATATCATTCACGAAGTGTTGGAAAGTGGCTGGGGCGGTACTCAGACCAAAAGGCATAACTAGATATTCAAAGTGTCCATAGCGTGACCTGAAAGCAGTCTTCCATTCATCCCAGGTCTAATACGGACCAAGTTATAGGCCCCACGGAGATCCAGTTTAGAGAAAATTTTGGCATGCCGCACTCTCTCCAACAACTCAGGGATTAAAGGCAATGGATAACGGTTTCTAATAGTAACCTTATTGAGTTCCCTATAGTCTATGTAGGGTCTCAGAGATCCATCTTTCTTCTTCACAAAGAAGATGGGTGCACCTGCGGGAGATGAAGAGGGGCGTATGAAGCCCTTGGCTAAATTTTCGTCTATATAATCCTTCAAAGCTTTTAGCTCGGGCCCCGCCAGGGGGTAGATCTTACCAAAAGGTATCTCGGCTCCAGGCAATAATTCAATTGGACAATCATGGACGGTGAGGAGGAAGCTGATCAGCGTTCTTCTTGTCACATAAATCCACATAGTCCTGGTATACAGCTGGTAGTTCAGGGACTGACATGGTTCCTTTAGGAACAGAGCAAGCTAAAACTCCTTGACTCATCTGTTTCTCCGGAAAGTGTAATTCCTTGGTCTCCCAGTTAATCGTAGGATTCTGCGCCTGCAGCCATGGTAGCCCTAGAATAATGGGAAAGTGGGGAGAAGAGATAAGCATAAAAGACATTTTCTCCTGATGATCTTTACCCATAAGGACCCTCAAAGGCTCTGTTTCTTGATCCACTGGTCCAGAAGTCAGTAGAGAGCCATCCACAGTCTCCATCTGTACTGGAGTAGCCTTCTTCACTGAACGTATCCCTGTTTCAGAGCAAAGGAGATATCCATAAAATTTCCACTTGCTCCTGAGTCGATCATAGCAGAGCTAGACACCCAGACTGAGTCAACCCAGAGTTTGATGGAAAGGAAGCAATGAGAATTGTTTCTTTTACAACTCAGCTGGGACACCGCTGAGGAAACTTGAAAAATTGCAGCGTTTATACCGTCATCGTCCCCAGAACTAACAGAGTTTAAGTCCGAGAAATCAAGATCTCTTGCAGCAGATCTCTCTGGAGCCTGAGGCTCGGACATGACAGAGCTCCTCTCGCAACACTCACAGTGAATGACTGCTGCAGTAGTCTTACGAGAACGGCTGGGGCAGTTTATAATGAAGTGCCCTGACTTACCACAGTAGAAACATAGATTTTCCTTTATACGATGTTCTTTGCGTGCATCACTAACCCGTCTTTGTAAAGAGTCCACCTGCATGGGTTCAGGTTCTGGTTCCCTTGTGATCCTACTCAAAGGTTCCTTAGCTGAGGAGGGAGGTAGTAAAAGGTTAGTGCGATTATTTTCGAACCATCTCTCTTGTCTGCGTTCAGTCAGACGAGCATCAATACGGATACAATAGTTAATAAAGTCACCTAACGCAGTGGGAGGGTCGGCACGAGCAAGTTCATCCTTAATCAGTGGAGACAACCCTTTCCGAAAAATAGGTTTTTTAGCGGAAGTGTCCCAAGTGGTATCAAGAGCCCATCTCCTGAAATCCAGGGCATATTCGGCTACTGAACGCTTACCTTGGCGCAAAGTTAACATGGCTGCTTCAGCTGTTGCACCTCGATTGGGGTCATCAAACACCTGCCCCATGGCTGAAATAAAAGCATCAAGGTGATTCAAACAATCATCCTCAGTCTCAATCAGAGGGTTTGCCCACATCAAAGCCTTATTGGTAAGCAACATGATTATAGTAAGCACTTTGGATCGTTCAGTGGGAAATTGTGAAGCATGTGCAGAGAAAAATAATTTGCATTGATTAATAAATCCCCTGAATTTCTCACGTTCACCGCCAAAACGAAAAGGAGGTAATTTGGGGATCCCAGAACTCGGGGTTATGGCAGGAGCCTTGGCTCGTTCCTCTAGAGCCTCAATCCTGGCTCGCAATTCCTGGGTAGTCTGTCCAAACACTTGCAAATTATGATTAGTGAGGTCCTGTAGGCTTGCAAAACGGGTTTTTAAAGTCTGTACATCTGAAAGGATTGTATCAGTCACTCCGCAAAGTTCCTTTATGCGGGCCTCCATCTTCCAGATCTTTTAAGGCAGAAGTGCTGGAAGGAGAAGAGGAAAGGAAAAAAAAAAAAAAACAATAGTGTTTACCTGTGGTAACACTCCAGAGTAAAATTTTAAGGGAATGCGCTCACCTGGAATGGTTGTGAGAAGTCACAACCACTGTCATCACATAAGGTATTAAACGGACATCTGATATCCACAGTCACAGCAGACACGGCTTTCCCAGACCCAGCAGACACTAAACATTGGCTCCTGAATCTTGTCATGTATAGTGTACAGTTCCTATAGCGTCTTGTGCTTGGGTGCGAGGAAAACACAGGAGACATAGGTTGAAATGAAATGACTTGTATTACTTCATACAAGCATGCTGAAAAGTTCACACAGTTTGCAGGAACAGCGACAGGAGACACAGCAGGCCAGAGTAACTTCAAGCACTACAATAAATCTCCAAAGCAGGTTCAGGATCTCTTCTCTGTACCGTAATTCCTCTGCAAACATGGATTCACCAAACAGCAGGTTTCCAGAGTCCAAAAGTGTTCCAAGGTTCCTCAGTAGGGAATAGCTGGAGTACAAGTCCAAGGCTTCCAGGAGTCAGGTCACAGACTGACTGAGGCTTGATTCAGGAGCACTGATTGTTCAGCTGAGGCTGCTTAAGAAGCAAGAGGGAAGAATCAGGGCGGGAACATGAAAACTGGAAACTCCATATTAACTGAGGGCAAGAGCTGCAGAAAGACAGAAAGCAAAATGGCCGACGGAAAACTGAGTTTCAAGGAACATGTCAACAGAGACAAAGAACCTTACACTCTGTGATATTTCTATAAAGCTGGTATGTAACACAACGCTCTGTGATATTTCTATAAAGCTGGTATGTAACACAACGCTCTGTGATATTTCTATAAAGCTGGTACGTAACACAACGCTATATGTGATATTTCTATAAAGCTGGTACGTAACACAACGCTCTGTGATATTTCTATAAAGCTGGTACGTAACACAACGCTCTGTGATATTTCTATAAAACTGGTATGTAACACAACGCTCTGTGATATTTCTATAAAGCTGGTACGTAACACAACGCTCTGTGATATTTCTATAAAGCTGGTATGTAACACAACGCTCTATGTGATATCTCTATAAAGCTGGTACGTAACACAACGCTCTGTGATATTTCTATAAATCTGGTATGTAACACAACGCTCTGTGATATTTCTATAAAGCTGGTATGTAACACAACGCTATATGTGATATTTCTATAAAGCTGGTATGTAACACAACGCTCTGATATTTCTATAAAGCTGGTATGTAACACAACGCTATATGTGATATTTCTATAAAGCTGGTATGTAACACAACGCTCTGTGATATTTCTATAAAGCTGGTATGTAACACAACGCTATATGTGATATTTCTATAAAGCTGGTATGTAACACAACGCTCTGTGATATTTCTATAAAGCTGGTACGTAACACAACGCTATATGTGATATTTCTATAAAGCTGGTATGTAACACAACGCTCTGATATTTCTATAAAGCTGGTATGTAACACAACGCTATATGTGATATTTCTATAAAGCTGGTATGTAACACAACGCTCTGTGATATTTCTATAAAGCTGGTATGTAACACAACGCTATATGTGATATTTCTATAAAGCTGGTATGTAACACAACGCTCTGTGATATTTCTATAAAGCTGGTATGTAACACAACGCTATATGTGATATTTCTATAAAGCTGGTATGTAACACAACGCTCTGTGATATTTCTATAAAGCTGGTACGTAACACAACGCTATATGTGATATTTCTATAAAGCTGGTATGTAACACAACGCTCTGTGATATTTCTATAAAGCTGGTACGTAACAACGCTATATGTGATATTTCTATAAAGCTGGTACGTAACACAACGCTATATGTGATATTTCTATAAAGCTGGTATGTAACACAACGCTCTGTGATATTTCTATAAAGCTGGTACGTAACACAACGCTATATGTGATATTTCTATAAAGCTGGTACGTAACACAACGCTCTGTGATATTTCTATAAAGCTGATACGTAACACAACGCTCTGTGATATTTCTATAAAGCTGGTACGTAACACAACGCTATATGTGATATTTCTATAAAGCTGGTATGTAACACAACGCTATATGTGATATTTCTATAAAGCTGGTATGTAACACAACGCTCTGTGATATTTCTATAAAGCTGGTACGTAACACAACGCTCTGTGATATTTCTATAAAGCTGGTACGTAACACAACGCTATATGTGATATTTCTATAAAGCTGGTATGTAACACAACGCTATATGTGATATTTCTATAAAGCTGGTATGTAACACAACGCTATATGTGATATTTCTATAAAGCTGGTATGTAACACAACGCTCTGTGATATTTCTATAAAGCTGGTATGTAACACAACGCTATATGTGATATTTCTATAAAGCTGGTATGTAACACAACGCTCTGTGATATTTCTATAAAGCTGGTACGTAACACAACGCTATATGTGATATTTCTATAAAGCTGGTATGTAACACAACGCTATATGTGATATTTCTATAAAGCTGGTATGTAACACAACGCTATATGTGATATTTCTATAAAGCTGGTATGTAACACAACGCTCTGTGATATTTCTATAAAGCTGGTACGTAACACAACGCTATATGTGATATTTCTATAAAGCAGATAAATAATACTGCACTGTGATTTTTCTGGAATGCTGATAGATACTGCAGCATTATAGGTCTATAATGTTCTGCAGCTTTACTATTCATTCTATGTCACAGATGCATTTTGCAGCTTTACTGACCATCTTGTATCTGTCATGTGTGCATCGCCACGAAGATCGTCGCGGTTGCACATTCTGACTTCTCACAGCTGAGTTGCTGTTTCTTTGTGTTTGGCAGTTAGGGAGTTAATTCTGTCTGTGCTCAGTTCTGGGACTGGGTGCAGTTTCTCCCGGCTGCAATTAATTATTTGTTGATTGGTTTCCTTTAAATCTCTGGTTGTCTGTTTGGGAGTTGCCAGTGAAATTCTTCATGCAGACCGCAGATAGGATTGTATCTGTATAGACTTAAGTTAAAGAGCTCCTTAGTTGTTTTAAGCTCACCTTGCTTAGAGTTTAATATCCCAGATCATTTATGTTCCTTCTGTGTTTGAGTGTGTGCAAGTCTGTGTTTTCTCCAGTCTGTCTTATATTTCTAATCTGTGTATTTAGCAGAGATCAGCCCATATCCCTTTGGTGGTAATCAGAATCCTTCTTAGGACTGATTACAGGGTTCAGGGACTGATAGGAGACAGGGTTAGGCTGGAGACTTGGACCTCTGAACCATTATCAGTACCTCCAAGGTGAGGGATTAGTTAGGACCCCAGTTTAGGGTCAGGTTAGACCCCCGGTCCTCTTCTTTCCTGTGACAGTGTATCAAGTCCTCAAGATTAATCCTGAGTTCAACGGATATCGTGTCAGGTAAATCTATTCTATATTTACATGCTGATGTTGCTAATCTATATGTTGTATAGAGTGTTGTTCTTTTAAGAATAGTTTACTGACATCGTACACATATCATAAGACCGCGTGACATTTTCACTGGCCAATAAAATTATTCCCAGTTGCCATGGATCCAGTAGCCCAGCTGGCTCTGCAGTTGCAGGGATTATCCATGGAGCTGACGGACATTAAGTCCAAAATTTTGTCTCCCTCGGAGCAAACCAGATTTGAACCTAAAGTAGCTCTCCCGGACAGGTTCACTGGTGGGCGAGACAAATTTTTTACCTTCAGGGAAGCATGTAAATTGTATTTTCGGCTTCGGCCTCGATCATCAGGGAGTGAAGAGCAGAGAGTGGGAATTGTTATCTCGCTCCTACAAGGGGACCCTCAATCCTGGGCATTTTCCCTTCCTCCGGGATCCCCGGCTCTACAGTCAGTAGATCGATTTTTTACTGCCCTGGGTTTGGTATATGATGACCCAGATCGGGTCTCTCTTGCTGAGACAAAATTACGTAAGATACAGCAGGGAGATCGTCCGGCGGAGGAATTTGCTTCTGAGTTCCGTAGATGGGCTACAGATACTCAGTGGAATGACCCAGCTCTTAGGAGCCAGTTTTGTCATGGGCTTTCTGACAAATTAAAGGACTTTTTGGCTCAGTATGATTCTCCTCCATCACTGGAGGCTGCTATGGCCCTGGCTATCCGTACTGATAGACGGCTCCGGGAGAGGTGCGAGGTAACTCCGCCCCTGTTGTTACTCCACCTACTACTAAAGTCCCTTATGTTGAGGTTCCCCTTGTCTGTTCGGAGGAGCCTATGCAGTTGGGAGGGACATCATTTCGTAGGAGGGGATTGGCGGTACGCCGCAGGACTAGAAGGTGTTTCTTCTGCGGGAAAGAGGGACATTTTGTTGGGGGATGTCCGTCCCGTGCCTTGTTGAACAAGAAGTCGCCGGAAAACTGTTAATCCCAGGTTGTGTGGTGGACGACAATCTGGGAGTATGTATTTCGTCCGCTAGTTCTTCTCAGTTCCTTGTACCAGTGGAGGTGGTGGTTGGTACGAGAGTGGAGAGATTTTCTGTTCTTCTTGATAGTGGGTCCGGGGCTAATCTGGTTGACGCTCAGTTTGCTCAGGCTCAAGGTATGCATCTGAGTGTATTGGTCAAACCGATCCCTATATTCTCCATTGACGCCAGGCCTCTCGGCCAAGGTAGCTTTGTTCATGAGGTTCATAACATTGACCTTCGGGTAGGGGCAATACATAGGGAACTATTATCTTGTTATGTGTTGGAGGGTCTACCTACTCCTATTGTGTTGGGACTTCCTTGGTTGGTTAAACATAACCCTGTGATTAATTGGCAGTCCAGAGAGATAAGCCAATGGGGTGAGTTTTGCAAAAGTAACTGCATGAACCCAGTCATCAGTGCGGTCGTGCCTAGTACTTTGCCTCTTTTTTTGGAGGACTTTGGGGATGTGTTCTCTGAGGAGGGGTGTCAGGAGTTGCCTCCTCATCGCGTGTATGACTGCTCTATTAATTTACTTCCTGATGCTAAGTTACCTAAAGCTAGGTTATATAACCTTTCTGGTCCTGAGAGGCAGGCTATGAAAGATTATATTTCGGAAAGTCTGGCCAAAGGGCATATTAGACCTTCATCTTCCCCAGTGGCCGCGGGGTTCTTCTTTGTGAAGAAGAAAGATGGAGGCCTACGCCCTTGCTTGGATTTCCGCGAACTTAATCGGATTACTGTTCGAGATCCGTATCCACTCCCTCTGATTCCTGATCTCTTCAATCAAATTGTTGGCGCCAAATGGTTCTCTAAATTGGATCTCAGGGGGGCGTATAATCTGATTAGGATAAAAGAGGGGGATGAGTGGAAAACGGCGTTTAACACGCCGGAGGGACATTATGAGAACCTTGTCATGCCTTTTGGTCTGACTACTGCACCAGCAGTATTCCAACATTTTGTTAATGACATTTTTCGTCATCTGGTGGGGCTGTTTGTGGTCGTATATTTGGATGACATTTTAATTTACTCGCCAGATCTTGTGTCTCACCAGGAGCATGTGAGACAGGTGTTGCAGATCTTGCGAGACAATAAACTATACGCCAAACTGGAAAAGTGTGTATTCGCCGTACAGGAACTTCAGTTTTTGGGTTTCTTGGTGTCAGCCTCCGGTTTCCGTATGGACCCTGAAAAGGTGAGAGCAGTGCTTGAATGGGATCAGCCAGAGGATCTTAAGGCTCTGCAGCGTTTTCTGGGGTTTGCTAACTACTACCGGAAATTTATTTGTAATTTCTCATCTGTTGTCAAACCTCTCACTGACATGACAAGAAAAGGGACGGATTTTTCTAAATGGTCGGACAAAGCTTGCCAAGCTTTTTCCTCTTTGAAAAAATGTTTTGCTTCGGCACCCGTTCTCATCCAACCAGATGCATCACAGCCGTTCGTTGTGGAGGTGGACGCGTCTGACGTAGGGGTGGGTGCAATATTGTCCCAGGGTCCGTCCCCTGGTAAATGGCATCCGTGCGCTTTCTTTTCTAAGAAATTGTCGTCCGCCGAAAGGAATTATGATATCGGCAATAGGGAACTTTTGGCCATTAAGTTGGCTTTTGAAGAATGGCGTCACTTTTTGGAGGGGGCAGTCCACCCGGTCACCGTCATTACTGATCACAAGAACCTGCTGTATTTGGAATCTGCTAAGCGTCTGAATTCCAGACAAGCTCGATGGTCGTTGTTTTTTACCAGGTTTAATTTTGTTGTCACTTATCGCCCTGGATCTAAGAATGTTAAGGCGGATGCCTTGTCTCGCAGTTTCCCAGGGGCCGGGAAAATGGATGACCCGATTCCTATCCTTCAGGAGGGGGTGGTAGTGTCGGCTGTATGTTCTGAGCTTGAGGAGGAGGTATTAGAGGTTCAGGGGGACGCCCCTGCAGGACCTCCAGGGAGACTGTTTGTCCCAAATCAGTTGAGACAAAAGGTTATTGAGGCACATCATAATTCTGCTTTAGCAGGACATCCAGGGAGTAAGGCTACTTTAGATCTCCTTTCTCGCCGGTTTTGGTGGCCTAACGTTAATAAAGATGTTTTAACTTTTGTCGCGTCCTGTGGGGTTTGTGCTCGCTCTAAGACCCCTCATACCCGTCCGTCTGGGACCCTCTTACCCTTGAAACTTCCGGAGCGTCCATGGACTCATTTGTCTATGGACTTCATCACGGACCTTCCTCAGTCGTCAGGGAAGACTGTCATACTGGTGGTTGTTGACAGGTTCAGTAAGATGGCACATTTCATTGCTCTTCCTGCCCTCCCTAATGCTAAAACTCTGGCGCAGGTGTTCATTGGGGAGATTGTGAGACTTCATGGGTTGCCTTCTGATGTGGTGTCAGATAGGGGGTCTCAGTTTGTGTCCAAGTTTTGGAGGGCATTTTGTTTACGTCGGGGGATGCAATTGTCATTTTCCTCGGCTTTTCATCCGCAGACCAATGGTCAGACAGAGCGTCTGAATCAGAGCTTAGAGACATATCTCCGGTGTTTTGTCTCAGAGAACCAAGAGGACTGGTCTTCTTTCTTGCCTCTGGCAGAGTTCGCTCTTAACAACAGGCGGAGCGAGTCCACTGGTAAATCCCCGTTTTTTGGGGCATATGGTTTTCATCCCCAGTTTTGTACTTTCAATGGGGGGGGGCCCTTCTGGGGTTCCTGAGGAGGAGCGTTTCTCGTCGTCACTTGCTTCAGTGTGGAGAGGTGTATTGAATAATCTGAGTGCTATGGGGAACCGTTATAAACGTATGGCTGATAGGAGGAGAGTTTCTGGTCCAGATCTTAATGTGAACGATCTGGTATGGTTGTCTACCAGGAATATAAAACTTAAAGTTCCCTCCTGGAAGCTGGGCCCCAGATTCATCGGGCCGTACAGGATCAGTTCCATAATTAATCCTGTGGCATTTCGTCTGGACCTCCCTCCTACGTTTAAAATTCATAATGTGTTCCACAAGTCATTACTTAAGAGGTACGTGGCACCAGTCATACCATCACCTCTACCTCCTCCTCCAGTGGTGGTCAATGGTAACTTGGAGTTTCAAGTGTCAAAGATCATTGACTCACGTCTGAATCGCCGGTCCCTTCAGTACTTGGTGCATTGGAAGGGGTATGGTCCAGAGGAGAGGACGTGGGTTCCTGCGTCTGACATTAACGCAGATCGTTTGGTGCGGACCTTCCACAGAACTCACCCGGGCAAACCTGGCCCTGAGGGTCCGGAGGCCCCTCGTAGAAGGGGGGGTACTGTCATGTGTGCATCGCCACGAAGATCATCGCGGTTGCACATTCTGACTTCTCACAGCTGAGTTGCTGTTTCTTTGTGTTTGGCAGTTAGGGAGTTAATTCTGTCTGTGCTCAGTTCTGGGACTGGGTGCAGTTTCTCCCGGCTGCAATTAATTATTTGTTGATTGGTTTCCTTTAAATCTCTGGTTGTCTGTTTGGGAGTTGCCAGTGAAATTCTTCATGCAGACCACAGATAGGATTGTATCTGTATAGACTTAAGTTAAAGAGCTCCTTAGTTGTTTTAAGCTCACCTTGCTTAGAGTTTAATATCCCAGATCATTTATGTTCCTTCTGTGTTTGAGTGTGTATGCAAGTCTGTGTTTTCTCCAGTCTGTCTTATATTTCTAATCTGTGTATTTAGCAGAGATCAGCCCATATCCCTTTGGTGGTAATCAGAATCCTTCTTAGGACTGATTACAGGGTTCAGGGACTGATAGGAGACAGGGTTAAGGGTATGCCACACTAAACAATATCGCTAACGGGATCGCTAAAAAACGTCACTATTTAGCGATCCCGTTAGCGATGTTGTTCAGTGCGGCAGCTTCCAGCGACGAGCTTCCTGCTGTGATCTCGCTCGTCGCTGGAATCGCTCCGGACCCTATTTCATCGCTGGCGCTCCCGCTGGGTAAGTATCTTATCGCTGTGTGGCACCTTTTCTTAGCGATTTAGCGGTACTTTTGTACCGCTAAAGTCGTTAAGAAGATCGCTAACGGCGATAGCGTCGTTAACTATATCGCTAAATGCGGCAGCATTTAGCGATATAGAAACAATCCCGCTAGCGATCTCATTAGTATGCAACGCTAACGAGATCGCTAGCGGGATTGTTTAGTGTGGCAGTACCTTTAGGCTGGAGACTTGGACCTCTGAACCATTATCAGTACCTCCAAGGTGAGGGATTAGTTAGGACCCCAGTTTAGGGTCAGGTTAGACCCCCGGTCCTCTTCTTTCCTGTGACAGTGTATCAAGTCCTCAAGATTAATCCTGAGTTCAACGGATATCGTGTCAGGTAAATCTATTCTATATTTACATGCTGATGTTGCTAATCTATATGTTGTATAGAGTGTTGTTCTTTTAAGAATAGTTTACTGACATCGTACACATATCATAAGACCGCGTGACAGTATCACAGACATATTTTATAACTTTATATTTTGGGTACATTTCTGACACCTTTTTCAGTTTTATTCAGATGCATTACACAATTTTCAGAGCTGTCCTATAGGCACATTTTACAGCATTACTTCTTGTTGCGTTTATATTGCGGACTGTGTATCAGACGCACTTTGCTATTTATTTGATATCACTGACGCATTTCACAACCTTGCTGTTTTGTATAGATCAGCTGCACATTTTGTGGTTTTATGCAGTCTTCCATTACTGGCACAGTTAATGCCATCATTGCTTGTACCATATCCCACTGCATTCCGCTCAGTATAAAGTGCACGCATTTTGAATCTTTGCTATTGGTTTTACATTGATGACGATCTGTTCTAAATCATGAACTCATTTAGTGAATTTAAAACGCGTATATTTCACGGTCGCATTTCACAGCAATACTATGTTCAATATGTAACGTCGACATGGTTAGTAGTTTTCTTTTTTTGTCATGGATATATTTCAGCTTTATTTCCAGTCCTATATTCAGGCGCATTTCACGTTTCAGTATTTCTCTGCTCTCTGTCACAGACTTTTTTTTAATGGCTTTACTAAGTATAAGATAATGTCACGTTCCATATGTTTATCGTTTATTTCACAGTGTTACTGTTTATTCTGTATATATCCTGACACATTTTGCCATTTTGGTTTTCTGTTGCAGACGCATTTCACAGCATTTCTTTATGCTTTGTCTATGATCCTGACATGTTTTGCATCTTCACTTTTGGTCCCGTATCGTGAACGCTTTTTGCTGCTATACTTTGCTTAGTGTATATATGGGATCATAAAGCTGTGAAACGTGATGGTGGATATATAGGGTTAATATAACACTGCTTCTGTATACTGTCACATGGTGTCACCTCTCTATTGTGCAGTGTCTCTTCCTGTTCCTTTCTCACCAGTTTCCTGCATTTTAGCTTCCTGGTATTTTTGCTCTGCTCCCCCAACCCCTCTTCTCCGTATTTAACTTTATACCCTACTATTCTCATCCTCCTCTGGTTCTCGGTGTCTCCTTGCCTTCTTGGTCTCTCCCCTCTACCTGTTCCCACATAGTTTGGTTGCTATGGAAGTGTTGGATAATATGATTGCACTGCTGGACGAGAGGGAGGTGGGCAGGGGCGATGTGTGGGCACGGGGGTGTAAGATGGATGTAGGAAAGCATGGAGGAGAGGTACAGGAGAAGCTCAAGATCTTACTAGTAATGGGGGCAGTGAAGGGTAGATCGTAGATGTAATGATGAGCCGGTCAGTTTTGCAGAATAGTGGCCTAAGGGATAAGGCAGAATAGTGGCCTAAGGGGTGAGGCGGAAGAGTGGCCTAAGGGGTGAGGCGAGAAGAGTGGCCTAAGGGGTGAGGCGGAAGAGTGGCCTAAGGGGTGAGGCGGAAGAGTGGCCTAAGGGGTGAGGCGGAAGAGTGGCCTAAGGGGTGAGGCGGAAGAGTGGCCTAAGGGGTGAGGCGGAAGAGTGGCCTAAGGGGTGAGGCGGAAGAGTGGCCTAAGGGGTGAGGCGGAAGAGTGGCCTATGGGATGAGGCGGTAGAGTGGCCTAAGGGGTGAGGCGGTAGAGTGGCCTAAGGGGTGAGGCGGTAGAGTGGCCTAAGGGGTGAGGCGGTAGAGTGGCCTAAGGGGTGAGGCGGTAGAGTGGCCTAAGGGGTGAGGCGGTAGAGTGGCCTAAGGTGTGAGGCGGTAGTGAGTGGCCTAAGGTGTGAGGCGGTAGAGTGGCCTAAGGTGTGAGGCGGTAGAGTGGCCTAAGGTGTGAGGCGGTAGAGTGGCCTAAGGTGTGAGGCGGTAGAGTGGCCTAAGGTGTGAGGCGGTAGAGTGGCCTAAGGGGTGAGGCGGTAGAGTGGCCTAAGGGGTGAGGCGGTAGAGTGGCCTAAGGGGTGAGGCGGTAGAGTGGCCTAAGGGGTGAGGCGGTAGAGTGGCCTAAGGGGTGAGGCAGAAGAGTGGCCTAAGGGGTGAGGCAGAACGAAAGTTTGGCAGCTGCTATAGGGCAGGGGTAAATCTGGATAGGGTTGCGAGGGAGGTGGTAACTTGAAAGTAGTTATATAGGGTTGGGTTGGAAGGAAGATTGAGATGAGTGTGAATGTTTGATTTCGGCCAAGTGTGGGGGAGGAGGAGTGTGGAGGTGCAGAAACCTGATGATTGGGATTTGACTGTAAGCTGATGTGTCCCTCTGCTGGCATTGCAGAGCTGTGTGTGCTGTTAGCACTCGGCTCAGCTACGCAGGCTGTGGGTGGAGGAAGGTTTCTTGAAATTCTATAATTAGCTGCAGTTAATGATGTCATGTTGTGTGAGCAGCCAGATAGGGAAATACTGGCCCTGTCATGTGTGAGCGCCCCCCCTTTCTGTCTGTTCAGACCTGCAAATACCCCCCACCACCTAGGACTGAACCCAGTGACCCAGACACAAGGAAGACCCAGGCCCCCCCAGAATGTATCATCTGATGGGAACATGTGCCTCTGGTGTTATCCTCCATAGTGGAGAACAGACTTTGAGTTATCCTCTGTATTGCGGGCTCGCCTGCCGTGTTATCCTCTGTATTGGAATCTGGCCGGCCGTGTTATCCTCTGTTTCGGAGTCTGGCCCGCCGTGTTATCCTCTGTATTGGAGTCTGGCCCGCCGTGTTATCCTCTGTATTGGAGTCTGGCCTGCCGTGTTATACTCTGTATTGGAGTCTGGCCTGCCGTGTTATACTCTGTATTGGAGTCTGGCCTGCCGTGTTATACTCTGTATTGGAGACTGGTCTGTCATGTTATCCTCTGTATTGGAGGCTGGCCTGCCGTGTTATCCTCTGTATTGGAATCTGGCCTGTTGGGTTATCCTCTGTATTGCAAGCTGGCCTGTCGGGTTATCCTCTGTATTGCAGGCTGGCCTGTCGGGTTATCTTCTGTATTGCAGGCTGGCCTGTCGGGTTATCCTCTGTATTGCAGGCTGGCCTGTCGGGTTTTCCTCTGTATTGCAGGCTGGCCTGTTGGGTTTTCCTCTGTATTGCAGGCTGGCCTGTTCGGTTATCCTCTGTATTGCACGCTGGCCTGTCGGGTTATCCTCTGTATTGCAGGCTGCCTGTCGGGTTATTCTCTGTATTGCAGGCTGGCCTGTCGGGTTATCCTCTGTACTGCAGGCTGGCCTGTCGGGTTATCCTCTGTACTGCAGGCTGGCCTGTCGGGTTATCCTCTGTATTGCATACTGGCCTGTCGGGTTATCCTCTGTATTGCAGGCTGCCTGTCGGGTTATTCTCTGTATTGCACGCTGGCCTGTCGGGTTATCCTCTGTATTGCATACTGGCCTGTTGGGTTATCCTCTGTATTGCAGGCTGCCTGTCGGGTTATTCTCTGTATTGCAGGCTGGCCTGTCGGGTTTTCCTCTGTATTGCAGGCTGGCCTGTCGGGTTTTCCTCTGTATTGCAGGCTGGACTGTTCAGTTATCCTCTGTATTGCAGGCTGGTCTGTCGGGTTATCCTCTGTATTGCAGGCTGCCTGTCGGGTTATCCTCTGTATTGCATACTGGCCTGTCGGGTTATCCTCTGTATTGCAGGCTGCCTGTCGGGTTATTCTCTGTATTGCACGCTGGCCTGTCGGGTTATCCTCTGTATTGCATACTGGCCTGTTGGGTTATCCTCTGTATTGCAGGCTGCCTGTCGGGTTATTCTCTGTATTGCAGGCTGGCCTGTCGGGTTTTCCTCTGTATTGCAGGCTGGCCTGTCGGGTTTTCCTCTGTATTGCAGGCTGGACTGTTCAGTTATCCTCTGTATTGCAGGCTGGTCTGTCGGGTTATCCTCTGTATTGCAGGCTGCCTGTCGGGTTATTCTCTGTATTGCAGGCTGGCCTGTCGGGTTATCCTCTGTACTGCAGGCTGGCCTGACGGATTATCCTCTGTAATGGAGGCTGGCTTAGTCTGGCCTCTTGTGGTATACTCTACAAAACAGTCCAATCTCTGATCTAATCCTCTGTAGTGGAGGTTTGCCTCTGCTGTTATCCTCTACAATGTAGGATGGCCCTTAGTGTTATCCTGTCTAACGTAGACCACCCCCCCAGTATTCACCTCTGTAATGGAGGCCGGACCCTTGTGTTATCTTCTGCAATGGAGACTGGCAGTTGATGTTATCCTTTATAGCGGAGGCTGGCCCCAGTGCTATCCTCTATAGTGGAGGCTGGCCCATAGTGCTATCCTCTATAGCGGAGGCTGGCCCGCCAGTGCTCTCCTCTATAGTGGAGGCTGGCCTCCCCAGTGCTCTCTCTATAGTGGAGGCTGGCCCTCACCAGTGCTCTCCTCTATAGTGGAGGCTGGCCCTCACCAGTGCTCTCCTCTATAGCGGAGGCTGGCCCCCCAGTGCTCTCTATAGCGGAGGCTGCCCCCCCTGTGCTCTCCTCTATAGTGGAGGCTGCCCCCCCAGTGCTCTCTATAGCGGAGGCTGCCCCCCCCAGTGCTCTCCTCTATAGCGGAGGCTGCCTCCCCCCAGTGCTCTCTATAGCGGAGGCTGCCTCCCCCCAGTTCTCTCTATAGCGGAGGCTGCCTCCCCCCCAGTGCTCTCTATAGCGGAGGCTGCCGCCCCCCCAGTGCTCTCCTCTATAGCGGAGGCTGCGCCCCCCCAGTGCTCTTCTCTATAGCAGAGGCTGCCCCCCCCAGTGCTCTCCTCTATAGCGGGGGCTGCCCCCCCCAGTGCTATCTATAGTGGAGGCTGCCCTCTCCCTGTGCTCTCCTATATAGCGGAGGCTTCCCCCCAGTGCTCTCCTCTATAGCGGAGGCTGCCCCCCAGTGCTCTCCTCTATAGCGGAGGCTGCCCCCCAGTGCTCTCCTCTATAGCGGAGGCTGCCCCCCCAGTGCTATCTATAGTGGAAGTTGCCCCTCCCTGTGCTCTCCTATATAGCGGAGGCCGCCCCCCCAGTGCTCTCCTCTATCGCGGGGGCTGCCCCCCAGTGCTCTCCTCTATAGCGGAGGGCTGCCCCCAGTGCTATCTATAGTGGAGGTTGCCCCCTCCCTGTGCTCTCCTATATAGCGGAGGCTGCCCCCCCCAGTGCTCTCCTCTATAGCGGAGGCTGCCCCCCCAGTGCTCTCCTCTATAGCGGAAGCTGCCCCCCAGTGCTCTCTACAGCGGAGGCTGCCCCCCCAGTACTCTCCTCTATAGCGGAGGCTGCCCCCCCAGTGCTCTCCTCTACAGCGGAGGCTGCCCCCCCAGTGCTCTCCTCTACAGCGGAGGCTGCCCTCCAGTGCTCTCCTCTACAGCGGAGGCTCCCCCCCAGTGCTCTCCTCTATAGCGGAGGCTGCCCCCCCCCGTGCTTTCCTCTATAGCGGAAGCTGCCCCCCAGTGCTCTCTACAGCGGAGGCTGCCCCCCCCAGTACTCTCCTCTATAGCGGAGGCTGCCCCCCTAGTGCTCTCCTCTACAGCGGAGGCTGCCCCCCCAGTGCTCTCCTCTACAGCGGAGGCTGCCCCCCCCGTGCTCTCCTCTATAGCGGAGGCTGCCCCCCCAGTGCTCTCCTCTATAGCGGAGGCCGCCCCCCCAGTGCTCTCTCCTCTATAGCGGAGGCTGCCCCCCAGTGCTCTCCTCTATAGCGGAGGCTGCCCCCCCAGTGCTATCTATAGTGGAGGTTGCCCCTCCCTGTGCTCTCCTATATAGCGGAGGCTGCCCCCCCCCAGTGCTCTCCTCTATAGCGGAGGCTGCCCCCCGTGCTCTCCTCTATAGCGGAAGCTGCCCCCCAGTGCTCTCTACAGCGGAGGCTGCCCCTCCAGTGCTCTCCTCTACAGCGGAGGCTGCCCCCCCAGTGCTCTCCTCTACAGCGGAGGCTGCCCCTCCAGTGCTCTCCTCTACAGCGGAGGCTGCCCCCCCCAGTGCTCTCCTCTATAGCGGAGGCTGCCCCCCCCCCGTGCTTTCCTCTATAGCGGAAGCTGCCCCCCAGTGCTCTCTACAGCGGAGGCTGCCCCCCCCCCAGTACTCTCCTCTATAGCGGAGGCTGCCCCCCTAGTGCTCTCCTCTACAGCGGAGGCTGCCCCCCCCAGTGCTCTCCTCTACAGCGGAGGCTGCCCCCCCCCCCGTGCTCTCCTCTATAGCGGAGGCTGCCCCCCAGTGCTCTCTCTCTATAGCGGAGGCTGGCCCCTCCAGTGCTCTCCTCTATAGCGGAGGCTGTCCCGGTTTCGGACAGGAGTCTGTGTTTTGTTCTCTCAGCCACCTCTTCTCCTCTGCCAGCTTTCTCTAGCCTGGTGCCCCTATAAAACTGAGCTGTCCTGTTTCCTCATCTCTGGGGTTGCTGCCAGCTACACAAACACTTCTGCTGATAAGAACATGGCTCCCCAGGAGGGACCTAGGCCTCAGTTCCCACAGAAGCTCAGGTATCAAGTATCACCCTGTGTGACACCCATTAACCTTTACCTCACCCACGCCTCATCTGGGCCATTGTTGTGGCATGTTGGTCATCATTTGCCTCATGTCAGTTCTTAAATGTGACACGTGGAGGGCAGCCTTCTTTCCTGTGACTGTCTACAAGTAAACAGGCCCATTATATTATCCTCTCCTTGTTGTCACTGTGAGTTGTGACTGAATATTCTTTTTTTATGATTGCTGTAAACCGGGGCAACTACTGTAGGACACGCAGCGGCCTCCACTCCCCTGACATTAGATCCAATGCTTTCATGGTGCTCTGATTTCCAAACAGCTGTCGTCTGAGGACAACAGCTGTAAAACCTGTTCAGGGCAGTAACCACTTATATTAATTTTTACTGAAATTGCTAGATGAATCATTAACAATCTTAAATACGCAGACAATAATAATATTGCTAGTAATAAATGTAGATGGAATGAAAGATATATTACAGAGTGTCAAGAAGGAAAGCTCGAACATGGGACTGCTACTCAACACAAAGAAGACAAAGATATTGACTAGTGCCTGGTATGACCGGGACACATTTCAGAAAGACGGCGGCTAACTGGAAGTTGTAAAGGACTTCAACGTACTCAGATCGATGATCACTCAAGATGCAGAGACGACACCGGAAGTCAATAGGAGAATAGCTCTGGGCAAATCAACAATGAAGTCACAGGACAAGGTCTTCAAATTGAGGAACGTTTCACTGGTGACGAACACACGGTTCGTACATAGTTTGATCTTTTCTGTGGTAACGTATGAATGTGAAACCTGGACAATAAAGAAACAAGACAGAAGAATTGACTCCTTCAAAATGTCGTGCTGGAGAAGGATGTTATCAATAGCAAGAAGATCAAACAAATCAATTTTGGAACAAATCAAGCCAGACGTGTCACTAGAAGCAGGGATCAGCAAGCTATGACTTGCCTTCTGTGGACACATCATACGAAGAGAGCGATCACTGGAGAAGGACATCATCCATGGAAGAATAGAAGGAAGAAGTCACAGAGGAAGGCCAGCAAACCGGGTGGCTTGATACAATCAAGATAATGGCGAGAAGACCCTGGTGGACCTATCTAGGCTTGCACAAGACCGATCATCCTACAGATCCTTTATCTGTCATGTCTCCATGGCTCAAGAACAACCCAAAGGCTGTTAAAATAATAAATATGGTTAATGTGGCAGAGAGGAGCCTTTATACACGTTCTTGCTCTCTTGACCGTTGACTCTGCAGGTTTAGTATATCGGGACCTGTGTATTTATACATACTGTATATGCCTCAAGCGGGTTCTGCTATCTATCCGCATATTTCTGCCCTTCCCATCAGTACAAGCACAGCGCTCCGTGGCTCACGGACTCTAGGAATCTTCTTGGCTCTTATTGTGTCTGAATCAAAACTGTCAGCAGAGATTATACCCAAGAGTGTAATAATGATAGAAGGGTATTATAAGATGTGCAGAGAGCGTGTCTCATGTACTGTACCCCAAGCTGAGCCACGCTCTTACTGTCTCTCACATGATAGAATTAGATACATCTTTATGATAGGATTCTGTGCGTATTATCAGCTACGGTCCCTCTCTGTCGGGTTATGGAGAGTTAATCCGCGTCAGTATCGGGTATCATACTAAATTAATTACTACATTTAATTATTGTATTGTTAACGTTGTTACCTATGACTTGTGTTTTGAAACTGTTAAACTGTAAAGCGCTGCGGAATATGTTGGCGCTATATAAAGATTATTATTAAAGATTATTATTATTATTATTATTATTACATGAGGGACTGGTCTGGTTGGATCTGGTGGCAGCAAGTGACATAGTGTCCTCTGTGACCTCCAGGAGGAAAGACAAATGGCACAGACTGGATAGGCAGGTGAGGCCAGGAAGGGGAGTAAGGCAGCCTAGCCGTGTAATTTAAAAAATATATATATATTTTAATGGCCTTTGGCTTGATCTCTGGCCATGGCAACTTGATGGATGAACGCTCTATAGGAAGATCGATCTTGTGGAAGCCTAGATAGGTTCACCATCAGGTTGCTGATCTTCCTCTTTGCTTTGTTCCTTCTATTTTTCTGAGCATGATGTCCTTCTCCAGTGATTGTTCTCTGTGTATACATTGTGGGGTTATCCTATATACTCACATATTCGAGCTAAGCAAAGACCGTCATGCGGGCATCTGCAATTCACCAGACCATAGGTACAACTGCCTAGTTATATCTGCTGTACATCCACACCGATCAGAGACACAAATTAATGTGGTTGGTTTATTTTACTCGCTTCTATACTGCCATTAATTGCACAGACGTTTTTCTTCGCTTTCCAATGGCTGAACCTGCAAGACCACCTGCCATAGTCAGTGTAGGGGCACAGTGGTCTGCGGTACAGGGCAATGACGCTGACATTCGGGGTACAGGGCAATGACGTTGACACTCGGGTACAGGGCAATGACGCTGACACTAGGGGTACAGAGCAATGACGCTGACACTCGGGGTACAGGGCAATGACGCTGACACTCGGGGTACAGGGCAATGACGCTGATACTCGTGGTACAGGGCAATGACGCTGACATTCGGGGTACAGGGCAATGACGTTGACACTCGGGTACAGGGCAATGACGCTGACATTCGGGGTACAGGCCAATGACGCTGATACTCGGGGTACAGGGCAATGACGCTGACATTCGGGGTACAGGGCAATGACGTTGACACTCGGGGTACAGGGCAATGACGTTGACACTCAGGGTACATAATGACGCTGACACTCAGGGTACGGGATAATGACGCTGACACTCAGGGTACGGGATAATGACGCTGACACTCGGGGTACATGATAATGACACTGACTCTCGGGGTACAGGATAATGATGCTGACACTCGGGGTACATAATAATGACGCTGACACTCGGGGTACGGGATAATGGTGCTGACACTCGGGGTACAGGATAGCGACTTCGATACTTGGGGACAGGATACTGACACTCGGGGTACAGGATAATGATGCTGACACTCGGGTACAGGATAATGACACTGACACTCGGGGTACGGGATAATGACGCTGACTCTCGGGAAACATTATAATGACGCTGACACTCGGGGAACAGGATAATGACGCTGACACTCGGGGTATAGGATAATGACTGACACTCGGGGTACATAATAATGACGCTGACACTCGGGTACGGGATAATGACGCTGACTCTCGGGGTACATAATAATGACGCTGACACTCGGGGTACATAATAATGATGCTGACACTCGGGGTACAGGATAATGACGCTGACACTTGGGGTATAGGATAATGACGCTGACACTCGGGTACGGGATAATGACGCTGACACTCGGGGTACGGGATAATGACGCTAACTCTCGGGGTACAGGATAGCGACTTCGATACTTGGGGACAGGATACTGACACTTGGGGTACGAGATAATGAAGCTGACACTCGGGGTACCGGATAATGACTCTGACACTCGGGGTACGGGATAATGACGCTGACATTTAGGGTACAGGATAGCGACTTCGATACTTGGGGACAGGATACTGACACTTGGGGTACGGGATAATGACGCTGACACTCTGGGTACGGGATAATGACGCTGACTCTCGGGTACAGGATAGCGACTTCGATACTTGGGGACAGGATACTGACACTTGGGGTACGGGATAATGACGCTGACACTCGGGGTACAGGGCAATGACGCTGACACTCGGGTACAGGGCAATGACGCTGATACTCGTGGTACAGGGCAATGACGCTGACATTCGGGTACAGGGCAATGACGTTGACACTCGGGGTACAGGGCAATGACGCTGACATTCGGGGTACAGGCCAATGACGCTGATACTCGGGGTACAGGGCAATGACGCTGACATTCGGGTACAGGGCAATGACGTTGACACTCGGGTACAGGATAATGACGTTGACACTCAGGGTACATAATGACGCTGACACTCAGGGTACGGGATAATGACGCTGACACTCAGGGTACGGGATAATGACGCTGACACTCGGGGTACATGATAATGACACTGACTCCGGGGTACAGGATAATGATGCTGACACTCGGGGTACATAATAATGACGCTGACACTCGGGTACGGGATAATGGTGCTGACACTCGGGGTACAGGATAGCGACTTCGATACTTGGGGACAGGATACTGACACTCGGGTACAGGATAATGATGCTGACACTCGGGGTACAGGATAATGACACTGACACTCGGGGTACGGGATAATGACGCTGACTCTCGGAAACATTATAATGACGCTGACACTCGGGTACAGGATAATGACGCTGACACTCGGGTATAGGATAATGACTGACACTCGGGTACATAATAATGACGTTGACACTCGGGTACGGGATAATGACGCTGACTCTCGGGGTACATAATAATGACGCTGACACTCGGGGTACATAATAATGATGCTGACACTCGGGGTACAGGATAATGACGCTGACACTTGGGGTATAGGATAATGACGCTGACACTCGGGGTACGGGATAATGACGCTGACACTCGGGGTACGGGATAATGACGCTAACTCTCGGGGTACAGGATAGCGACTTCGATACTTGGGGACAGGATACTGACACTTGGGGTACGAGATAATGAAGCTGACACTCGGGGTACCGGATAATGACTCTGACACTCGGGGTACGGGATAATGACGCTGACATTTAGGGTACAGGATAGCGACTTCGATACTTGGGGACAGGATACTGACACTTGGGGTACGGGATAATGACGCTGACACTCTGGGTACGGGATAATGACGCTGACTCTCGGGGTACAGGATAGCGACTTCGATACTTGGGGACAGGATACTGACACTTGGGGTACGGGATAATGACGCTGACACTCGGGGTACAGGGCAATGACGCTGACACTCGGGGTACAGGGCAATGACGCTGATACTCGTGGTACAGGGCAATGACGCTGACATTCGGGGTACAGGGCAATGACGTTGACACTCGGGGTACAGGGCAATGACGCTGACATTCGGGGTACAGGCCAATGACGCTGATACTCGGGTACAGGGCAATGACGCTGACATTCGGGGTACAGGGCAATGACGTTGACACTCGGGTACAGGGCAATGACGTTGACACTCAGGGTACATAATGACGCTGACACTCAGGGTACGGGATAATGACGCTGACACTCAGGGTAAGGGATAATGACGCTGACACTCGGGGTACATGATAATGACACTGACTCTCGGGGTACAGGATAATGATGCTGACACTCGGGGTACATAATAATGACGCTGACACTCGGGGTACGGGATAATGGTGCTGACACTCGGGGTACAGGATAGCGACTTCGATACTTGGGGACAGGATACTGACACTCGGGTACAGGATAATGATGCTGACACTCGGGGTACAGGATAATGACACTGACACTCGGGGTACGGGATAATGACGCTGACTCTCGGGAAACATTATAATGACGCTGACACTCGGGTACAGGATAATGACGCTGACACTCGGGGTATAGGATAATGACTGACACTCGGGGTACATAATAATGACGCTGACACTCGGGGTACGGGATAATGACGCTGACTCTCGGGTACATAATAATGACGCTGACACTCGGGGTACATAATAATGATGCTGACACTCGGGGTACAGGATAATGACGCTGACACTTGGGGTATAGGATAATGACGCTGACACTCGGGGTACGGGATAATGACGCTGACACTCGGGGTACGGGAGAATGACGCTAACTCTCGGGTACAGGATAGCGACTTCGATACTTGGGGACAGGATACTGACACTTGGGGTACGAGATAATGAAGCTGACACTCGGGGTACCGGATAATGACTCTGACACTCGGGGTACGGGATAATGACGCTGACATTTAGGGTACAGGATAGCGACTTCGATACTTGGGGACAGGATACTGACACTTGGGGTACGGGATAATGACGCTGACACTCTGGGTACGGGATAATGACGCTGACTCTCGGGGTACAGGATAGCGACTTCGATACTTGGGGACAGGATACTGACACTTGGGGTACGGATAATGACGCTGACACTCGGGGTACAGGATAATGACGCTGACACTCGGGGTACAGGATAATGACACTGACACTCGGGGTACGGGATAATGACGCTGACTCTCGGGAAACATTATAATGACGCTGACACTCGGGGTACAGGATAATGACGCTGACACTCGGGGTATAGGATAATGACTGACACTCGGGGTACATAATAATGACGCTGACACTCGGGGTACGGGATAATGACGCTGACACTCGGGTACATAATAATGATGCTGACACTCGGGGTACAGGATAATGACGCTGACACTTGGGGTATAGGATAATGACTGACACTCGGGGTACATAATAATGACGCTGACACTCGGGGTACGGGATAATGGTGCTGACACTCGGGGTACAGGATAGCGACTTCGATACTTGGGGACAGGATACTGACACTCGGGGTACAGGATAATGATGCTGACACTCGGGGTATAGGATAATGACTCTGACACTCGGGTACGGGATAATGACGCTGACTCTCGGGGTACATAATAATGACGCTGACTCTTGGGGTACATAATAATGACGCTGACACTCGGGGTACGGGATAATGACGCTGACACTCGGGGTATGGGATAATGACGCTGACTCTCGGGGTACAGGATAGCGACTTCGATACTTGGGGACAGGATACTGACACTCGGGGTATGGGATAATGACGCTGACACTCGGGGTACGGGATAATGACGCTGACTCTCGGGTACAGGATAATGACGCTGACACTCGGGGTACAGGATAATGACGCTGACACTCGGGGTAACGGGATAATGACGCTGACTCTCGGGAAACATTATGACGCTGACACTCGGGGTACAGGATAATGACGCTGACACTCGGGGTATAGGATAATGACTCTGACACTCGGGGTACATAATAATGATGCTGACACTCGGGTACAGGATAATGACGCTGACACTCGGGGTATAGGATAATGACTCTGACACTCGGGGTATAGGATAATGACTCTGACACTCGGGGTACATAATAATGATGCTGACACTCGGGCAACAGCTGCACTGTGCAGAGGCTCCCCACCTCCCCCTCCGCCCCGCACCCTCCTCTGTAGTGGGGTGGGAAGGTCTGGGTTTGGGAGCCGGGAGGGGTGGGGGGTTTGGTTTTGAATTCTATCAGGCAGACTTTGACTTCCTGTGACTAGAGTCACACTGGCAGCGTGCAAGCTCCGTCTTTCTGGGCAAGAGGTAGTGAAACTCTGTAGATTTTAGTAAAACTGGAGGGGGCCAAAGAGAGGAGCCGCCCGATTTCTACCAGCTGCCCGAGGAGGCTATGTCTCGGATAGAGCCTTTCTCAAGAGCTCGTTCAGACCGGTCTAAGGAGGCACCTCTGAAGGTCAGTACCTTGCTTCCTTTTGTCTCTGGGGGTCGTCTCTCCTGGGGGTGGACGGGATACACTTGGCATATGGACCCCATAGAGAACATTTCAGTGTGGGTTTTGGATGGAGGAGACTCGGTTCTGGGCTTCCATTGTTCAGCCATTTCCATAGGTCACACATGCCATCTGTCACGGCGCAAATGGTGATGTAGACAGTGCCTCATTGCCCAAAGGTCCATACACTCTACGGGGAGAAATTAGAGCCACGGACGGACACTCCGGTCTCCCTCAAACATATATGGACCCCTGTGATATTTTCTCCGCGTGGTCTTCCACCTAACCATCATTCTGAAACACGCTTTACCTCCTTGAGTGCCATGTGGCTACCGCAGGAGCGCTGCTGTGCCAGCAAAAATTCACCAAAAAGACCTTCAATTTCCTGCTCACGATGCCTCTAGTGATGTGTCGAGAGGGGTCAGATACTTATATTTCGGGACGTGGGTCTATGTGCAGTTCAGTTTTTCTTTTATAGTCAGAAATCCGATGGGGTAACTGATAGTAGTCCTCACTGGGTGGACATATGAAGAGCGGCGCCGATATTCTCCTATCTCGTTACTTACATTACATTTCTGCAGTGAATCGGGAACTTTTTATAAAAAGTTACTAATTGGACATTGGCTAGGTGAACGTCAGACTGATTGTCAACTGTATCCAGATCCTATAATTTGTCAGGTCCGATTATGTCCCCCTACGTTGTCAGGTTAGTTGATGGGAAGCTTGGCTGTCAGGTTAGGAGATGGACATCTTGGCGGTCAGTTGAGATGCTGATTCTCTGGACTGTTAAGTTAGTTGATGGGAAGCTTGGCTGTCAGGTTAGGAGATGGACATCTTGGCGGTCAGTTGAGATGCTGATTCTCTGGACTGTTAAGTTAGTTGATGGGAAGCTTGGCTGTCAGGTTAGGAGATGGACATCTTGGCGGTCAGTTGAGATGCTGATTCTCTGGACTGTTAAGTTAGTTGATGGGAAGCTTGGCTGTCAGGTTAGGAGATGGACATCTTGGCGGTCAGTTGAGATGCTGATTCTCTGGACTGTTAAGTTAGTTGATGGGAAGTTTGGCTGTCAGGTTAGGAGATGGACATCTTGGCGGTCAGTTGAGATGCTGATTCTCTGGACTGTTAAGTTAGTTGATGGGAAGCTTGGCTGTCAGGTTAGGAGATGGACATCTTGGCAGTCAGTTGAGATGCTGATTCTCTGGACTGTTAAGTTAGTTGATGGGAAGCTTGGCTGTCAGGTTAGGAGATGGACATCTTGGCGGTCAGTTGAGATGCTGATTCTCTGGACTGTTAAGTTAGTTGATGGGAAGCTTGGCTGTCAGGTTAGGAGATGGACATCTTGGCAGTCAGTTGAGATGCTGATTCTCTGGACTGTTAAGTTAGTTGATGGGAAGCTTGGCTGTCAGGTTAGGAGATGGACATCTTGGCGGTCAGTTGAGATGCTGATTCTCTGGACTGTTAAGTTAGTTGATGGGAAGTTTGGCTGTCAGGTTAGGAGATGGACATCTTGGCGGTCAGTTGAGATGCTGATTCTCTGGACTGTTAAGTTAGTTGATGGGAAGTTTGGCTGTCAGGTTAGGAGATGGACATCTTGGCGGTCAGTTGAGATGCTGATTCTCTGGACTGTTAAGTTAGTTGATGGGAAGCTTGGCTGTCAGGTTAGGAGATGGACATCTTGGCAGTCAGTTGAGATGCTGATTCTCTGGACTGTTAAGTTAGTTGATGGGAAGCTTGGCTGTCAGGTTAGGAGATGGACTGTTGGGTCGTCAGACTAGATTTTCTACAACTAGGTTCTATGTTTAGATAATGATCTTCTGGGTTGTCAAGTAACGCCAGGTTCACGGGAGTATATTTCATGGCCAGTATACGGACCACAATGCCCGGTCTAGCGGCTGGTCTATTTAACTCAACTTGTATATGAGAGGCTATAAGTTTGGGTCGGGACAAAAACAGGCTGTGAAATACATTCGTGTGAACTCAGCCTTAAGTTGATTATCAGTTTTGGTGATGGCAAACTGGATTTTAGATAACGGTCACATTGGTTGACAGGTTATATGATAAACTGTTGGGTAGTCAGATTTGATAATGGACAGCTGGGTTGCAGGGTTAAATATTGGGCGATTAGTTTATCAGATGAATAGTTTGACATCCATATTCATTAGTGTTGTGTCAGATGCCGGGAAGTTGCATGGAGACATCAGACCATGTATAACTTTGCTGTGAGATCAGGTCACAGCCACTAGTGTTGAGGAGGAAGCTGCCGGGCCCTTGTGTTGTGCTATTTGTGTGTTGCGGTTGTGTTATGACGCCACTCCCTGACATCTGTGCGTCCAGATAAGCAACTGGACAGTGGAGATTACTGTCTACTTTTTTTGTGTTCCAGGTTTATTTCAGGTTCCTACAATCTATGTTACTATGTTCCATTGTGTTACAGTCTACGTTACTGTATTTCAGGTTCCTACAATCTACGTTACATCTTGTTACAGTCTACGTTACTGTGTTTCAGGTTCCTACATTACGTTCCAACCTTTTTACAGCCTAAATTACTGCGTTTCAGGTTATGATAGTTGTTGGTGCACTCCATTGGTTTAAATCCCATGTTATTGCAGCCTACCTTACCAGATTCCATGTCATTACAGTCTGCGCTACTCCGTTCAAGGCTATTACAGTTTACATTTCATTTTATTACAGTCTACGGTAATTATTCAAGGTTATTACAGTCTACGTTACTGTTCCAAGTTATTACAGTCTACGTTACTGTTCCAAGTTATTACAGTCTACGTTACTGTTCCAAGTTATTACAGTCCTTGTTTCTGCCTGCAGACTGCGTTCCTGGTTACTACAGTCTACACTATTGCGTCTCAGGTTGCTATTGTCTGTGTTGTCTTATTCCAGGTATTGCAGTTTGCATTAGTGCTTTCTAACTTATTACATAGGAAAGATGTATATCTTCGTACCGTGTTAGCCAGTAGATAGAAAAATATTTAGACTTGAGAGTCCTCAGTGGTTGATACCTTTTAATGGCTAACTGAAAAGATGGTAACAAATTGCAAGCTTTCCAGACTACTCAGGTCTCTTCATCAATGAAGTAGATTGATAAAGAGACCGGAGTAGTCTCGAAAGCTTGCAATTTGTTATCATCTTTTCAGTTAGCCATTAAAAGGTATCAACCACTGAGGACTCTCAATTCTAAATAATTAGACCCACCTAGGACAACATCTGCAAGGAGTTTGTATGTTCTCCCTGTATTTACGTGGGTTTCCTCCGGGTACTCCGGTTTCCTCCCACACTCCAAAAACATACTGATAGGGAATCTAGATTGTGAGCCCCATCGGGGATAGCGACGATAATGTGGCAAAACTGTAAAGCGCTGCGGAATCTGTTAGCGCTATATAAAAATAAAGATTATTAATATTATTATAATTAACTTATTACAGTCAGCTTTATTGTGTTACGGGTTATTAATGCGTACATTTTAGGTCTGTGTTACAGGTCATTGTAGGTTATTACACACTGTGATGCGGTGTTCCAGGTTTTTACAGATCCTGAATCCTGTTGAGTTAACCCCTGTATTACCACACTGTTATTTCATCCTAGGAGTCTGGTTAGGATGGGGTTAAGCCAAATAAGCAGTTGAGTGAACTTCTCCTTTTGTCAGCTATTACAGGAGGAGGGCGGCACTATGCTGTGCAGGGTTGTGTTAACATTTAGCTTTGCATACATATGCTGCCATAGGTGTGGTGCAACAATGGGGCCTGGTTATAGTGGGGTAGCCAACTGATCGGGACACTTCAGCAGCAAACCTGCCAGTATTATTGAGCTGTGTATAGCAGTAGTATTATTTAAGAACTATATGATGGCTTTTATGATTAAATTTATATGCAGTATTTAGCAAGTCTTATTTGAATCCTGTATATTATTTGTGCACTGTATGAAGGTAGTAGATATGTTTCTATGGGAGTGGTGACAGCTCAGTTGTTATTTTTTTTTCGAGCCAGCATTGGAAAGTTTTTGAGCTGGGAATCTGATATTTCATCTGTGTGAGGGATACCGCCTCATGTCTGAGAATGGGGAGGGCGTCCCACAGATCAGAGAGCAGTGGGCTGGTTATGGAGGGTGGAGGACTCTGCAATACCCTCATTTCACAACCTGCCATAGAGCAAACCAATTTGGAAGTGGATCTGTAGCAGGAAAGGGTTAATGAAAGGACCCTGTGCAAGAGGTGGTAGATATATGCGGGCTAGACACAGAAATGGGGCGTAATCGTGATATGGCATGTTTCCACACAGAGCAATGAGTAACCATGCTGGTAATGAGAGGGTGCTACTGGTGAATTACAAGTGTGATGCCACATAGTGATCTGGACAAATATGCTGGTTATACGACAGAAATCCCAAGACCAGGACGCTCAGCCATTGTATCTAAGCCTATCATGTGACAGTCTGCAGGTATACAGTGGGGAAAATAAGGATTTGATGCACTGCCAATTTTTCAAGTTTTCCCACCTACAAAGAATGGAGAGGTCTGTAATTTTTATCAGGTACACTTCACCTGTGAGAAACAGAATCTAAAAATAAGAACCGGAAAATCACATTGTATAATTTTTACATAATTAGCATTTTATTGCATGAAATAAGTATTTGATACAATAGAAAAACAGAACTTAATATTTGGTACAAAAACATTTGCTTGCAGTTACAGAGGTCAGACGTTTCCTGTAGTTGTTGACCAAATTTGCACACACTGCAGCAGGGATCTTGGCCCACTCCTCCATACAGATCTTATCCAGATCTTCATGTTTCGGGGATGTCGCTGGGAAACATTGAGTTTCAGCTCCCTCCAAAGATTTTCTGTTGGGTTCAGGTCTAGAGACTGGCTAGGCCACTCCAGGACCATGAAATGCTTCTTACGGAGCCACTCCTTAGTTGCCCTGGTTGTGTGTTTTGGGTCATTGTTGTGCTGGAAGACCCAGCTGCGACTCCTCTTCAATGCTCTTATTGAGGGAAGGAGGTTGTTGGCCAAAATCTCACAATACATGACTCCATTCATCCTCCCTTCAATACGGTGCAGTCTTCCGGTCCCCTTTGCAGACAAGCACCCCAATGCACAAGTATGATGTTTCCCCCACCATGCTTCACGGTTGGGACGGTGTTCTTGGGGCTGTACTTATCCTTCCTCCAAACACAGAGAGAGGAGTTGATACCAAAAAGTTCTATTGTGGTCTCATCTGACCACATGACCTTCTCCCATGCCTCCTCTGGATCATCCAGATGGTCATTGGTGAACTTCAAATAGGCCTGGACATTTGTTGTCGTGAGCAAGGGGGCCTTCCGTGCTCTGCAGGATTTTTAATCCATGACTACGTACTGTGTTACTAACGGTAATGTTTGAGACTGTGGTCCCAGCTCTCTTCAGGTCACTGACCATTGTCCTCCCATGTAGTATTGGACTGATTACTGACCTTTCTCAGAATCATCCTTACCCTATGAGGTGAGATCTTGCATGGAGCCCCAGACCGAGTAAGATTGACAGTCATCTTGTGTGTCTTCCGTTTTCTAATAATTGCGCTAACAGTTGTGGCCTTCTCACCAAGCTGCTTGCCTGCTGTCCTGTAACCCATCCCAGCCTTAGGCAGGTCTACAATTTTGTCCCTGGTGTCCTTAGACAGCTCTTTGGTCTTGGCCATCGTGGAGAGGTTGTATGTGATTGAATTTGTTACCTGTATAAAATACACCTGTCCACACACTCAATCAAACAGGTGCAATTAATACAGGTAATGAGTACAGAGTAGGAGGCATCTTAAAGAGAGACTAACAGGTCTGTGAGCCAGAATTCTAGCTAGTTGGTCTGTGATCAAACACTTAATTCATGCAATAAAATGCAATTTATTTAAAAATCATACAATGTGATTTTCTGGTTTTTTTTTTATTCTGTCTCACAGGTGAAGTGTACCTATGATAAAAATTACAGACCTCTTCATTCTTTGTAGGTGGGAAAACGTGCATAATCGTCAGTGTATCAAATACTTATTTTCCCCACTGTATGATCAGTAAAGCTATATAATCTTTGTTCTCACACCAAATATGCCAGTAATTTGCACAGATAAGAGGAGAATTCTCGGCCAGGGCACGTGAAAGCGGGCACAAGAGGGCGGACCTTCATGAGAAGTCTGTACTTTTCTCATCTTTGAAATCAAAAATGTTGCAAGTCTCATATTTAAAGGGAACCCGTCATCTTGATTTAACTTGTTAAAGTAAAAGGTATGGCCATAATAGCCCTGTTATACGGATATACCTGTAGTGACAAATCCCTATCCTGGTTCTTGTTTAATTCACCTTAGGAATTTTGGTGCCGTAGCTTCTTCGTGCATTGGGGCGGGACTGTGGGTAGGGTCTTTGGTTATGGTGTCCCCTCCGCATTTGTATGAGCCTCCTTATTAAATTTTGTGCTAGCCCTGCCTTTGCCGTGGGTGGTGCTTAGAGCACATTCATGTCCCGGTGTTCTTTAGAAAAATGGAGCCGGAGGCGGCGCATGCTCAGATTAACCTTCGGCGGCCTTCAGAAAAATGTCGACAATAGCTACGCATATGCGGAATGGAGTCTAGGCTCAATACCTAGCCGAGATCTCGATCTGCGCATGTGTTGTGAGTGGCGCCATTTTTCTGGAGGCCAGCAGGGGTTAATCTGAGCAGGCACCGCCTAGGCAACATTTTGCTGGAGACCTCCAGAGGTTAATGTGGGCATGCGATGCCTCCGGCTCCATTTTGCTGGAGAGCGCTGGAACATGAATGTGCACAAACACAACCCGTGGCAAGGGTGCCACTAGCGCAAAATTTAAAAAAGGAGGTTCATACAGGCCTGCCCTCATTCACAAAGAGGCTATTTCACCAAAACTTCTAAGGTGAATTAAACAAGAACCAGGCTATGGATTTTTTTTCCACTACAGGTTTCCATTACCTCAGTATAACGAGGCCATTATTGCCATGCCTTTACATTAATAGGTTAAATCATGATGACGGGGTCGCTGTAACGCTACAGAACCTGGGCTTGGATTACTGTTGTCTGGTAACAGAGAATAATAGGATGTAATAGATAACTGGCCAGCTAATATTAGAGTCCCAGCCAGGTGAGTACATAGACTTTCACCGATCCACTATCCAGGATACAGGGTCTTATACCAGTACATTGACTGGTCTCAATTTTACTACGTAGGGATTCACTGTATCAAGTAGGCATTAGGTAGCGTTCACACAGGCAATGGGGTTTGGTCCACACAGGAGCAGTTTTATTGCTTTCATAACACTAAAAGGGAGACAAACCCCCCAAACTGCCTATTCTGGACACAAAGGTATAACAGCAAATAAACAGTTCAGTATTGCACATATGTCAGTGTGGGCTCACACGAATAGAACAGTCCTTTCTCCCGGAGCAAACTTCATACACAAGAGGCCCAATGCCACCAGTAGCGGTATCCCCTTCAATCTGAGCTCCAGCAGCTTCCAGCGCCAAATAGAAGTGTTCAACTCTGGGCACAGTTCACACTGAACAGGCAGCAGCTCCCACAAACAGACTGCTCAGCTTTCCTATCTGACCCATGTAGTCTCCATTCTGAGAGAGAACCTGGCACGACTCTCTCTCAGCTACAGCTCACATTTTGGCTAGACACTCGCCTGCAGCACACTCGACTCGGCACATTTTGCTTTAAAATTGAAGAAATTTACATTTTCTGGGCAATGATTAGACATATAGTATTGTACAAAATTTGAGTAATGAGGATTCTTTCAAATTTGCATCACAACTGGAGTCAGCAGAGGCAAGAAATGAATTAATGGAGGCCGGATTATAAGAATTTCCCTTGGCATTATATCATACGGCAGGAAGCGGAGGCGTCTTCTCATATGTTTTATTTCCCCTCCCACATCTGCCAGTAGGACCCAGTGACGTGAACTGATAAGTGGGCACGATGAGGGATTTTCTTTGTTTTTCCGTAGCCTTGAAACGCGTGGTGGAGACACAGTACAGCGCTGCATTGTCTGACACCTGGTCCTCAACTACATCAAATATTTTCCTTTATTGAGCTTTGTTAAAGAAAGAGTCAGAATTTCCTACACCAGAACTACAGGGGAGAGTACTTTCTATAATTAAAAATTTAGGACTTTTTTTTTTTTTTTCAAAATAATTGAGGACTATCTGATATTTGCCTACAATATCGGTGGTAAGTGTTTTCACATTGACTTTTTTAGAGGTTTTGTAAAGTCCCTTTCATTTGATTGTCCTAGACAGTCAGACTCTTTGTTTTTGTCCTTTTTGGCATATTTTTTTCCCTCCGGACTGGCTCTCATCCCTTCCCTACTGAGCATCTATTGTTTTGTGACACAAAAGGGATCAGACATGACTATTGTTCAAAATTAGTCAGCGGTGGAGGAAAATAGGAGGGTGTGACCTAGGAAGTATAGAGGCCGATCTAATCCAGGTCACGACTACTGGAAAATCTATAGAACATAAGGCGTCTGGGACAGAGTATCGGCAATATTGGAGCGAGGCAGGATCATGAGGGCTTACAGGAGACTGGTGACCTCCATAGGTGGATCATAATGAGGGCAATCTGGGCTGTCGCCCAGGGTCAAAGTCTCTGGGGGGGTTCCTATGGCCAGATTTCCCTCACTATAATCTTATCAATAAACTTTCCTGGCACTCTGCTGCCAGCCATACATAATGGTAGTGCAGCTCCAGTGAAGCTCCCATCACCTCTGCTGTGATGACGTCATCAGCCCACGCAATGATGTCATCACACCAGTATATACTCGCTGACCATAAGTAGAAGTGGAGCCTCGGGAACGGAGTAGAGCACAGGGAGAACGGGAGCAAGGGGAGTATGTGTTGTTTTATTTCTTAATATGGGTATGGGATGTGTGTCTATATATAGGGGGCTATATGAGGGCTCGTACTGTATATAGGGAGCTATGTTGGGTCTCATACTGTATATAGGAGATTATGAGGGCTTGTACTGTTTATAGGGAGCTATGTTGGGGCTCCTACTGTATACATGTGGATATATGAGTGCTCATACTGTATGTAGATGGATATATAGGAGCTCATACTATATATAGTGAGTTATGTGAGGGCTCATACTATATATAGGGAGTTCTGTGGGGGCACAAATTGTGTATAGGGGGCTATCTGATGGCTCATATTCCATATAGCTTGATAAGTGAGAGCTCATACTGTACGTATAGGGAGCTATGTTGGGACTCATGCTGTATATAGGAGGCTATGTGGGGACTCATACTGTATATGAAGAAATGTCCGCATGCTTAATTCTTTAATAAGTGATAGTTCATATTAAAAAAATATAATTAATATGTTAATATTAATATTGATTCTTCCCTACACAACAGTTGGTCTCTCATGTGTCCGCTCGGGAAAGTTAAGTTCCCACCTCTGCTTTATTTTGTATAGAGCTGTACGTAATGGAAAAACATGCGATGAAGCTATCTGTCGTTTTCCATCTACAGATGTGCACCAGAGCACCTGTGTATTACATGACTTATCACATAATCTATCAAAGGGGATCATGTGACATGTTACATGATATATAGAGAGGGGGGGGCACACTTTCTAAATTGCCTGGGACCCTGCTACTCTCAATCACTGACATCATTGATCTCTAGTGGTGGATAGGTGGCATTCTCAGTGATGTCACCACTGTTCTCTAGTGATGGATAGGAGACATTCTCAGTGATGTCACCGCTGATCTCTAGTGATGGATAGGAGGCATTCTCAGTGATGTCACCACTGTTCTCTAGTGATGGATAGGAGGCATTCTCAGTGATGTCACTGCTGATCTCTAGTGATGGATAGGAGGCTTCTCAGTGATGTCACCATGATCTCTAGTGATGGATAGGAGGCATTCTCAGTGATGTCACGCATGATCTCTAGTGATGGATAGGAGGCATTTCAGTGATGTCACGACTGATACTCTAGTGATGGATAGGAGACATTCTCAGTGAGTGTCACCGCTGAGTCTCTAGGATGGATAGGAGGCATTCTCAGTGATGTCACCGTGATCTCTAGTGATGGATAGGAGGCATTCTCAGTGATGTCACCATGATCTCTAGTGATGGATAGGAGGCATTCTCAGTGATGTCACCGCTGATCTCTAGTGATGGATAGGAGGCATTTCAGTGATGTCTCCTACTGATCTCTAGTGATGGATGGGTAATTCTCAGTGATGTCACCTGATCATCTAGTGATGGATAGATGGCATTCTCAGTGATGTCACCGCTGATCTCTAGTGATGGATAGGGGCATCTCAGTGATGTCACCGCTGATCTCTAGTGATGGATAGGGGCATTCTCAGTGATGTCCCACTGATCTCTTATGATGATAGGCATTCAGTGATTATACGTGATCATTATGATGGATTGGCATTCCATGAGTCACATGTCTCTAGTGATGGATAGGAGATAGTGATGTCACCACGATCTCTATGATGAGTTAGGGGACATCTCATGATGCATCGCTGTTTCATCTAGTGATGATAGAGCATTCCTGGATGTACCATGATATTAGTGATGGATAGGGGATCTCATGTGATGTCACCGTGATCTTAGGATGGATAGGGCATTCTAAATTGGATGTCAATCACGCTGATCTCTAGTGATGGATAGGAGGCATTCTCAGTGATGTCACCACTGTCTCTAGTGATGGATAGGAGGCATTCTCAGTGATGTCACGCTGATCTCTAGTGATGGATAGGAGGCATTCTCAGTGATGTCACACTGTCTCTAGTGATGGATAGGAGCATTCTCAGTGATGTCACCTGATTCTAGTGATGGATAGGAGGCATTCTCAGTGATGTCACCGCTGATCTCTAGTGATGGATAGGAGGCATTCTCAGTGATGTCACCGCTGATCTCTAGTGATGGATAGGAGGCATTCTCAGTGATGTCACCACTGATCTCTATGATGGATAGGAGGCATTCTCAGTGATGTCACCGCTGATTCTAGTGATGGATAGGAGGCATTCTCAGTGATGTCACCACTGATTCTTAGTGATGGATAGGAGGACATTCTCAGTGATGTCACCGCTGATCTCTAGTGATGGATAGGAGGCATTCTCAGTGATGTCACCGCTGATCTCTAGTGATGGATAGGAGGCATTCTCAGTGATGTCACCTGATCTCTAGTGATGGATAGGAGGCATTCTCAGTGATGTCACCACTGATCTCTAGTGATGGATAGGAGCATTCTCAGTGATGTCACCGCTGATCTCTAGTGATGGATAGGAGGCATTCTCAGTGATGTCACCGCTGATCTCTAGTGATGGATAGAGCCATGAGTCAGCTGATCTCTAGTGATGGATAGCATCCAGTGATCACCCTGATCTCTAGTGATGGATAGGGCATTCTCATGATGTCCCCTGTCTCTGTGTGGATAGGGATTCTCATGATGTCACCGCTGATCTAGTGATGTAGGGCATTTCATGAGTCACCCTGATCTTAGTGATGGATAGGGCTTCTCAGTGATGTACCCTGATCTCTAGTGATGGATAGGAGGCATTCTCATGAGTCACTGCTGATCCTAGTGATGGATAGGGCATTCTCATGATGTCACTGATCTCTAGTGATGGAAGGAGCATTTCATGATGTCATGATCTCTAGTGAGGATAGGAGCATTCTCATGATGTCACCTGATCTAGTGATGGATAGGGGATTTCATGATTCACTGATCTTAGTGATGGATAGGGCATTCTCAGTGATGTCACCTGATCTCTAGTGATGGTAGGGGCATTCTCAGTGATGTCACATGATCTCTAGTGATGGATAGGAGAATTTCAGTGATGTCACGCTGATCCTAGTGATGGATAGGAGGCTTCTCAGTGATGTCACCCTGATTTAGTGATGGATAGGAGGCATTCTCATGATGTCACCGCTGTCTCTAGTGAGGATAGGGCATTCTCAGTGATGTCACTGATCTCTATGAGGATAGGAGGCTTCTCAGTGATGTCACCTGATCTTAGTGATGGATAGGAGGCATTTCAGTGATGTCACCTGATCTCTATGATGGAAGGGGCATTCTCAGTGAGTCACCCTGATTCTGTGATGGATGGAGGCATTCTCAGTGTGTCCCTGATTTATGATGGTAGGGGCATTCTCAGTGATGTCACGTGATCTCTAGTGATGATAGGGGCATTTCAGTGATTCACCTGATCTTATGATGATAGGAGGCTTCCAGTGATGTCCCACTGATCTCTAGGATGGATGGAGGCATTCTCAGTGATGTCACGTGATCTCTAGTGATGGATAGGAGGCATTCTCAGTGATGTCACCTGATTCTAGTGATGGATAGGAGGCATTTCAGTGATGTCACGCTGATCTCTAGTGATGGATAGGGGCTTCTCATGAGTCACCGCTGATCTAGTGAGGATAGGGGATTTCAGTGATGTCACCCTGATCTCTAGTATGGATAGGAGGCATTCTCAGTGATGTCACCTGATCCATGATGGATAGGGGCATTCTCAGTGATGTCACCCTGATCTCTAGTGAGGAAGGAGGCATTCTCATGATGTACCACTGATCTTAGTGATGGATAGGAGGCATTCTCAGTGATGTCACCGTGATCTCTAGGATGGATAGGAGCATTCTCAGTGATGTCACCGCTGATCTCTAGTGATGATAGGAGATTCTCATGGTCACCTGACTTAGTGATGGATAGAGGCATTCAGGATGTCACTGATCTCTAGTGATGGATAGGGGCATTTCAGTGATGTCACCTGATCTTAGTGATGGATAGAGGCATTCTCAGTGATGTCCTGATCTCTAGTGATGGATAGGGATTCTCAGTGATGTCACCTGTCTCTAGTGATGGATAGGGATTCTCAGTGATGTACGCGATCTTGTGTGGATAGGGGCATTCTCAGTGATGTCACGCGATCTCTAGTGATGGATAGGGGATTCAGTGATGTCACCTGATCTCTAGTGATGGATAGCGGTTCTCAGTGATGTACCGTGATCTTAGTGAGGATAGGAGATCTCAGTGATGTCCCCTGATCTCTAGTGATGGATGGAGATTCTCAGTGATGTCACCTGATCTTAGTATGGATGGAGGATTCATGTGTCACCGTGCTCTAGTGATGGATAGGGGCATTCTCGGATGTCACCCTGATTCTAGTGATGGATAGGGGCATTCTCAGTGTGTACCCTGATTCTAGTGATGGATAGGGGCATTTCAGTGATGTCACGCTGATCTTAGTGAGGATAGGGCATTCTCAGTGATGTCACCTGATCTTAGTGATGGATAGGAGCATTTCAGTGATGTCCATGATCTCTAGTGATGGATAGGGCATTCTCAGTGATGTCACGCTGATCTTAGTGATGGATAGGGGCATTTCAGTGATGTCACACTGATTTAGTGATGGATAGGGCATTTCGTGATGTCACGTGATCTCTAGTGATGGATAGGAGGCATTCTCAGTGAGTCAAGGATCTCTAGTGATGGATAGGAGGCATTCTCGTGAGTCACACTGATCTTATGATGGATGGAGGCATTCTCTGATGTCACATGATTTAGTGATGGATAGGAGGCATTTCAGTGATGTCACACTGATCTTAGTGATGGTAGAGATTCTCATATCACCCTGATCTCTAGTGATGGATAGGAGCATTCCAGTGATGCACGCTGATTAGTGATGGATAGGAGGCATTCTCAGTGATGCACCTGATCCTAGTGTGGATGGCTTTCAGTATTACGTGATCAGTGTGGTAGGAGATTAGTGATGTCCTTCTAGTGGGATGATTTCTGATACGATCTTAGGTGGATGGCATCTCGTGATTCCGTTCTTAGTGATGGTAGGAGGATTCTCAGTGTGTCACTGATTTATGTGAT
>JARQOD010000001.1:494216877-494381597 GCA_033576555.1 Oophaga sylvatica | reverse complement strand
TGAGGGACCATTCATACCAGAATTGGGGGTGAGGGGACCATGCATTCCAGGATTGGGCGGGAGGTGACCATGCATACCAGGATTGGTGGTGAGGGGACCATGCATACCGGGATTGGGGGGTGAGGGGACCAAGCACATCAGGATTAAGGGTGAGCGGACCATGCACATCAGGGTTGGGGGGTGAGAGGACCATGCACATCAGGGTTGGGGGGTGAGGGGACCATGCACATCAGGATTGGGGGGTGAGGGGACCATGCACATCAGGATTGGGGGTGAGGGGACCATGCACATCAGGATTGGAGGGTGAGGGGACCATGCACATCAGATTGGGCGATGAGGGGACCATTCATACCGGGATTGGGGGGTGAGGGGACCATTCATACCAGGATTGGGGGTGACGGGACCATTCATACCAAATTGGGGGGTGAGGGGACCATGCATTCCAGGATTGGGCAGGAGGTGACCTTGCATACCAGGATGAGGAATGGGGTGCCATGCATAGTAGATTTGGGTGGGGGTGAGGGGACCATACATACCAGGATAGGGATGAGGGGTGCCATGCATACCAGAATAGGAGGGGGGAAGCACATACCAGAATGGGAGACCATGTACCTATAAAAATGCTTGCCACCCGGGCGTAGAACGGGTTCATCACTAGTATCTCTATATACAGGGATCTCCCCCTTTTTGTGGTGGCTGCAGACAGAATGTTCTGTATCTCTGTATACAAAGAGCTCCCCCAATGGTGGCTGCAGGCAGGATCATATCATGTATCTCTGTATACAGGGAGCTCACCCTAGTGGTGACTGCAGACAGGATCTTATCATGTATCTCTGTATATAGAGAGCTCCCCCTAGTGGTGGCTGCAGACAGAATCTCAATGTATCTATGTTTACAGGGAGCTCCCCCTAGTGGTGGCTGCAGACAGAATCTCATGTATCTATGTTTACAGGGAGCTCCCCCTAGTGGTAGCTGCAGACAGAATCTTATATATCGATGTTTACAGGGAGCTCCCCCTAGTGGTGACTGCAGACAGATTCTCATGTATCTATGTTTACTGGGAGCTCCCCCTAGTGGTGGCTGCAGACAAAATCTTATCATATATCTATGTTTACAGGGAGCTCACCCTAGTGGTGACTGCAGACAGGATCTTATCATGTATCTCTGTATATAGAGAGCTCCCCCTAGTGGTTGCTGCGACAGAATCTCATGTATCTATGTTTACAGGGAGCTCCCCCTAGTGGTGGCTGCAGACAAAATCTTATCATATATCTATGTTTACAGGGAGCTCCCCCTAGTGGTGACTGCAGACAGAATTTTATCATGTACCCTGTATACAGGGAACTCTTTTAATATAAAAAATACAAAACTTACAATTAATAAAGAACAAAAATCCAAACCCCAGCAAAACAACCATCCGAGTCCAACATTACCCCCCCTGTCCAAGCAAAAGTCCGAGTCCAGCATAACTGCCCCCATTCAAAGTAACCCCCCCCCCCCCCCAAAACAAAACCTGTCTTCTTCCTCAGAGAAGCTTCCTCCTTCATCTTTCTCTCTGATGCTGCACCAGGGATTCCCGGCCGGTCTCCCATTCCTGGACTTGCCCGGCCTCAAGCTGCTTAGCGGCTGCGATCTGAGAAAGGCGACTTCAGCCTAGAATGGCAGCCGACTTCATCTCACTTTTTGTTTCCTCCAGATCTCCTCCTCCCCAGGTTACGTCACCCAAGGAGAGAAGAAACATTTTATTAATACCACATACACACTTCACACCAAACCTGACAAAGAAAACTCTGGTCCATCGCCCAAAAAGAAACACAAAAGCCACCTGGCTTAAAACACATCTATCTAAACCACACAATTTTTTTTTTCCTTTTTTATATATATATATATATATATATATATATATATATATAATATATATATATATTTTTTTTTTAGTTACACAGCAAATACAACTATAACAAACCTACCACCAACCCCCCTCCCACCACCATAAATCCCCCAACACAATACAAAAATAAACTTCACTGAGGAACTCATGACCTCCAGGAACATCTTACAATACAATACAATACAAACAATACAACCTAACTCTCTATATTACAACACTTCCCCAGAGCCAGGATTGGTGCCTGTAAGCCCTAATCAGTAATTCACTTCTGCAAAACAAAAATCTGACAGTGAAAAGCCCTCAGCCCGTCACCAGGAACCCGGAGATGACAGGCTTCTATCCTAACAAGACTGAAGAGACCCTTGTGGCGTATAGCGGTGCTTCCCCGCCTCCCACCAATCCCATAACGACAAAACACAACAGGCCTGGATGGTTGAACAGGTCGGTCACAGTTTATTTAAATTATAAGCCGGGAGGGGCAAATATGATCCACAACCGCCTCTCTGCTGAGAACCCCCGGCGCCGCCGGTGGGCGTAGACTATAAGCAGAGAGGGGCAAATACGATCCGCAACGGACTCTCTGCCGAGGGCCCACGCGCCGCCGGTGGGCGGGCAGGCAGATGAGAGGTTACGAACCGTTGCCCCCCCCATACTACCGCCACGGAGGATCATGGGTAAACCTACACAGGACTCCGACCCCCCACACAACGACCTGTTCAAACCCCATCCTGTAAATTGTTTAATAATATAACGAGTCCAATATTGTTCAAGTGAACGCCGTCCAGTCTCGTAGGTTGGAATTGTCCTTTTGCAGTTCGTGGTTAACCACAATGCCGTAGTTTTCTCAAATGAAATTTGCCATTTTTTTTTTGTTTTGTTTATTTTCTTTCTTGATTTGTTGATGGCTTTCGGGTCTTTGGCTCCCCGCCAGACAGCGCGTGGTATTATGTCAGACCACACCACCACCATATCAGGGCCAGCAGGCAAAGTGTCGTATATCTGTCTATATTGTTGCGTATAGCTCGGTATAATATATATATATATATATATATATATATATATATTTTTTTTTTTTTCTTCCGCCAATTCATTTCCACAGGCGAGCAGTACCATATCACCGACCCTTTGGCCGTCTTAACCACGTTGAAATATTTGCTGCCACCGCAGCCTCTGATGCTACTCCAGATGACCTCCAGTTCCACTTTTTTTTTTTTTTTTTATTATAATCCGGGCGTATGCTGGCCTTTTTGTACGCCCAATATACATAATAATCCGCAAGCACCCAAACTGTAGGTTTGTGGCCGCCTGTAAGAAACGAGAGGTGTTAGAGCAGATCTGACCTTATATACTGTATCTTGCGAAACATGCGGATTTCCAGCGGCCTAATCTCTGGACTTCAGCTTCCGATACGCCGGCCCTGGCAGCTTCATAGGCTGCCCCTATTCTGAAGGGATGTGTCCCGAATTGTTTTGGGTTACCGCCGACTTCTTCCACGCAATGTTAAAGATTGTGTGAAAATGATGTTTGGTGAGCGGGGACCCGTCGGTGTATGATAGAAGAATCTACTGTCGTGTGTTATAAACGCAAAGCGCTTCGCTATTTTTACCGGGCATATCGGGCCATCTAAAACCTTGAGCAAGACCCACGCACCTCTACCGGTGGGTTCGCATTTGGACTTCTGAACTCTAATTTGTAAAGCGTCGCTACATTTGACGACACCCTCGTTGATTAACCCGCCCACCGATGTGTTTTTTTTTTTTTTTTTTGACCGCGGCACTGGTTCGCCGACACGCAGCGCCCCGAAAATGCAAAGTGCCCCGAAAATGCAATTGCAAACACTGTAGATATTAGGGTCGCCTCGTACTGCGACTTGCAAACTGACGTCGAGATTATGATATCGCGCAACAGGCTTACAGACATGGAGCGATGACGTTCCTGACTAGTTGGAGCCTCTTCCGGCCTTTAACGGCTTGCCTGATAAGGAAGTATTAAGTAACATTGCCTCAACCTAGAAACTGGAAGAAAAAGGACTATTCCTGCTAGGTATCGCTGCGCTGACGTACCCAACGCTCCTCTATTCCTGAGTTGATTCAGGAGTTCTACTAAAACGTTGCCGCTGGGCCGAAAATGTGTATCTACTGGCCTTCCCCTGTTTAAGGAGCGCCATTCCTCCCACGCCTTACCGTAGACCTACCAGGTAGCCGATGTCACTGAGGCTTGGAACAATTTGAAGGCCTGCTAATCAGAAGACAACAGGGAGTTAACAATCACATCTTCAGCGATAGACGTAAATCTGGCACGACACCAGACGTGTCTAAGGCATAATAACGCTAAGCGGCGCCGCAGCGCGTGAATGGGCAGGAGAAGAGAACACTGTTCAAACTTCTTGCGGTTCCTGGGTGTTTTTTAGACGTGATGTTAGAGTTTTCCAAATGGGTACCCCAAGGCTGTATGGCTGTTACTATTGAGGGCTGCGGCCCCAGGTGGATATGGTCCATAAAACAAGCCAGTTGCATTTACACCATTGGTTTTTTGGAGATTGTGACAAAATATTATTGATATCTCAAACAACCCCTAGACCTAATTCCTTGCTCGGCGCTTCCTGCGCCATTACGCATGCATGTCCCTTGTAGGAATCTAAGAATGACTACCAGGCAAGCAAATCTGCTTTCAAGGAGCGGTTAAGTCTGATCTATATCCCGGCTGGGTAATGCCTTTTTGTTGACGACGATAGGTGGCGTGTAAAATCTGCCCATTGCGAATTGAGCTACCCTAGCGAGTGCGTCCACTGAAGGGTGACTTTCAGCTTTGAGGTAAGTTTCAAACGTTCTGCCGCTTTTTTGTAGTTTATCCGGCGGTAAACGAAAAACCGTTTTATTGGTATATATTTGAAATGCCGAGGAAAGGGAGCACGTTGTATGGTCCGATCATTTTTCCGGGTGAAGGTGGATGAAGTGCTGGGCTATAGGTTTTTGAACTTCTGGAGGTTGCACGGGCCGATTGTTTTTCCGATGCTAGTGCATAAATGATTTTCCGAGATCAGGGCTTAAGTTTCTGGAAGTCTAGATGGGTATTGGAGAGCTTGAAGTAGTGACATGTTATGGAGCAGCCCAACGGAAGGCTCATATAGGATTAAAAGTACTGGTTCACCGCATAACGGTTCACCGCAACGTTATGGACGTCTCATCTGAGGGTGACGCGTCGTTAACTGAATCGCCTATTGGAAGGAAGGTGATGTTTTAGATGGTATATATACAATTATTTTTTATTTATTTATTTATTTTTATTTTTTTTTGAAGAATGCCTAGGGAGAGTTTCTGAACTTACTCATCGGTAACGATTTACATGGGCCCGCCAACCTGCTTAGCTCTACCTATTTGTGATATTCTGCTGTAGAAACTTGGAGGATTCCCGCGACGATTTTAGATTATTTCCCCCGGGGTTATAATTATTCTGTTTGATTTACTCCTTGAGGCACTTTCTCAGCTTAACTTCCGCGATAGACGTACCTCTGGCGCGACACCAGGTGTTGTCTAAAGCATTTTTTTTTTTTTTATATTTTCCATTCTGTAAACCAGCAGCTTAACCACTCAGCCATCAACTCAAACAGCGAAGACTGCATTTAAGACCATAATATACCTGCTGAGCCGCTTCTTTTTCAGGATAAAGGTATAGCCATGACGTAAGTGCTCCGTTTGCTTGGTGGGTACGCCCTGATGCAGGGGTGTCCGCCAGCACAGCACTGGTCCACGAAACGCTGCTGAGCAGCTTTATCTGAGCATCATTGCTCGTAGGCGAACATTTGTTACTTTAACTCCCCAGTCACAGAAGTGACCATATATCGATGTAATCATTGTTCCAGATTTTTTCTTTTGTCTCTAGGTCTATGTGTGCGCCTAGAGGGCTGATACCACAGTAAAACGCGTCCTTGTGTAGGCTCGCTGAATTAGATTTAGGTGTTGTTCTGGTGACGGATGACCCAGTAGGGTGATCCAGTTTTTGAATCGGCGCCCTGACGGCGGACGCCAGATCGCTGTCTCCAGTGGTGTGTTGTGCAACGTTAGGTTCATTTATCGTGCGTAACTCACCACTGTCGGTCGTATGCGGGGCGTCCTGGGCGCTGGCGGCTCCGGCTGATGGAGACTCTCCGTCAGCGGTGGAAGTGCTGGCTTGTTGGCTGCTAATAAAGGGGTCATTAGGAGATGAGGCTTTGCCTCCCCGGGTGCGTGACAACCTTTGGTTGTCGTGCGCCAGGGGCCGAGTAACAAACTCTGTAAGCGGTTTTCCGCGCCGTAGAGGATGTCGTTCTGGCCAGGTGCCCTGTGGGCTGTAGCGGATTCCCTCCGTCGGGAAGACCGCGTTGCGGAACGTGAGCGCCGTCTTGCGCTGGATCCATATGACCGTCTGTCGTGACCCTCAGACGTGTCGGACCGTCCCGAAGTTGACGGTGAGCGCCATCTGGAGGACCGTGATCTGCGGTAATCCCTGTAGGTGCTGCGTCTTTGTCTGTCCCTGAAACGAAAACAGCAACAACCAGGGGGACAGCGAAAATGTCTGTGGGAATCTTCGGAGGAAGAGGGTGAGGGTCGACGACGTTCATGATTAATGCGACCGTGGCTACGGACAGCATCAGGGGCGCTAGGATCTAGTGACCGGGGAACGGGGTTCTGGAGCTGGCTATATGACAGCTGCGGGGCAGTATTGTGTGGCGGAGGAGACGGCATATTATATGGCCGCGACGGCGCGGGGGATGTGAGTAGGTGGGGGTAATTGTGTGATCGCTGAAGCTGTGTTCTTGGGTCGCGGGGGGGGGGTTGGTGGCATGTTATGTGTAGTGGTGTTTATGTGGCGTATTGCGCACTTGCTGCGGAGCGCGCTGAGCGGTCGGGTTGGACCGGACAGCGCGCTCCGCCGACGCAGGAACCATATTTACCCTGGGCCGTGCGATATCCCGAGCAGGCGGCACTGCTGCGCCTGCCAGGGAAAAGCTGCGGCCCAGGCGGGATGAGACGGGCACTTGCCGGCGAGTGCCTCCCTGCAGCATAGGAGCTGACAGGTTGCTTGTGGCATTTTTTTTTTTTTTTGCTGCAGCCTGACCTTCCTGCAACCAGGGGGTTAGTTGTACATAACAATTAATTGTATTCTGTGCGGTGTATGGAGGGGCAGGGGTTAATGTGGTTACAGTACTGTTAGTGACTGGGGCATTGGCGGTTAGTATTGGCGTGTTTGTGATACGTGAGTGCATACGTGTTTTATACTTTATTTGATGCAGAGCGCGCTGGTCGGTCTGTATGGACCAATCGGCGCGCTCTGCAGCAGCGTGGTTATATTTTGTGGCTGCTCCGGCATCCCTCCTCGCAGGCAGTGCACATGTGCCTGCTGGAGAGTCGCTTTGGAGCAGGCCACGTAATGTTTTGGGGCCGTTAAGGCTCCGTACAGGCATCGCTATTGTGCCTGAAGGAGAGAGATGCAGAGCTGGCCCTGCACCACCGCCGACCGGAAGTCGACTGGCAGAGACCGGAAGTGACGTTTGATAGTGGGCGGAGCTACCCAGGAGTGCACAGTGAGGCCTACCCGGCCCAAAAGCCGGGGAGTAAAGTACGGGGAACAGCCGCATCAGGCGGAGGCGGCCACGGTACATGGGGGCAACAGCGCGCGGGAGGTGAGGAGCAGGACCGACTCCCAGGAGCCGGCCGCGGTGGCAGCCCGGAGAGGGCCCGCGGCCTACCGAGAAAGGCAGCGGCAGTAGCTGGGGGGCCCAGGGTCCAGGAGCAGGCCGTGCTAAAGGCCACAAGCTGCACTCCGCGTGCCAGGAGCCCCGCACACGCGGTCATACCCACCCGATCCGCCATCCCTTCAGCAGGTCCCCGGCACCAGGCGCCCCCGCAGCAATATACAGGGGGAGACCCATGACTGTCTGAGGGCCGCAGCTCCGGAACTGGGAGGGACCGGCAAAGCACCAGGCCCGATGGCCAAAGGTGAGACACGGGCTGCCCGGAGGGGAAGTGAGGGGAGAACAGAACGCGCGACGACGGAGGGGCAGACGGAGACGACAGTGGAGCACGGGGCCTGGGAGAGGGGGCGAACATCGGGGAGGCTTGCGGCGACGCTGGAGAGGGCACAGGGAGGTGAGCACTAAGGGAGGACAGTAAAGATTGTATCCACGGCTCACCTTCCTGTGCTGCTCTCTGCCGCAGGGCCTCAGTTAGGGGATCAGACGTCACTGCAGGGACAAGACTTCCACTGATCAGCCGAGGGAGGAAGAGGAAGGGTCCAGCCCTCGCACGAGAATTTAACCCCTGAGGGTGTGGCCGGACTCCACTTCCCCCTCGTCCCCACTGGTCAGTGAAGTCCGGTATATGGCATCACCTGGGAGGGGAGTGACGGGAGGAGGGAAGCACAGCCCCCATTTCATTTTAAGTTATAGTCTATATGGGCTCCTCAGTCAGAAGCTCGATCCCTATTCGGTGCCGTGCTTGCCATCCTTACTCTACCAGCCGTCCCTACCTGCCTAAACATCTGTCCCTATTTATCTACCTACCTTTCCCTGTCTCTCCCTGCCTGACCCTACTACCCTACCTAACTCACCGCGTGCCTACCTAACTGTCCCTCGGCTGTCCCTGTCCTGTCCCTAACTATCTACCTGTCCCTACTGAAGCTATCTACCCGTCCCTACCACTTACCTGCTTATCTAGGCCCTAGGGTACATTAAATGAGAACCCTCTCCAGAGAAGAGAGGCCCTCGCTGCACCCAGCCTGTCATACTCCAGAGAGCGCACCTTCACCAGGCCACCCAGAATGTTCCTAACAACCTCGTCCCGGGGGAGGATTTTCTGCTGAGTTGACACTAAGCACCGTGCGTTCCACGTGTAAAACCTGACGACTAGTCCCCCGGGCCAAATTCGATGCCTAGGATTTTTGCTGATGCCTGAGGCTCTGGAAGAGTGTCCGGGAGACCGAAACTAGGATCTCCCCCTCCCAGCCAGAGACTCTCACACTTTTCCTGATTAATTCCGGACCCAGAAGCCTCCGAGTAGCGACCAACCTCAGACATGACCCACTCCGCCTCCTCACCCGAGGATACGAAAAGGGAGACGTCATCAGCATACGCTACCACCCTCAGAGTGGCTTCTGGGGCCGCCTGGTCCATCCTGACTCCCGCCAACGGCCCGCGCTCAATCCTCCTTAAAAGGGGATCTATCGCGAACACGTATAACAGCGGGCTCAACGGACAGCCCTGGCGGACCCCAGACCCAACCTCAAAAGGGTGGCCAGACCAACCATTCACGAGCGGGAAAGTCTCTGCCCCCGCATACAGGATCTTTAGCCAATTTACAAACCCCCCAGGCAGACCGTACCTCAGAAGGACGGACCAGAGGTACTCGTGGTTAACCCGATCAAAAGCCTTCGCCTGATCTAAAGACAGCAAGTACCCCTTCCAGTGGCCAGCCCTACCCTGCTCCACTGCCTCTCGGACACCGAGTACTGCACTAAAAGTGCTGCGGCCTGGAACAGAGCAATGCTGGGCCCCCGAAAGGAGCCGGGGTGCAAACTTCACCAGCCGATTGAACAGCACCTTTGCCAGAACCTTCCGGTCCGTATTGAGAAGCGCTATGGGACGCCAATTCTCAATACGAGACGAGTCTTTACCCTTTGACAGGATAATCAGGGCTGACTGCCTCATTGACCGGGAAAGAGCGCCCGAGGAGAGACACTCGTTAAACACCTCAGTCAAGAGGGGGACCAAGGAGTCCCTAAAGGTCTTATAAAACTCGGATGTTAAGCCATCCGGACCTGGCGATTTCTTAGGCCGAAGCCCATCAATGGCCAGTCGCACTTCCTCTTCCCTGATTGCCTCTGTCAAAACGTGAAGCGAGGGGTCATCCCCTGGCTCAGGGATGGCTTTGGCCAGGAAAGCCGACATCACGTTCCGATCCAGATCCCTCTTCCCCAAGAGGTGTGAGTAGAAAGATCTGATCACCTCCAGGATCCCTGATTTGGATCTGTTCAGGGAACCCGTACTGTCGATCAGTCCTGTCACCACCTTACAACTCACTGACATCTTACAGTTTCTGTAGGGGTCGGGCGAGCGGTACCTCCCGAAATCCCTCTCAAAAACCAAAGATGTGTGCCTATCGTACTGACACCTCTTGAGTAAAGACTTCACTCTGGAGATCTCCTCACGGTCACCTCCAGCCGAGACGAGATGTTCGAGTTTCCTCCTCAGTTCCTGATACAGGCGGTACCTGCTCAGGCTCCTGTGGCTCGAGAGCTGGCGGAAGAAACTCGCAACCCGTTCCTTGAAGATCTCCCACCACTCTGACTTATCGCTACAGAGATCCAAAAGCGGTACCTGGCTCTGAAGAAAGTCCTCAAAGGATTGTCTTATCTCTGCTTCTTCCAAGAGGGACGAATTCAGCTTCCATAGTCCCTTTCCCATCCGAGGGTTTCTGAAACATTCAGAGAAAAAGAAATCAGACAGTGATCGGAGAACTCCACCTCAACAACGGACACTGCTGAAGAGATGGCTTCCTCCTTCAAAAAAAACCTGTCTATCCTAGACCTACAGCTACCTCTATGAAAGGTGAAACCACAGTGACCTGGGGTGTGCCGGATGTGGACATCCACCAGGCGAGCGTCACTAGCTATGCTATTAAGAGTATTACTATCATAAGCCAGCCGGTCAATGGAGCCTCCCCTATCACGAAGCCTTGTGACAGTGTTAAAGTCACCTCCAAAGACCACCTGCCGACTCGTAAAAAGATAGGGCTTAATCTTCAGGAAGAGACATTTACGGTCCCACTTTGACTGTGGACCATAGATGTTAATGAGCCGAAGCTCCTGTCCCCTCATGAAGACGTCTAAGACCAGGCACCTACCCATTTCTACCTCGATAACTCTCCGGCATTCAACCGATGCAGTCTTAAAAAGGACTGCCACCCCGCTACACGGCTCGGCCGCAAGAGACCAGTACGAGGACCCGCACCTCCACTCACTCTCCGCCTTGCTTATGGCCCCCATATCCGTAAGTCTGGTCTCCTGCAAAAACAAAATGTCAGCCTCAAATCGGGTGAGAAAATCAAAGGCCGCAAATCTAGCCGCATCTGACTTTATACTAGCGACATTAATGGTCGCCAGAGTCAACGGGGTGGGTGCCGCCATCATGAGTGATCGAGTTAGATGGCCTTTTTCTTCCCCCCACCCTTTTTCCTAGCCCGCTCATCTCCGGACGATGAAGCCCCCCCTCTTCTTTTCAAAGAGACAGAGGTATCCATACCCCCCACCTCTTTCTCATCTCCGGACGCAGGGTTGGCCCCACCTCCTGAAAAAGACATACCCTCCGGAGAAGAGACTCCGCCCCCTCCCAAAGACCCTCCAGATGTTACCTCCGGAACCTCACCCCCGACCCCCATCTCAGCAGGGTCATCAAGGGCTTGGAACCGGTTGGAGAGGGAGATCAGAGGGGAGTAGGTGGGACCTTCCTTAGGCACCTTGGTCAGGGAAGAAGATTTTCCACCTTTTTTCTTCTTTTTTTTATTTTTGGCACTCTTGGTACCCTTGTCACCCATTTCTTTTGGCTGTTCCCCTCCATCCTCATCAAAACTTTCATATTGTGAGGCATCTGAGAGATCAGCCACTTCCTCATTCTCCATCCGACTGATCTCCTCATTCACCGCTTCCTCCCCCGGGGCCTCAGTGACATGGGCCGTCGCCTCGGAGGAGGGGGCAGCCATTACCCCAGTTTCCTGAGGCTCCTCCTGCCCCCTGCCCTCCTGACGCCTTGCCTGCCTCCGCTGGTAAGAGGGACCCCTAGCCCTGCCATTCCTCATCGGCCCCTCAGCTCCTCCCCTGCCGCCACTGCCAACCCCCGCAGAAGTTGCACCGCCAAGAACTTCCTCACGGCTCCCCTCCGCCCGGCTGGCCATGGCATTAGAGAATGAACGAGGGCAGCGGCTGAACGGGTGACCTAGATCACCACACAGGTGACATCGAATGACACCACAGGATGCGGCGAGGTGACCCACCTCGCCACACAAGGCACATTTCTGCACCTTGCAGCCCGCGCTGAAGTGGCGAGGATCACCGCACCTGTGGCAGACCTTCGGCTGCCCCTGGTAGAAGACCAGAATACGATCCCTTCCCAGGAAAGCCGAGGAAGGGAAGTGGGTGACAGTGCCCCCTGAACGCTTCAACTTTACCATGAAGGTCCAGCCTCCTGACCAGATGCCAAAATCGTCCCGATTCTTTTTAGGGACCTCCACAACCTCGCCGTACCGGCTCAACCAGGTCATTATGTCAACGCCAGAAAGGGACTCATTACATGTTAAAACGGTCACTTTCTTTGGCCCACTTTGGCGAGAAATTGCCTCCACAGCAAACCCTCGCCAGCCGGGCTCCTCTTTTACCAGCTCATAATTTGACCAAAAGAGCTCTAAGCCCTCTGGCCGAACAAAGCTGATATCAAAGGTGGAGGTCCCAAAAGGATGTATCAGAGCAAAGATGTCAATAGCCCTGAAGTCCATCTTCATGAGGAGCTTCACCACATTTGTCCTAGATGGACAGGCCTCATCGCCCCTCCAGCGAAGACGAACAACATTTCTCCTGGAGACCCCCTGCCCGGCTGTCGGGAGGGACCACACGGTCTCCACCCCCCTTTTCTCTTGGAAGGCAGCTAGACCAAACTTATCTAGCCAGTAGGACAACTCCACCTCTCTTCCCTCTACATTGATCGTCCGCTCCCCTTTTTTGAGGGCCTCCAGGAAGCGGCGGCGAAAAGCATCATTCCCTGGGTCCGGAGATGAGGAAGACCCCCGCAGAACCCCACCGGCAGCAGCCGCATAACTTATGGTGCCTGCAGGTGAGGTGGACGATGGACCAGCCCCTATATTCTCTGAACCCTCAACTTCACAGTCAACCATCTCCACCTCACTTACCTCAGCCACACCATTTTCACTAGTAGAACTTTTATTTTTTTCCTTTCCCACACTGGCACCATTCACACCAACCATACCTCCAGCAGAAACCACCCCTCCAACACCTGACCCTTCACCATTGTCACAGACACTATTCACACCACTTGCACCACTTCCATTCTCATTTACATTTTCATTTGTGTTTTTTTCACTGCTTTCTGCTGGGGGGGTTGCTATTTGCAGTGCTACTGCCCCTTTAAGAGTGGTATTGCAGAGTTTAGTTACCACACCCTGCTTTTCAGCAGAGCATGTGCTGCTTGCAGACTGTTGCTCCAGCCTCTCCTGCAGACTATCTCCACACTCCTGTGTGCACTTCACCACCAGGTTCCCCGCAGATACAGGTGACACACATGCAGATGACCTCGGTGGTGCGATCCGGGCCGGCATTACCGCAGCCATTACAGCTGCACCTGAGATGATAACTGGTGCCGGGGCCCCTGACTTTGACCCAGCATCGGATCTGCATGTGGGGGACCCCAACACCACAGCACACGCCGCCCATGATGCGGCCCTGGCTGACAGTGCACCGCCAACACTGCGGGGAGCGGTGACCACCGGCAAGGTACCCACAGCCTCCACCCCCCGAGCGTCAGCGGGTGCAGCAGGCGCCAGGCCGTCCCCGGTTTTCACAGAGGATCGGGCCTGGACACCTCCACAGATCTTATTACCGCCCGCCACAGGGCCACACTCCAGACCATGCACACTGTCCGGCTCTGCAGCCGCATGCCCACTCTCGCCCCCTCTGCTACTGCCAGCAGAGACGGCGACCGGCGCCATATGGCTTGTACTCTCCCCGCTCCCTCGCACCGGAACCGCTGCAGGTCCCGGGCCGGGGTGGGTAGCGGGTTCCACACAGCGGGACTGGGGGGTCCCAGGAAGGGGCACAAACACCAACCTCTCCTCCGATGTTTTCTTCCTTTTTTTCTGTTTCTTTTTCCCCCTCCTGGTCGCCTCGTCCCCGCAGACCTCATCCCCAAACTTCAGGTGGGCATAATTTACTGGGGACTCCAGCTGACGGATCTGCTGCAAGACGAGGCAACCCCCACTACTGCTGTTATTGCTGCTGCTGTCATCTGCATCACCCCCATCATCCTCTGAAATGCTATTGTCTGATGGGAGTGGGAACTGCACTGGATCTATCCCGCTGTCTGTAGCCTGGAGATCACTTACCAAACCCCCAGGTGGGTACGGTGCCTCCTCCATCTCCACATGGTCCACCTCCTCCACCTGGGTCGGACGCCGAGACCCCTCTGGCTCCTTCACAGCAGCCATGTTATGGAATCTGTCCTCATTGTCCAGTTTTTCCCGGAAAGGCCCGCTGTTATCCAGTATAGCCGCTCTCCGGGCTTCCATACCCTCAATGCCGATCCTCAGGCTGGATATCCTGGCTGTTAGGGCAGACTTCTCTGTACGGGAGGCCCTGTCTGCAGCCTGCCTCGCCTCCTTCATCTCCTCCCGGAGCCTCCTCAGGGTCTTCCCAGCCTCCTCATACTCGCAGAGGTACACATGGATGCGGGAGCCATAGCTGGTAACCGGCTCCCCTGCGGCCCTAGTGCCCCAATCTTTCTGCACCGCCGCCGCTGGACCTCTGCGAGTACTCCGCTCACCTCTGGGAGGAGACACCGCAGTGGCCCTCGCCTCAGCCTTAGGAGCTTTGCAGCCCTCCTGGGTCTTCTTGGGCTCCTCCATGTTTCGGGCCTTGCTGGATCTGGTGACCCTCTTTGCCGGTAGCAATGAGCTCCCACCCCCCGCCGGCTTAGACCGAGGGGTGGGAGACGGGGACTTAGCCCCACAGTTCATCCACTACACCCCTCTCTTTCCTGGGTCAGAGGAGGGGGGATTCCTGGGTGTAAGAAAAAAAAACTGGTCTCTCTCCTGGAGCAAACAATCGCACACCTTCCTCCACAGACTACAGGCCTCTAGTGGTGGCTGTATGACTCTGGATACAGGGAGCTCCCCCCAGTGGTGGCTGCAGACAGAATCTTATCATATATCTCTGCATACAGGGAGCTCCACCTAGTGGTGGCTATAGACAGAATCTTATCATATATCTCTGTATACAGGGAGCTCCCCCCAGTGGTGGCTGCAGACAGAATCGTATCATATATCTCTGTATACAGGGAGCTCCACATAGTGGTGGCTATAGACAGAATCTTATCATATATCTCTGTATACTGGGAGCTCCCCCTAGTGGTGGCTGCAGACAGAATCTTATCATATATCTCTGTACACAGGGAGCTCCCCCTAGTGGTGGCTATAGACAGAATCTTATCATATATCTCTGTATACAGGGAGCTCCCGCTAATGGTGACTGCAGAGAACATCTTATCATGTATCTCTGTATACAGAGATCTCCGTCTGGTGGTGGCTGCAGACAGAATCTTATCATATATCTCTGTATATTGGGATCTCCCCCCCCCCTTTGTGGTGGCTGCAGACAGAATGTTTTGTATCTCTGTATATACTTGGAGCTACCCCCAGTAGTGGCTGCAGATAAAATCTTATGTATCTCTGTATACAGGGAGCTCCCCCTAGTGGTGGCTGCAGACAGATTCTTATCACATATCTCTGTATACAGGGAGCTCCCCCTAGTGGTGGCTGCAGACAGAATTTTATCATATATCTCTGCAGACAATCTAATTATGCATCTCTGTATACAGAGAGCTCCCCCTAGTCTTATCATGTATCTCTGTATACAGAGATCTCCGTCTGGTGGTGGCTGCAGACAGAATCTTATCATATATCTCTGTATATTGGGATCTCCCCCCCCCCTTTGTGGTGGCTGCAGACAGAATGTTTTGTATCTCTGTATATACTTGGAGCTACCCCAGTAGTGGCTGCAGATAAAATCTTATGTATCTCTGTATACAGGGAGCTCCCCCTAGTGGTGGCTGCAGACAGATTCTTATCACATATCTCTGTATACAGGGAGCTCCCCCTAGTGGTGGCTGCAGACAGAATTTTATCATATATCTCTGCAGACAATCTAATTATGCATCTCTGTATACAGAGAGCTCCCCCTAGTGGTGGCAGCAGACAGAATCTTATCATGTATCTCTGTATACAGAGAGCTCCCCCTAGTGGTGGCTGCAGAGAGCATCTTAACATATATCTGTATATAGAGAGCTCCCCCCAGTAGTGGCTGCAGATAAAATCTTATGTATCTCTGTATATAGGGAGCTCCCCCTAGTGGTGACTGCAGACAGAATCTTATATATCTCTGTATACAGGGAGCTCCCCATAGTGGTGCCTGCAGACAGATTCTTATCATGTATCTCTGTATACAGGGAGCTCCCCCTGGTGGTGACTGCAGACAGATTCTTATCACATATCTCTGTATACAGGGAGCTCCCCCTAGTGGTGCCTGCAGACAGATTCTTATCACATATCTCTGTATACAGGGAGCTCCCCCTAGTGGTGGCTGCAGACAGAATCTTATCATATATCTCTGTATACTTGGAGCTACCCCTCAGTAGTGGCTGCAGATAAAATCTTATGTATACAGGGAGCTCCCTCCCTCTAGACACACTTTCATGTTGTTAGTGCTACCTTCTCACCAATTGTTTCAATACAGGTGTTTTATTCTTTTTTCCACCTATGCCTTATTGTCATTTTCTTACCACTTATTTGCATTTTCCTTTCTTGCTTTCTATGTTATGTATCTCTGTATACAGGGAGCTCCTTCTAGTGGTGGCTGCAGATAGAATGTTATATATTTCTGTACACTGGTGGCTGCAGACAGATTCTTATCTATCCCTGTATGGAGGGAGCTTCCTCTAAGTGGTGGCTGCAGACAGAATCTTATGTATCGCTGTATGAGGGAAGCTCTTCCTAGTGGTGGCTGCAGACATATTCTTATCATATATCTCTGTATACAGGGAGCTCCCCCTAGTGGTGGTTGCAGACAGAATCTTATGTATCTCTGTATGGAGGGAGCTCCCCTAGTGGTGGCTGCAGACAGAATCTCATGTATCTATGTTTACAGGGATCTCCCCCTAGTGGTGGCTGCAGACAGATTCTTATCATGTATCTTTGTATATAGAGAGCTCCCCTAGTGGTGGTTGCAGACAGAAATTTATTATGTATCTCTGTATACAGGGAGCTCCCCCTAGTGGTGGCTGCAGATAGAATGTTATGTATTTCTGTACACTGGTGGCTGCAGACAGATTCTTATCTATCCCTGTGTGAACAGAGCTCCCTCTTGTGTTGGCTGCAGACAGAATGTTATGTATCTCTGTATGAGGGAAGCTCTTCCTAGTGGTGGCTGCAGACAGATTCTCATCATGTATCTCTATATAGAGAGCTCCCCCTAGTGGTGGTTGCAGACAGAATCTTATGTATCGTATCTCTATGGAGGGAGCTCCCCTAGTGGTGGCTGCAGACAGAATCTCATGTATCTGTTTACACGGAACTCCCCTAGTGGTGGCTGCAGACAGATTCTTATCATGTATCTTTGTATATAGAGAGCTCCCCATAGTGGTGGTTGCAGACAGAATCTTATTGTGTATCTCTGTAGAGTGCTCCCTCTAGTGTTGGCGGCAGACAGATTCTTATCATGTATCTCTGTATACAGGGAGCTCCCCCTAGTGGTGGCTGCAGACAGATTCTTATCATGTATCTTTGTATATAGAGAGCTCCCCTAGTGGTGGTTGCAGACAGAATCTTATTGTGTATCTCTGTAGAGTGCTCCCTCTAGTGTTGGCGGCAGACAGATTCTTATCATGTATCTCTGTATACAGGGAGCTCCCCCTAGTGGTGGCTGCAGACAGAATTTTATGTATCTCTGTATGGAGGGAGCTCCCCCTAGTGGTGGCTGCAGACAGAATCTCATGTATCTATGTTTACAGGGAGCTCTCCCTATTGGTGGTTGCAGACAGAAATGATCTCATCACCTATCTCTGTATGCAGGGAGCTCCCCCTAGTGGAGGATAGAAGACCAACCTTTACATGCCATGTGGATTTTGGAAATTGTTCAACATGACCTTCAAACAAGCGCAGCTCAGGTTCACACCCTTGGTCAGAAGTGGATTTTCTCTGCCCACTTTGCCTATAGAGGCAGTGTGAGCAGCTCTCTTACAAACTATTTACAAGATTAAGTGTTTTTTCCTGTCAATCCAGCTCCGCTGAGTAGCAGATGCGGAGACGCTGGATGTCAACTCTGTGCCAACGTGGGAATTTTTCAGAACATGCTGTTCTGTGGCATAAGTACATTTCCAAAAATGTGTCTGAATACAAAGCTCCCCTCCCCATCTCCCGGAATATATTATTGCTGCATATGGCTGGCAGACTTGAGGCTGTAATATGGTTCAGATCTCATCAGCCGCACTATTATAGGTGGGAAATACAGGATGGGTTTGGGATCCTAGCACACGGATGTCGATGAAGAACGATCCTAAAGACCATTTTGATCAGGGTCAATATGAAGGTTGGCTGCACAGTATCCATAAGCTGTGCCGCTGATTGGGCCGACTGATGGGCTTTCATTTTTGCCTTCTCTGGACAACAGGACGGCGGTGTGAAGACGTTGGGCAGGAGAGGAATGCCCATCTGATGGCAGAACATGTCACCAATCAGTCCAGGGGAATAACAGGGCGGTCAGACCCCGGCGTATATATCAGTGAGGGAGCTTTCCTTTGAGAAATGATCAGCCGCACTAGGGATGTTGGAAACGAAGGGGTTAAAGTAGTTCTTTCCTTTTACAGATTAACGCATTTGTTCTGCTCCTCCTTCAGCCCCCCTCTTCCCAAAGGCTCCATTAATAGGACCTTCCCCCCTGCAGATACTAATTATCACAGGATCCCTCCCTAGTGTTTGATCTGTTCAGTCTCTGGGCCACATGCTCTGCAAAATACACATTTCATTCAGAGCTGTAATTTAATGTCTACAAGGTAAATACCAAGTGTGATGGGGGGAGGGGATCGCCTGTATCCACACTGGTTTATTTATCCTTCTTAAGGAGACCACATAAATGAGTGACTTCTAATTCCAGATTACACTGCCACCTATAGCTGCGGCACCTAATCCCACTGCAGCTCCACATACCGCGCCTCTCATTGTCGCATCACTTAATGCCGCCATAGATCCAGCGAAAGATACTCCAAGCCCACCAAATATACAATATTCCATGAAAAGCATATTAATAGTGAGTGCAGCTCTGGGGTATAATACAGGAAGTAACTCAGGATCAGTAATGTAATGTATGTACACAGTGACTACACCAGCAGAATAGTGAGTGCAGATCTGGGTATAATACAGGATGTAACTCAGGATCAGTACAGGATCAGTAATGTATGTACACAGTGACTACACCAGCAGAATAGTGAGTGCAGCTCTGGAGTATAATACAGGATGTAACTCAGGATCAGTAATGTAATGTATGTACACAGTGACTGCACCAGCAGAATAGTGAGTGCAACTCTGGAGTATAATACAGGATGTAACTCAGGATCAGTACAGGATGAGTAATGTAATGTATGTACACAGTGACTGCACCAGCAGAATAGTGAGTGCAGCTCTGGAGTATAATACAGGATGTAACTCAGGATCAGTAATGTATGTACACAGTGACTGCACCAGCAGAATAGTGAGTGCAGCTCTGGGTATAATACAGGATGTAACTCAGGATCAGTACAGGATGAGTAATGTAATGTATGTACACAGTGACTGCACCAGCAGAATAGTGAGTGCAGCTCTGGGGTATTATACAGGATGTAACTCAGATCAGTAATGTATGTACACAGTGACTGCACCAGCAGAATAGTGAGTGCAGCTCTGGGGTATAATACAGGATGTAACTCAGGATCAGTAATGTAATGTATGTACACAGTGACTGCACCAGCAGAATAGTGAGTGCAGCTCTGGAGTATAATACAGGATGTAACTCAGGATCAGTAATGTAATGTATGTACACAGTGACTGCACCAGCAGAATAGTGAGTGCAGCTCTGGAGTATAATACAGGATGTAACTCAGGATCAGTAATGTAATGTATGTACACAGTGACTGCACCAGCAGAATAGTGAGTGCAGCTCTGGAGTATAATACAGGAAGTAACTCAGGATCAGTAATGTAATGTATGTACACAGTGATTGCACCAGCAGAATAATGAGTGCAGCTCTGGAGCATAATACAAGATGTAACTCAGGATCAATAATGTAATGTATGTACACAGTGATTGCACCAGCAGAATAGTGAGTGCAGCTCTGGAGTATAATACAGGATGTAACTCAGGATCAGTACAGGATGAGTAATGTAATGTATGTACACAGTGACTGCACCAGCAGAATAGTGAGTGCAGCTCTGGAGTATAATACAGGATGTAACTCAGGATCAGTACAGGATCAGTAATGTAATGTATGTACACAGTGATTGCACCAGCAGAATAATGAGTGCAGCTCTGGAGCATAATACAAGATGTAACTCAGGATCAATAATGTAATGTATGTACACAGTGATTGCACCAGCAGAATAGTGAGTGCAGCTCTGGAGTATAATACAGGATGTAACTCAGGATCAGTACAGGATGAGTAATGTAATGTATGTACACAGTGACTGCACCAGCAGAATAGTGAGTGCAGCTCTGGAGTATAATACAGGATGTAACTCAGGATCAGTAATGTATGTACACAGTGACTGCACCAGCAGAATAGTGAGTGCAGCTCTGGAGTATAATACAGGATGTAACTCAGTATCAGTACAGGATGAGTAATGTAATGTATGTACACAGTGACTGCACCAGCAGAATAGTGAGTGCAGCTCTGGGGTATAATACAGGATGTAACTCAGGATCAGTAATGTAATGTATGTACACAGTGACTGCACCAGCAGAATAGTGAGTGCAGCTCTGGAGTATAATACAGGATGTAACTCAGGATCAGTAATGTAATGTATGTACACAGTGACTGCACCAGCAGAATAGTGAGTGCAGCTCTGGAGCATAATACAAGATGTAACTCAGGATCAATAATGTAATGTATGTACACAGTGATTGCACCAGCAGAATAGTGAGTGCAGCTCTGGAGTATAATACAGGATGTAACTCAGGATCAGTACAGGATGAGTAATGTAATGTATGTACACAGTGACTGCACCAGCAGAATAGTGAGTGCAGCTCTGGAGTATAATACAGGATGTAACTCAGGATCAGTAATGTAATGTATGTACACAGTGATTGCACCAGCAGAATAGTGAGTGCAGCTCTGGAGTATAATACAGGATGTAACTCAGGATCAGTGATGTAATGTATGTACACAGTGACTGCACCAGCAGAATAGTGAGTGCAGCTCTGGGGTATAATACAGGATGTAACTCAGGATCAGTAATGTAATGTATGTACACAGTGACTGCACCAGCAGAATAGTGAGTGCAGCTCTGGGGTATAATACAGGATGTAACTCAGGATCAGTAATGTAATGTATGTACACAGTGACTGCACCAGCAGAATAGTGAGTGCAGCTCTGTAGTATAATACAGGGTGTAACTCAGGATCAGTAATGTATGTACACAGTGACTGCACCAGCAGAATAGTGAGTGCAGCTCTGGGGTATAATACAGGATGTAACTCAGGATCAGTAATGTAATGTATGTACACAGTGACTGCACCAGCAGAATAGTGAGTGCAGCTCTGGGGTATAATACAGGATGTAACTCAGGATCAGTAATGTAATGTATGTACACAGTGACTGCACCAGCAGAATAGTGAGTGCAGCTCTGGGGTATAATACAGGATGTAACTCAGGATCAGTAATGTAATGTATGTACACAGTGATTGCACCAGCAGAATAGTGAGTGCAACTCTGGAGCATAATACAAGATGTAACTCAGGATCAATAATGTAATGTATGTACACAGTGATTGCACCAGCAGAATAGTGAGTGCAGCTCTGGAGTATAATGCAGGATGTAACTCAGGATCAGTACAGGATGAGTAATGTAATGTATGTACACAGTGACTGCACCAGCAGAATAGTGAGTGCAGCTCTGGAGTATAATACAGGATGTAACTCAGGATCAGTAATGTAATGTATGTACACAGTGATTGCACCAGCAGAATAGTGAGTGCAGCTCTGGAGTATAATACAGGATGTAACTCAGGATCAGTACAGGATCAGTGATGTAATGTATGTACACAGTGACTGCACCAGCAGAATAGTGAGTGCAGCTCTGGGGTATAATACAGGATGTAACTCAGGATCAGTAATGTAATGTATGTACACAGTGACTGCACCAGCAGAATAGTGAGTGCAGCTCTGGGGTATAATACAGGATGTAACTCAGGATCAGTAATGTAATGTATGTACACAGTGACTGCACCAGCAGAATAGTGAGTGCAGCTCTGTAGTATAATACAGGGTGTAACTCAGGATCAGTAATGTATGTACACAGTGACTGCACCAGCAGAATAGTGAGTGCAGCTCTGGGGTATAATACAGGATGTAACTCAGGATCAGTAATGTAATGTGTTGTGAATGGGTTTGAGATGAGTTCTGAGCAGAGGCTCCCTCTGGTGGTTACAAGCGGTGCTAGTGAAGATTGTGAGGACTGGGAATCAGGTGTTACTGACTGGTCTTATATAAGGGAGTCGCCTTCCCATCAGGGTTGCCGGTGATCAATTGTTCTTGTCTGAATCCTTCTTTCCAGTTTCCCTTGTAGCCTGCTGTGTCGTGTCTGCATCTCCTGCTATCAGATAAGTCATTTTCTTTTTTTGTGTTTGTGCTATATTTTTGCATTTTGTCCTGCACTTCTGTGGGGGCCTTCAGGGTCCCCTCCGGGGGCTTTTGCCCTCTCAGTTTGGTTCAGCCACTGAGTTTTGTACTTTTGCTTTTTCCAGTTTTTTTCAGTGGCTGCTGTTTTGATTTTGTTACACCAGAGAACTAATTTAGGTGGTAGAGGTCGTGTGATCTCAGGTGATTTTGAAATTAGTAGAGTTGGTGCTTTTCAGGGTTTTCTGGGATTGCAGTAAGTACCCTTCCTATCCTTTTCTATTTAGATAGTTTGGGCCCCAGCGTTTGCTCATACTATTTTCTTTCTGTGTCAGTATTTCCTCTTGTGTAACCGCCATTACATGTTTGGGGGCTTTCTATTATCTTTGGGGTTCTGCTCCGGGGCAGATAGCTTTCCTATTTCTATCTTTAGGTGTAGTTAGTTTCTCAGGCTGTGACGAGGCGTCTAGGACCAACGTAGGAACGCTCCACGGCTGCCTCTAGTTGCGGTGGTTAGTCAGGGTACTGCAATCTCATAGATTCCAACTGCTCTGGTGTATTGCCTTTTTTACCTGCACTCCTCAGCTACCGAAACATAACAGTATCACCGGCCTAAAAATTGAAAATTGTATGGTACTCACAGAAGGGAAAAAATATTGTGAAAGAAAAAAGGTTGTCAGAGTTGTCAGAGATATTTTTCTGTTTGTTGCATTTTTTTCCCTCTGTATCTCTGGGTGCTGGGGAGGATCTTTTCTCCCAATGGAGTTTGCACAGTTGTCTGGCCGTGTGGATCAGCTTGCCACTGAGGTTCAGAGTATTGCTGCATATCTTGCTAGGTTGCCTGTTGTGGAACCTAGGATCCCCATGCCAGATTTGTTTTTAGGGGATCGAGCTAAGTTTCAGAATTTCAAAAATAATTGTAAATTGTTTTTTGCCTTAAAATCTAAGTCCTCAGGAAACGCAGCGCAGCAGGTTCAAATTATCATCTCTCTCCTGCGCGGCGATCCTCAGGATTGGGCTTTTTCCCTGATACCTGGGGATCCTGTTTTGAGTAATGTTGATGCATTTTTTCAGGCTTTGGGGTTATTGTACGATGAGCCTAATGTCACTGATCAAGCTGAAAAAGCATTGTTGGCATTAAATCAGGGGCTTGATGACGCTGAGTTATACTGTCAGAGATTCCGTAGGTGGGCAGTCCTGACCAAATGGAATGACGACGCTTTGGCGGCCCTTTTCCGGAAGGGTCTGTCAGATAATGTAAAGGATGTTATGGTGGGATTCCCTGTCCCCTCTGGTCTCAATGATTCTATGTCATTAGCGATTCAAATTGACAGACGTTTGCGTGAGCGGAGAAGTATGCGTGGAATGGTGTTGCCTTGTGAACCAGCCTCTGAACCCATGCAGTGTGATAGAGTGGTGTCTGGGGCACAGCGTCATGAGTTTCGAAAGCGCAATGGGTTATGTTTCTACTGTGGTGATGCCTCTCATGCTATTTCAGTCTGCCCTAAGCGGGGAAGACGTTTTGCACGCTCAGTTGTCTTGGGTAGTGTTCAGACTAAGTTTTTATTAACTGTCACTCTGATATGCTCTCTGTCCTCATTTTCTGCTCAGGCTTTCGTTGATTCTGGAGCAGCTATTAACCTGATGGAATATGATTTTGCTAAACGTTGTGGGTTTCCCTTGATACCCCTACAGAAGTCTATTCCCCTACTGGGGATCGATTCTACCCCTTTGGCTGAGAATAAACCCCAGTTTTCTACTCAGGTGATAATGAGGGTTGAACCTGATCACCAGGAGTGCTGCAAATTTTTGGTTCTATATAATCTGCATGACATTATCGTGCTGGGTTTCCCTTGGTTACAGTCTCATAATCCTGTTTTGGATTGGAAATCTGTGTCTGTAACCAGTTGGGGCTGCCAATGTGTTAATACCAACACTCCTGTTTTTTCTGCCTCCCCCCAGGCTCAGGATGTTCCTGACTTTTTGATTGATTTTTCTGATGTGTTTAGCGAAAGTAAATCTGCATCCTTACCTCCCCATAGGAGCTATGACTGCGCTATTGAATTAGTGCCGGGTAGTAAATTCCCTAAAGGTCGCCTTTTTAACTTGTCTGTACCTGAACATGACGCTATGCGGTCTTATATCAAGGAATCATTGGAGAAGGGTCATATCAGACCATCCTCTTCACCCTTAGGTGCCGGTTTTTTCTTTGTGGCCAAAAAAGATGGTTCATTAAGGCCGTGTATTGATTATCGTCTCTTGAACAATATTACTGTGAAATATCAATACCCGTTACCCTTGATTTCTGACCTGTTTTCCAGGGTGAAAAACGCTACTTGGTTTACCAAGCTTGACCTCAGGGGGGCGTATAACCTTATTCGCATTAAGCACGGGGATGAATGGAAGATGGCATTCAATACCCCTGAAGGGCATTTTGAGTACCTAGTGATGCCCTTTGGGCTCACTAATGCTCCTTCCGTCTTCCAGTCCTTCATGAATGACATTTTCAGGGATTTTGTGGACAAATTTCTGATTGTTTATTTGGTTGATATCTTGATTTTTTCTAATGACTGGGACTCTCATGTGAAACATGTTCGAACTGTATTCCAGATTTTGAGAGAGAATGCTCTGTATGTGAAGGGATCAAAGTGTCTTTTTGGCGTACAGAGGATCTCATTTCTGGGATTCATTTTGTCCCCATCTGTTATTGAAATGGACCCGGTCAAGGTTCAGGCCATCTGTGATTGGGTCCAACCTACTTCATTAAAGGCTCTTCAGAGATTTTTGGGTTTTGCCAATTTTTATCGTAAATTTATTGGTAATTTCTCGGTTATTGTTAAACCATTAACTGATTTGACCAGAAAGGGTTCTGATGTGGTGAATTGGCCTCCTGAGGCAGTCTCTGCATTTCAGGAACTTAAGCAGAGATTCACTTCTGCTCCTGTTCTACGGCAGCCTGATGTTTCTCTGCCATTTGAGGTGGAGGTTGATGCCTCTGAAATTGGGGCAGGTGCCGTTTTGTCCCAAAAAGATCCAGAGACCTCTAAAAGTAACCCTTGTGCCTTTTTCTCTCGAAAATTTTCTCCTACTGAACGTAATTATGACGTGGGTAATCGGGAGTTATTGGCCATGAAGTGGGCTTTTGAAGAGTGGAGACATTGGCTGGAGGGAGCCAAACATCAGGTGGTGGTCCTTACGGACCATAAGAATCTGGTCTATCTGGAATCTGCCAAGCGACTCAATCCTAGACAGGCCAGGTGGGCCTTGTTTTTCACTCGTTTTAATTTTGTGGTTTCCTTTCTTCCTGGCACTAAGAATGTTAAGGCGGATGCCCTCTCGAGGAGTTTCCTTGCGGACTCTCCTGAGTTATCTGATCCTTCTGTTATTTTGAAAGAGGGTGTAGTTCTTTCCGCCATCTCGCCCAATTTGAGACTTGCTCTGGAGGGGTGTCAGGAGGATAGGCCCGAGCGCTGCCCTGTTGGAAAATTGTTTGTCCCGGACCAATGGAAAAAGAGTGTAATGTCTGAGATTCATTGTTCCGCATTGGCTGGGCATCCCGGAATTTTTGGTACCAGAGACTTGGTTAGTCGGTCCTTTTGGTGGCCTACCTTGTCTCGTGATGTCAGGGAATTTGTGCAGTCCTGCGGGACTTGCTCTCGCTCCAAGCCTTGCTCTCGCTCTAGTGGTTTGTTGATGCCATTGCCTGTGCCCAAGAGACCATGGACCCATATCTCTATGGATTTCATTTCCGATCTTCCTGTTTCTCAGAGAATGACCACCATCTGGGTAATTTGTGATAGGTTTTCCAAAATGATACATCTTGTGCCATTACCTAAGTTGCCTTCCTCCTCTGAATTGGTGCCGTTGTTCCTTCAGCACGTGGTTCGTTTACACGGCATTCCTGAGAACATTGTGTCTGACAGAGGAGTCCAGTTTGTTTCCAGATTTTGGAGGACTTTTTGTTCTAAACTGGGTGTTCAATTGTCTTTCTCCTCGGCATTTCATCCTCAGACCAATGGTCAAACTGAGAGAACAAACCAGACATTGGAGACTTATCTAAGATGCTTTGTGTCTGCTGATCAGTATGACTGGGTCTCTTTTTTGCCTTTGGCTGAGTTTGCTCTTAATAATAGGGCTAGCTCTGCCACTTTGATGTCTCCGTTTTTCTGTAATTCTGGGTTTCACCCTCAATTTTCTTCAGGACAGACGGAGGCTTCTGTCTGTCCAGGTGTTGACTCTGTTGTGGAGCGTATGCAACAGATTTGGGACCAGGTAGTGGAGAGGTTGTCCCTCTCTCAGGAGAAGGCCCAGCGGTTTGCTAACCGGCATAGGACTGATGGTCCTCGGTTTAAAGTGGGGGACTTGGTCTGGTTGTCCTCAAAGAATATTCCTATGAGAGTAGCATCTCCTAAATTTAAGCCTAGGTTCATTGGACCTTATAAGATCATGGAGATTATTAATCCTGTTTCTTTTAGTTTGCTTCTTCCAGGGACATTTAAGATCCATAACGTGTTCCACAAGTCCTTGTTGAAGAGGTTTGTTGAGCCAGTGGTTCCTGCTGCTGTGCCTCCTGACCCTGTTTTGGTTGAGGGCAATCTGGAGTATGTGGTTGAGAAAATATTGGATTCTCGTTTTTCTAGACGGAAACTCCAGTATTTGGTTAAATGGAGAGGTTATGGTCAGGAAGACAATTCTTGGGTGTTTGCTTCGGACATCCATGCTAGGAGACTTATCCGTGCGTATCATAGAACTCATCCTGACCGACCTGGTTGCTCAAATGAGGGTTCGGTGACCCCTCCTCAAGGGGGGGTACTGTTGTGAATGGGTTTGAGATGAGTTCTGAGCAGAGGCTCCCTCTGGTGGTTACAAGCGGTGCTAGTGAAGATTGTGAGGACTGGGAATCAGGTGTGACTGACTGGTCTTATATAAGGGAGTCATTTTCCCATCAGGGTTGCCGGTGATCAATTGTTCTGGTCTGAATCCTTCTTTCCAGTTTCCCTTGTAGCCTGCTGTGTCGTGTCTGCATCTCCTGCTATCAGATAAGTCATTTTCTTTTTTGTGTTTGTGCTATATTTTTGCATTTTGTCCTGCACTTCTGTGGGGGCCTTCAGGGTCCCCTCCGGGGGCTTTTGCCCTCTCAGTTTGGTTCAGCCACTGAGTTTTGTACTTTTGCTTTTTCCAGTTTTTTCAGTGGCTGCTGTTTTGATTTTGTTACACCAGAGAACTAATTTAGGTGGTAGAGGTCGTGTGATCTCAGGTGATTTTGAAATTAGTAGAGTTGGTGCTTTTCAGGGTTTTCTGGGATTGCAGTAAGTACCCTTCCTATCCTTTTCTATTTAGATAGTTTGGGCCCAGCGTTTGCTCATACTATTTTCTTTCTGTGTCAGTATTTCCTCTTGTCTAACCGCCATTACATGTTTGGGGGCTTTCTATTATCTTTGGGGTTCTGCTCCGGGGCAGATAGCTTTCCTATTTCTATCTTTAGGTGTAGTTAGTTTCTCAGGCTGTGACGAGGCGTCTAGGACCAACGTAGGAACGCTCCACGGCTGCCTCTAGTTGTGGTGGTTAGTCAGGGTACTGCAATCTCATAGATTCCAACTGCTCTGGTGTATTGCCTTTTTTACCTGCACTCCTCAGCTACCGAAACATAACAGTAATGTATGTACACAGTGACTGCACCAGCAGAATAGTGAGTGCAGCTCTGGGGTATAATACAGGATGTAACTCAGGATCAGTAATGTAATGTATGTACACAGTGACTGCACCAGCAGAATAGTGAGTGCAGCTCTGGAGTATAATATAGGATGTAACTCAGGATCAGTAGAGGATCAGTAATGTATGTACACAGTGACTGCACCAACAGAATGGTGAGTGCAGCTCTGGAGTATAATACAGGAGGTAACTCAGGATCAGTAATGTAATGTGTGAACACAGTGACTGCACCAGCAGAATAGTGAGTGCAGCTCTGGGGTATAATACATTATGTAACTCAGGATCAGTAATGTAATGTATGTACACAGTGACTGCACCAGCAGAATAGTGAGTGCAGCTCTGGGGTATAATACAGGATGTAACTCAGGATCAGTAATGTAATGTATGTACACAGTGACTGCACCAGCAGAATAGTGAGTGCAGCTCTGGGGTATAATACAGGATGTAACTCAGGATCAGTAATGTAATGTATGTACACAGTGACTGCACCAGCAGAATAGTGAGTGCAGCTCTGGAGTATAATATAGGATGTAACTCAGGATCAGTAGAGGATCAGTAATGTATGTACACAGTGACTGCACCAACAGAATGGTGAGTGCAGCTCTGGAGTATAATACAGGAGGTAACTCAGGATCAGTAATGTATGTACACAGTGACTGCACCAGCAGAATGGTGAGTGCAGCTCTGGAGTATAATACAGGATGTAACTCAGGATCAGTACAGGATCAGTAATGTATGTACACAGTGATTGCAGCAGCAGAATAGTGAGTGCAGCTCTGGAGTATAATACAGGATGTAACTCAGGATCAGTACAGGATCAGTAATGTAATGTATGTACACAGTGACTGCACCAGCAGAATGGTGAGTGCAGCTCTGGAGTATAATACAGGATGTAACTCAGGATCAGTACAGGATCAGTAATGTATGTACACAGTGATTGCAGCAGCAGAATAGTGAGTGCAGCTCTGGAGTATAATACAGGATGTAACTCAGGACCTGTCATGTAATATATTAGCAGTGTTTCCATATAATCTGTGACATGAGGTTTATCCCTCTTCTGAGCTCAGCATTTATCAAGGCTATAGTGATTATGTGGATATCTGGTTCCTCACCACGCAGCTGTCCCCACCTGTGCCCTGCTCTCATTTCCAGCTGCTGTGCGGCCATCACAGTTAATAGCGTCCTTGTGTTCCCGCAGACATCTGCGTGGAAGCTCAGCTGCACTCAGTGCAGACCGCCATGCCAGACCGAGTCATGTAGTTGTCACTCACCTGTCGTTCGCTGCACATACATCTACTCTTGTGGAGAATTGGTATATGGAGATACATTAACAAGTTTATATTTTTGGATTGCAGAGACCAAAACATTGTGTTCATCCATTTTTTCTGGATTTTTTCCGTTTTCACTCCTCTCTCATTGCACATCTGTGAGATGTCTGAGATCCGGAGTTGTGAACACTGCTGCCATTGCTGATGTGTTTTTGGCAGAATAAAAATTGTTTTGATGCCAATTGAGCTTGGGCTAAAGGAGCAAAGAACCAAAATGGGATAATCCAGTGCCTGAGCAGAAATAGACAGCCGAGAGCCATCATCAGGCACAGGCAGGAAACATGGCGTCCGACCCAGAGCTAGGCCTATGATGTGGGATACTGAGCTGTGTATTCAATCCTATGATGTGTGATACTGAGCTGTGTATCTAACCCTATGATGTGTGATACTGAGCTGTGTATCTAACCCTATGATGTGTGATACTGAGCTGTGTATCTAACCCTATGATGTGTGATACTGAGCTGTGTATCTAACCCTATGATGTGTGATACTGAGCTGTGTATCTAACCCTATGATGTGTGATACTGAGCTGTGTATTCAATCCTATGATGTGTGATACTGAGCTGTGTATCTAACCCTATGATGTGTGATACTGAGCTGTGTATCTAACCCTATGATGTGTGATACTGAGCTGTGTATTCAATCCTATGATGTGTGATACTGAGCTGTGTATCTAACCCTATGATGTGTGATACTGAGCTGTGTATCTAACCCTATGATGTGTGATACTGAGCTGTGTATCTAACCCTATGATGTGTGATACTGAGCTGTGTATCTAACCCTATGATGTGTGATACTGAGCTGTGTATCTAACCCTATGATGTGTGATACTGAGCACTGTGTATTCAATCCTATGATGTGTGATACTGAGCTGTGTATCTAACCCTATGATGTGTGATACTGAGCTGTGTATCTAACCCTATGATGTGTGATACTGAGCTGTGTATTCAACCTATGATGTGTGATACTGAGCTGTGTATCTAACCCTATGATGTGTGATACTGAGCTGTGTATCTAACCCTATGATGATGTGATACTGAGCTGTGTATTCAATCCTATGATGTGTGATACTGAGCTGTGTATCTAACCCTATGATGTGTGATACTGAGCTGTGTATCTAACCCTATGATGTGTGATACTGAGCTGTGTATCTAACCCATATGATGTGTGATACTGAGCTGTGTATCTAACCCTATGATGTGTGATACTGAGCTGTGTATCTAACCCTATGATGTGTGATACTGAGCTGTGTATTCAATCCTATGATGTGTGATACTGAGCTGTGTATCTAACCCTATGATGTGTGATACTGAGCTGTGTATCTAACCCTATGATGTGTGATACTGAGCTGTGTATTCAATCCTATGATGTGTGATACTGAGCTGTGTATCTAACCCTATTGATGTGTGATACTGAGCTGTGTATCTAACCCTATGATGTGTGATACTGAGCTGTGTATCTAACCCTATGATGTGTGATACTGAGCTGTGTATCTAACCCTATGATGTGTGATACTGAGCTGTGTATTCAATCCTATGATGTGTGATACTGAGCTGTGTATCTAACCCTAATGATGTGATACTGAGCTGTGTATCTAACCCTATGATGTGTGATACTGAGCTGTGTATCTAACCCTATGATGTGTGATACTGAGCTGTGTATCTAACCCTATGATGTGTGATACTGAGCTGTGTATCTAACCCTATGATGTGTGATACTGAGCTGTGTATCTAACCCTATGATGTGTGATACTGAGCTGTGTATCTAACCCTATGATGTGTGATACTGAGCTGTGTATCTAACCCTATGATGTGTATACTGAGTTGTGTATTCAATCCTATGATGTGTGATACTGAGCTGTGTATCTAACCCTATGATGTGTGATACTGAGCTGTGTATCTAACTCTATGATGTGTGATACTGACGTGTGTATCATCCTATGATGTGTGATACTGAGCTGTGTATCTAACCCTATGATGTGTGATACTGAGCTGTGTATCTAACCCTATGATGTGTGATACTGAGCTGTGTATCTAACCCTATGATGTGTGATACTGAGCTGTGTATCTAACCCTATGATGTGTGATACTGAGCTGTGTTATTACAACCCTATGATGTGTGATACTGAGCTGTGTATCTAACCCTATGATGTGTGATACTGAGCTGTGTATCTAACCCTATGATGTGTGATACTGAGCTGTGTATCTAACCCTATGATGTGTGATACTGAGCTGTGTATCTAACCCTATGATGTGTGATACTGAGCTGTGTATCTAACCCTATGATGTGTGATACTGAGCTGTGTATCTAACCCTATGATGTGTGATACTGAGCTGTGTATCTAACCCTATGATGTGTGATACTGAGCTGTGTATCTAACCCTATGATGTTGATACTGAGCTGTGTATCTAACCCTATGATGTGTGATACTGAGCTGTGTATCTAACCCTATGATGTTTGATACACTGGTCCTAGTGTATACGTATATCAAGTGATGTGTGTTACTGAGCTGTGTATCTAACCCTATGATGTTTGATACTGAGCTGTGTATCTAACCCTATGATGTGTGATACTGAGCTGTGTATCTAATCAAGTGATGTTGTTACTGAGCTGTGTATCTAACCCTATGATGTGTGATACTGAGCTGTGTATCTAACCCTATGATGTGTGATACTGAGCTGTGTATCTAACCCTATGATGTTTGATACTGAGCTGTGTATCTAACCCTATGATGTGTGATACTGAGCTGTGTATCTAATCAAGTGATGTGTGTTACTGAGCTGTGTATCTAACCCTATGATGTGTGATACTGAGCTGTGTATCTAACCCTATGATGTGTGATACTGAGCTGTGTATCTAACCCTATGATGTGTGATACTGAGCTGTGTATCTAACCCTATGATGTTTGATACTGAGCTGTGTATCTAACCCTATGATGTGTATACTGAGCTGCGTATCTAATCAAGTGATGTGTGTTACTGAGCTGTGTATCTAACCCTATGATGTTTGATACTGAGCTGTGTATCTAATCCATTGATCTGTGTTACTGAGCTGTGTATCTAATCCTGTGATGTGTAATACTGAGCTGTGTATCTAACCCTATGATGTGTGATACTGAGTTGTGTGTCCAATCCTATGATGTGTGATACTGAGGTGTGTATCTAATTCTATGATATGTGATACTGAGCTGTGTATCTAATTCTTTGATGTGTGACACTGAGCTATGTATCTAGTCCTATGTGTCACTGAGCTGTGTATCTAATTCTGATGTGTGATACTGAGCTGTGTATCTAATCCAATGATGTGTGATACTAAGCTGTGTATCTAGTCCTATATGTGATACTGAGCTGTGTATCCAATCCTATGATGTGTGATACTGAGCTGTGTATCTAATCAAATGATGTGGGATACTGAGCTGTGTATCTAACCCTATGATGTGTGATGCTGAGCTGTGTATCTAACCCTATGATGTGTGATACTGAGCTGTGTATTTAATCCAATGATGTGTGATACTGAGCTGTGTATCCAGTCCTATGATGTGTGATACTGAGCTGTGTATCTAACCCTATGATGTGTGATACTGAGCTGTGTATCTAATCCAATGATGTGTGATACTGAGCTGTGTATTTAATCCAATGATGTGTGATACTGAGCTGTGTATCTAATCCAGTGATTTGTGGTACTGAGCTGTGTATCTAATCCAATGATGTGTGATACTGAGCTGTGTATCTAATCCAATGATGTGTGATACTAAGCTGTGTATCTAGTCCTATGATGTTTGATACTGAGCTGTGTATCTAACCCTATGATGTGTGATACTGAGCTGTGTATCTAATTCTATGATGTGTGATACTGAGCTGTGTATCTAATCCAATGATGTGTGATACTGAGCTGTGTATTCAATCCTATGATGTGTGATACTGAGCTGTGTATCTAACCCTATGATGTGTGATACTGAGCTGTGTATTCAATCCTATGATGTGTGATACTGAGCTGTGTATCTTACTCCAATGATTTATGATACTGAGCTGTGTATCTAATCCAGTGATTTGTGATACTGAGCTGTGTATCTAATCCAGTGATGTGTGATACTGAGCTGTGTATCTAATCCTACGATGTGTGATACTGAGCGGTGTATCTAATCCAGTGATGTGATACTGAGCTGTGTATCCAGTCCTGTGATGTGTGATACTGAGCTGTGTATCTAATCCTATGATGTGTGATACTGAGCTATGTATCTAATCCAGTGATGTGTGATACTGAGCTGTGTATCTAATCCTACGATGTGTGATACTGAGCTGTGTATCCCGATGTGTGATACGTAGCTGTGTATCTAGTCCTATGATGTGTGATACTGAGCAGTGTATCTAATCCAATGATGTGTGATGCTGAGCTGTGTATCTAATCCTGTGATGTGTGAATGTGTGATACTGAGCGGTGTATCCAGTCCTACGATGTGTGATACTGAGCTGTGTATCCAGTCCTGTGATGTGTGATACTGAGCAGTGTATCTAATCCAGTGATATGTGATACTGAGCTGTGTATCCAGTCCTACGATGTGTGATACTGAGCTGTGTATCCAGTCCTACGATGTGTGATACTGAGCTGTGTATCTAATCCAGTGATGTGTGATATTGAGCTGTGTATCCAGTTCTGTGATGTGTGATACTGAGCAGTGTATCTAATCCAGTGATATGTGACACTGAGCTGTGTATCCAGTCCTACGATGTGTGATACTGAGCTGTGTATCCAGTCCTACGATGTGTGATACTGAGCTGTGTATCTAATCCAGTGATGTGTGATATTGAGCTGTGTATCCAGTTCTGTGATGTGTGATACTGAGCAGTGTATCTAATCCAGTGATATGTGACACTGAGCTGTGTATCCAGTCCTACGATGTGTGATTCTGAGCTGTGTATCCAGTTCTGTGATGTGTGATACTGAGCTGTGTATCTAATCCAGTGATGTGTGATACTGAGCTGTGTATCCAGTTCTGTGATGTGTGATACTGAGCTGTGTATATAATCCAGTAATGTGTGATACTGAGCTGTGTATCCCGTCCTGTGATGTGTGATACTGTTCTGTGTATCCAGTCCTACGATGTGTGATACTGAGCTGTGTATCCAGTTCTGTGATGTGTGATACTGAGCAGTGTATCTAATCCAGTGATGTGTGATACTGAGCTGTGTATCCAGTTCTGTGATGTGTGATACTGAGCAGTGTATCTAATCCAGTGATATGTGATACTGAGCTGTGGATCTAATCCCGTCATGTAGTTACAATGTGCCCCTATAAATAGTGCCGCCAGCTCCTGCTGCATACAGTGAGGACATGCGCGGTGCTCCTGTAGTGAGACAGGATGTGGTCGCAGGGTGTGTATGGCAGAGAGGTGAGGGTTCACTTATAGTTTCCGGTCTCATTAACAATGAGAGATTTCTATGCAGTATTTTTAACTGAAAAATATTATCAGGCGTTTTGTAATAAAAATAAATTGAAGGAACAATGCACGTGGCAAGACTGTACAGGACTGCCAAAATCCATAATACTGCTGCTATAATACAATGATGGAATATGAGCGCCATAAAGTGTTAAAGTAATAAAGTTACTCTGCACCAATAATACCGTACCGCCATCATTATGCACTGAAGTTTCTACATTTTAATGAGACAGGCTAGGCTTGAGATGGCCATTTTATTCCAGGCCTAAAAGAATGGCTGCAACCTAAGAAGTATTATGTCATGACACCATATGGCAGAACATTCCAAGCACAATGCTCCATTGTCTTGGCCGCTATGGCATTGTTCTCCGCACTAGATACTTTTATGGAGAGTTTGCGGCCTTGAGCTAGAAATTGGATGTAAGTATCTGTAGGTTTCAGCCTCCGCACAATGGACCTTTTGTGAGATGTTACAGGAGATGAGTTGTCTGTCTGCCCTCGTTCCTCTCATTACTGTCCCGGCAGTTTCGGCATACGTCATCTCCCTCAAGGCACCGTACGCTGGCAGAGGACCCATAACCGCTGCCAGGTCTCTATCCCAACTCCATTAAAGAGTTAAGTGTCCTGCCCCATCGGGAAAACCAGGAAATTTGATTATTTGCTACTAATGGTGTATAATTACAGCCTGTTGCTGGGCCTCGCGCTCCTATGAAGTCACCATCTTGTCAAATCTAGATAGAGCGCCCCCGACAGAGATTCTTCCACTTGTTTTGGGGCCATTATGTTTTGGTGTCCTCTTGTCTGCCCCTCGCTGATGCCATGTTGCTGTACATCCAGTGGTGTGTTATGTGCCCTTGTGTAAGCACTATAATGGCCAGAGCGATGCCAGACCACTCGAAAGCAGAAGCTCCTGACCCAACAACAGTCATCATTAACCCTTACAGAATCCCTAAAACATCAAGGCTTTCTATGTTTATAAGCTCAAAAGTACAAACATTTGTTTAGATGTAAAATAACCAATCTTCTCCTATTCTTTCCTTAGCGTGTAACGTTACGATACACAACCGCTGTAAAGATGCCCTCCCCAGCTGCACCAAGGTGAAACAGAAGGTACGTGTGGGTTATAATCCAGAGGGGGCAGTCGCCTAAGGGGTGACCATCATATCATAGTGATTGTTTTATGGTTACAGCAGCAGAAATCCGCCTTCCTGAAGAACAATTCTGCCCTCCAGAACGTGTCCCTGAGGAATAAATGTGAGTACGACTTCATCCGGCTGTAAAAGCCGGTGCGACAGGTTATAGAACGTAATAAAAAGGAGCAGAATTGCCCCCTGAGCTCAGGAACAGATGTCGTGGCACAATAAAAATGAACTGAGAAAAGGAGGGGGTTAACATTGCAAAATCAGATGTGATTTCCTTCTTCAGAAGAACTCACTCCTATAATGTGGCAGATTTATTACACCTGTGGCACACGAGAAAGATATGCATCTATTCTGAGCTTTCTAATAAACCTGTGCTGCCACCCTGCGCAAGAAAACTATACCGCAACTATAAATGAAAATGTGCACTTCACTGCCACCCTGAGGAGGGAAATGGTACTGTATGTAACGTGTTTTCTCAACTTTTCTGTCTTGCAGCTAGTACTTTAAGGGAGAGACCCAACTCTGCCATCTACCCTTCCGATAGCCTCCGACACTCCCTGCTGGGTTCACGTCGGGGCCGACCATCTTTATCTCTCTCCAAAAGCGTCTCCACCACTAATATTGCAGGGTGAGATTATGGTTTGAGGTGACTTTTCGGCGGATGTCTACTTTCTGGATGCCATGTTTATGTTCATTTTGTGCTACTCAGGAATCTGAATGATGAGAGTCCACTGGGAATACGCCGGATTTTGTCTCAGTCTACAGACTCCCTGAACATGAGGAACAGGACGCTGTCGGTGGAATCTCTGATTGATGAAGGAGGTCTGTGTCCTTGTAATGTACATCACCATCTACCGCTACAATATTAGTCTGGACAAAGTCTGCTCGATATTTGTGTGTGGCCAGTTGGCACATTTGAGTAGTAGGGTGCTTGTTACTAGCAGAAATTTTGTAACTTTTTTGGGAAAATTTTGCATTTTTTTTTTTAACTAAAGGCTACTTTTTTTGCATTTTTGTTTTAGTTTCTTTGCATTTTTTACTTGGTTGACACATGTTGTTGCTAATTGTCCCAACAAAGCCCAACAGGTGACTTAAAGTTTGCACCTCTCTCCTACGTTTTCTAGGGGCGGATATTATCTGCAGTCAGCTGATGAGCGATTTCGCAACGGACGAAAAGGAGTTTGAGGCAGATTCGTGGAGCACGGCGGTGGATAGCAGTTATCTACAAAAGCACAAGAAGGATGTGATGAAGCGGCAGGATGTTATATATGGTGAGAAGTGTACTTGGCTGAATTATGGGTGCTTTGTTGGGATTAGAAGAAAGGATCAGTGCCACCACAAAAGCTGTCTATGGTTTTCCAGCTCTGTTCCCCCTCAATGCAATGCCAGACATTGGGGAGTCAGCGGTTAACCTTTTCTAACTTTTGTCAACACCATATTGATGCCAAATAAAAACTAGAATGTTTCTCAATTTTTGGAAATGCACACAACGGCCCACTCTGCTCTGACACCTCTCCTCCTGGTTTACTTTCTAGAGCTTATCCAAACCGAGCTCCACCATGTTCGCACATTGAAGATTATGACCTACCTGTTCCGTAAAGGAATGCTGGAAGACCTGCAGATGGATCCAGCTCTGGTCCAGAAAATGTTCCCATGCGTAGATGAACTCAGTGATATCCATATTCGTTTCCTCATCCAGCTCCTTGAAAGGCGCAAGGACTCCCTGGAACCTGGCAGTACCAAGAACTTTGTCATCAACAAGCTGGGAGACATCCTCATAAATCAGGTACTATAGACACTTGTGGGAGATGATGTATTAAACATTTGCCTCAAGGAGTTAGGGGATGCTACCCTATCTTGCATACTTAAAGAATGCAGCAGGCATATGTGCACATTGGAAATAGAGATAAAGGAAGGCAAAACTGGGATTTGTTTCTTAAGATTTCCATGGAGGTCGTTAACAGGTCTTGTAGCAATTCCAGGTAGGACTGAGTTAAATTAGGCAGGTATTTATTAGACTTGCCTAACTAACTTTGACTAAGATCCAGGGTCTGTGTTCACTATGTGTGTCAGTCTGCTGAATGAAGAAAAGCCGAGTGTGGTGAAGCTGGTGAGTGACCAGCCAAAATGTGAGCTGTAGCTGGGAGAGAAATGTGAGCGTTCTCTCTCTGAATGGAGACAGCATGTGTCAGCTAGGAAAGCTGAGCAGTCTGTGTTGGAGCTGCAGAGTAAGGTGTGGAAGCTGCAGACTGTGTAGTGTGAACTGTGCCCAGAGTTGAACACTTCTGTTTGGTGCTGGAAGCTGCTGGAGCTAGGCCTAAAGGTGATACTGAGACTGGTAGGGTTGAACCTCTTATTTGAGCAAAGGAGAGAAAGGACTGTAATTTGTTTGGGTGAGCCTGCCCTGATATATATGTGCCAGATGAATGAACTGTTTGTTTGCTGTTACACCCAGAATAGGCTGTTTTTGGTTTTGAATTCCTTGGAGGTTTATGAAGGCAATAAAACTGCACCTGTTTGGACCAAACTGCATTTCCTGTGTGAACGCTACCTAATGCCTACCTGACAGCGTGAATCCCTACATTATTCAGAAAACAATGCTGTATAGCATTAACAATGGCTACCTACAGTGTTCCTTCCTGCTGGACAAGGACAGTTCTCTAGATAAATGAGAAACATTTTGGTTATCTTCAGTATTATTGGGGTTGTCTATATTTATCCCTGTTTCCTCTGCAGTTTTCAGGGACCAACACAGAACACATGAAAAAAGCTTACACTGAATTTTGCAGCCAGCACCAAAAGGCTGTGAAACTCTACAAGGAATTGTTCTCCAGAGATAAGAAGTTCCAGCAGCTGATGAGAGTGAGTTCTCCTGAAGAATCGTGTTTGGCATTAGAAATGTGGGTGGTTCACGAATTCTTTCATGTCTGATTTGTGTTCTCTGCCCATACAGAAATTGACTCGATCCCAGCTGCTCCGAAGGCATGGAGTGCCTGAGTGCATTCTTCTCGTCACTCAAAGAATTACCAAGTACCCTGTCCTCATTGATCGCATACTGCAGAACTCTAAAGGTGTGCAGATATGAGTCATATTGTCATCATAGTGAGTAGTGTACTGTGAGAGCTGCTGAAAGGAGTGGGCGAAGAGCAGTGACAACTGTCCCAAATAGACGCACCTTTCGCCATCAGCACTCAAGTGTGTTATACAGCTCCCTATGTACAGGAATATAACCACTATAATATTGCCCCTATGTGCAAGAATATAACCACTATAAGACTGCCCCTATATACAAGAATATAACTACTATAATGCTACTGCCCCCATGTACAAGAATATAACTTATAATTCTGCCCCCTATGTACAAGAATATAACTACTATAATACTGCTCCTATGTACAAGAATATAACTGCTATAATACTGCTCCTATGTACAAGAATATAACTACTATAATACTGCCCCCTATGTACAAGAATGTAACTACTATAATACTGCCCCTATGTACAAGAATATAACTACTATAATACTGCCCTTAAGTACAAGAATATAACTACTATAATACTGCTCCTATGTACAAGAATATAACTACTATAATACTGCTCCTATGTACAAGAATATAACTGCTATAATACTGCCCCTATGTACAAGAATATAACTGCTATAATACTGCCCCTATGTACAAGAATATAACTACTATAACACTGCCCCCTATGTTCAAGAATGTAACTACTATAATACTGCCCCTATGTACAAGAATATAACTACTATAATACTGCCCCTATGAACAAGAATATAACTACTATAATACTGCCCCTATGTACAAGAATATAACTACTATAATACTGCTCCTATGTACAAGAATATAACTACTATAATACTGCCCCCTTATATACAAGAATATAACTACTATAATACTGCCCCTTATATACAATAACTACTATAATACTGCCCCCTTATATACAGGAATATAACTACTATAATACTGCCCCCTATGTACAAGAATATAACTACTATAATACTGCCCCCTATGTACAAGAATATAACTACTATAATACTGCTCCTATGTACAAGAATATAACTACTATAATACTGCTCCTATGTACAAGAATATAACTACTATAATACTGCCCCCTTATATACAAGAATATAACTACTATAATACTGCCCCCTTATATACAATAACTACTATAATACTGCCCCCTTATATACAGGAATATAACTACTATAATACTGCCCCCTATGTACAAGAATATAACTACTATAATACTGCCCCCTATGTACAAGAATATAACTACTATAATACTGCTCCTATGTACAAGAATATAACTACTATAATACTGCTCCTATGTACAAGAATATAACTACTATAATACTGCTCCTATGTACAAGAATATAACTACTATAATACTGCTCCTATGTACAAGAATATAACTACTATAATACTGCTCCTATGTACAAGAATATAACTACTATAATACTGCTCCTATGTACAAGAATATAACTACTATAATACTGCTCCTATGTACAAGAATATAACTACTATAATACTGCCTCTATGTACAAGAATATAACTACTGTAATACTGCTCCTATGTACAAGAATATAACTACTATAATACTGCCCCTATGTACAAGAATATAACTACTATAATACTGCTCATATGTACAAGAATATAACTACTATAATACTTCCCCATGTACAAGAATATAACTACTATAATACTGAAGTTATGCACAGTTATGCTAGAATACATACAAGAACTAATATAAAACTGTCCTCCAACTATTATAATACCGCCTTCTATGTACATGGGAAATACTATATCGTTCAAATCTGTGCATGTATTAATTTATAACTCTGCATTTGGCTGTCAGATAATAGGGGGACTTCAATTCACGATTCGGGGCACTGAAAATCTGCATATCCCTTGATATGCCTTCTACTATTAAATGTAGGTCCATTTACAACCTTTACCTCTCCAGGTGATGAGGAGGAGTATCAAGACTTGGCTACTTCCCTGACCCGCGTGAAAGAGCTAATTTCCTCCATCGATCAGGAGGTCTACAATTCCGAAAAGAATCTGCGGCTGCAAGAGATCTACCAGAAAGTGGACAGCAAATCCACAGCCATTATCGAGGACAATTGTTTCACTAAGGAAGAGCTGTTAAGAAGGAAGTTGATCCACGAAGGTTCCCTGCTGTGGAAGACCGTTGCCGGACGATTCAAAGGTGACCGGATTAACCATCAGTGTGACTATGAAGGCGTATTGATTGCTTCATAAGTGTGTTCATAAATGATCTGAGGTTCTGGATAGACTTTTCATAGGTCATCTATTATTTTCTTGTTTTATAGATGTTATCATGCTGCTAATGACTGATGTCCTCGTCTTGCTCCAAGAGAAGGACCAAAAATACTGCTTTCCAACCTTGGTAAGAGCCTATGGTAAACCCTTGATAAGAGCATACCTGCCGGCCGGAAGGCTACAATACCTGACCTCATAATGTTCTTGTGTATCAGGACAAGTCGCCAATTATCTCCTTGCAAAACTTGATTGTACGGGACATTGCCAACCAGGAAAAAGGAATGTTCCTGATCAGCGCCAAGCCTCCTGAGATGTACGAGGTTCATGCTGCCTCAAAGGAAGATCGAAACACATGGATGAAACTTATTGCTCAATCCGTGAAAGCGTAAGTTAATGTACAGACTATGGGCTTTTCAGAGCGCCCAAAGCCAACATGCAGGGCATCCATACAGTGTTTTGTTTTTTTTAACCCTTCAAGGACTCTGGTCCTAATGCTGACGTCTCATGGCGCTATATGGAAAGATTAAAGTGGAAAATTCCGCGCTGTTGGTAGATGGTAACAAGTCCAGGTCCACACTACGATAATGTGCGTTGTTTTAATTTTGTCTATGCATTTCACAGTACCAGACTTCTTCCTCAGGACAAACAAAAACATATTGTTTTTTTTTTGTTTTTGTTGTGAGGAAGAAGTATGGTAATTCGAAATGTGTAGACAAAATTAAAACAACGCACATTATCGTAGTGTGGACCTGGATTTGTTACCATCTACCAACAGCGTGGTATTTTCCACTTTTTTCTTTCCACATATTGCCGCTCGGTCTTTGGACCCGTGGACCTGCTGCAGCTGGGATTACATATGAAAAAACTGAGAACAAGGAGTCAAAATGCTAAATAAAAAATATATTTTTTTTATTGAAACAATCATAAAAAATCTCAAGCACAAAAAAGGAAAAATTTAAACATAATCCAACTGTGTGGAAACGTAAGTGAGAGCAGATTTAGTAAATAAATAAAGAATAATAACGGTCACAATAGAAAACCAAAATACCAAACTGAAAAAACAACAAAGGTGTCCTGTTAACACCTGCACCACATGATTAGTAGCAAAAAACTGAGCTACAGATGTATATAAATCAGAGTTTCACTATGCTAATAAATGAGTTGTGCAAAGTCACAGAAGTATATAGCATAATTCACAGCGCTGAATTGAACCCCAGTGCTATTGGAATGGAAGAAAATTACACTGGACAGTCTCCATAAGAATCCTGGTAGGTAAGTATTTTGCTAACACTCAGAGGGACAGCTCAGCGCTGAGATTAAATTGATAATGCAACAACTCTTCATAAGGCACATTGCAAATGATTGTATATAATACATCAGCTATTAATGATAATTACCCGTCATAGTGGTGCTTGGGTGAGCGCAGGACACCGCAATCCCCGACGTACGTTTCGGTACACCTTCTTCAGGGGGATTACATGCCCATTTAAATGGCGTGTTAACACGACATTATCGGGTTAGCATAACCTTTATTTGTTGTATCCAGTGTAACCGAATAAGACCCTATTGCGCTTTTCTCTCTTTTCTCATGTGATCCTGCCGTATTAACCTTTCAGGACCTTTGACGTATATTCACGTCATATATATATATGTTAACCAGTTAGTCCCTCTGTCAATCACTGACAGCAGGATTTAACCCACGCCTGGTGAAAGCAGGTCATTCATCCCACCCATCGGCGCCCCTGTCACATGATAACGGGGCGACTATGGGATGCCATGACAGCCGAAAGTCTGCTGAGGACCCCCGAGCCTGTCATTACAATTCTCCTTTGAACACAGACCCGTGGCCGGCATCCATAGGAGATTGTGATTTCTGCTACATATAGCAGAGCTGAAACCCTACTATATATAGCACAGGTGATTGGACGATCGCAGCTTCAAGTCCCCTAAGGGAACTATTAAATAGTAAAAAGTGAGAAGAAAAAGTTTTTAACAATATGAAAAGAAAATATGGAAACACAACAGTTCAAATCGCTCCCTTTTTTCCCCAGTAAAACTAAAACAATTTAAAAAATACACATATTTAGTAACACTGCGTTCAGAAATGTCTGATTTGTCAAAATATAAAATAAATTAATCCTTGTCGGTAAATGGCATAACAAAAAAAAAATTAAAAACGCCAAAATTAAATTTATTTGGCCGCCACAACATTGCAATAAGAGGTGATAAAAACATCATACCTACCCCAAAATGGTATAAAAAAATGTCAGCTCAGGGCATAAAAAATAAGCCCTCACCCAGCCCCAGATATATATATAAAATTGTAAATAAAAATAAATAAGATACATTGTAAATAAATGTATTGTAAATATTGTAAATAAAAATTTGTAAACATTGTAAATAAAAATAAATTGTAAATAAAAATAAAGACATTGTAAATAAAAATTTTAAAAAAAGTCAAAAAGCAGTTGTGGAATTGCACTTTTTTTGCAATTTTAACACATTTGGAATTATTATCCCACTTTCCAGTACATCACATGATAAAATGAATGGTGTCAATCAAAAGTACAACTTGTCCCACAAAAAAATAAGGTCATGAAGGGATTAAAGCTTGAAATGTTGTAGCGAGAGCAGGTCAGCTGTAGAGAAAACCGGGACCCGTATTAGAGGATAGACGCAAATTGGAATTGCTCCTTTCTTCTGGTTTCCGGACCCCCTTTAGTATGTAGAGGGGGCCGGGATGCTGCTGCATCTTTTGTACCCTGCAATCATGGTCACACAAAAAAATGGAAAAAATTTGTTTGTTAGCCCACGAAATAATAAATGCAAAACTCTTGAGTTAAAATGACAAAAAACATCTGTATATTTGGGACGGGAACACTCGTCATCGTGAGGTAAAATTGCTTGCTTTTCTAATATGATGCCAATAAACGGTCACCTTTGTATCACTGTACACAATTTTTAGATGTCCCAAACGGGAGGACTTTCCATTGATTGAGACCGAAGTGGAAGCTAAACTAAGAAAATTGAAAGGTGCGTATGTTTTCCATCACAATTCACATATTAAGTGACGTCGCAGATTATCCTTTGTCCAGAAGTGGAATATTAACCTTGTGTTTTCTGGCAGAGGTCATACAGCAGAAGGATAGAGAAGTAGCAGAAATCCTTGAAGACAAAGTGATTCTATTCTCAAAAGTTCTTCAGCTGCAGGCAGGAGAAGACACCCCATTGGGTGGTAACACACGTAAACTCTTCAGGACTGAATCAACAGACAGCTATCGAGGAGAGAAACTCATCAGTGAAGCCATTAAAGAAGGTAAAGCTACGTGAAGAACTTGTTGCCTTGAGTAGGACCTCATACTAGCTGGTTAGATTGTGTCCTGTTGATATTTTTTCTGATTCTTCTTGGCTCTCCCATGTTCCTGGGTAATTTACGCTTGTTGTGAATTGTGTGGTGTTGTTGTTATAGTTGTCATTTTTTTTCTTTTTAGTGGAAGCTCTCAAGGATGTGATACTTTTGTTTGGAACCGAACAATACTCTCCTAAAGTAGACCAGAACCATGTGTCCACGAGCGACACTGCATGTGAGTATCCATTGGGGGTGGTGCTGGTCCTCAGACTGCATATGCAGGATTTTCTGCATGTGTCTGGATGCCTTAGATATGAAGTATTCTTATAATGAAGTTGTTGTCACCTGCAGATACTGAGAGCAGCAGTGTGAACGGATCCCTAGATTCTAACAAAGATGAAGATATTAATCTGAAGGCGAGTCCACCATCGTTTTGTATTGATGTTTAGGAAAGCAGCCGCTCTAGATCATCGTTGTTACGGTATATCTCAATGTATGCCTGGTACACAGCTTACTGTATGTCATGTCTTTTCTCGTATAGGATCGTAATGGGAATCAGCTGCAGAATAAAAGTCCACAGGAGGTAAATATCAGTATTGTACTTAGTGCCAGGCCTCTATTCTTCCATCCCTCCTCTTGTATACCAAGTGTTTACCCTTTAATCCCTTTTCCTGTATACAGTGTGATCTTTTATCCTTCCTCTTATATACGGAGTATCTATTCCTCTAACCCTTTTTCTCCTTTATACAAAGTGCTAATCCTCTATACAAAGTGTAATCTATCCCTCCTTCTCCTGTGTGCAGAGTGACGAACTTCTATCTCTCCTTCTCCTACGTGCAGAGTGTCAAACCTCTATCCCTCCTTCTCCTGCGTGCAGAGCGCCGTTCCTCTATCCCTCCTTCTCCTGCTGCGGAGCGCCGATCCTCTATCCCTCCTTCTGCATGCACAGTGCCGATCCTCTGTCCCTCCTTCTCCTGTGTGCTGAGTGCCGATCCACTATCCCTCCTTCTCCTGCGTGCAGAGGTGCCGAACCTCTGTCCCTCCTTCTGCATGCAGAGTGCCGAACTTCTGTCCCTCCTTCTGCATGCAGAGTGCCGAACTTCTGTCCCTCCTTCTGCATGCAGAGTGCCGAACTTCTGTCCCTCCTTCTGCATGCAGAGTGCCGAACCTCTATCCCTCCTTCTGCATGCAGAGTGCCGCTCCTCTATCCCTCCTTCTCCTGCGTGCATAGTGCCCATAGTCTATCCCTCCTTCTCCTGTGTGCAGAGTGCAGATACTCTATCCCTCCTTCTCCTGCGTACATAGTGCCGATCGTCTATCCCTCCTTCTCCTGTGTGCAGAGTACCGAAACTCTATCCCTCCTTCTCCTGCGTGCAGCGTGCCGATCCTCTATCCTTCCTCCTGCATGCAGTGCCGATCCTCTAGCCTTCCTTCTCCCGCGTGCACAGTGCCGATCCTCTACCCCTCCTTCTCCTGCGTGCAGAGTGCCGATTCTCTATCCCTCCTCCTGCGTGCAGAGTGCTGATCCTCTATCCTTCCTTCTCCCGCGTGCACAGTGCCGATCCTCTATCCCTACTTCTCCTGCGTGCAGAGTGCCGATTCTCTATCCCTCCTTCTCCTGCGTGCACAGTGCCGATCCTCTATCCTTCCTTCTCCTGCGTGCAGAGTGCCGATCCTCTGTCCTTCCTTCTCCTGCGTGCACAGTGCTGATCCTCTATCCTTCCTTCTTCTGCGTGCAGAGTGCCGATCCTCTATCCCTCCTTCTCCTGCGTGCAGAGTGCCGATCCTCTATCCCTCCTCCTGCGTGCAGAGTGCCGATCCTCTATCCCTCCTTCTCCTGCGTGCAGAGTGCCGATCCTCTATCCCTCCTTCTCCTGCGTGCAGAGTGCCGATCCTCTATCCCTCCTTCTCCTGCGTGCAGAGTGCCGATCCTCTATCCCTCCTTCTCCTGCGTGCAGAGTGCCGATCCTCTATCCTTCCTTCTCCTGCGTGCAGAATGCCGATCCTCTATCCCTCCTTCTCCTGCGTACAGAGTGCCGACCCTCTAGCCCTCCTCCAGTATACCGTGTGCAGGTCTTATCCCTTATTTAGTATACTGAAATGATGCTCGGAGATAAATATTGAAGTGATTCGAGGATAAATTGGATTGACTCTCAACTCTGTTCTTTCACCTTGTAGGAGGCTCTGTTGAGGATTTCAAGCCTATACAACTTGTTACATGGCCTACAGGTGAGAGTGTCGCAAGGGAAAAAGGACATTAATACTAGATCAAGCATGAGATATATATATATATATATATATATATATATATATGTGTGTGTATATATATTATATATATATATATACACACATATATATATATCTGCATATGACTGTATTATATCACTTGGCCCAGCCGTAGAGAGAGCGTTGTTTCAGATCTTTGTCCTTACCTCTGCAGGGTGTGGTCGCACAGCAGGACAGTTTGTTAAGTCTCCAGATCCCAGATAGCAGTGATAAAAAGGAAAGTCTATCCCGTACCAATTCCCGGGACTTGACTGTGGCAGAGCCCTTGTCCAAAAATATTGATAAACCCGGGACCGAGCTGACGCTGCTTCAGCGACAGCACACTCTACTACAGGAAGAGCTGAGGCGCAGCCGGAGGCAGTGTGAAGAACGAGCACAGGAATCGGGGACTCTGGAAACCCGGCTTAGAGAAAGTGAGCAGATCAGAAACAAACTGGAAAGGGAACTGGAAGAAGCAAAAAAACAAGTGGCCCAGATGCAGAGAGAAGGGAGCAGTAGTGGAATAGAGATTGGCAGGATTTGCAGAGCAATTGACCCCAGGAGAAGAAGCCTGCCTGCCGGAGATGCCTTGTATCAAACATTCACACCACCCCAGGTAAGAAGGTTCTTCCTTACTCACATTAACATCTACCGTATATACTCATGTATAAGACGACCCGTGTATAAGCCGACCCCCCTAATTTTGCCACAAAAAACTGGGAAAACTTATTGACTCGCGTATAAGCCTAGGGTGAAAAATTATTATGCCCCCATATGATGCTCCACAGATTAGGCCCCCATAAACTGCACAGATTATGCCCCGTATGCTGCAGTTTATGCCCCCATATGCTGCACAGTTTATGCCCCCATATGCTCCACAGATTATGCCCCCATATGCTCCAGATTATGCCCAATATGCTCCATAGATTATGCCCCATATGCTCCAGATTATGCCCCCATATGCTCCAGATTATGCCCCATATGCTCCAGATTATGCCCAATATGCTCCAGAGATTATGCCCCCATATGCTCCACAGATTATGCCCCCATATGCTCCAGATTATGCCCCATATGCTCCACAGATTATGCCCCCATATGCTGCACAGATTATGCCCCATATGTTCCACAGATTATGCCCCCATATGCTGCACAGATTATGCCCCCATATGATGCACAGATTATGCCCCATATGCTCCACAGATTATGTCCCCGTATGATCCACAGATTATGCCCCCATATGCTGCACAGATTATGCCCCCATATGCTGCACAGATTATGCCCCCATATGCTGCACAGATTATGCCCCCATATGCTGCACATCTTATGCCCCCATATGCTGCACAGATTATGCCCCCATATGCTGCACAGATTATGCCCCCATATGCTCCATAGATTATACCCCCATATGCTCCACAGATTATGCCACCATATGCTCCAGATTATGCCCAATATGCTCCACAGATTATGCCCCCATATGCTCCACAGATTATGTCCAATATGCTCCATAGATTATGCCCCCATATGCTCCAGATTATGCCCCCATATGCTCCAGATTATGCCCCCATATGCTCCACAGATTATGCCCCCATATGCTCCAGATTATGCCCCCATATGCTCGATTATGCCCCATATGCTCCAGATTATGCCCAATATGCTCCAGAGATTATGCCCCCATATGCTCCATAGATTATGCCCCCATATGCTCCAGATTATGCCCCATATGCTCCACAGATTATGCCCCCATATGCTCCAGATTATGCCCCATATGCTCCAGATTATGCCCCATATGCTCCAGATTATGCCCCCATATGCTCCAGATTATGCCCCATATGCTCCGGATTATGCCCAATATGCTCCAGAGATTATGCCCCCATATGCTCCACAGATTATGCCCCCATATGCTCCAGATTATGCCCCATATGCTCCAAATTATGCCCCATATGCTCCAGATTATGCCCCCATATGCTCCAGATTATGCCCCCATATGCTCCAGATTATGCTCCGGATTATGCCCAATATGCTCCAGAGATTATGCCCCCATATGCTGCACAGATTATGCCCCCATATGCTGCACAGATTATGCCCCCATATGCTGCACAGCTTATGCCCCCATATGCTGCACAGATTATGCCCCCATATGCTGCACAGATTATGCCCCCATATGCTCCATAGATTATACCCCCATATGCTCCACAGATTATGCCACCATATGCTCCAGATTATGCCCAATATGCTCCACAGATTATGCCCCATATGCTCCAGATTATGTCCAATATGCTCCATAGATTATGCCCCCATATGCTCCAGATTATGCCCCCATATGCTCCAGATTATGCCCCCATATGCTCCACAGATTATGCCCCCATATGCTCCAGATTATGCCCCCATATGCTCCAGATTATGCCCCATATGCTCCAGATTATGCCCAATATGCTCCAGAGATTATGCCCCCATATGCTCCATAGATTATGCCCCCATATGCTCCAGATTATGCCCCCATATGCTCCAGATTATGCCCCCATATGCTCCAGATTATGCCCCATATGTTCCAGATTATGCCCCCATATGCTCCAGATTATGCCCCATATGCTCCGGATTATGCCCAATATGCTCCAGAGATTATGCCCCCATATGCTCCAGATTATGCCCCATATGCTCCACAGATAATGCCCCCATATGCTGCACAGATTATGCCCCATATGTTCCACAGATTATGCCAACATATGCTGCACAGATTATGCTCCACAGATTATGCCCCCATATGCTGCACAGATTATGTCCCCGTATGATCCACAGATTATGCCCCATAGTATACATCCCTTATGCTGTTGCTGCAAAAAAAAAAAAATGACATACTCACCTCTTGTCGCTGGGGGCCAGGTGCCGGTGTCCTGAGCTCATGGTGACACCGGCGCGCTATGGGGGACAGATGCCGGTGTCACCGCTCGCTCAGGACCCCGGCACCTGAGATATTTACCTGTCCTCTCTCCACCGCTGCGCACTGCTCCCTCTTCCGGTCCTCGGCAGTGAATGATCAGGCAGGGGCGCGGCGCGCACTAACTACGTCATCGCGCCCTCTGCCTGAGCATTCACAGCCAGAGGAGTCGGACGAAGGAGAAGCACGCAGTGGTGGAGAGAGGACAGGTAAATATCACTATACTCACCCCTCCGCCGGTGCGTCTCTGCAGCCTCTCCTCTTCTCCCGGCGGTCTCCGCAGCTCTTCAGTCCTACAGCGGTCACGGGGTACCGCTCATTAAAGTCATGAATATGTGTATATTCATGACTTTAATGAGCGGTACCATGTGACCCCTGCAGGAAGGAGTCGGAGATCGTGGGAGAAGCAGGGGGCTGCAGAGACGCGCCGGCGGAAGGGTGAGTATGATCCGACACTCCCCCTCCCCCGCCGACCCCCGTAGTATATGACCCGCGTATAAGCCGAGAGGGGGACTTTCAGCCCTAAAAAATGGGCTGAAAATCTCGGCTTACACACGAGTATATACGGTAATCTGTTCACAAATTATAGTTTTTAGACTTAAAATTTAGTTTTTTACTCCATCTACACAGTCAAACCATGACCGACGTTCTACTGTGGTGGACGGCCCACTCCCCATCATCACATTCCAAGATGATCCAGACCTAAAGGATGATTTGAGTGATCTAACCGAGTTAGAAAGACTGCCAGAGACTGCAGACACGGAATCGTCTGAAGAAGAGGGTGGTGGTCCACCAACTTCACCGTCAAGCACGCGAGGTAAGAGACACTCACAACTAAGACAGCTAAGTGAACCATAATATCGAAGAGGACAGCGTAATAATGTCCTCCATGGTCTTTTCAGAAACCTGATGAAGACTATAGTACTTGACTATTTTAGTCAGCCCACAAAAAATAATAAGCGACAGGGTGTGAGCATGACCACAGCCCAGTTTCTTCTCACCGAGCATGTAAGGAGTAGTGAATGTTGCGACTTCCCATTTTAGTGATTTGAGGGTTATCCATCATCCTGCATACAAGCGACATGTTTTTGACTGGTATAACCCCTTTTCTATAAAGGAGAACCATTCCATTTTCCATAATCTCACATCCTGTCTTTACAGAGTTTCTGAGAATGCAGGACATTCCAGAAGAGGCAGAAAGCATTCACGACCTTCGAGATGCAGAGGTGGACTCTTCAGAAAGTTGAGGAACTCTTGACTCTAACTGTGGACACAAGATGGACGAACTGCTCCATCCAAGGGAGTGGTGAAATGAAGTGACTGATACTGTTAGTGGAGAAAGAAATTACTCAATTCCTTCCCAAATATTTGTTTTTTTTCACAAACAAATCAATTGACATAAAAAAAAAATTCCATGGAGATTTGACCAATAAAAATGTCCTCGGAATGGTTTAGACTGATAAAGACCAACATGGATGTGATGGTGTCCAGGTCGTAGAAAAGAATTACATAGACTCTTGCAACAAATGTTGGCTAAAGACACCCACATAAGAAATTTTGGAACTTCTGTCTCTTTCCCTACATCCAGAAAGTGACTGTGGCACCACAGCTTGCTTAGAGGCTTGTACTGTTGCATACTTTGACCTGCCCGGATGGACCACATTTATTTATTTATTTTTATGCAATCAGAATTTTTTTTAAGTTATTGTTTGAGACATCCAAACAGGTCTGAGAAGCAGAAAATAACTAGTCTCTTATTTTTATTTTAATCAATCTGCATCTTCGCCTTTCGGGGAGGCATTTTATGACTGTTAAGCTGTTTTTAGGTAAGGAAGCCAAACAAGACAGGTCTTTAATTGTTGAAATGCGGATCGTCGGATCCATTGTGACGTCCCTCTAGGCAGGTTAATAGAATTTCATTTTCCTCCATGGTTCTGCACACACACTTATTCTTTCACAGCACTCCGACCACCTAATCTTTAGAATCTCTCTCCGAGCTCGACCTTCACGATGGAAGATGGATTAAGAACCTTAAAGGGGTTCTCCACTACTAGGACAATCCCTTCTCGAGCTAAAGGTTTAGCCCTGATATAATAAAAAAAAAAAGCCTATACTCCTAAGAATCACTGACCAGGAAAACACAAAAGTATAAAACAAGTAAAAAAAAATGTTGAATTTTTTTTTTTTTAATTGTAGTGGTTCCTTTTTCTGAAATATTTGGATTTTTCGCATTTCCACATAGTATTTCTCTTCGTCATCTCTCTCCTTCCTTCCTTCCGCCGACTTTCTTATTTTTTCCATGTTATTTCTTGTAAAGCTGCTTCACTCATAACGAGGAAAAAAAAAATCTACTATTCCAACCATCGATCCTATTTATATTTTGTACGAAACAATGTCATGTAAATATTTTTAGATTTTATCTCGGTCCTGTTTTGTTTCATAAGGAATTTTTTTTTTTTACTTCTGAATTTTATTTTTTTGTTTTACGAATTTATGTTTTAATAATCACTCCAAAAAGCAGAAATCTAATGTAAATCTGCTTTAAATTTAATAAATAATAATTGTAGTAAAAATTCATCCGCTCTGTACACCCCTGGAGGGAAATATCTGATTTTGTTTTTAAATTTACTTTTTACGCTTAGTGGAAACGGCTGTTTTAACACCTGAGCCTTTTCTTCAGATGACCAAAATGTGTGCGCAGATGAATGACCAATCCAATCATAGACACCTAATGATAAATCAGCGGCTTTGGAGATTTTTTTATAAGATTATCCAAAAATCTAAAATATTTAACAGAAATCTTTGTATATGTATAGATATAATATAAATATGAAGAGGATTCTTTCTGTACATAGCCTGACTTAATATTGTATGAAATTCATGTTTTTTTTGTTCTGATAAAAAAAAAAAGTGGAGAAAAAATTATTATTTTTGCTTTGCTGGTCAATAAAATGTATTCATATGGAAAATTCTTGCAATTTTGGTCTCATTAGATGTCATGATTCTACAAACTACCAAAGTCCAGGGTTGTAAAATGTTTGTATGTTTAACAGAAAATTGGAAGTTCTTGACCCGACCTGTACAGACTGTGAAGAAATGTATGTACAGAGTTACTGCACCAGTAGAATAGTGAGCTCAGCTCTGGAGTATAATACAGGATGTAACTCAGGATCAGTACAGGATCAGTAATGTAATGTATGTACACAGTGACTGCTCCAGCAGAATAGTGAGTGCAGCTCTGGAGTATAATACAGGATGTAACTCAGGATCAGTAATGTATGTACACAGTGACTGCACCAGCAGAATAGTGAGTGCAGCTCTGGAGTATAATACAGGATGTAACTCAGGATCAGTACAGGATCAGTAATGTAATGTATGTACACAGTGACTGCACCAGCAGAATAGTGAGTGCAGCTCTGGAGTATAATACAGGATGTAACTCAGGATCAGTAATGTAATGTATGTACACAGTGACTCCACCAGCAGAAATGAGAGTGCAGCTCTGGGGTATAATACAGGATGTAACACAGGATCAGTACAGGATCAGTAATGTATGTACACAGTGACTGCACCAGCAGAATAGTGAGTGCAGCTCTGGAGTATAATACAGGATGTAACTCAGGATCAGTACAGGATCAGTAATGTAATGTATGTACACAGTGACTGCACCAGCAGAATAGTGAGTGCAGCTCTGGAGTATAATACAGGATGTAAATCAGGATCAGTAATGTATGTACACAGTGACTGCACCAGCAGAAATGAGAGTGCAGCTCTGGGGTATAATACAGGGTGTAACTCAGGATCAGTACAGGATCAGTAATGTAATGTATGTACACAGTGACTACACCAGCAGAATAGTGAGTGCAGCTCTGTAGTATAATACAGGATGTAAATCAGGATCAGAACAGGATAAATAATGTAATGTATGTACACAGCGACTGCACCAACAGAATAGTGAGTGCAGCTCTGGGGTATAATACAGGATGTAAATCAGGATCAGTAATGTAATGTATGTACACAGTGACTGCACCAGCAGAATAGTGAGTGCAGCTCTGGGGTATAATACAGGATGTAAATCAGGATCAGTAATGTAATGTATGTACACAGTGCCTGCACCAGCAGAAATGAGAGTGCAGCTCTGGAGTATAATACAGGATCAATACAGGATCAGTAATGTAATGTATGTACACAGTGCCTGCACCAGCAGAAATGAGAGTGCAGCTCTGGAGTATAATACAGGATGTAACTCAGGATCAGTACAGGATCAGTAATGTAATGTATGTACACAGTGACTGCACCAGCAGAATAGTGAGTGCAGCTCTGGAGTATAATACAGGATGTAACTCAGGAACAGTACAGGATCAGTAATGTAATGTATGTACACAGTGACTGCACCAGCAGAATAGTGAGTGCAGCTCTGGAGTATAATACAGGATGTAAATCAGGATCAGTAATGTAATGTATGTACACAGTGACTGCACCAGCAGAAATGAGAGTGCAGCTCTGGAGTATAATACAGGATGTAAGTCAGGATCAGAACAGGATAAATAATGTAATGTATGTACACAGCGACTGCACCAACAGAATAGTGAGTGCAGCTCTGGAGTATAATATAGAATGTAACTCAGGATCAGTAATGTAATGTATGTACACAGTGACTGCACCAGCAGAATAGTGAGTGCAGCTCTGGGGTATAATACAGGATGTAACTCAGGATCAGTACAGGATCAGTAATGTAATGTATGTACACAGTGACTGCACCAGCAGAATAGTGAGTGCAGCTCTGGAGTATAATACAGGATGTAACTCAGGATCAGTAATGTAATGTATGTACATAGTGACTACACCAGCAGAATAGTGAGTGCAGCTCTGGGGTATAACACAGGATGTAACTCAGGATCAGTACAGGATCAGTAATGTAATGTATGTACATAGTGACTGCACCAGCAGAATAGTGAGTGCAGCTCTGGAGTATAATACAGGATGTAGCTCAGGATCAGTAATGTACAGTATAGACCAAAAGTTTGGACACACATTCTCATTCAAAGATTTTTCTGTATTTTGATGACTATGAAAATTGTACATTCACACTGAAGGCATCAAAACTATGAATTAACACATGTGGAATTATATACTTAACAAAAAAGTGTGAAACAACTGAAATTATGTCTTATATTCTAGGTTCTTCAAAGTAGCCACCTTTTGCTTTGATGACTGCTTTGCACACTCTTGGCATTCTCTTGATGAGCTTCAAGAGGTAGTCACCGGAAATGGTCTTCCAACAGTCTTGAAGGAGTTCCCAGAAATGCTTAGCACTTGTTGGCCCTTTTGCCTTCACTCTGCGGTCCAGCTCACCCCAAACCATCTCGATTGGGTTCAGGTCTGGTGACTGTGGAGGCCAGGTCATCTGGCGTAGCACCCCATCACTCTCCTTCTTGGTCAAATAGCCCTTACACAACCTGGAGGTGTGTTTGGGGTCATTGTCCTGTTGAAAAATAAATGATGGTCCAACTAAACGCAAACCGGATGGAATAGCATGCCACTGCAAGATGCTGTGGTAGCCATGCTGGTTCAGTATGCCTTCAGTTTTGAATAAATCCCCAACAATGTCACCAGCAAAGCACCCCCACATCATCACACCTCCTCCATGCTTCACGGTGGGAACCAGGCATGTAGAGTCCATCCGTTCACCTTTTCTGCGTCTCACAAAGACACGGTGGTTGGAACCAAAGATCTCGAATTTGGACTCATCAGACCAAAGCACAGATTTCCACTGGTCTAATGTCCATTCCTTGTGTTCTTTAGCCCAAACAAGTCTCTTCTGCTTGTTGCCTGTCCTTAGCAGTGGTTTCGTAGCAGTTATTTTACCATGAAGGCCTGCTGCACAAAGTCTCCTCTTAACAGTTGTTGTAGAGATGTGTCTGCTGCTAGAACTCTGTGTGGCATTGACCTGGTCTCTAATCTGAGCTGCTGTAAACCTTCGATTTCTGAGGCTGGTGACTCGGATAAACTTATCCTCAGAAGCAGAGGTGACTCTTGGTCTTCCTTTCCTGGGGCGGTCCTCATGTGAGCCAGTTTCTTTGTAGCGCTTGATGGTTTTTGCAACTGCACTTGGGGACACTTTCAAAGTTTTCCCAATTTTTTTGGACTGACTGACCTTTATTTCTTAAAGTAATGATGGCCACTCATTTTTCTTTGCTTAGCTGCTTTTTTCTTGCCATAATACAAATTCTAACAGTCTATTCAGTAGGACTATCAGCTGTGTATCCACCAGACTTCTGCACAACACAACTGGTGATCCCAACCCCATTTATAATGCAAGAAATCACACTTATTAAACCTGACAGGGCACACCTGTGAAGTGAAAACCATTTCCGGTGACTACCTCTTGAAGCTCATCAAGAGAATGCCAAGAGTGTGCAAAGCAGTAATCAAAGCAAAAGGTGGCTACTTTGAAGAACCTAGAATATAAGACATATTTTCAGTTGTTTCACACTTTTTTGTTCAGTATATAATTCCACATGTGTTAATTCATAGTTTTGATGCCTTCAGTGTGAATGTACAATTTTCATAGTCATGAAAATACAGAAAAATCTTTGAATGAGAAGGTGTCCAAACTTTTGGTCTGTACTGTATGTATACAGTGACTGCACCAGCTGAATAGTGAATGCAGCTCTGGAGTATAATACAGAATGTAACTCAGGATCAGTAATGTATGTACACAGTGACTGCACCAGCAGAATAGTGAGTGCAGCTCTTGGGTGTAATACAGGATGTAACTCAGGATCAGTAATGTAATGTATGTACACAGTGACTGCACCGAATAGTGAGTGCAGCTCTGGAGTATAATAAAGGATGTAACCCAGGATCAGAAATGTAATGTATGTACACAGTGACTACACCAGCAGAATAGTGAGTGCAGCTCTGGGGTACAGTCGAACTGGCCCACCGGAGAATTCTCCGGTGGGCCCAGGCTCTGACACCTGCTGGCATATTGGCCAACAGCTGCCTAGGGGCCCCCAGTCACTGGCATGTCGCTAATAGCAGCACACCCAGCTGCTCTGTGGCCCCTTAGTCAAGGAGGGCCCTCCCGGTGCCAGGAGCAGCAGCTGGAGACAAGCGCCTGTCCCCGCTGCTAAAGAGAAATAAATATTCACGCTTCCCCACGCCCCCATGGGCGCGGAGAGGAGTGAATACCATTTCTCTTTAATAGCGGGCAGCGTTAACCACAAGCTGTGGCTAACACTGCCTGCTGGTGTTACTGAATCGGGGCCCCGGAGGTGGCCCATAAAGGGGTCAAACCCTAATTGCGATCCCTGCAGCTTGGGACCGGAGCGTATCTGCAGGGATCAGACGCTGTCCTCCTTCATGCTTGCCAGCCCAGCACTTCCTGTCTGACACAGTGCGGCTGTTTCAGAGAGGAAGCTGCTGGGCACGGTGAGGATAGGTGAGTGTGTGTGTGTGTGTGTCTGCCTGCTTGTTTGTGTGGTGCGGTGCTTTTTGTGTGTGTGTGTGTGTATATATATGAGAGAGTGCTGCAGTGCTGTCTGTGTGGTGCTGTATGTGTGATGCTGATGGGGGAGGCAATGAAGATAGTGGGGTGGCAGTGATGATGGTGAAGAGGCAATGATGATGATGGGGAGGCAATGATAGTGGTGAGGAGGCAATGATGGTGGTGAGGAAGCAATGATGGTGGTGGGGGGAAGGCAATGATGGTGGTGAGGAAGCAATTATTGTGGGGGAGGAGGCAATGATGATGTGGGAGAGGCAATGATGGTGGTGAGGAGGCGATGGTGGTGGTGAGGAGGCGATGATGATGATGGGGAGGCAATGATGGTGGTGGGGAAGGCAATGATGATGGTGGTGGGGGGAGGCAATGATGGTGGTGAGGAGGCAATGATGATGTGGTGGGGAGGCAATGTTGGTGGTGGGGAGGCAATGATGGTGGTGGTGAGAGGAGGCAATGATGATAATGGGGAGCCAATGATGATGAGGAGGCAATGATGGTGGGGTGAGGCAATGATGGTGGTAGGGGAGGCAATGGTGATGAGGCAATGATGATGTGGTGGGGAGGCAATGATGGTGGTGAGGAGGCGATGGTGGTGGTGGAGGGGGAGGCAATGATGGTGGTGAGAAGGCAATGATGGTGGTGAGGAGGCAATGATGATGGTGGTGAGGAGGCGATGGTGGTAGGGGGAAGGCAATGATGATGATGGGGTGGCAATGATGGAGGTGTTGGAATGGGCAATGATGGGGAGAAAGCAATGATGGTTGTGATGTAAAGAACAATGATGGTTGTGGTGGAAAGGACAATGGTAGTGGGGGAGGAGGCAATGATGGAAGTGGTGATGAGGACAATGGTGGAGGGAGGCTGAATTATACCCTTTGAGGGGGGCTGCATTATGCCATATGAGGGTGCTACATTATATTCTGTGGGGGCTGCATTATGCCATATGAGGGTGCTATATTATTTTCTCCTGTCCTGTTTATATACAATGTAAAGTGCCACTTCTTCTGTCCTGTATACACTGCACAGTGCCACTTCTCTCCTGTTTATATACACTATACAGTGCCACTTCTCCTGTCCTGTATATATACACTGCGCAGTGCCACTTCTGTCCTGTTTATATACACTGCACAGTACCACTCCTGTCCTGTATATATACACTGCACAGCATCATTCCTCCTGTCCTGTATATATACACTGCACAGCGTTATTCTTCCTGTCCTATATACAGTGGGTATGGAAAGTATTCAGACCCTTTTAAATTTTTCATTGTTTCATTGCAGCCATTTGGAAAATTCAAAAAAGTTTATTTTTTTCCATTAATGTACACTCTGCACCCCATCTTGAATGATAAAAGACGGATTTTGGTAAGAACTTACCTGTAAAATCCTTTTCAGCGAAGAAGGAAGGGAGACACACTCATTACTAGTGGGTAGGCGGAGCCCCAGATAGGATTAACACCTCAGATTCCAAAAAGTGTTGACCGGACCCTCCAGCTCGGGCTCCTCCTACTCAGGTCTTCAGTCGTACCAAAGCTTAGGAAGAACAATATCACCAGCGAAGCAACATAACCCCTTCTGAAGGACTTCAGAGAAAAATACAAAAATACAGGTTATGCATGCATTTGCAACGAAAAACCACACAGTTCCAGGTACTACTCACTGAACCTGACAACTGCGATAGGCTGGCAATGCTGGAACAGAGCCGTAGCGCGTCGACCTCAGCTCAGAAAATCGCTATCAGAGAGAGCTGCATCTGTAAATACAACAACACACTTCTGCCATGGGAGGGATGTGTGTCTCCCTTCCTTCTTCGCTGAAAAGGATTTTACAGGTAAGTTCTTACCAAAATCCGTCTTTCAGCTGCAGATGAAGGAAGGGAGCCACACTCATTACTAGTGGGACGTCCCAAAGCAGTCCAAACAATAGGGTGGGAGAAAAACCAAAAAAGGCAGAAACCCAACACCTAAACAAAATGCGCAACAGGCGCCAACACAAGTTAACTAACTGAGAATACCGCTGCCTGTAGGACCCTACGTCCTAAGGCCGCATCAGCGGAAGCACTGACGTCCACCTTATAAAACTTTGTAAATGTGTGGACGGAACGCCAGGTCGCCGCTCGGCAGAACTGAGCTGCCGAAGCCCCCTGATGGAAAGCCCACGATGAAGCCACAGCCCTCGTGGAGTGAGCTCGAACCTTAATCGGACAAGGTTCGCCTTTTAAGTCGATAAGCCTCCAAAATGGCTGACCGAATCCAACGAGCTATAGAATCCTTGGAAGCTCGTTGACCACGTCTACGACCTGCTGGGATCACAAACAGAGAATCTGTTTTCCTAAAACCTTGAGTAATAGACAAATAGAACTTCAAGGCCCGCACTATATCCAATTTGTGCAAATCTCGTTCCTTTGCATTCTTCGGGCCCGGACAGAGCGAGGGCAACACAATATCCTGGTTAACATGAAAACGCGACACCACCTTAGGTAGAAAGTCGCCCCGTGTGCGAAGCACTACTCGATCCGGGTAAAACTCCAGGAAAGGAGGCGAGCAAGAAAGAGCTGCCAACTCAGAAACCCTTCTTAAAGAGGTTACTGCCACTAAAAATGCAACTTTCCGAGAAAGTAACGAAAGGCTAGCAGAACTCATCGGCTCAAAAGGCACATGCTGAAGAGCCTCCAAAACAAGGTTGAGTCGCCAAGGAGACACAGGTGCCTTCCGTGGTGGAAACTGACGGGTTACTCCTTGAAAAAAGGAGCGTACATCCCTACGCGAGGCGATAGCCTTGCGAAACAACAAGGACAGGGCAGAAACCTGACCTTTCAGAGTGCTAACAGCTAAACCTTTGTCCAACCCGTACTGCAAAAAAGCCAACAGATTGGGCATAGAAAAAATCCTCGGATTCCTTGAGGAACTTGAACACCACGAAAAGAAGGCTTCCCAGGTTTTATGATAAATCCTGGTAGTAGCCGGACTTCTGGCAGCTCGCAGAGTGGTAATGACTTCAGCTGAAAAACCTCTACGGGTCAATATTTCGGTCTCAAGAGCCACGCCGTCAAACGCAGAGACTTCAAGTCCAGATGACGAACGGGCCCTTGTGATAACAGGTCCGGGCGAAGAGGAAGTGGAAATGGCGGAGCTGCCAAAAGCGCCACCAGTGTCGAGAACCACGTCCTCCTTGGCCAATCCGGAGCTATCAACATAGCCGGATTCCTTCCAGTCTGATCCGACGCAGTACCAGAGGAAGCAAAGAAATCGGGAAACACATAGACCAGCTCGAACTGGTCCCACGGAGCTACTAGAGCATCCACCGCCACTGCCTTCGGGTCCTTGCACCTGGACATGAAGGTCGGTAGTTTGGCATTGACCCTGGATGCCATCAAATCCACTTGGGGAGTTCCCCAACGGGAGCACATTAGTGCAAACATTTCCGGATGGAGACTCCATTCTCCAGGATCCATCTTCTCGTGACTGAGAAAGTCCGCCGTGGTATTCTGGACTCCTGGAATGTGAATTGCAGAGATGGCTGGAACCGTGGCCTCGGCCCATAGCAGGATCCGAGACACCTCCATCATGAGCCTGGAGCTCCTCGTCCCGCCTTGGTGATTGATATACGCGACCGCCGTCGCATTGTCCGTCTGCACTCGAATTGGCAGACCGCTCAAAGGGACCGTCCAGTGTTGGAGGCAAAGGAAAATTGCCCTCAATTCCAAGATGTTGATCGGTAGAACAGACTCTTCCGATGACCATACTCCCTGGATCCAAAGATCGTTCCAAACACCCCCCCAGCCCGTCAGGCTGGCATCGGTGGTAATGACCGACCACTTCGGAGGGAGGAAAGATTTCCCCAGGGATAACGTTTCCGGACGCAACCACCATTCTAGGGATTCTCGTACCCTGTGCGAGAAGATGATGCTGCAATCCAGAGACAACTGTGATCGATCCCAACGACCCAGGATGAGTCTTTGGAGGTCCCTGGAATGAAATTGGGCAAACGGAAGTGCCTCCATGGACGCCACCATCAAACCTAGAAGGCGCATACACTTTCGCAGAGACATTGCTGTCGAAGCCTTCATAATTTGTACATGTCGTAGTAGACATGCTTGCTTGTCTTGAGGAAGAGACACTACCGCCCGTACTGTGTCGACATGCATCCCCAAAAACAGGATCGACTGTGTCGGATCCAAAGACGACTTGTCCCAATTCACCAGCCACCCGAAATCCTCCAGGAGCTGAAGGAATAGATTGCGAGCCGTCACCGCCTCCTCCTTTGAGGACGCCACAATCAAAAGATCGTCCAGGTAGGGAAAAATCGCAACCCCCTGTCTTCGGAGAATTGCCATGAGAGGCGCCAGAATTTTTGTAAAAACTCTGAGCGCTGAGGCCAAACCGAATGGCAGAGCCACAAACTGGTAATGGTCCTGACCTATGGCAAATCGAAGGAAACGCTGATGAGCCCTTCCGACTGGAACATGCAAATAAGCGTCGCGGATGTCGATTGACACCAAAAAGTCGTTCTGCGACAGGGCCGTTATCACGGAGCGAAGTGACTCCATGCGGAATTTCTGGGTGTGGACATGCCGATTTAATCTTTTGAGATCCAGAATAGGACGAAATTTGTTCTCCTTTTTGGGAACCACAAAAAGATTGGAATAAAATCCTCTTCCCCGGTCTTCCGGCGGTACTGGTATTACCACACCCTTCTGCAGAAGAGAGTCGACCTCTCGCAGCAGGGCGGCCTTTAACTCGGGCTCTGACGGAGTGCGGGACTGGTAAAACCTGTCCGGGGGCCGAGAAGAAAACTCTATGAAATAGCCTGCCGACACGACCCGCGTTACCCAGGTGTCCGGAACGCGGGAAATCCAAGTCGCTTTGAATTGGAGCAGGAGACCCCCCACTCGAGAGCCCTCGAATGGAAACCTGGCGTCAGTCCGTCTTGGCGGGCTTCTTGTCAGTCTCCCGCTTGTCTTGACGGAAATTTGATTTCCAGGGAGTGCGGGATTTCTGAGTAAACTTTCTTCCCGAAAAAGAGGGACGACCCGATCCCCAAGAGGACTGACCGAATCGTCCCTTGGAACGAAAGGATCGACGGCCACCACCAGCACTAGTCCTGCTAGGCGCAGAAGCCAAAGCCCTTCGCTGTGGTAAGGCTGCTTCTTTCGTCTTTGCCTTGGCAATCAGCTCTGAAAGGTCAGACCCAAAAAGCTGACTACCCTTGTAGGCTAGAGACAGCAAACCTTGTTTTGACACTGCGTCTCCAGTCCACTGTCTAAGCCACAGTGCTCTTCTGACTGTGACAGCCGAAGCTTGCGCCTTGGACAACAGTGATGCTGTATCCAGACCTGCATCATAGCTATAACAAACCGCAGTTTCCAATAAATCGAGAAGACCATCTATCTCGGATAACGGAGATCCATTTTGTATCGCCGTCCGTACACGGTCCAACCAACATAGAGAAGCCTTAGAAGCACACATGGATCCTAACACCGCTTTGAATCCATGCCCCGCGGCCTCGTAGTTGGATTTCGCTGCCATCTCCGTTTTTCTGTCTAGCGGGTCCTGCAGACTTGCTTTCCCTTTAACAGGGAGCAATGAGGATTTACTGAGCTGGGATAAAGGAACATCCACTTCAGGAGAAGAAATCCAAGTCTCTGTCAACTCCGTAGAGCACGGATATAGTGCCTCAAAAAAACGTGTTCCATGAAAACGTTTATCTGGACACAGACATTCTTTTCCTTAATCTCTTCCAGAGCTGGTAACGTCGCTCACAACTTACGGTACTCCTGGTACATCCAAGGCGACTTACCCGGACGTGTAGTTACCTTCTCCGGCAACTGTAACGCCTCCCTCATGGCTTCAATAAGAGCCTCTGTCCGGTCTAAAGGGACAGACTGTCCCTGCCGATCCTTATCCGAACCGGATAACTCCCCATCTGAATTCGAAGGGGAACCCTGTCCGCATTCCATATCAGATAGATCTGACTCGCTATGCGGAAATGCCGAAATCGGCCTGTGCCGCTTCCTCCCATGAGAGGATCTAGCTGACACCCAATGACCTAAAAGGTCAGAAAGGCCATCAATAGAGCACGCGATGGCATCCAATTTGGCGTCGCTGTGCCCTGTAATAGCTGCGCTTGATGTCGAGGCCTGCGTATCAGATACGTGTGACTGATTCTGAAGCAGATTTGGCGCATGGTCCGCACCTTCTGGACCCTGTTCCGACATGCCCTCACACAATATATGGCAGGTCAGAACCTGTCAGTAACTTATGGAAAAAAGTGTGGCTTCTCAGGCGACAGCAGCAAGCATGCTGAAGGGTTAAATCTCTTAGTGAGAGAGGTACCCCAGCTGTATCAGCTGAATACTCAGCGATACAATTAACTGTTACAAGTTCTAATCCCAAACTGGGATAGAACCTATGCGTTGCTGAAGGGGTTAACCCTTGAAAAAGGGGTTAATGCCGCCAACTCCCCACTACTCCCTTATTAACAGAAGGGGTGTGCGAGTTCAGGTAAAAACAAGGTCTCTATATGAGACCGCAGCTGCAAGCAACGCTATCTGTTTTGGTATACAGATAGGTTCTGCGCTGTGGGGGTGAAGCGTTTCACTCACCCAGCTGGTAATGGTGCTGTAAATCGTTGGTACGGGAAGAGCGGAGCAGGAAGGAGCCCGTGGAGCCTTCTAATGGCCGCTGCGCTGAGAGAACCCGGAAGAGAAGCGCCTATCGCGCGCTTCTGTGACAGAAAGCCCGGGAGCGTGAAGCCACGACCCCGCCGGCTTCAAAAAAAGAGCGCAAACTCCTTCGCTCTCTGCTCTCCCCCTGTCCTGCAGGCGTCTGCCTGCGGACAAAAAACAGTCACCAAACATGTCTCACATGTACCAGCGGCTGCCGCAGCAGTCGCTGAAAGCACTCACACACACTTTAAATAAAATGTGGGGTACTCACCAGCCAAGCGTCACAGGGACCCCCAGGGGTTTCTGACGCGTGCCCATGCTTCCCCCCAGGGCGGGGATCGCAGTGACCCCTGCGCGTGGTTTGCATCCCCGCCAGGGAAGCTATCCTCATCCCCCCGGGCCGGCAGGGTTCTGCAGGGACCACCCTCAGGGTAATTACAGATCCGCCAAGGGAGAGGTTGGGGTCCAGCAGCGCTGAGACCTCTAGACCAACTCTGGTGATCCAAGTCTCTTGTCCGAATAAAATAAAAAAATCTTCTGAGGAGCTGCTTCCAGCAGCGACCATCCTCTGAGACCTCAAATTCTAGACTGAAGACCTGAGTAGGAGGAGCCCGAGCTGGAGGGGCCGGTCAACACTTTTTGGAATCTGAGGTGTTAATCCTATCTGGGGCTCTGCCTACCCACTAGTAATGAGTGTGGCTCCCTTCCTTCATCTGCAGCTGAAAAACAGAAATGTAGAAATTTTTGCAAATTTATTTAAAAAAAAACAAATATCACATCATAAGTATTCAGACAATTTGCTCAGACACTCACATTTAAGTAGCATGCTGTCCATTTCCTTGTGATTCTCCTTGAAATGGTTCTACTCCTTCATTGGAGTCCAGCTGTGTTTAAACTGATAGGACTTGATTTGAAAGGCACATACCTGTTTATATAAGACGTTAGGTATGTACCTCACAGTGCATGTCAGACCAAATGAGAATCATGAGATCAAAGGAACTGGCCAAAGAGCTCAGAGATAGAATTGTGGCAAGGCTTACAACTGGCTAAGATTACAAAAGAATTTCTGCAGTACTCAAGATTCCTAAGCACAGTGGCCTCCATAATTATTAAATGGAAGAAGTTTGGGACCACCAGAAGTCCTCCGAGACCTGGCCGTCCAGCCAAACTGAGCAATCATGGGAGAAGAGCCTTGGTGAGAGAGGTAAAGAACAACCCCAAGATCACTGTGGCTGAGCTTCACAGATGCACTAAGGAGATGGAGGAAAGTTCCACAAAGTCAACTATCACTGCAGCCCTCCACCAGTCGGGCCCTTATGTCAGAGTGTCCCGATGGAAGCCTCTCCTCAGTGCAAGACATATGAAAGCCCGCATAGAGTTTGCGAAAAAGCACATGAAGGATTCCCAGACTATGAGAAATAAGATTCTCTTGTCTGAGATGAAGATAAAACTTTATGGTGATAATTCTAAGCTGTATGTGTGGAGAAAACCAGGCACTGCTCATCACCTGCCCAATACAATCCCAACAGTGAAACATGGTGGAGGCAGCATCATGCTATGGGGGTGTTTTTCAGCTGCAGGAACAGGACGACTGGTTGCAATTGAAGGAAACATGAATGCTGCCAATTACAGAGATATCCTGGATGAAAACCTCTTCCAGAGTGCTCTGGACCTCAGACTTGGCCGAAGGTTCACCTTCCAACAAGACAATGACCCTAAGCACACAGCTAAAATAACAAAGGAGTGGCTTCAGAACAACTCTGTGACCATTCTTGACTGGCCCAGCCAGAGCCCTGACCTAAACCCAATTGAGCATCTCTGGAGAAACCTGAAAATGGCTGTTTACCAACGTTCACCATCCAACCTGACGGAACTGGAGAGGATCTGCATGGAAGAATGGCAGAGGATCCCCAAATTCAGGTGTGAAAAACTTGTTGCATCATTCCCAAGAAGACTCATGGCTGTACTAGCTCAAAAGGGTGCTTCTACTCAATACTGAGCAAAGGGGTCTGAATACTTATGACCATGTGATGTTTCAGGTTTTTTTTTAATAAATTTGGAAAAATGTCTACATTTCTGTTTTTTTTTCATGAAAGATGGGGTGCAGAGTGTACGTTAATGAGAAAAAAATTAACTTTTTTCAATTTACCAAATGGCTGCAATGAAACAAAGAGTGAAAAATGTAAAGGGATCTGAATACTTTCCCTACACACTGTATATACACACTGCACAGTACCACTTCTCCTGTCCAGTATCACTTCTCCTGTCCTGTTCTCAGAGAGGCAACATTGGACTTTGGCAAGGTCAATACTGGTTTATTATTTTCAGTATTTCTATGGCAAAATAAAAAAAAAATTGGAAAAGCCATTTAAATTGATTATCCTAAGTAATCCCCTATCCCAAGAACTTTCCAATCTCTGGGACCCCCATGATCCCAAGAACTGGAGCTCTAAAGAGCACCATGTAAATGGACCTGTGGTCGATCATGCGCACTGCGATGCCATTCACATGTGGTTCTTTAAATAATGCCTTTAAGAGGATTGTTGAGGGGCACGACAAAGTATAGCAAAATCCACTGATCGGGGGTGGGGAGTGTTTTAGTATGTGGGCTGGTGTCTTAGTCCATCCCTGTTCTTTGGTCTGGGGCTCCATGCAAGATCTCACCTTGTGGGGTAAGGATGATTCTGAGAAAGTTCCCAAATCAGCCCTGAAATACACGGGAGAACATGGTCAATAGTAACATATTTAGCAAGGCCGGAAAAAATACATATTTCCATTCAGTTCAGCCTATATTCCGTCAGAATAAATCCCCAGATGTACGTCCTTCTAAAGAACCTAATAACTGTAAGATACAATATTGTTACGCTCCAGGAAGACATCCAGGCCTCTCTTGAACCCCTCGACTGAGTTTGCCATCACCACCTCCTCAGGCAAGGAATTCCAGATTCTCACTGCCCTAACGTTAAATAATCTTCTTCTGTCTTGGGTGGGAAAACCTTCTCTCCTCCAGACGCAGAGAATGCCCCCTTGTGACCGTCACCTTACTTGGTATAAACAGATCCTCGGAGAATATTTGTATTGTCCCCTTATATACTTATACATGGTTATTAGATCGCCCCTCAGTCGTCTTTTTCTAGACTAAATAATCCTAATTTTGATAATTTCTCTGGGTATTGTAGTTCCCCCATCCCCTTTATTAATTTTATTGCCCTCCTTTGTACTCGCTCTAGTTCCATTATATCCTTCCTGAGCACCGGTGCCCAAAACTGTACACAGTATTCCATGTGCGGTCTAACCAGGGATTTGTACAGAGGCAGTATAATGCTCTCATCATGTGTATCCAGACCTCTTTTAATGCACCTCATGATCCTGTTTGCCTTGGCCCCCGCTGCCTTGCACTGGCTGCTCTAGGTAAGTTTATCATTAACTAAGATCCCCAAGACCTTCTCCATGTCAGATTTACCCAGTGGTTTCCCGTTCAGTGTGTAATGGTGATATTGATTCCTTCTTCCCATATGTATAACCTTACATTTATCATTGTTAAACCACATCTGCCACCTTTCGGCCCAAGTTTCCAACTTATCCAGATCCTTCTGTAGCAGAATACTATCTTCTCTTGTATTGACTGCTTTACATAAGATTTGTATCATCTGCAAATATCGATATTTTACTGTGTAAACCTTCTACCAGATCATTAATAAATATGTTTGAAGAGAATAGGTCCCAACACCGACCCCTGCAGTACCCCACTGGTCACAGCGACCCAGTTAGAGACTATACCATTTATAATCACCCTCTGCTTTCTATCACTAAGCCAGTTACTTACCCATTTACGCACATTTTCCCCCAGACCCAGCATTCTCATTTTGTGTACCAACCTCTTGTATGGCACGGTATCAAACGTTTTGGAAAAATCAAGATATACCATATCCACTCACCTTGGTCCAGTCTATAGCTTACTGCTTCATAAAAACTGATTAGATTGGTTTGACAGGAGCGATTCCTCATAAACCCAGGCTGATATGGAGTTAAACAGTTATTCTTATTGAGATAATCCAGAATAACATCCCTCAGAAACCCTTCAAAAATTTTACCAACAATAGAGGTTAGACTTAAGCCTCTTTCACACATCAGGTTTCTGGCGTCAGGCACAATCCGTCCAAAAACGGAAAGGACAGATCCGGCTCTGATTTTGAAAAAACTGATGAGACGGATCAGGTTTTTTGCTGGATCCGTCCTGAACTTTTGAACCTGGAAATGCTTGGTACGAATGTCCAGACCGAGGAGAGAGAGAGACCGACCTTGGTTTCCAGAATCCGGATCAGTCTTTTGCCGGATTGCACAAAAGACTGATCCGGCACCATAGACTTGTATTGTTTGCGGCCGCCTGATGCGCCGCTTCAGGCGCTATCAGGCGGGTGCGGCAGAAAAAAAAAAACGTTGCAGTGACCGTTTTGTCCGGCCTCCGGAATGCACATTTCCGCCGGATCAAAAACGGACGCAACGCAAGGACTTCCGGCACTAATGATAGTCAATGACAAAAAAACGGATCCGGCGGAGGGAGCGCAGCTAATCGCCGCCGGGTGTCAGCTGATTATCACAGCTGACACCCGTGACTGTGTGTCAGGAGCAGTCACGGACCGCTCCCGGCACATTAACCCACATTAACCCCTAGCACACCACGATCGATGTGATCGCGCTGTTCTGAGGGCTTCCTCCCTCCCAGGACCCGGATCCAAGATGGCACCGGGGTCCTGGAGGGAGGCGGCTTCCTCAGTGCCTGCTGAGAGCAGGCACTGAGAAGCCTGCAGCTATGCCTGTGCGATCGCTGGGTGACAGAGTGCTGTGCACACTGTCCCACCAGCGATCTGATAAAATATAGTGATGTCCCACCCTGGGACAAAGTAAAAAAAATAAAAATAAACATTGTTTTAAAAAAAAAAATCTAAAATAAATAAAAAAAATATATATATATTCCCCAATAAATTAATTTCTTCCTGTAAATAAAAAAAACAAAACAATAAAAGTACACATATTTGGTATCACCGAGTCCGTAACGACCCCCCTATAAAACTGTCCCACCAGTTAACCCCTTTAGTGAACCCCTTAAAAAAAAAAAAAAACAAAGCAAAAAATCAATGCTTTATCATCATACCGCCAAACAAAAAGTGGAATAACACGCAATCAAAAAGACGGATATAAATAAACATGGTACCGCTGAAAACGTCATCTTGTCCCGCAAAAAACGAGCTGCCATACAGCATCATCAGCGAAAAAATAAAAAAGTTATAGCTCGCAGAATAAAGCGATGCAAAAATAATTATTTTTTTATATAAAATTGTTTTTATTCTATAAAAGCGCCAAAACATAAAAAAATGATATAAATGAGGTATCGCCATAATCGTACTGACCCGAAGAATAAAACTGCTTTATCAATTTTACCACACGCGGAACGATAAAAACGCCTCCCCCAAAAGAAATTCATGAATTGCTGATTTTTGTTCATTCTAACCTCCCAAAAATCGAAATAAAAAGCGATCAAAAAATGTCACGTGCTCAAAAATGGTACCAATAAAAACGTCACCTCATCCCGCAAAAAATAAGACCTCACATGACTCTGTGGGCCAAAATATGCAAAAATTATAGCTCTCAAAATGTGGCGATGCAAAAAAACTATTTTTTGCAATAAAAAGTGTCTTTTAGCGTGACAGCTGCCAATCATAAAAACCCGCTATAAATGGTAAATCAAAACCCCTTTATCACCCCCTTAGTTAGGGAAAAATAATAAAATAAAAAAAATGTATTTATTTCCATTTTCCCATTAGGGTTAGGGCTGCGGCTAAAGTTAGGGTTAGGGTTGGCGCTAAAGTTAGGAATAGGGTTAGGGTTGGGATTAGGGGTGTGTTAGGGTTAGGTTTGTGGTTAGGGTTGGGACTAGGGTTAGGGGTGTGTTGGGGTTAGGGTTGGAGTTAGAATTGGGGGGTTTCCGCTGTTTAGGCACATCAGGGGCTCTCCAAATGTGACATGGCGTCTGATCTCAATTCCAGCCAATTCTGCGTTGAAAAAGTCAAACGGTGCTCCTTCACTTCTGAGCTCTGCCATGCGTCCAAACAGTAGTTTATTCCCACATATGGGGTATCAGCGTACTCTGGACCCCAAGCGGTATTGTGCAATTTGTCCTATTTCTTCTGTTACCCTTGGGAAAATAAAAAACTGGGGGCGAAAATATAATTTTTGTACAAAAAAAAATGAATTTTTTGTTTTTACGGCTGTACATTATAAACTTCTGTGAAGCACTTCGGGGTTCAAAGTGCTCACCACACATCTAGATAAGTTCCTTTTGGGGTCTATTTGCCAAAATGGGGTCACTTGTGGGGGGTTTCCACTGTTTAGGTGCATCAGGGGCTCTCCAAATGCGACATGACGCCCCCAGACCATTCCATCAAAGTCTGCAATCCAAAACGTCACTACTTCCCTTCCGAGCCCCGACGTGTGCCCATACAGTAGTTTTCGCCCACATATTGGGTATCCGCGTACTCAGCACAAATTGGACAACAACTTTTGGGTTCCAATTTCTTCCGTTACCCTTGTGAAAATAAAATATTGGGGGCGAAAAAATCATTTTTGTAAAAAAAAAAAAAAGATTTTTTATTTTACGGCTGTACGTTATAAACTTTAGTGAAACACCTGGGGGTTCAAAGTTCTCACCACACATCTAGATAAGTTCCTTGAGGGGTCTAGTTTCCAAAATGGTGTCATTTATGGTGGTTTCCACTGTTTAGGCAGATCAGGAGCTCTCCAAACACGACATGGCGTCCAGCCAATTCTGCGTTGAGAAAGTCAGACGGCGCTCCTTCCCTTCCAAACTCTGCCATGCACCCAAACAGTGGTTTACTCCCACATATGGGGTATTAGCGCACTCAGGACAAATTGCACAATAACTTTTGGAGTCTTGTTACCCTTGGAAAAATAAAAATTGGGGTGAAAAGATCATTTTTGTGGAAAAAATATGATTTTTAAATTTTACGGCTCTATGTTATAAACTTGTGTGAAGCACTTGGGGGTTCAAATTGCTCACCAAAGATCTAGATAAGTTCCTTAGGGGTCTAGTTTCCCAAATGGGGTCATTTTTGGGGGGTTTCCACTGTTTAGGCACATCAGGGGCTCTCCAAATGCAACATGGCATCCAATCTCAATTCCAGCCAATTTTGGTTGGAAAAAGTCCCTTCCGAGCTCTGCCGTGCGCCCAAACAGTGGTTCCCCCCCACATATGGGGTATCACCGTACTGAGGACAAATTGTACAACAACTTATGTGGTCCAATTTCTCCTGGTACCCTTGGGAAAATAAAAAATTAGTGACTAAAAGATAATTTTTGTGGGAAAAAAATAGGATTTTTTATTTTCATGCCTGGGCATTATAAACTTGTGTGAAGCACTTGGGGGTTCAAAGTGCTCACCAAAGATCTAGATAAGTTCCTTAGGGGGTCTAGCTTCGAAAATGGGGTCACTTGTGGGGGGTTTCCACTGTTTAGGCTCATCTGGGGCACTGCAAACGGAACATGACCCCCATCAACGTCTGCATTCCAAAACGTTACTACTTCCTTTCCAAGCCCTGCCGTGCGCCCAAACAGTTTCCCCCCCACATATGGGGTATCAGCGTACTCAGGACAAATTGGACAACAACTTTTGGGGTCCAATTTCCTTGGGAAAATTCAAAAATTTGGGACTAAAAAATCATTTTTGTGGAAAATTGTTGTTTTTTTTTCACACCCAGGCATTATAAGCTTTTGTGAAACACTTGGGGGTTCAAAGTGCTCACAACAGATCTAGATAAGTACCTTAGGGGGTCTAGTTTCCAAAATGGTGTCACTTGTGGGGTTTCCACTGTTTAGGCGCATCAGAGGTTCTCCAAACGCGACATGGCGTCCAATCTCAATTACAGCCAATTTTAGTTTGAAAAAGTCAAACGGCGCTCCTTCCCTTACGAGCTCTGCCGTGTGCCCAAACAGTGGTTTTCCCCCACATATTGGGTATTGGCGTACTCAGGAGAAATTGCATAACAACCTTATCTGTCCATTTTCTCCTTTTACCCTTGTAAAATAAAAAAAAAGTTTGTAAAAATCATTTTTGTGGCTAAAAAGTTAAATATTCATTTTTTCCTTCCACGTTGCTTTAGTTGCTGTGAAGCACCTGAAGGGTTAATAAACTTCTTGAATGTGGTTTTGAGTACCTTGAGGGGTGCAGTTTTTAGAATGGTGTCACTTTTGGGTATTTTCTGCCATATAGACCCCTCAAAGTGACTTCAAATGTGAGGTGGTCCCTAAAAAAATGGCTTTGTAAATTTTGTTGTAAAAATGAGAAATCGCTGGTCAACTTTTAACCCTTATAACTTCCTAACAAAAAAAAATGTTGGTTCCAAAATTGTGCTGATGTAAAGTAGACAAGTGGAAAATGTTATTTCTTAACTATTGTGTGTGACATATTTCTCTGTTTTAAGGGAATAAAAATTCAAAGTTTGAAAATTGCCAAATTTTAAAATTTTTTGCCATATTTGCTTTTTTCAAAAATAAACGCAAGTTATATCGAAGAAATTTTACTTCTAACGTGAAGTACAATATGTCACGAGAAAACAATCTCAGAATCGCGACTATCCGTTGAAGCGTTCCAGAGTTATAACCTCATAAAGAGACAGTGGTCAGAATTGTAAAAATTGGCCCTGTCATTAACGTGCAAACCACCCTTGGGGGTGAAGGGGTAAAAAAACGGATCAGTTTTTTTACAAAAGCGCCGGATCGCGCCTGACGTCCAAAAATGATTTGTGAAAGAGGCCTTACAGGCCTATAATTCCCAGGTTCACTTTTAGAGCCCTTTTTGAAGATTGGTACCACATATGCTATTCGCCAGTCCTGTGGAACAGACCCGTCGCTATAGAATCCCTAAATATAAGAAATAATGGTTTGTCTATTACATTGCTTAGTTCTCTTAGTACTCATGGGTGTACGCCATCCGTACCCAGAGATTTATCTATTTTAATCTTATTTTGCTTGTTTCACACCTCTTCTTGGGTTAGATTGATGATGACCCTTAATATAGGATTTTCTTTGTCTCTCGGCATTTCACCTAGCATTTTATTTTTCACCGTGAATACCGTGGAGCAGAAGGTGTTTAACCCTTAACGACCAAGCCATTTTGTAGGTTCAAGACCAGGCCAATTTTTACAATTCTGACCACTGTCTCTTTATGAGGTTATAACTCTGGAACGCTTCAACGGATCTTGGCGATTCTGAGATTGTTTTCTCGTAACATATTGTACTTCATGATAGTGGTAAAATTTCTTCAATATAACTTGCGTTTATTTATGAAAAAAAACGGAAATATGGCAAAATTTTGAAAATTTTGCAATTTTCAAACTTTTAATTTTTTATGCCATTAAATCAGAGAGATATGTCACAAAAATTAGTTAATAAATAACATTTCCCACATGTCTACTTTACATCAGCACAATTTTGGAACCAAAATTTTTTTTTGTTAGGAAGTTATAAGTGTTAAAAGTTGACCAGCAATTTCTCATTTTTCCAACAAAATTTACAAAACCATTTTTTTTAGGGGCCACCTCACATTTGAAGTGAATTTGAGGGGTCAATATGACAGAAAATACCCAAAAGTGACACCATTCAAAAAACTGCACCCCTCAACGTGTTCAAAGCCACATTCAAGAAGTTTATTAACCCTTTAGGTACTTCACAAGAATTGAAGCAATGTGGAAGGAAAAAATGAACATTTAACTTTTTTTCCCAAAATTTTTCTTTCGACACAATTTTTTAAAATTTTGTCAAGGGTATCAGTAGAAAATGAACCACAATATTTGTTGTACAATTTCTCTTGAGTACACCAATACCCCATGTGTGGGGGTAAACCACTATTTGGGCGCATGGCAGAGCTCGGAAGGGAAGCAGCGCCATTTGACTTTTTTGGCTGGAATTGAGATTGGACGCCATGTCGCATTTGGAGAGTCCCTGTGTGCCTAAACAGTGGAAACCCCCACAAGTGACCCCATTTTGGAAACTAGACCCCCCCAAGGAACTTATCTAAATGTGTTGTGAGAGCTTTTAACCCCAAGGGCTTCACAGAAGATTATAACGTAGAGCCGTAAAATTAAAAAATCATATTTTTTCCACAAAAATCTTTTCATCCCAATTTTTATTTTCCAAAGGATAAAAGGACCCCAAAAGTTATTGTACAATTAGTCCTGAGTACGCTGATACCCCATATGTGGGAGTAAACCACTATTTGGGCGCACGGCAGAGCTCGGAAGGGAAGCAGCGCCATTTGACTTTTTTGGCTGGAATTGAGATTGGACGCCATGTCGTATTTGGAGAGCCCCTGTGTGCCTAAACAGTGGAAACCCCCCACAAGTGACCCCATTTTGGAAACTAGACCCCCCAAGAAACTTATCTAGATGTGTGGTGAGAGCTTTGAACCCCCAAGGGCTTCACAGAAGGTTATAACGTAGAGCTGTAAAATTAAAAAATCATATCTTTTCCACAAAAATGATCTTTCCACCCCCAATTTTTATTTTCCAAAGGGTAACAGGACCACAAAAGTTATTGTGCAATTTGTCCTGAGTATGCTGATACCCCATATGTGGGGGTAAACCACTATTTGGGCGCATGGCAGAGCTTGGAAGGGAAGCAGCGCCATTTGACTTTTTTGGCTGGAATTGAGATTGGACGCCATGTCGCATTTGGAGAGTCCCTGTGTGCCTAAACAGTGGAAACCCCCCACAAGTGACCCCATTTTGGAAACTGGACCCCCCAAGGAACTTATCTAGATGTGTGGTGAGAGCTTTGAACCCCCAAGGGCTTCACAGAAGGTTATAACGTAGAGCAGTAAAATTAAAAAATCATATCTTTTCCACAAAAATGATCTTTCCACCCCCAATTGTTATTTTCCAAAGGGTAACAGAATGGCAAAAGTTATTGTGCAATTTGTCCTGAGTACGCTGATACCCCACATGTGGGGGTAAACCACTATTTTGACGCATGGCAGAGCTCGAAAGGGAAGGAGCGCCTTTTTCAAATGCAGACTTTGATAGAATGGTCTGCGGGTGTCATGTCACGTTTGGAGAGCCCCTGATGTGCCTAAACAGTAGAAACCCCCCACAAGTGACTCCATTTTGGAAACTAGACCCCCCAAGGAACTTATCTAGATGTGTGGTGAGCACTTTGAACCCCCAAGTGCTTCACAGAAGTTTATAACGTAGAGCCGTGAAAATAAAAAAATCATATTTTTTTCCACAAAAATAAACTTTTTGCCCCCAAATTTTTATTTTTATAAGGGTAACAGGAGAAATAGGACCCCAAAAGCTATTGTGCAATTTGTCCTGAGTACGCTGATATCCCATATGTGGGGGGGAACCACTATTTTGACGCATGGCAGAGCTCGGAAGGGAAGGAGCACCGTTTTTAAATGCAGACTTTGATGGAATGGTCTGCGGGTGTCATGTCGCGCTTGGAGAGCCTCTGATGTGCCTAAACAGTAGAAACCCCCCACAAATGACCCCATTTTGCAAACTAGACCCCCCAAGGAACTTATCTAGATGTGTGGTCAGCACTTTGAACCCCCAAGGGTTTCACAGAAGTTTATAGCGTAGAGCCGTGAAAATAAAAAAATCATATTTTTTTCCACAAAAATGACCTTTTTGCCCCCAAATTTTTATTTTTATAAGGGTAACAGGAGAAATAGGGCCCCAAAAGTTGATGTGCATTTTGTCCTGAGTACGCTGATATCCCATATGTGGGGGGGAACCACTGTGATCGCCTTACTGCGATCTTTGGGAGGCACAATGAACAAATCCACAAAAGGTGAAGAATTGGTTTTCTTTTTTACGCCGTTCCTCGTGCGGTATTAGTGATTAGGCGACTTTATTCCTCGGATCGGTGCGATTACAGCGATACCAGATTTACATCCTTTTTTCATGTTTAGCTTCTGTCACACACTAAAAGATGCTTTTTCTTGGAATAATTTTTTGTAAGAAATTTTTTGCATCGCCGTATTTTGAGAGCTATAATTTTTCCATATTTCGGCCGACAGAGTTATCTGTGGGCTTATTTTTTGCGGGACGAGCTGACGTTTTTATTGGTACCATATTCGGGCACATAACGTTTTTTGATCGTTTCCTATTCCGATTTTTGTGGAATCAGAATGAACAAAAACCAGCAATTCAGGAATTGTTTTTTTTTTCCCTCCGTTCCGCTTGTGGTAAAATTGATAAAGCAGCTTTATTCTTCGGATCACTGCGATTACAGCGATACCTCATTTACATATTTTTTTATGTTTTGGCGTTTTTTACACAATAAAAAGTTTTATAGAAAAAATAATTATTTTTGCGCCAGTTTATTCCGCGAGCTATAACTTTTTTATTTTTTCGCTGATGATGCTGTATAGCAGCTTGTTTTTTGCGGGACAAGATGACGTTTTCAGCGGTACCATGATTATTTATATCTGACTTTTTGATAGCGTGTTATTGCACTTTTTCCAAGCGGTATGATGATATCGCTTGGAAAAAGTATAATTTACTACTTTTTTTTTTTTTTTTTTTACGGCTTTCACTGAAGGGGTTAACTAGGGTTACGCTTTTATAGATGGGATTTTTACGGACGTGGCGATACCTAACGTGTATTTTTTTTGTTTTTTTTATTACATAAAAATGTGTATTTTTTAGGGAATTTTTTTAAAATTATTTTTTAATATTTTTTTACAATTTTTAAAAAAAAAAGATTTTTTTTTAACTTGTCCCTTTATGGGACTTTCACTTTTTTTACTTTTTATTGCAGTTACAATGCATTGCAATGCTCCAGCATTGCAATGCATTGTACCTATGGTGAAAGCTGCTGTGACCATGATCACAGCAGCTTTCCGTAGGTAGATGACCTGGAGGTTGTCATGACAACCCCGGGTCATCAAGGCAGAGATCGGGCCCTGCAAATACATTGCAGGGCGCCGATTTGAGGCAGAGGAAGCTCCTGACCCTCTGCCTCCCTCCCTGAGCGCTGCGATCGCGCTCGAGCGCTGCAGTCAGGGGGTTAACAGCCAGGGGCGGTGGGGGCTCCGCTCCTGGCTGTCAGTGCAGGAAGCCTGGCCACTGCAGCGCCGGCTCCTGAACTGATCGCGCTGGAGATGCTGAAATTTCAGCTTCTCCTGCGCGATCGCTGCTGTGTTTGGTCAGTCAGATTGACTGACCAATCACAGTGCTGTGGGTGCGGGGACCGACGGCAAAGGTCCCCGCACCGCTTGCTGTGCCTGTCAGCTGTCTGTGACAGCTGTCGGCACTGATCTACCACTGCGTGTTTACACGCAGTGGTAGATCAAAGGCATGACGTCCACAGTCCGTCCTGGTGCCGGAACTGAAACCCGGCCATGACGGACTGTGCACGTCATTGGACATTAAGGGGTTAATATATTAGCTGTTTCCTCGTCATCTGCAACCATTCTTTCCAATTTTTTAAGAGGCCTACACTTTCACTTTTGATTCTTTTACTATTGATATAGTTGAAGAATAGTTTGGGATTCGTTTTACTCTCATTAGCAATGTGCTTCTCTGTTTCCTTTTTGGCAGTTTTATTTAGTTTTTTTAGATAAAGTATTTTTCTCCCTATAGTTTTTTAGAGCTTCAACAGGGCCATCCTGCTTTAGTAGTTTAAATGCTTTCTTCTACTGCTTATTTTTTGTTTAGCCACATTGGGTTTTTCCTATTTCTTGTCCTTTTACTCCCACAAGGTATAAACTGCTTACAGTGCCTATTTAGGATGTTCTTAAACATTTCCCATTTATTATCTGTATTCTTATTTCTGAGGACATTGTCCCAGTCAACCACATTAAGGGCATCTCTAAGCTGGTCAAACTATGCCTTCCTAAAGTTCAGTGTTTTTGTGACTCCCTGACAAGTCCCCCTAGCGAAAGACAAGTGAAACTGTATAATATTTTGGTCGCTATTTCCTTGATGCCCGACGACCTGCAGATTTGTTATTCTGTCAGGTCTATTAGATAGTATTAGGTCTAAAAGTGCTGCTCCTCTGGTTGGATTCTGCACCAATTGTGAAAGATAATTTCTCTTGGTTATTAGCGGAAACCTGTTGCCTTTATGGGTTTCGCAGGTCTCTGTTTCCCAGTTAATATCTGGGTAGTTAAAGTCCCCCATAACAAGGACCTCATTATGGGTTGCAGCTTCATCTATCTGCCTTAGTAGTAGACTTTCCATGATTTCTGTTATATTTGGGGGTTTGTAACAGACCCCAATGAGAATTTTGTTACTATTTTTCCCTCCATGTATTTCGACGCATATGGACTCGACATCCTCATTCCCTTCACTAATATCCTCCCTTAAAGTGGACTTTACATAAAGACAAACTCTTCCTCCTCTCCGATTTTTATGATCCTTTCTAAACAAACAGACTGTAACCCTGTAAGTTAACTGCCCAGTCATAGATTTCATCTAACCATGTCTCGGTTATTCCCACTATGTCATAGTTACCTGTAGATATTTCTGCTTCTAGTTCTTCCATCTTGTTTGTCAGGCTTCTGGCGTTTGCAAGATTTCAGTTTAGAGGATTTCGTTTTGTTCCAATCCTCCCTGTGGATTGTTTTAAAAATTTTCTTATCTCCTTTCCGAATATGTTGTCTTGGGTCTTCTTTGCCGCACCTCATATCCTTCATGACTTGAAGAGAGCTGAGACGACAGTCTCAAACATTACTGTTATTAACACACTACGCCATCATGGATTAAAATCCTTCATTGCATGCAAGGTCCCCTCTGCTCATGCCAGAACAAATTCAGGTCGTTTGAAGTTCACCAATTACCATCTGGATGATCCAGAGGAGGCATGGAAGAAGGTCAGGTGATCAGAGTAGACCAAAATAGAACTTTTTGGTATCAACTATATTCACCGTGTTTGGAGGAAGAAGGATGAGTATAATTCCAAGAACACCGTCCCAACCGTGAAATATGGTGGAGGAAACATCATACTTTGAGGGTGTTTTTCTGCAAAGGGGACAGGACAACTGCACCGTATTGAAGGGAGGATGGATTGGGTCATGTATTGCGAGATTTTGGCCAACAACTTCCTTCACTCTGTAAGAGCATTGAAGAGGGGCTGTGGCTGGGTCTTCCAGTATGTCAATGACCTAAAACACAGCCAGAGCAACTAAGGAGTAGCTCCGCAAGAAGCATTTCAAGATCATCGAATGGCCTAGCCAGTCTCCAGGCCTGAACCCAATAGTAAATCTTTGGAGTGAGCTGAAGCTTAATGTTGCGCAGCAAAAGCCCCGAAACCTGAAAGATCAGGAGAAAATCTGTATGGAGGAGTGGGCAAATAACGGTTTCTGTACCTAATATTATGTTCTTTTTTCTTATTATATCAAATACTTGTCATTTTTGTTAGTCTGGGAAAGAAAGTACCGTATTTTCCAAAGTATAAGACGACTGGGCGTATAAGACGACCCCCCAACTTTTACAGTCAAAATATGAAATCGTCTTAAAAGTGTGGGGGGGTCTTCTTAAACGCCGGGTGTCATCTTATACGCCGGGTACGGAACATATGGTGGGGGGAGTGGGCGTTTCAGAGGCAAGGTGTTTACCTGATCATATCAGCGAGGGTCTAGGCGCTGGGGGGCGGCGTCGGCGGCTCCTTTTTGTGCAGCCTGGGGGGGCTCTGTGCTGGGGGACGGCGGCGGCTCCTCTTGTGCAGCCTGGGGGGGCTCTGTGCTGGGGGACGGCGGCGGCTCCTCTTGTGCAGCTGTGTCGACCCGCCACCACAATTGTGGGTTACCAGGGCAATGGGGTACTCAGAGCCGAGCCCATGGAAGTCTATGGGGATTTTGTCACAGGTAGCTGTGGCTCGGTCTGTGGCCCTGGCGGTCTGGCGTATGTTGGGGATATATTTACAGGGGATTGATTTATATACAGTTCGTGACGCCACCTGTAGTATTCTGGTAATTAGTACCAGCGCTGCTGTAGATCTCTGAGGGGATGGTAATGCAGCTAGATGTCGGGTCCCCTACAGGTGGGACTGGTCCCTCAAAGTCTATGGGATTTGTGAAGTCGGGTGCAGATAAAGAACACAGTCTCACACGGTCAGCGTCTTTCCATACCTTTACTTGTAAGATGTTCAGGCAGGTCCCAGGGAGGCTGATCCAAGGAGAGTGTATCTTGAGACAGCAGCTGGACAAGTTAGGGGCCTCCTTTACTTCCAATACAACGAGTACAACCAGCCTGAAGCGTAGTTCCCTCAAAATCTCCAGCTAGTCTATAGCTGTACCGCCCAGTCAGCTTTGTGTTAGGAGCCTTCCTGCGAAGAAGCTGAATTCTTATCTTGTCGTGCACTGACTCAAAGTCTTCACTTCCCCTGACCCCAGTTACGTACTGACTATAAGGGGCTGTCTGCCGCGACCTAGGGTCCGGTAGATTCCTGGTTTTCTTATCACTATGCTTGAAACAGTAGTGATCCTTCGGTCCCCAGTGACCGGGAGCAATGTGCAGGACTTCTTCAATCCGTAAGCACTATTCCAATAAAACCACTGTGCCTTTCGCCTTGTCCACGCTGGTAACATAAGCACTCACACTAGCCAAGGGTCGAGCAGTCACTTCTTTCTTTTCCTTCCTTCAAAGTTAGCTACAGATGCTCAGTTATCAATAGGCAGGAGCACGTCTCTGAACCTGATACCGTCCTTTAGACAGGATGCTGAAGACTTTCTGCACTAAACTTCTTCTTTCCTTCCAGTGTATGCTGATGAGGTACAGCTCTGACTAGGCTAAGGTGAATTAAAGCACCTGTACCAGCCTCCACGATCTGAACTGATGATAGAGCAGGCTGGACTCCTTCCTCCCTCCAGACGTCTTCTCTCTCTGAAGTCTAGACACTGACTAAATCACTCTAACACATACCACCTTGACCACTCCCTCTAGAGTAAACTCCACTACCCTAAGGGTGTGTCTAGTGTGTGTTGAGTGAATGAATATTTAGCATTAAACTGCTGTCTCGCCATACACTCTCCAGGGTACTGCGTGTGCCTAACACCAGGGCTACACACAGCCTGGGGGGGCTCTGTGCTGGGGGACGGCAGCGGCTCCTCTTTGTGCAGCCCCCCCAGGTTCTGTGCTGGGGGACGCGGTGGTAGTTCTCTCTGCAGAGTCTTGGCTCTGCAGGCATTTTCTCAATCCCCGGAGGCCCCGGCAGCTTCATTGCTGCGATGCGGTGGCCTCCGGGAAAATGGCCTCTGAGGGCGGCGCATGCTCAGTTTCAGATCTTGTCTCCCGAGATCTTGAGACGCGATCTGAAGCTGAGCATGCAGCGGCCATTTTCCCGGAGGCCACCGCATCGCAGCAATGAAGCTGCCGAGGCCTCCGGGGATTGAGAAAATGAAAGAACCACCGCTGCCGTCCCCCAGCACAGAGCCTGGGGGGGCTGCACAAGAGGAGCCGCCGCCGTCACCCAGCACAGAGCCCCCCCAGGCTGCACAAAAAAGAGCCGCCAACGCCATCCCCCAGCGCCTAGACCCTCGCTGATATGATCAGGTAAACACCTTGCCTCTGAGACGCCCACTCCCCCCACCATATGTTCCGGCGTATAAGACGACCAACGACTTTGAAGACGATTTTCAGGGGTTAAAAAGTCATCTTATACGCCGGAAAATACGGTATTTCAAACTCATATATATTTTTTTCAATATTTTATAACACTTTCTTAACATTTTTACTATAGTTTATTTTAGTCCTGCAAGGAACTTTTGACCATTTAGTCATTTATACTACAAAATTGCAGTACATAGTGCTAGGAGTAATTAGGCAGCTACCAAGGCTTTCAGCAGGCCCACAGCAGACATGGCCCCGCCATAGTATCATGGGGAGTCTGATAATTACCCAAGTCAGATTGCCTTCAAGGGATGGCACTTTTCAAAATGAGATCAGTGCTGCTGTGGTAATCACATTATATTAGTCACTGGATTAAATTAATGTTTCTTAAAAATATTAAAACATTTATAGAATATAGACGGGGGTCCCTAGACAGTGACACTACTTGGTTCAAATCGGATTGGCTTAAAGGGTGTTGTCTCATTTTGGCTTTTAAGGAGTACATCGCTCTCAGCTTCTTGCCTGCCTGGAAAGGTGCACACCAGATTAATTGACAGTTTGGCCAACGGTGTGGTTTGTTCTGCCTTCTTCCACGTATGAGTGTGTGGCTTCCAGCATACGGCTAAACCCTTCATCCACTCCAATAAAAGACTGTATGGGTGCTTAAGTCTATATTTATTGAGATGATGTGAACAACAATGGTAGATGATAACGGATGGTATAACGAAGGAAATTGGTGAACACAATAGTGGGTGAAATCGGGTAAAAACTGCAAGAAATAGACAGTATAGTATCAATACTGGCATGTACAGTGTGCAATTACATAAGTCATACCTCCCAACTGTCCCGGATTGAGCGGGACAGTCCCGATTCTGACCCCCCGTCCCGCTGAGGACACTATGTGTCCCGCAGTGAGATGAGCCGCCACGCCCCCATGCACCCCTTCCTGCCCTGTCTCTTACAGCCTTAGCCTCACAGCAGCTAGCAATGACGCTGCTATTGCTGTAGTCTTCTGTGCCCACAGGACCTGTGATGAGGTCACAGGAGGGGAGGAGTCAGGGGTCACATGATCAGTGTCCTGGTTGTGTGCAGGACTCTGCTGTGATGTTGTCATGGTGTTGAATGAGGGTAAGTGTGTGTGTGTGGGGTCGGGACTCGAGTTTACAGTGTGGATGTAGCAGAGCCGTGTGTGTACGACGTGTACGGAGCGGAGCCGTGTGTGTACGAGGTGTACGGAGCAGAGCTGTGTATGTAAGAGGTGTGCGGAGCCATGTGTGTACGGAGCGGAGCCGTGTGTGTACGAGGTGTACGGGGCAGAGCCGTGTGTGTACGAGGTGTACGGAGCGGAGCCATGTGTGTAAGAGGTGTGCGGAGCCGTGTGTGTACGGAGTGGAGCCGTGTGTGTACGAGGTGTATGGAGCGGAGCCATGTGTGTACGAGGTGTACGGAGCAGAGCCATGTGTACGAGGTGTACGGAGCGGAGCCGTGTGTGTACGAGGTGTACGGAGCGGAGCCGTGTGTACGAGGTGTACGGAGCGGAGCTGTGTGTGTACGAGGTGTACGTACGGAGCGGAGCCATGTGTACGAGGTGTACGGAGCGGAGCCGTGTGTGTATGAGGTGTACGGAGCGGAGCCGTGTGTGTACGAGGTGTACGGAGCGGAGCTGTGTGTGTACGAGGTGTATGGAGCGGAGCCGTGTGTGTACGAGGTGTACGTACGGAGCGGAGCCGTGTGTACGAGGTGTACGAAGCGGAGCCGTGTGTGTATGAGGTGTACGGAGCGGAGCCGTGTGTGTACGAGGTGTACGGAGCGGAGCCGTGTGTGTACGAGGTGTACGGGGCGGAGCCGTGTGTGTACGAGGTGTACGTACGGAGCGGAGCCGTGTGTGTATGAGGTGTACGGAGCGGAGCCATGTGTGTACGAGGTGTACCGAGCTGAGCCGTGTGTGTACGAGGTGTACCGAGCGGAGCCGTGTGTGTACGAGGTGTACCGAGCGGAGCCGTGTGTGTACGAGGTGTACCGAGCGGAGCCGTGTGTGTACGAGGTGTACTGAGCGGAGCCGTGTGTGTACGAGGTGTACCGAGCAGAGCCGTGTGTGTACGAGGTGTACGGAGCGGAGCCGTGTGTGTACGAGGTGTGCGGAGCGGAACCGTGTGTGTATGAGGTGTGCAGAGCCGTGCGTGTACAAGGTGTATGGTGGGAAGCATTCATACCTCCCAACCGTCCTGAATTCAGCGGGACACTCCCGATTTTGGGAGTCTGCCCCGCTGTCCCGGCCGGGAGCTTTTCCTGTGGACACAGGAGTACATGCCGGAGCCCCGAGGAGCACTTTAAAATTCGCACATGATGTTTCACCAGAAGTGACGTGCTGGAAGATGACCGGAAATGAGGTAATTTCGGGAGGAGATTGTGACGGAACCATGGAGGCACTTCAGGGAATGCTTCATATCCATCACCGTGTCCTCGCCTTGGAATCGGGGATGTCGGCCATGTGAGTAGATCATGATATGTCCTGCATCGGGAGGCTCAGGTGGGCACTACAATGGGAGCCGGGCTGCTATAGTATCTTTATAGAATCTTTATTTCTTTCTCTGTTTCTTTCTCTCTCTCTGTTCTTGTCATGGGTGCATCGCCACGAAGATCGTCGCGGTTGCACGTTCTGACTTCTCACAGCTGAGCTGCTGTTTCTTTGTGTTTGGTAATGAGAGAGTTAATTTTACCTAGCTCTTTGCTAAGACTAGGTCCAGCCTCGCCCGGCTGCTTTTGATTATGTTCTAATTAGTTTCCTTTATATTCCTGCCAGTCTGGGTGTTAGACGCCGGTGAAAGCCTTCATGTAGTCTAGCAGACTGGAGCGGTTCTGAGAATACTTAAGCTAAGAGCTCCATAGTTGTTTTTACTCTTATAGCTTATAGTTTATCTCTGAGACCTTAGGTGTTCCTACTGTGTGTGAGTGTTGTATGTAAGACTTTATTTACTTTATTTTTTGTCTTTCTTGTATGTCTTTCTGTTCATTAACCGTTACCTGTTCATTCCCTTTGGTGGTATTCAGGGTCCTTCTTAGGACTAGAATACAGTTGGCAGGGATTGATAGGAGACAGGGTTTACGCTGGTGGCCTGGACCTCTGTACCTTTAACAGTACCTCCAGGTTGAGGGATTAGTTAGGACCCCAGTTTAGGGTCAGCTTAGACCCCGGTCACCCTCTAGCCAGAGACAGCGTATAACGGATTCCGTTTTGACCCACTGGACATTCTGTCAGGTAAATCTATGTTATCATATATCTTTGCGCATGTTATATAGTATGTTGCCCTTTTGATATAGATTACTGACATCACATATATATATCTGCTATACAGCGTGACATTTTCACCGGCCTAACTAAAAATTATTCCCAGTTGCCATGGATCCAGTAGCCCAGCTGGCTCTGCAGTTGCAGGGATTATCCATGGAGCTGACGGACATTAAGTCCAAAGTTTTGTCTCCCTCGGAGCAAACCAGATTTGAACCTAAAGTAGCTCTCCCGGACAGGTTCACTGGTGGGCGAGACAAATTTTTTACCTTCAGGGAAGCATGTAAATTGTATTTTCGGCTTCGGCCTCGATCATCAGGGAGTGAAGAGCAGAGAGTGGGAATTGTTATCTCGCTCCTACAAGGGGATCCTCAATCCTGGGCCTTCTCCCTTCCTCCGGGATCCCCGGCTCTACAGTCAGTAGATCGATTTTTTACTGCCCTGGGTTTGGTATATGATGACCCAGATCGGGTCTCTCTTGCTGAGACAAAATTACGTAAGATACAGCAGGGAGATCGTCCAGCGGAGGAATATTCTTCTGAGTTCCGTAGATGGGCAACAGATACTCAGTGGAATGACCCAGCTCTTAGGAGCCAGTTTTGTCAAGGGTTGTCTGACAAATTAAAAGATGTGTTGGCTCAGTATGATTCTCCTCCATCACTGGAGGCTGCTATGGCCCTCGCTATTCGCATTGATAGACGACTTCGGGGAAGACGCGAGGTAACTCCGCCCCCCGTGATGACTCCACCTACTACTAAAGTCCCTTATACTGAGGTTCCCCTGGTCTGTTCTGAGGAACCCATGCAGTTGGGAGGGACATCATTTTGTAGGAGGGAATCGGCGGTGCGCCGCAAGACTAGAAGGTGTTTCTTTTGCGGGAGAGAGGGACATTTTGTTGGGGGGTGTCCATCCCGGACCTCTTTGAGCCAAGGAGTTAACCTGGGAGTGTGTATTTCGTCCCCAAATCCCTCTCAGTTTCTCGTGCCTGCGGAGGTGGTGATTGGTACTAGAACTGAGAGGATTTCTGTTTTTCTTGATAGTGGGTCCGGGGCTAATCTGGTGGACGCTCGGTTTGCCCAGGTGCATGGTATGCAACTGAGTGTATTGGCCAAACCGGTCCCTATACTCTCTATTGATTCTAGACCTCTTGGTCAAGGTAGCTTGGTACAAGCTGTTCATAACATAGATCTTCGAGTAGGGGCAATACATAAAGAGCAATTGTCTTGTTATGTGTTGGAGGGTCTACCTACTCCTATTGTGTTGGGACTTCCTTGGTTGGCTAAACATAACCCAGTGATTGATTGGCAATCCAGAAAGATAAGCCAGTGGGGTGAATTTTGCAAGAATAACTGCATGAGCACGGTCATCGGTGCGGTTGTGCCTAGGACTTTGCCTCCTTTTCTGGAGGACTTTGGGGAAATGTTCTCAGAGGAGGGGTGTAAAGAGTTACCTCCTCATCGCGCATATGACTGCTCAATAAAGTTGCTTCCTGATGCCTTATCTCGTACTTTCCCAGGGACCGGGAGGATGGATGATCCGGTTCCTATTCCTCAGGAGGGAGTTGTAGTGTCAGCTGTATGCTCTGAGCTTGAGGGGGAGGTATTGGGGGCTCAGGGGGACGCCCCTGTGGGACTTCCAGGGAGACTGATAGTTCCAGATCGGTTAAGACTGAAGGTTACGGAGAACCGTTACAAACGGATGGCTGATAGGGGAGAGTTTCTGGTCGAGATCTGAAGGTGAACGATCTGGTGTGGTTGTCTACCAGGAATATAAAACTTAAAGTTCCCTCCTGGAGGTTGGGTCCCAGATTCATCGGGCCGTACAGGATCAGTTCCATAATTAATCCTGTGGCATTTCGTCTGGACCTCCCTCCTACGTTTAAAAATCATAATGTGTTTCACAAGTCATTACTTAAAAAGTATGTGGCACCAGTCATACCGTCACCTCTACCTCCTCCTTCAGTGGTAGTCAATGATAACGTGGAATTTCATGGGTCGAAAATCATTGACTCACGTCTCAGTCGCCGATCCCCTCAGTACTTAGTTCATTGGAGGGGGTATGGTCCTGAGGAGAGGACGTGGGTCCCTGCGTCTGATGCTAACGCAGATCGATTGGTTCGGACCTTTCACACAACTTACCCGGACAGACCTGGTCATGAGGGTCCGGAGGCCCCTCGTAGAAGGGGGGGTACTGTCATGGGTGCATCGCCACGAAGATCGTCGCGGTTGCACGTTCTGACTTCTCACAGCTGAGCTGCTGTTTCTTTGTGTTTGGTAATGAGAGAGTTAATTTTACCTAGCTCTTTGCTAAGACTAGGTCCAGCCTCGCCCGGCTGCTTTTGATTATGTTCTAATTAGTTTCCTTTATATTCCTGCCAGTCTGGGTGTTAGACGCCGGTGAAAGCCTTCATGTAGTCTAGCAGACTGGAGCGGTTCTGAGAATACTTAAGCTAAGAGCTCCTTAGTTGTTTTTACTCTTATAGCTTATAGTTTATCTCTGAGACCTTAGGTGTTCCTACTGTGTGTGAGTGTTGTATGTAAGACTTTATTTACTTTATTTTTTGTCTTTCTTGTATGTCTTTCTGTTCATTAACCGTTACCTGTTCATTCCCTTTGGTGGTATTCAGGGTCCTTCTTAGGACTAGAATACAGTTGGCAGGGATTGATAGGAGACAGGGTTTACACTGGTGGCCTGGACCTCTGTACCTTTAACAGTACCTCCAGGTTGAGGGATTAGTTAGGACCCCAGTTTAGGGTCAGCTTAGACCCCGGTCACCCTCTAGCCGGAGACAGCGTATAACGGATTCCGTTTTGACCCACTGGACATTCTGTCAGGTAAATCTATGTTATCATATATCTTTGCACATGTTATATAGTATGTTGCCCTTTTGATATAGATTACTGACATCACATATATATATCTGCTATACAGCGTGACAGTTCTTTCTTTCTTTCTCTCTGTTCTTTCTTTCCCATCTTTCTTTCTCTCTGTTCTTTTTCTTTCTCTCTGTTCTTTCTTTCCCCTCTTTCTTTCTATCTCTGTTCTTTCTTTCCTTTCTTTCTTTCTCTCTCTCTGTTTCTCTATCTCTCTGTTCTTTCTTTCCCCTCTTTCTCTCTGTTCTTTCTTTCCCCTCTTTCTTTCTCTCTGTTCTTTCTTTCCCATCTTTCTTTCTCTCTGTTCTTTTTCTTTCTTTCTCTCTGTTCTTTCTATCTCTGTTCTTTCTCTTTCTTTCTCTCTCTGTTTTTTCTTTCTCTCTGTTCTTTCTTTCTTTCTCTTTCTTTCTGTTCTTTCTTTCTCTTTCTTCCTCTCTCTCTGTTCTTTCTTTCCCATCTTTCTCTCTATCTCTCTGTTCTTTCTTTCTCTCTTTGTTCTTTCTCTCTCTCCCTCTGTTGTTTCTTTACCCTCTTTCTTTTTTTCTCTCTGTTCTTTTTTCTGTCCCCTCTTTCTTTCTCTCTCTGTTTCTTTTTCTCTATCTCTCTTTTCTTTCTTTCCCCTCTTTCTTTCTTTCTTTCTTTCTCTCTCTCTGTTCTTTCCCCTCTTTCTTTCTTTCTCTGTTCTTTTTTTTTTCTCTCTCTCTGTTCTTTCTCTCTCTGTTCTTTCTTTCTTTCCCCTCTTTCTTTCTCTCCCCTCTTTCTTTCTCTCTATATTCTTTCTTTTTCTCTCTGTTCTTTCTTTCTCTGTTCTTTCTTTCTCTCTGTTCTGTCTTTCCTCTTTCTTTCTTTCCCATCTGTCTTTCTTTCTCTCTCTGTTCTTTCTTTACCCTCTTACTTTCTCTCTCCCTCTCTGTTCTTTCTTTCCCCTTTCTTTTTTTCTCTATGTTCTTTTTTTCTGTCCCCTCTTTCTCTGTTCTTTCTTTCTTTCTCGTCTTTCTTTCTCTCTCTGTTCTTTCTTTCCCGTCTTTCTTTCTTTCTCTCTCTGTTCTTTCTTTCCCCTTTCTTTCTCCCTCCCTCTCTGTTCTTTCTTTCCCCTCTTTATTTCTCCATCTCTGTTCTTTCTTTCTCCTTTCTTTGTTTATTTATTTCTCTCTCTACTTTCTCTCTGTTCTTTCTTGCTTTCCCCTCTTTCTTTCTCTCTCTCCTTCCTCTGTTTTCTTTTTTCTCTCTCTGTTCTTTTACTCCACATATGTCAAAGTCAAGGCCCGCGGGCCAGATTCGGCCCGCGAATTGATTATCTATGGCCCCCTGGATGATATTTAATTACTATTAGATCCGGCCCGCAGGCCACAGCCGCCTGCTGTGTTTTTGCACGCACCAACCAGGGCCGGCGTCAGCACCCGGCACACCCGGGCAAGTGCCGGGGCCCTGAGCAGGCGGGGGGGGCCCACTCGCAGTCTGACCACCCCCCGCCCGTTAGCGGAGGAGAGCGGTGTCAGCGCCGCCACTGGGCCCCCCCCCGCTTGCTCAGGGCCCCGGCATCAGCTGGCACAATACTTACCTCTCCCGTGCCTCCGCTGCCGCAGCTCCGGGCTCCAGGGGGCGCCAGCGCTTCCTCTCACAGCAGGCCGCTGAATGACGTCATCATTCAGCGGCCGGCTGTGACAGAGAGCGCGCGGACGTCGGACGGGTAAGACGTGTGTGTGTATGTCTCTGTGTGTGTCTGTGTGTATGTAGCGCGGTGCTTTGTGTGTGTGTGTGTGTATAAGTATGTGAGAGAGTGCTTGTGTGCTGTCTGTGTGTGATGATGGGCAGGCATTGCTGATAATGGGGAGGCATTGATGATGATGATGGGGAGAAGATGATAATGGGCAGGCATTGCTGATAATGGGGAGGCATTGGTGATGATGGGGAGAAGATGATGATAATGGACAGGCATTGATGATGGGGAGAAGATGATGATGGGCAGGCATTTATGATGATGGGGAGGAGATGATGATGATGGGCAGGCATTGATGATAATGGGGAGGCCATGATGATGATGGGGAGGCAATGATGATGATAATAGGGAGTCTTTCCACAGCGCCCTTTCCTGAGCTGTAACAGTGCAGAACGCAGTACAGCGCAGAGGAGAGCTCCATATTTTGTATGGAGCATTATATGGGGACCAGTATCCTGTATGGAGCATTATATGGGGACCAGTATCCTGTATGGAGCATTATATTGGGTCCAGTATCCTGTATGGAGCATTATATTGGGTCCAGTATTCTGTATGGAGCATTATATGGGGGGGTGACATCCTGCATGGGGTATTATATGGGTGATGAGGGGGAGACTGTGGTGCCCATAATATTGTATGGAGGACTGTACTGTCCAGTCTGTACTGTGCGCTGTGAGGATTTGGCGTTTTTGAGCTATTGTACAATTTACAATAGATATCACTCATGTAATGGAAGAAGTGAAGTATTTGGCATTGTACTGTACCCATATTTCTCTGCCGCATCATGAATCGTGGTCTGTGTTAAAGGGGCCCACTGAGGCTCTTTCGCCCGGGGCCCATAAAAACCTGGAGCCGGCCCTGGCACCAACACTACATTTCCCACAATGCACCGGTAGCAGGGCCGGCGTCAGTCCGGCCCTCGGCTTGTAGCAAATTTGTTTTTTTGGCCCTCTGTGTGTTTGACTTTGACATCCCTGTTTTACTCAGTACCAGTGTGCCCACAGTACCAGTCACTGTGCCCTCAGTACCAGTCAGTGTGATCACCAGTGCTGAATGGGTGTGGTTGGGGCGTGGACATGGGTGTGACTAGTTGGGAAATGGGTGTGGTCGGGGCATGGCCTAAATATGCCGCAGCGCGCCGCAACCCTTATCCCTCTTTCCCATCTTCAAAAGTTGGGAGGTATGCATAAGTACTATAACTGGAACATTACAGCAAAGAATGATACAGAGTACATAATACAAGAATGCTACTAGTACTGCTCTGCACCATACAAAATGCATCTATCTATATGCAGAGTAAATTACATTACATCCTAACTAAGAAATACAGAGCTCAATATGCCTCACTTACAATGCACTACACTGTGGCTGCATAACGATTAACTAACACAGATATATGGGGCACTACACATAACTGTATTAAACTCTTACCGGAATCCGCTTTGACAGAAGCAGTGATTTACAGAGAGCAGGACACACAGGAATCTCTTCAGAAAGCCCGGGAGAATATGTCTGCGTGACTAGATTTCCCGGTTGAAGCTAAGAGGGCAGTTCCTAACCATAACACATTGCTCCATTAAAGGGGAAACATCCCTGACACCTGATGCAGGACAAATGGAAACACTAATGACATCTAGTGGTCATAACCGGAACTACGCTGTGAGTTAACTTGCTGCACAAAAGTGGGCAGAACACTCCTCGTTTGGCATCAACGGATGCCACTATTTGGTTCCTTTGGGGAAAATAACACAAGTTCTGTAACTGGACTGAGAAACAGTTTGTTCTCCCCAAGTTTGCACACTCTGACTTCTACTTTTCATACTTTCCCATCCTTGCTGGGAAGAGGCTTGGTGACTAGGCCGAGTGGCCACTCGTTTCGATGCGACTGTCTTTGATGAGTACAACATCGCCAGGCTGGATGTTTGGGCGGTCTTTCTGCCACTTCGTCCTGGTTTGCAGAGTGGAGAGATACTGCTTCCTCCATCTGTCCCAAAAGACATTGGACACGCTTTGCATTTGCCTCCACTGTCGCCTGTAGAGGTCTTTATTGTTGAATTCTCCGAGTGGAGCTCTCGAGACACAGGTTTTCTGTGTGAGTAGCATTGCAGGAGTAAGGACTATCGGGTCTCCGGAATCACTGGAAAGTGCTGTGATTGGCCTGGCATTCATGATAGCTGAGACATCGGCCAAGAACGTAGTGAAACTCTTATTTGTGAGCCTGGTGTTCGCTTGTAAGAAAATAGATTCTAGTATTCTGCGTGCTATCTCTATCATTCTTTCCCAGGCACCTCCCATGTGCGAAGAGTGTGGGGGATTGAAAGTCCAAGTGTATCCTTGCTCGCCTAGGTACCTTTCAACGTTAGCGATGTCTAAATTGGAAGGAATTTGGAGTTCTCTTGCCGCTTCGACTAAATTTGTACCTCGATCAGAGCGAATATGCTTCATGGGGCCTCTGACTGCGATGAAGCGTCGAAGCGCATTTATAAAACTTGAAGTGTCCATGGATTAGATTACTTCAATATGAACGGCTCTGATGGACAGACAGGTGAATAGAACTGCCCAACACTTTGCTTCAGTATTGATCTTCCTAGTGCGTCGAGTAGCCACGGACCAAGGACCGAATACATCTAGTCCAACGTTGGTGAAAGGGGGTTCAGTACTAAGTCTGTCGGATGGAAGATTAGCCATCTTTGGATTTTGTAACATGCCACGGAGATTGCGACACGTAACACAGTTAAAGATGAGTTTGCTCACGCTTCTTTTAGCACCGACTATCCATAGTCCAGCTGCCCCTCAGATTCTCTTCTGTGAACAAACGGCCTTGGTGTCTCACCAAATCATGATGATGTTGGATGAGTAGGGTTGTGACGTGATGAAGTACAGGGATTATTACCGGGTGTTTCTCTGAAACTTCTACCTCAGCTTCTTGAAGACGGCCACCTACTCTCAGCACTCCATCTTGGTCGACAATTGGATCGAGCTTCCTTAGTGCACTGTCTCTAGGAATGGGTTGTTCCTTGTTGAGGTTGTCTATTTCTTTGGGGTAGATTTCCTTTTGTACCACACGAAGTATTGTTACCCTCGCTCTTTCCAGGTTGAGGGCGGTAAAAGCATGCTTGCAGTGATGCCAACCTTTACAAGATCTCTGGCTTGCAGGTAATGATGACTTGTAGGACTGGGCCACATGAAGTAGACAAGCAACGGCTCGAACAAGTGACTTCCAGGTTGAGAACCTGCTGAACCGATGAGATTCCAGGTAATAACTTGAAATCTCTGCATGCAGAGCAGACACACGAGGACGGAGCTCTTAGTCGGCATCTGAATCCACTAGTTCGAACGTTTCAGGCCTGTCTATGTGGCGCCATCGAACGGTACAAGGAAGCATGTGAACCATGTAGTGTCTTTAAGATGACTTGAAGCAACGGATCTAGTCGCATGGTCCGCAGGGTTGAGGTGAGTAGGTACATAGTGCCACTGACTAGGGCAGGTAAATCTTCTTATCCTCAGTATCCGCTCACTATCGGTGTAGAACTCTGCTTCTTTGGTCTCCAGATTCATCACACCTAAGATAAGCTCGGCCAACTCAACTGCGAGGACAGCAGCGCAGAGTTCCAGTCTGGGTACCGTGTGTTCGCGGAGTGGTGCCAGTTTAGTCCGGCTCATCATAAACCCGATGTGGCTCTGTTCATTGACATCTATGGTTTTGAGGTATGCTACTGCTGCGATTGCTTTGACTGATGCGTCATAGCAAATACAAAGTCTTTGTGTCTTGACTTCTGTAGATGGCACAGGAGCATACGGTCGTTTCACACGAAGGTCGGTCAAAGCCTCGAGAGACCTCTTCCACTCTGCCCACAGGTCTGCCTTTTCAGCTGGCAGTGGATCATCCCAATCAGATGTGTCTTGGGTGAAGTCTCTTAGCATCATTTTCCCTTGGACAGTAACTGGAGCTACGAATCCCAGGGGGTTGTAAAGACTATTCACGTAAGAAAGAACTCCTCTGCGCGTGAAGAGTTTCTCGTCTTTACTGATCTGAAAGGTTAAGGCATCCGTCTTCAGATCCCAAAGCAATCCAAGACTCCGCTGCATGGGAAGAGTGTCAATGCTTAGGTCTAGGTCTTTTAGATCGCTAGAATAGTCTTGAGAGGGAAATGCTTCCATCAACTCTCGACTGTTGGAGGAAATCTTGTGTAACCTTAGGTTAGACTGAGCGAGCATTTCTTGAGCCCTTTTTAGTAGACTGATTGCAGCCTCATTTGTTGGTGTGGACTTCTGTTGTGAATAGGCTGGAAATGAGTTCTGAGCAGAAGCTCCCTCTGGTGGTTACAAACGGTACTGGACTGTCCAGTGAAGATTGTGAGGATTGGGAATCAGGTGTTACTGACTGGTCTTATATAAGGGAGTCACCTTCCCATCAGGGTTGCCGGTGATCAATTGTTCTGGTCTCAATCCTTGATTCCTGTTTCCTTGGAAGCCTGCTGTGTTGTTTCTGAATCTCCTGCTAACAGATAAGACATTTTCTTCTTTTTGTTTTTGTGCTTGATTTTTGCATTTTGTCCTGCACTTCTGTGGGGGCCTTCAGGGTCCCCTCTGGGGGCTTTTGCCTCTCAGTTCAGTTCAGCCACTGATGTTTGTACATTTGCTTTTTCCAGTTTTCTCAGTGGCTGCTGTTTTGTTTTTGGTTACAACAGAGAACTAATTTAGGTGGTAGAGGTTGTGTGATCTCAGGTGTTTTTGAAATTAGTAGAGTTGGTGCTTTTCAGGGTTTTTTGGGATTGCAGTAAGTGCCCTTCCTATCCTTTTCTATTTAGTAAGTTTGGGCCCCAACGTTTGCTCATACTATTTTCTGTCTGTGTCAGTATTTCTTCTTGTCTAACTGCCATTACATGTTTGGGGGCTTTCTATGTTCTTTTGGGATCTGCTCCGGGGCAGATAGCTTTCCTCTTTCTATCTTTAGGTGTAGTTAGTTTCTCAGGCTGTGACGAGGCGTCTAGGACCAACGTAGGAACGCTCCACGGATGCCTCTAGTTGTGGTGGTTAGTCAGGGTACTGCAATCTCATAGTTTCCAACTGCTCTGGTGTATTTCCTTTTTTGCTTGCTCTCCTCAGCTACCAAATCATAACAGTATCACCGGCCAAAACTGAAAATTATATGGTACTCACAGAAGGGAAAAATATTGTGAAAGAAAAAAGTTGTCAGAGTTGTCAGAGATTTTTTTCTGTTTGTTGCATTTTTTTTTTTTTTCCCTCTGTATCTCTGGGTGCTGAGGAGGATTTTTTTTTTCTCTCAATGGAGTTTGCACAGTTGTCTGGCCGTGTGGATCAGCTTGCCACTGAAGTTCGGAGTATTGCTACCTATCTTGCTGGGTTGCCTGTTGTGGAACCTAGGATTCCCATGCCAGATTTGTTTTTAGGGGATCGAGCTAAGTTTCTGAATTTCAAAAATAACTGTAAATTGTTTTTTGCCTTAAAATCTAAGTCCTCAGGGAACGCAGCGCAGCAGGTTCAAATTGTCATCTCTCTCCTGCGCGGCGACCCTCAGGATTGGGCTTTTTCCCTGACACCTGGGATCCTGTTTTGAGTGATGTTGATGCGTTTTTTCAGGCTTTGGGGTTATTGTACGATGAGCCTAATGTCACTGATCAAGCTGAAAAAACTTTGTTGGCATTAAGTCAGGGGCTTGAGGACGCTGAGTTATACTGTCAGAGATTCCGTAGGTGGGCAGTCCTGACCAAATGGAATGATGACGCTTTGGCAGCTCTTTTTCGGAAGGGACTGTCAGATAATGTAAAGGATGTTATGGTGGGATTCCCTGTTCCCTCTGGTCTCAATGATTCTATGTCATTAGCGATTCAAATTGACAGACGTTTGCGTGAGTGGAAAGGTATGCGTGGAATAATGTTGCCTTGTGAACCTGCTTCTGAATCCATGCAGTGTGATAGAGTGGTTTCTGGGGCACAGCGTCATGAATTTCGAAAGCGCAATGGGTTATGTTTCTACTGTGGTGATGCCTCTCATGCTATTTCTGTCTGTCCTAAGCGGGGAAGACGTTTTGCTCGCTCAGTTGTCTTGGGTAGTGTTCAGACTAAGTTTTTGTTAACTGTTACCCTGATATGCTCTCTGTCCTCATTTTCTGCTCAGGCTTTTGTTGATTCTGGAGCAGCCATTAACCTGATGGATTTTGATTTTGCTAAACGTTATGGGTTTCCCTTGATACCCCTACGGAAGTCTATTCCCCTACTGGGGATCGATTCTAACCCTTTGGCTGAGAATAAACCTCAGTTCTCTACTCAGGTGATAATGAGGGTAGAACCTGATCATCAGGAGAGTTGCAAATTTTTGGTTCTGTATAATCTGCATGACATTATCGTACTGGGTTTCCCTTGGTTACAGTCTCATAATCCTGTTTTGGATTGGAAATCTGTGTCTGTTACCAGTTGGGGCTGTCAATGTGTTAATACCAACACTCCTGTTTTTTCTGCCTACCCCCAGGCTCAGGATGTTCCTGACTTTTTGATTGATTTTTCTGATGTGTTTAGCGAAAGTAAATCTGCATCCTTACCTCCCCATAGGAGCTATGACTACGCTATTGAATTAGTGCCTGGTAGTAAATTCCCTAAAGGTCACCTTTTTAACTTGTCTGTACCTGAACATGACGCTATGCGGTCTTATATCAAGGAGTCATTGGAGAAGGGTCATATCAGACCATCCTCTTCACCCTTAGGTGCCGGTTTTTTCTTTGTGGCCAAAAAGGATGGTTCATTAAGGCCGTGTATTGATTATCGTCTTTTGAATAATATTACTGTGAAATATCAATATCCGTTACCCTTGATCTCTGATCTGTTTTCCAGGGTGAAAAACGCTACTTGGTTTACCAAGCTTGACCTCAGGGGGGCATATAACCTTATTCGCATTAAGCACGGGGATGAATGGAAGACGGCATTTAATACCCCTGAAGGGCATTTTGAGTACCTTGTGATGCCCTTTGGGCTCACTAATGCTCCTTCCGTCTTCCAGTCCTTCATGAATGACATTTTCAGGGATTTTGTGGATAAATTTCTGATTGTTTATTTGGATGATATCTTGATTTTTTCCAATGACTGGGACTCTCATGTAAAACATGTTCGGACTGTGTTCCAGATTTTGAGAGAGAATGCTCTGTATGTGAAGGGATCAAAGTGTCTTTTTGGCGTTCAGAGGATCTCATTTCTGGGTTTCATTTTGTCCCCATCTGTTATTGAAATGGACCCGGTCAAAGTTCAGGCTATCTGTGATTGGGTCCAACCTACTTCTTTAAAAGCTCTTCAAAGATTCTTGGGTTTTGCCAATTTTTATCGTAAATTTATTGGTAATTTCTCTGTTATTGTTAAACCATTAACTGATTTGACCAAGAAGGGTTCTGATGTGGTGAATTGGCCTCCTGAGGCAGTTTCTGCATTTCAGGAACTTAAGCAGAGATTCACTTCTGTTCCTGTTCTACGGCAGCCTGATGTTTCTCTACCATTTCAGGTGGAGGTTGATGCCTCTGAAATTGGGGCAGGTGCCGTTTTGTCCCAAAGAGATCCAGAGACCTCTAAAAGTAACCCTTGTGCCTTTTTCTCTCGAAAATTTTCTCCCACTGAACGTAATTATGACGTGGGTAATCGGGAGTTATTAGCCATGAAGTGGGCTTTTGAAGAGTGGAGACATTGGCTGGAGGGAGCCAAACATCAGGTGGTGGTCCTTACTGACCATAAGAATCTAGTTTATCTGGAATCTGCCAAGCGACTTAATCCTAGACAGGCCAGGTGGGCCTTGTTTTTCACACGTTTTAATTTTGTGGTTTCATTTCTTCCTGGCACTAAAAATGTTAAGGCGGATGCCCTCTCGAGGAGTTTCCTGGCGGACTCTCCTGAGTTATCTGATCCTTCTGTTATTTTGAAAGAGGGTGTAGTTCTTTCCGCCATCTCGCCCAATTTGAGACTGGCTCTGGAGGGGTGCCAGGAAGATAAGCCCGAGCGCTGCCCTGTTGGGAAATTGTTTGTCCCGGACCAGTGGAAAAACAGTGTAATGTCTGAGATTCATTGTTCCGCGTTGGCCGGTCATCCCGGAATTTTTGGTACCAGGGACTTGGTTGGTCGGTCCTTTTGGTGGCCTACCTTGTCTCGTGATGTCAGGGAGTTTGTGCAGTCCTGCGGGACTGGCTCTCGCTCCAAGCCTTGCTCTCGTTCTAGTGGTTTGTTGATGCCATTACCGGTGCCCAAGAGACCATGGACCCATATCTCTATGGATTTCATTTCCGACCTCCCTGTTTCTCAGAGAATGACCGTCATCTGGGTGATTTGCGATAGGTTTTCCAAGATGATACATCTTGTGCCATTACCTAAGTTGCCTTCCTCCTCTGAATTGGTGCCTTTGTTCCTTCAGCACGTGGTTCGTTTACACGGCATTCCTGAGAACATTGTGTCTGACAGAGGAGTCCAGTTTGTTTCCAGATTTTGGAGGATCTTTTGTTCTAAAATTGGTGTTCAATTGTCTTTCTCCTCGGCGTTTCATCCTCAGACCAATGGTCAAACTGAGAGAACAAACCAGACATTGGAGACTTATCTAAGATGCTTTGTGTCTGCTGATCAGGATGACTGGGTCTCTTTTTTGCCTTTGGCTGAGTTTGCTCTTAATAATAGGGCTAGCTCTGCCACTTTGATGTCTCCATTTTTCTGTAATTCTGGGTTTCACCCTCGATTTTCTTCTGGACAGACGGAGGCTTCTGTCTGCCCGGGTGTTGACTCTGTTGTGGAGCGTATGCAACAGATTTGGGACCAGGTAGTGGAGAGGTTGTCCCTCTCAGGAGAGGGCCCAGCAGTTTGCTAACCGGCATAGGACTGATGGTCCTCGGTTTAAAGTGGGGGACTTGGTCTGGTTGTGGCATCTCCTAAATTTAAGCCTAGGTTCATTGGACCTTATAAGATCATGGAGATTCTTAACCCTGTTTCTTTTCGTTTGCTTCTTCCAGGGACATTTAAGATTCATAACGTGTTCCACAAGTCCTTGTTGAAGAGGTTTGTTGAGCCAGTGGTTCCTACTACTGTGCCTCCTGACCCTGTTTTGGTTGAGGGCAATCTGGAGTATGTGGTTGAGAAAATATTGAATTCTCGTTTTTCTAGACGGAAACTCCAGTATTTGGTTAAATGGAGAGGTTATGGTCAGGAAGACAATTCTTGGGTGTTTGCTTCGGACATCCATGCTAGGAGACTCATCCGTGCGTTTCATAGAACTCATCCTGACCGACCTGGTTGCTCAAATGAGGGTTCGGTGACCCCTCCTCAAGGGGGGGGTACTGTTGTGAATAGGCTGGAAATGAGTTCTGAGCAGAAGCTCCCTCTGGTGGTTACAAACGGTACTGGACTGTCCAGTGAAGATTGTGAGGATTGGGAATCAGGTGTTACTGACTGGTCTTATATAAGGGAGTCACCTTCCCATCAGGGTTGCCGGTGATCAATTGTTCTGGTCTCAATCCTTGATTCCTGTTTCCCTGGAAGCCTGCTGTGTTGTTTCTGAATCTCCTGCTAACAGATAAGACATTTTCTTCTTTTTGTTTTTGTGCTTGATTTTTGCATTTTGTCCTGCACTTCTGTGGGGGCCTTCAGGGTCCCCTCTGGGGGCTTTTGCCTCTCAGTTCAGTTCAGCCACTGATGTTTGTACATTTGCTTTTTCCAGTTTTCTCAGTGGCTGCTGTTTTGTTTTTGGTTACACCAGAGAACTAATTTAGGTGGTAGAGGTCGTGTGATCTCAGGTGTTTTTGAAATTAGTAGAGTTGGTGCTTTTCAGGGTTTTTTGGGATTGCAGTAAGTGCCCTTCCTATCCTTTTCTATTTAGTAAGTTTGGGCCCCAACGTTTGCTCATACTATTTTCTGTCTGTGTCAGTATTTCTTCTTGTCTAACCGCCATTACATGTTTGGGGGCTTTCTATGTTCTTTGGGGATCTGCTCCGGGGCAGATAGCTTTCCTCTTTCTATCTTTAGGTGTAGTTAGTTTCTCAGGCTGTGACGAGGCGTCTAGGACCAACGTAGGAACGCTCCACGGCTGCCTCTAGTTGTGGTGGTTAGTCAGGGTACTGCAATCTCATAGTTTCCAACTGCTCTGGTGTATTTCCTTTTTTGCTTGCTCTCCTCAGCTACCAAATCATAACAGACTTCAATCAGTCATCTACATAGAAGTCCTTTTCTACGAAGGATCTGACGTATGACCCATACTTTTCTCCGCCTTCTTTGGCAGAATTACGGAGGCCGTAGATAGCGACTGCTGGGGAAGGGCTGTTCCCGAAGATGTGTACCCTCATCCGGTACTTTGTGATGTCTTTGGGTCGTTGTCACGGTACCAGAAGAACCTCAAGTAGTTTCTGTGTTCCTCTTTGACGAGAAAACAGTGGAACATCTGTTGTATGTCAGCCATAAATGCCACCGTATCTCTGCGGAAAGAGAGTAGTACTTCCAGAAGTCTGTTGTTGAGGTCTGGGCCAGACAATAGGACATCATTTAATGAGACATCTTCACATTTGGCACTTGAGTCGAATACCACTCTTATTTGACCTGGCTTCTTGGGATGGTATACTCCGAAGATGGGCAGGTACCAACACTCCTCTGAGGGCCGAAGTGCAGGTGCAATCTCTGCTTGGTTGTTCTGGCATATCCTTCCCATGAAGGTAAAGAAGTGTTCCTTCATCTCAGGTGACTTCTTAAGCTTATGTCTGAGGGAGATGAACCGGCTGTAGACCAGTTCCCTGTTGTTGGGTAGGCGCCTTCTCTGAGGTCGAAATGGTAAGATGCGACCCAACTGTTCGATTTGTCTTTGACTATTTGTCTATCCATGATGTCCAGGAACATACTATCTTCTATGGACATCGCTACCTTGTCGTCTTCCATTGTCCTGTGGAAGACTGTACATCCCATGTGGTCTTGTTCACTTTCACAGGCATGGTCTTTGTTGGTAGGTACTGAGAAAGGGCAAGGTAGGGGAGCACTGTTTGGCAATTCCTTTACCAGCAGACTATTGTGACAAGGCCGGAAGAGAGACCGACGTCCATTTTCTAGTGTGCTGGTGAGCATTCTGTTGACTGAGGCCGACTGTGTGTGTTCCTCCTAGACAGACGTTTCCTATGATGACCCATAAAAGGTCGAGCCTCTGAGCGTACGTGGCAGTTTTGGAGCCGTTTATATATTCTCTAGTCTTGTGAACTCGTAGTATATCTCTTCCCAGGAGTAGGGCTATTGAGGCCTCTGGATCCAACTCAGGTATCAGGTGGGCTATACGCTTCAGATGGGTGATATGTCGCCACCTCCGGTGATGGTATCTCTGACCTGTTGTCGGGAATCTGGTTGCACTCCAGGATGGTTGGTAGCGATAGGTAGGTTTGACCATCTATGGACTCCACCTTGTATCCGGTCGCTTTTCTCCCCGCCGTCTCAACGGTACCTGTACACGTCCTCAGGGAGTAGGGAGAACCAGGGCCTACAATGCTGAAGTTGTCAAAGAAGACAGACCTGGCTAAAGACCTGTTACTTTGGTTATCCAGGATTGCATAGATCTTGAGGGCTTTGTCCTTGCGGCCTGCAGGGTAGACTTGGACAAGGCAGATTTTTGAACAGGACCTTCCTCCTGTGAGTCCCTTGCAGATCTCCGTACATTGAGAGCTGACCCAGGGGTATCTTCATCAGTGTTCTTCTCCTTCCCATCGTGCTCCTCTGCTTGTGACAACACTCGTGGAGGTGGTCCAGGGTGCAAGGCTGTATTGTGATCCGTGCTGCTGCATTCTGCACATTTCACGCTAGCTTCACAGTTCCTGGCGAGGTGAGAGGATGTGGCACAACATTTGAAACAGATGTTGTTCTCTTTGAGGAAACCTTTGCGATCCTCCAAAGACTTCTCCCTGAAGGCTCTGCATTTTAGTAGAGGATGTGGTTTCTTGTGTAGAGGACACTGTTTACTGACATCCTGAGGCTTGTTTTCGTCTGGTGGGGGTTTACTCGCATTGTGAGGAGGGCCTGTGGAAACTAAGTTAGTTTTGTGGACTGCCACGGGTGTCTGTTGTGAATATGCTGGAGGCGGCTTCTGAGCTGGTGCTCCCTCTGGTGGTTGCTGAGGGTAATGAACTGATTAATGAATGGCCTTCAGCTGGCGCTGAATGGTAGGATATAAGTGGCCTGAGTTCGCAGCAGCCTTGCCAGTTATCAATTGTTCCTTCTGGTCTTGCTAGAAGCACTGCTAGTTTCCTGCTCTCCTTCAGATAAGTGTTTGCTGTTTTTTTTTCCTCTGTTTGATTTTCATTGCTGGTTTGCTGCTTGCAGTGGACTGCAGCCTGTCCCCTTTTGGGGACTGGCGCTGCAATTGTGCTCCGTTTTTGTCTGCACTTTTGCTTTGCTCCTTTGTTACTTTTTATTTGCTGAATAGCATTTTGTTACACCAGAGATCTGATTTAGGTGGATGAGATCGTGTGATCTCAGGTTTTTTGGCAATCAGAAGTGTTGGTATTTTTGTTAGGGTTTTTGTTGGATTGCAGTCAGAATTCTTTCCTGTACTTTTCTGTCTAGACAGATTGGGCCCCAGCGTTTGCTCATTCTATTTTCTGTCTGTGTCCGTGCTTTCTTCTTGTCTAACCGCCATTACATGTTTGGGGGCTTCCTATTTTCTTTGGGGATCTGCTCCGGGGCAGATAGCTTTCATCTTTCTGCCTTTAGGTGTAGTTATCTCTCAGGCTGTGACGAGGCGTCTAGGATCAGCGTAGGAACGCTCCACTGCTACTTCTAGTTGTGTGGTTCAGTTACTGCAATCCAATAGGTTCCAGCCTCTCTGGTGTATTACCGCTTTTGCTATTTCTCCTCAGTTACCGAAACACAACAGGTGTCTTACTGGGTTTGACACTGGGGGCAGTGGAACATGACAGAGTGAAGTCAAAACTAGGGTAATTTCTGATCTTAGCTTGATGGGTGACAAATTCTACGAATACAGTGAAAGGAGGGAATGGTACATTATGATTTTGTTTATACGTGAACCATATGTAACCCACTTTTCTTGTAGGTTGTAAGGAAGTTTTAGTATTACCGGATTGACACCCCTAGCGGTGTCTAAAAATGCCAATCCGGGCAAGTCTCCTTCCTCCTGGGCAACCTGTAACTCTATCAATAAATCACTCAATTCTCTAAGCTTTTGATAACCTTTAGGTCCTATCTTAGGAAAATCATCAATTCTTTTGTATAAAGCATTCTCTATGACTTCTACTGTCCCATAGCATTCATCAAGTCTTTCCCACACTTTGCGTAGACCTATGTGTGGATGCTTTATATTGATGTCTCTTAGTGTTTTGGCATGCTCGACCAACTCACTTCCGAGCCACTTTACAAGGAGATCTAACTCCTCACTACTAGAAAGGTCCAGACCATGAATGGCGTTCCGGAACGAGGCTTTCCATGACCTATAGTTCTCGGGTTTATCAGTGAACTTTACAAGCCCTTTTGTAACCAGTTCCTGGCGGGCAAGGAACTTTGCAAAGTTTATGGTTGCTTGGTCAGTGCTGGCACGAGCTGGTGTGTTATAGTCATGTCTAGTGTGTGGTGTATCACCATACCTGTGAGACGCTTCTGACTTTGTATAGTCTGTGCAGTATCTTCTCGGTGCAGAAGGTGTCTCTTTAAGGCGCGATGGGAGCTGTACCTTCTGCTCAGTGGAACAGCAGTTGTGGTCGACATCTCTGTACTGGACGACTCCTTGTTTGTGGTAACGAAGTTCGGGGTTGGATCATTGGTAACCGGCGTAGACTGGTCGATGTGGTGCATCAGGGCTGTCATCCATGCCGGAATGTTGACGGACGTACTCTGCGACGCGCTGCGCTGGATCTTGCTGTTCTAGATCTGGTCCGCGAATGTTGCTGCGTCTCTCACAATCAGGATCCTTCATAGCTTCCAAATACTCTGCTTTAGCAATTGCAGCTGCTGTCTCTTTGTCTGCTGCAAGTCTTTCTAGCTCTGCTCGCAAACGTGCAGTTTCCGCCTTTCTCTCTGCTTGCAAACGTGCAGTTTCAGCTTGCAGGCGTGCGGTTTCGGCCTCTCTCTCTGCTTGCAAAAGTGCAGTTTCCGCTTCTCTCTCTGCCTGCAAACGTGCAGTTTCAGCTTGCAGACGTGCACTTTCGGCCTGCAGACGGCCTGTGTAACCACCGCCTGCGACCGGCGACTCCGTTTTTACTGAGCATTGTGCTCTTACTCTCTGCGGCTGTATGACGGCTGCTGTAATACCCGTATGCGGTGCAGTCTGGGTGATAGCGGTCACATATAGCCTGTGTAACCACCGCCTGCGAACGGCGGTTCCGTTTTTATTGTTCTGCCTTCTTCCACGTATGACTGTGTGGCTTCCAGCATAAGGCTAAACCCTTCATCCACTCCAATAAAAGACAGTATGGGTGCTTAAGTCTATATTTATTGAGATGATGTGAACAACAATGGTAGATGATAACGGAGGTTATAATGAAGGAAATTGGTGAACACAATAGTGGGTGAAATCGGGTAAAAACTGCAAGAAATAGACAGTATAGTATCAATACTGGCATGTACAGTGTGCAATTACATAAGTACTATAACTGGAACATTACAGCAAAGAATGATAGAGTTCATAATACAAGAATGCTACTAGTACTGCTCTGCACCATACAAAATGCATCTATCTATATGCGGAGTAAACAACATTACATCCTAACTGAGAAATACAGAGCTCAATATGCCTCACTTACAATGCACTACACTGTGGCTGCATAACGGTTAACTAACACAGATACGTAGCACTACACATAACTGTATTAAACTCTCACCGGAATCCGCTTTGACAGAAGCAGTGATTTACAGAGAGCAGGACACACATGAATCTCTTCAGAAAGCCCGGGAGAATATGTCTGCGTGACTAGATTTCCCGGGGAAGCTAAGAGGGCAGTTCCTAACCATAACACATTGCTCCATTAAAGGGGAAATGTCCCTGACACCTGAAGCAGGACAAATGGAAACACTAATGACATCTAGTGGTCATAACCGGAACTACGCTATGAGTTAACTTGCTGCACAAAAGTGGGCAGAACAGTGGTCATGCTGCTGACCTGAACTGTTTGCTCTCCAATGTTGCGAACAGAAGACAGACAGCTTTACCTCTGCAAAATCGGAGGAGTCCAGAGTTGGAGCGACGCTTACAAGCTTTATTCTGAAGAATTGTGCTCCTTGCCTAGTAAACTGGCCACCTCTGATAGACTGCAGCGATAGTCAGTAACCCAAGCAACGATCATCAAAATATAACATTAAAAATCCATCCCTTTTTAACCCCTTAATGTCCAATGACGTGCACAGTTCGTCATGGCCGGGTGTCAGTTCCGGCACCAGGACGGACTGTGCACGTCATGCCTTTGATCTACCACTGCGTGTAAACACGCAGTGGTAGATCAGTGCCGATAGCTGTCACAGACAGCTGACAGGCACGGCAAGCGGTGCGGGGACCTTTGCCGTCGGTCCCCGCACCTACAGCGCTGTGCTTGGTCAGTCAATCTGACTGACCAAACACAGCTGCGATCGCGCAGGAGAGGCTGAAATTTCAGCATCTCCAGCGCGATCAGTGCAGGAGCCGGCGCTGCAGTGGCCAAGGCTTCCTGCACTGACAGCCAGGAGCGGCGCCCCCGCCGCCCCTGGCTGTTAACCCCCTGACTGCTGCGATCGAACGCGATCGCAGCTCTCAGGGGGGAGGCAGAGGGTCGGGAGCTCCCTCTGCCTCAGATCGGAGCCCTGCAATGTATTTGCAGGGCCCGATCTCTGGCTTGATGACCCGGGGGTTGTCATGACAACCTCCGGGTCATGTAGCTACGGAAAGCTGCTGTGATCATGGTCACAGCAGCTTTCACCATAGGTACAATGCATTGCAATGCTGGAGCATTGCAATGCATTGTAACTGCAATAAAAAGTAAAACAGTGAAAGTCCCATAAAGGGACAAGTAAAAAAAAGCATTTTTTTTTAAAAATTGTAAAAAAAAATATAAAAAAATAATTTTAAAAAAATCCCCTAAAAAATACACATTTTTATGTAATAAAAAAACAAAAAAACAAAAAAAACACACATGTTTGGTATCGCCGCGTCCGTAAAAATCCTATCAATAAAAGCGTATCCTTAGTTAACCCCTTCAGTGAAAGCCGTAAAAAAAAAACACAAAAAAGTAGTAAATTATACTTTTTCAAAGCGGTGTTATGATTTGGTAGCTGAGGAGAGCAAGCAAAAAAGGAAATACACCAGAGAGGTTGGAATCTATGGGATTGCAGTACCCTGACTAACCACCACAACTAAAGGCAGCCGTGGAGCGTACCTACGTTGGTCCTAGACGCCTCGTCACAGCCTGAGAAGCTAACTACACCTAAAGACAGAAAGAGGAAAACTATCTGCCCCGGAGCAGATCCCCAAAGAACATAGAAAGCCCCCAAACATGTAATGGCGGTTAGGCAAGAGGAAATACAGACACAGACAGAAAATAGTATGAGTAAACGTTGGGGCCCAAACTTCCTAAATAGAAAAGGATAGGAAGGACACTTACTGCAATCCCAAAAAACCCTGAAAAGTACCAACTCTACTAATTACAAAAACACCTGAGATCACACGACCTCTACCACCTAAATTAGTTCTCTGGTGTAACAAAAACTAAACAGCAGCCACTGAAAAAACTGGAAAAGGCAAATGAACAAACAACAGTGGCTGAACTAAACTGAGAGGAGCACAAGCCCCCGGAGGGGACCCGGCAGACCCCCACAGAAGTGCAGGACAAAATGCAAAAAGCAAGCACAAAAAACTAAAAGAAGAAAATGTCTTATCTGTTAGCAGAAGATGCAGGCACGAAACAGCAAGCTACAAAGTGAACAGGAATCAAAGATGAGACCAGAACAATTGATCACCGGCAACCCTGATGGGAGGGAACCTCCCTTATATAAGACCAGTCAGTAACACCTGATCGCCAATCTTCACAATCTTCATTGGATAGTTCAGTACTGTTTGTAACCACCAGAGGGAGCTTCTGCTCAGAATTCATTTCTAGCACATTCACAACAAAGCGGTATCATCACACCGCTTGGAAAAAGTGCAATAACACGCAATCAAAAAGTGGGATATAAATAACCATGGTACCGCTGAAAACGTCATCTTGTTCCGCAAAAAACAAGCCGCCATGCAGCATCATCAAAAAATAAAAAAGTTATCGCTCGCTGTGAGGAACTAAGCGCACACTCGCGGAATAAACTGATGCAAAAATAATTATTTTTTCTATAAAACTTTTTATTGTGTAAAAAACGCCAAAACATAAAAAAAATATAAATGAGGTATCGTAATCGTAGTGACCCGAAGAATAAAACTGCTTTATCAATTTTACCACACGTGGAACGGAGTAAAAAAAAAATAAAAAATTCCTGAATTGCTGGTTTTTGTTCATTCTGCTTCCACAAAAATCAGAATAGGAAGCGATCAAAAAACGTTATGTGCCCGAATATGGTACCAATAAAAACGTCAACTCGTCCCGCAAAAAATAAGCCCACAGATAACTCTGTCAGCCGAAATATGGAAAAATTATAGCTCTCAAAATACGGCGATGTAAAAATTTCTTACAAAAAATTATTCCAAAAAAAAGCGTCTTTTAGAGTGTGACAGAAACCAAACATGAAAAAAGGGTATAAATCTGGTATCGCTGTAATCGCACCGATCCGAGGAATAAAGTCACCTAATCACTAATACCGCACGAGGAACGGCGTAAAAAAGAAAACCAATTCTTCACCTTTTGTGGATTTGTTCATTCTGCCTCCCAAAGATCGCAATAAGGCGATCACAGTGGTTCCCCCCCACATATGGGGTATCAGCGTACTCAGGACAAAATGCACTTCAAATTTTGGGGTCCTATTTCTCCTGTTACCCTTATAAAAATAAAAATTTGGGGGTAAAAAGGTCATTTTTGTGGAAAAAAAAGGATTTTTTTATTTTCACGGCTCTACGTTATAAACTTCTGTGAAGCCCTTGGGGGTTCAAAGTGCTGACCACACATCTAGATAAGTTCCTTGGGGGTCTAGTTTGCAAAATGGGGTCATTTGTGAGGGGTTTCTACTGTTTAGGCACATCAGGGGCTCTCCAAACGCGACATGACACCCGCAGACCATTCCATCAAAGTCTGCATTTAAAAACGGTGCTCCTTCCCTTCCGAGCTCTGCCATGCGTCAAAATAGTGGTTCCCCCCCACATATGGGGTATCAGCGTACTCAGGACAAATTGCACAATAGCTTTTGGGGTCCTATTTCTCCTGTTACCCTTATAAAAATAAAAATTTGGGGGCAAAAAGATTTTTTGTGGAAAAAAATTATTTTTTTTATTTTCACGGATCTACGTTATAAACTTCTGTGAAGCACTTGGGGGTTCAAAGTGCTCACCACACATCTAGATAAGTTCCTTGGGGGTCTAGTTTCCAAAATGGAGTCACTTTTGGAGGGTTTCTACTGTTTAGGCACATCAGGGGCTCTCCAAACGTGACATGACACCCGCAGACCATTCCATCAAAGTCTGAAGTTGAAAAAGGCGCTCCTTCCCTTCTGAGCTCTGCCATGCGTCAAAATAGTGGTTTACCCCCACATATGGGGTATCAGCGTACTCAGGACAAATTGCACAATAACTTTTGGGGTCCTGTTACCCTTTGGAAAATAAAAATTGGGGGTGGAAAGATCATTTTTGTGGAAAAGATATGATTTTTTAATTTTACGGCTCTACGTTATAACCTTCTGTGAAGCCCTTGGGGGTTCAAAGCTGTCACCACACATCTAGATAAGTTCCTTGGGGGTCTAGTTTCCAAAATGGGGTCACTTGTGGGGGGTTTCCACTGTTTAGGCACACAGGGGCTCTCCAAATGCGACATGGCGTCCAATCTCAATTCCAGCCAAAAAAGTCAAATGGTGCTGCTTCCCTTCCGAGCTCTGCCATGCGCCCAAATAGTGGTTTACCCTTACATATGGGGTATCAGCATACTCAGGACAAATTGAACAATAACTTTTGGGGTCCTTTTATCCTTTGGAAAATAAAAATTGGGATGAAAAGATCATTTTTGTGGAAAAAATATGATTTTTTAATTTTACAGCTCTACGTTATAACCTTCTGTGAAGCCCTTGTGGGTTCAAAGCTCTCACAACACATTTAGATAAGTTCCTTGGGGGGTCTAGTTTCCAAAATGGGGTCACTTGTGGGGGGTTTCCACTGTTTAGGCACACAGGGACTCTCCAAATGCGACATGGCGTCCAATCTCAATTCCAGCCAAAAAAGTCAAATGGCGCTGCTTCCCTTCCGAGCTCTGCCATTCGCCCAAATAGTGGTTTACCCCCACACATGGGGTATCGGTGTACTCAGGAGAAATTGTACAACAAATATTGTGGTTCATTTTCTACTGATACTGATGTGAGGTGGCCCCTAAAAAAATGGTTTTGTAAATTTTGTTGGAAAAATGAGAAATTGCTGGTCAACTTTTAACACTTATAACTTCCTAACAAAAAAAAATTTTGGTTCCAAAATTGTGCTGATGTAAAGTAGACATGTGGGAAATGTTATTTATTAACTATTTTTTGTGACATATCTCTCTGATTTAATGGCATAAAAATTAAAAGTTTGAAAATTGCAAAATTTTCAAAATTTTTGCCATATTTCCGTTTTTTTCATAAATAAACGCAAGTTATATTGAAGAAATTTTACCACTATCATGAAGTACAATATGTTACGAGAAAACAATCTCAGAATCGCCAAGATCCGTTGAAGCGTTCCAGAGTTATAACCTCATAAAGAGACAGTGGTCAGAATTGTAAAAATTGGCCTGGTCTTTAACCTACAAAATGGCTTGGTCGTTAAGGGGTTAAATTTTATGTATTTAAGAACTTGAGAATAACAACATCAATGCAGCTTTCAAACTCTTGGCGTACTTCATCCTTCGGGCTTTCTCACTGATCCTCTGCAGCCACTCACATTAGACCTTCACCTGCCTGGCTCCCTATATAACCTCACCACCTCATCTCTTCTCCTGTCTGACCACCATCTACTTACTTTCTAATCCCTTTCCTCCTCACCTGCCCCCCCATGTCCAGAAACTAGCATACCCCCGCAGAAACCTCGCCCACCTAGAAACACACACTCTCGATTCTATTCTACTGCTGACCTCCATAGCTTTACTCCATGAAACAGTGATACTGTTTTCTACAATGCCACACTGGCATCAGCTGTTGAATCATTCGCTCCTCTCGTGCATAACAGAGTGCAACGAATCAATAGACAACCCTGACGCAATAACCTCACTAAAAAAACTAGTGTCCAAACACACTCACATAAAGACTTCACCACATTCAATTCGGCCCTCACCTGTGCTAATTAAGTCTATTTCACAACCTTTGTATCTGCTCTATCCCACAACCCCAAACAGTTAAGGCACTGTCACACTTAGCGATCGCACCAGCGATCACAACAACGACACGACCTGGCGAGATCGCTGGTGCGATCGCTATGTGATCGCTAGTTAAGGGTCCGTCTCACACAACGATCTCGCTAGCGAGATCGGTGCTGAGTCACTAGTTTTGTGACGCAGCAGCGAGCTCACCAGCGATATCGCTGTGTGTGACATTCAGCGACGATCAGCCCCCCTGCCGGGTATCGCTGATCGTTGCTGAAATGTCAGGACCTTTTTTTGATCGCTGGTCTCCCGCTGACAGGCACGCATCGCTGCGTGTGACAGGCGGGAGACCAGCGATCCGCTGGTAACCAAGGTACACAGCGGGTTTCCAGGCGCGGGGCTGTGCCTAGAAACCCACTGTGTACCTTGGATACCAGCGCCCTGATGCAGGGAGCTGGTATCCAAGGTACACAGCGGGTTTCCAGGCACCGCGCAGCGCTTGGAAACCCGCTGTGTACCTTGGATACCAGCTCCCTGCATCAGGGCGCTGGTATCCAAGGTACACTGCGGGTAACTAAGCGATGTTACCCGCAGTGTCCTTGTGCTGATCGCTGCCCTGAGCTGTCTGTTTGGCAGCTCAGCAGCGATAATATAGCGATACACCAGCGATCCTGACAAGTGCATATCGTTGTCGGGATCACTGGTGTATCGCTATGTGAGACCCAGCCTTTAGATTCCAAACACAACTCATCAGCGATCTGTGATTCCAAACACAACTCATCAGCGATCTGTATAACGACCTCTGCGGTCGTTGGGAAAACCTAGTCCCACCTGCGACGCTGGTGAAGTCGTTCATAAAGGGTGTCACACTCAGCGATTCAGGCTCACCAGCGGGACACCAACGACCAAAAAACGGCTCAGAACGTTCATAAGCGATCAGCGACATCTCAGCGGGGGCCACATCGCTGCTACATGTCACACACAGCTAAGTCGCTAACGAGATCGCTACTGCGTCATGAAATCGGTGACTCTAGCGATCTCGTTAGCAATCTCGTTTAGTGTGACAGTACCTTTATTCAATGCTTTTAATTCCCTGCTCTGCCCCCTCTGACCTCCTTCATCTCATTTCAAAAATGAGGTTGACCAAACAAGGCAAGGCTTTTCTGCCCATCCACCACAACACTTATGTATAAAAGATCACTGCCCCTCCCCCATAACCTTCATCCCGACCATCACTGTAGGAGAGCTTACTAATCTCCTCTCCAAATCTCACCTAACCACTTGTGCACTTGACCCTATCCTATCCCACCTCCTCCCTAAACTCACTGCCATGCTTATCCCAGCCTAAAGGTACTGCCACACTAAGCTATCCCGCTAGCGATCTCGTTAGCGTTGCATACTAATGCGATCGCTAGCGGGATTGTTTCTATATCGCTAAGTGCGGCCACATTTAGCGATATAGTTAACGACGCTATCGCCGCTAGCGATCTTCTTAACGACTTTAGCGGTACAAAAGTACCGCTAAATCGCTAAGAAAAGGTGCCACACTAGCGATATATACTTACCCAGCGGGAGCGCCGACGAGAAAATAGGGTCCGGAACGATTCCAGCGACGAGCGAGATCACAGCAGGAAGCTCGTCGCTGGAAGCTGCCGCACTGAACAATATCGCTAACGGGATCGCTAAATAGTGACGTTTTTTAGCGATCCCGTTAGCGATATTGTTTAGTGTGGCATACCCTTAAAGGTACTGCCACACTAAACAATCCCGCTAGCGATCACGATAACGACGCATACTAATGAGATCGCTAGCGGGATTGTTTCTATATCGCTAAATGCGGCCACATTTAGCGATATAGTTAACGACGCTATCGCCGTTAGCGATCTTCTTAATGACTTTAGCGGTACAAAAGTACCGCTAAATCGCTAAGAAAAGGTGCCACACAGCGATTAGATACTTACCCAGCGGGAGCGCCGACGAGAAAATAGGGTCCGGAGCGATTCCAGCGACGAGCGAGATCACAGCAGGAAGCTCGTCGCTGGCAGCTGCCGCACTGAACAACATCGCTAACGGGATCGCTAAATAGTGACGTTTTTTAGCGATCCCGTTAGCGATATTGTTTAGTGTGGCATACCCTTAAGGCCTCATACTCACTGGGTGGAAAAAAATCGGTCAGTTTTCAGGATGGTCCGATTATGTGCAATTGACATGCGATTTGCATGCGATTTGCATGCGTTTTTTTATATAACCATCTATTGCATTAGCGATTATCATGTCAAAATCGCATCAAATCGCAGCATGCTGCGATTTTTTTCTCACACCAATATCTGATGAGAAAAAAATCGCAAATGAAAACTGACCCATTGACTAACATTGGTCAGATTTGTATCCGACTTTTTTTCATCTGATTTTCATCCGAATTCGGCTCAAGTGAGTATGAGCCCTAAAGGTACTGCCACACTAAACGCTCCCGCTAACGATCACGATAACGACGCATACTAATGCGATCGTTTTTGTGATCGTTTTAATGTCGCTAGTAGCTGCCACATTTAGCGATCTCGTTAACGACGCATAAGCGGTTAGCGATCTCCTTAACGACTTTGCGATGTAAAAAACAGCGCACATCGTTCACAAAACGTGCCAGACACAGCGATATAGGCTCACCAGCGGGACGCCAACGATCAAAATAGGGTCCAGAACTCTAGTGAACGATCAGCGAGATCACAGCAGGGGCCACATCGTTGCTACATGCCACACACAACGAGGTCGCTAACGAGATCGCTAAATAGTGACGTTTTTTAGCGATCTCGTTAGCGATCTTGTTTAGTGTGGCATACCCTTTAACCCATCTCTTCAGCTTATCACTAACTTCTGCTATCTTCACTTCTGCTTTCAAGAATAGTACAATTCCACCTATCCTGAAGAAGCCATCCCTCAACCTGACTTATACATCCAGCTATCAGCCCATACTGCTGCTCCCGTTCACCTGCAAACTCCTAGAACACTATGTCCATGCTGAATTTTCCTCCTATCGCTTATCTAACTAACTCTTTGATGTCCTACAATCTGGCTTCCATTTGTCATAATACCTCCTCTCAGTATGTCTTGGATGCAGTTAGTGACAGCTCAGTCCAATCTAGTGCAGGGTATCCCAATCTCAGGTAAGGAGGGAGCACTACCCAGGACTCTAAAGGGTATGCCACACTAAACAACATCGCTAACGGGATCGCTAAAACACGTCACTATTTAGCGATCCCGTTAGCGATGTTGTTGTGTGCGGCATCTGCCAGCGACGAGCTTCCTGCTGTGATCTCGCTCGTCGCTGGAATCGTTCCGGACCCTATTTTCGTCGCTGGCGCCCCGCTGGTAAGTATCTAATCGCTGAGTGTGGCACCTTTTTTAGCGATTTAGCTGTACTTTTGTCTCGACCACGCACCACAATGTGGGTTACCAGGGCAATGGGGTACTCAGAGCCGAGCCCGTAGAAGTCTATGGGATTGTCACAGGTAGCGGTGGCTCGGTCTGTGGCCCTGGCGGTCAGGCGTATGTTGGGGATATATTTACAGGGGATAGATTTATATACAGTTCGTGACGCCACCTGTAGTCTTCTGGTAATTTATACCAGCGCTGCTGTAGAGCTCTGAGGGGATGGTGAGGCAGCTAGATGTCGGGTCCCCTACAGGTAGGACTCTTCCCTCAGGTCGATAGTTAAAGCAGGGTTGTGCAGGCATGCAAGTAAATAACTCAGTCTCACACGGTCAGCGTCTTTCCATACCTTTACTTGTAAGATGGTAAGGCAGGTCCCAGGGAGGCTGATCCAAGGAGAATGTATTTTGAGATAGCAGCTGGACAAGTTAGGGGCCTCCTTTACTTTCACAACGATGAGTACAACCAGCATGAAGCGTAGTTCCCTCTATAACTCCAGCTATTCCAAAGCTGTACTGCCCAGTCAGTTTTGTGGTCGGAGCCTTCCTGTGAGAAAGCTGAATTCCTATCTTGTCGTGCACTGACTCAAGGTCCTCACTTCCCCTGACCCCAGTTACGTACCGACTATTTAGGGGCTGCTTGCCGCGACCTAAGGTCCGGTAAGTCTCTGGTTTTCTTACCACTAAGCGTGAAGCTTTAGTGATCCTTCGGTCCCCAGTGACCGGTTACAATGTGCAGGACTTCTTCAATCCAAAAGCACTTTTCAAATATTCCTTTCCACTGTGCCTTTCGCCTTGTCCGCGCTTGTAGCATAAACACTCACACTTGCAAAAAGTCATATAATCACTCCCTTCTTTTCCTTCCTTCAGAGTTAGTTAACAGACTCTCAGTTATCCACTAGGCAGGAGCACGTCTCTGAACCTTTCACTGTCCTTGGGACAGGAGACTGAAGTATTTCTGTACTAAGCTCTTCTTTCCTTATCAGTGTCTTCAAGTGAGGTACAGCTCTGACCAGGCTGAGGTGATCTATATCTCGCCCTTACTGGCCTCCACTTGCTGAACTGCTGGTAGAACCAGGCTGGACTGCTTCCTCCCTCCAGGTCCCAGCTAGACTCCACACGTCTGCTCTGTCCGAAGACAGGAAACTGACTACTCTAATCACTCAACGAATACACCCTGACCACTCCCTCACAAGTGACTACACTACCCTAAGGGTGTGTCTAGTGTATGTTGAGTGAATGGGTATTGAGCATTGAACTGCTATCTCTCCACACACTCTCCAGGGTACTGCGTGTGCCTAACACCAGGGCTACACATTCCCCCATGGTAAAAGACAGCACTCCCGGGATGTAAAATACAAAGAGACAGTTTTGTTTATGCATTAAACATCAACATTAAACATTAATTCGTCCCATCCGGGAGGTAAGGATGTCTTGAACGTTGCAAATAAAACATTATATATAGAAAAATACAATATTAAATAACATTTTCATATAAATAGACAATATGCTTGTGAAGGACCCGCACCAAACCTTCAACGTGGGTCCTGGGTGGGCTGCAGGACATTCGAATGCAGACCTCACTCAGTGCCACACCACACGGGTTTTGTTTTCAGAGGTAATTGTGCTGGTTTTATGTAAAACCAAGATTAGGCACCGAAGCGCAACTATATACAGATAAGTTCTGGGCTGGCACAGTCCTCAACCTCGAAGTCCATTGTAAAACAAAGACACATTATATCAAATCACATCATAATAAAGTGCAAAAACTTTTTATCTGTTACCCAGCCGGGCATTCTATTTTTGGCAATATATATATACGTTATATACACATTTAACTTGTGCAAAAATTGGCAAACATTTTTAAACTTTTTACAACATTACTTATGGTAGACCCCTGTATGGATCTCACCGGTTTTTACTGTTTAACTATTCAAATACATTTCCCACCCCGGGGGCTGGAACAATGCGATGCTCGCACAGGACCGTTCCTATTCCTGGGCCCAGTGCCCAGCACCAAGATCATCGACTCCACCATCGGGGTCTGTGTGGCTGGTGTGCACTGGGCTGGTGGGGATGTCGGGGGTTCCAGCAGGGTGTCATCATCGCTGGTTACCTGCAGGGCCGGTTCACTCCGGTCCTCTAGGCCGCAGGGCCCGTCCTCCTCTGGGGACGCTGCTGCAGCATAAGATACTGGGCAAAAAGCAGGCTTTTGTAGTGGCTCAATTGAGATCGCATCAGACTTTTGCGATGCAGAAATGGTCGCAGGTAGCGATGCGGAATAGGACGCACAATGCTGGTATGATGCAGAGCAGGAAGCAGGTGTGCGCAATGGCTCAGTTGGGAACGCACTAACCTGCTGCTGTCGCTGCTCCATCACAGACGGCTGGGTTTCCTCCGGTGTCCCTATCGGGGATCGATCATCTGCTGCGGCCTCCTGGCCGGGCGTTCCGGAACTGGCGGTACCTCCTCAACCTCCTTCGCCTCCACCGCTTCACCGGTGGGATCAGGATTGGTACTTTCGGGGGCAGCCTCCGGTTGCTCCTTTGCCTTGGGCAGCAGAAGTTTCGGTAACTCCAGACGTAGGGGATCATCGAAGGGGGAGAACACCGCGTCCCACAGCCGCCGCTGCTCCAGGGTACGCCGGCGTCTCTCGATCTCTTCAAATCCAGGTTGTGGCGAAATCATCTTTCTTAGTCGTGCATTTTCCTCTTTAACTTCCAGCAATGCTTGCTGCAGGTGCAGGACCACGGATGACTCCGGTGCTGGTGGCAGCTTGGCTGGGGCACGGGGCCTGCCTTCCTCCGCTTCCCTGCTCGGCTGCACACGTCCTGCTTCCATGATGTTCCAGAAGATTCTCCCATCTTCCTCCAGAGACGTCCGGTCTCTCCCGTGGAGGCGGGGTTTGCGTCTCCTCCTCTTTGCAGGAAAGGTGAAGAGAAGGCGGACCTCCTTTGCTGTAGGGCAGGATCGCATATTGTAATAGCACTTTGAGAGGGCAGGCATTTTCTTCGCGCCACAGGGGGGTACACGCCCACGAAGGCACGCCCACCTTCTTCTCTAGCGCCTGAGGGCGCGAATATGGCGACAAAGATGGCGATTTTGGCGCCAAAAGTGCAAACAGTCCTTTTTCACAAAAACAATTCCATAGGCACACAGGGCTCGCAATTTTGCGAGTTTCGCATCCTGTTCGTGACGCCAAAGTTTTGTGTCGACCCGCCACCACAATTGTGGGTTACCAGGGCAATGGGGTACTCAGAGCCGAGCCCGTAGAAGTCTATGGGATTGTCACAGGTAGCGGTGGCTCGGTCTGTGGCCCTAGCGGTCTGGCGTATGTTGGGGGAATATTTACAGGGGATAGATATATTTACAGTTCGTGACGCCACCTGTAGTCTTCTGGTAATTTATACCAGCGCTGCTGTAGAGCTCTGAGGGGATGGTGAGGCAGCTAGATGTCGGGTCCCCTACAGGTAGGACTCTTCCCTCAGGTCGATAGTTAAAGCAGGGTTGTGCAGGCATGCAAGTAAATAACTCAGTCTCACACGGTCAGCGTCTTTCCATACCTTTACTTGTAAGATGGTAAGGCAGGTCCCAGGGAGGCTGATCCAAGGAGAATGTATTTTGAGATAGCAGCTGGACAAGTTAGGGGCCTCCTTTACTTTCACAACGATGAGTACAACCAGCATGAAGCGTAGTTCCCTCTATAACTCCAGCTATTCCATAGCTGTACTGCCCAGTCAGTTTTGTGGTCGGAGCCTTCCTGTGAGAAAGCTGAATTCCTATCTTGTCGTGCACTGACTCAAGGTCCTCACTTCCCCTGACCCAGTTACGTACCGACTATTTAGGGGCTGCTTGCCGCGACCTAAGGTCCGGTAAGTCTCTGGTTTTCTTACCACTAAGCGTGAAGCTTTAGTGATCCTTCGGTCCCCAGTGACCGGTTACAATGTGCAGGACTTCTTCAATCCAAAAGCACTTTTCAAATATTCCTTTCCACTGTGCCTTTCGCCTTGTCCGCGCTTGTAGCATAAACACTCACACTTGCAAAAAGTCATATAATCACTCCCTTCTTTTCCTTCCTTCAGAGTTAGTTAACAGACTCTCAGTTATCCACTAGGCAGGAGCACGTCTCTGAACCTTTCACTGTCCTTGGGACAGGAGACTGAAGTATTTCTGTACTAAGCTCTTCTTTCTTTATCAGTGTCTTCAAGTGAGGTACAGCTCTGACCAGGCTGAGGTGATCTATATCTCGCCCTTACTGGCCTCCACTTGCTGAACTGCTGGTAGAACCAGGCTGGACTGCTTCCTCCCTCCAGGTCCCAGCTAGACTCCACACGTCTGCTCTGTCCGAAGACAGGAAACTGACTACTCTAATCACTCAACGAATACACCCTGACCACTCCCTCACAAGTGACTACACTACCCTAAGGGTGTGTCTAGTGTATGTTGAGTGAATGGGTATTGAGCATTGAACTGCTATCTCTCCACACACTCTCCAGGGTACTGCGTGTGCCTAACACCAGGGCTACACACTTTTGTACTGCTAAAGTCGTTAAGGAGATCGCTAACCGCGATAGCGTCCTAACAACATCGCTAAAATAGGTAGCTACTAGCGATATAGAATCCCGTTAGTATGCGACGCTAACGAGATCGCTAGCGGGATTGTGTAGTGTGGCAGTACCTTTACACTCGTACCCAACACACACTAGTTCATTCAGGGCACCTGGGCTTACCCAAGGAAGGAGGGCCTCATCTCAGGCTGGGTAGTAAAGGGTGTTGGGGTGTGGGCTGAGAAGGGAGAGAAAGGGGAGGAGCCAGGGGCGTAACTAGGAACAGCAGGGCCCCACAGCAAACTTCACAATGGGGCCCCCACCCGCGCATTGCCAATCCCGGTCTACCCAAGTTGTGTTGAGAAAGATACCTTTATTATCCAAAATTAGAGGTTTTTGGACTAATGATAGTGAAATTACGGAAAAGAACCAACTCCCAGGAAGCAACTGAGGTAGTGACGAAGGTAGGCTTTCTCCAGAGTAAATGTGTGAAGAAACTTGTAATCCAGCCTGCATGTGAGGAGTGACAGCCTCAGCTCTGCTACATGTGAGGAGTGACAGCCTCAGCTCTGCTACATGTGAGGAGTGACAGCCTCAGCTCTGCTACATGTGAGGAGTGACAGCCTCAGCTCTGCTACATGTGAGGAGTGACAGCCTCAGCTCTGCTACATGTGAGGAGTGACAGCCTCAGCTCTGCTACATGTGAGGAGTGACAGCCTCAGCTCTGCTACTTGTGAGGAGTGACAGCCTCAGCTCTGCTACATGTGAGGAGTGACAGCCTCAGCTCTGCTACATGTGAGTAGGGACAGCCTCAGCTCTGCTACATGTGAGGAGTGACAGCCTCAGCTCTGCTACATGTAAGGAGTGACAGCCTCATCTCTGCAACATGTGAGGAGTGACAGCTCAGCTCTGCTACTTGTATAGCAAAGCTGAGGCTGTCACTCTGCGCATGTAGCAGAGATGAGGCTGTCACTCACATGTAGCAGAGCTGAGGTTGCTACTTGTCACAAGTAGCAGAGCTGAGGTTGTTACTTGTCACATGTAGCAGAGCTGAGGTTGCTACTTGTCACATGTAGCAGAGCTGAGGTTGCTACTTGTCACATGTAGCAGAGCTGAGGTTTCTACTTGTCACATGTAGCAGAGCTGAGGTTGTTACTTGTCACATGAGCAGAGCTGAGGTTGTTACTTGTCACATGTAGCAGAGCTGAGGTTGTTACTTGTCACATGTAGCAGTGCTGAGGTTGCTACTTGTCACATGTAGCAGAGCTGAGGTTGCTACTTGTCACATGTAGCAGAGCTGAGGTTGCTACTTGTCACAAGCAGTAGAGCTGAGGTTGCTACTTGTCACAAGTAGCAGAGTTGAGGTTGTTACTTGTCACAAGTAGCAGAGCTGAGGTTGCTACTTGTCACATGTAGCAGAGCTGAGGTTGCTACTTGTCACATGTAGCAGAGCTGAGGTTACTTGTCACATGTAGCAGAGCTGAGGTTGCTACTTGTCACATGTAGCAGAGCTGAGGTTGTTACTTGTCACATGTAGCAGAGCTGAGGTTGTTACTTGTCACATGTAGCAGAGCTGAGGTTGTTACTTGTCACATGTAGCAGAGCTGAGGTTGCTACTTGTTACATGTAGCAGAGCTGAGGTTGCTACTTGTCACATGTACAGAGCTGAGGTTGTTACTTGTCACATGTAGCAGAGCTGAGGTTGCTACTTGTCACAAGTAGCAGAGCTGAGATTGCTACTTGTCACAAGCAGTAGAGCTGAGGTTGCTACTTGTCACAAGTAGCAGAGTTGAGGTTGTTTCTTGTCACAAGTAGCAGAGCTGAGGTTGCTACTTGTCACATGTAGCAGAGCTGAGGTTGCTACTTGTCACATGTAGCAGAGCTGAGGTTACTACTTGTCACATGTAGCAGAGCTGAGGTTGTTACTTGTCACATGTAGCAGAGCTGAGGTTGTTACTTGTCACATGTAGCAGAGCTGAGGTTGCTACTTGTCACATGTAGCAGAGCTGAGGTTGCTACTTGTCACATGTAGCAGAGCTGAGGTTGTTACTTGTCACATGTAGCAGAGCTGAGGTTGCTACTTGTCACAAGTAGTAGAGCTGAGGTTGCTACTTGTCACAAGTAGCAGAGCTGAGGTTGCTACTTGTCACATGTAGCAGAGCTGAGGTTACTTGTCACATGTAGCAGAGCTGAGGTTGCTACTTGTCACATGTAGCAGAGCTGAGGTTGTTACTTGTCACATGTAGCAGAGCTGAGGTTGTTACTTGTCACATGTAGCAGAGCTGAGGTTGTTACTTTTCACATGTAGCAGAGCTGAGGTTGCTACTTGTCACATGTAGCAGAGCTGAGGTTGTTACTTGTCACATGTAGCAGAGCTGAGGTTGTTACTTGTCACATGTAGCAGAGCTGAGGTTGTTACTTGTCACATGTAGCAGAGCTGAGGTTGTTACTTGTCACATGTAGCAGAGCTGAGGTTACTTGTCACATGTAGCAGAGCTGAGGTTGCTACTTGTCACATGTAGCAGAGCTGAGGTTGTTACTTGTCACATGTAGCAGAGCTGAGGTTGTTACTTGTCACATGTAGCAGAGCTGAGGTTGTTACTTGTCACATGTAGCAGAGCTGAGGTTGCTACTTGTCACATGTAGCAGAGCTGAGGTTACTTGTCACATGTAGCAGAGCTGAGGTTGCTACTTGTCACATGTAGCAGAGCTGAGGTTGTTACTTGTCACATGTAGCAGAGCTGAGGTTGTTACTTGTCACATGTAGCAGAGCTGAGGTTGTTACTTTTCACATGTAGCAGAGCTGAGGTTGCTACTTGTCACATGTAGCAGAGCTGAGGTTGTTACTTGTCACATGTAGCAGAGCTGAGGTTGTTACTTGTCACATGTAGCAGAGCTGAGGTTGTTACTTGTCACATGTAGCAGAGCTGAGGTTGTTACTTGTCACATGTAGCAGAGCTGAGGTTACTTGTCACATGTAGCAGAGCTGAGGTTGCTACTTGTCACATGTAGCAGAGCTGAGGTTGTTACTTGTCACATGTAGCATAGCTGAGGTTGTTACTTGTCACATGTAGCAGAGCTGAGATTGTTACTTGTCACATGTAGCAGAGCTGAGGTTGCTACTTGTCACATGTAGCAGAGCTGAGGTTGTTACTTGTCACATGTAGCAGAGCTGAGGTTGTTACTTGTCACATGTAGCAGAGCTGAGGTTGTTACTTGTCACATGTAGCAGAGCTGAGGTTGCTACTTGTCACATGTAGCAGAGCTGAGGTTGTTACTTGTCACATGTAGCAGAGCTGAGGTGGTTACTTGTCACATGTAGCAGAGATCAGGGTGTCACTCGTCACTTGTAGCAACCATGAGGCTGTTACTGGGCCAGGGGGAGGCTACTGGTGACTGAGGTCCCGTGCCCAACAGGGCCCAGGAGGAGGTTAGTGGTGACTTGAGGCTTGCGTCAAACAGGGCCCAGGAGCCCGAGGCCCTGTTGGAATGCGGGCCCCCTGCTGCCTGGGCCCTGTTGGAATGCGGGCCCCTTGCTGCCTGGGCCCTGTGTTGAATGCGGGCCCCCTGCTGCCTGGGCCCTGTTGGAATGCGGGCCCCTTGCTACCTGGGCCCTGTGTTGAATGCGGGCCCCCTGCTGCCTGGGCCCTGTTGAATGTGGGCCCCCTGCACTGCAGCCAGGGCCCTGTTGAATGTGGGCCCCCTGCACTGCAGCCTGGGGTCTGGGCCCTGTTGAATGTGGGCCCTGTTAGATGCTGCCTGCACCTGCCCTCCCAGTCACCATTGCAGCCAAGCCTCTTCTCACTGTTGAGAGACTCACCCTGCTTGCCCGGGCCTCCACCTGCTTGTCCAGTCAGCCTGTTGCCTCATGTGGTCTGCCTGGCCGTCTGCTGTCCACCCCCACATGCACACACACACACACACACACACATACACACACACACACATACACACGCTGTGACAGACGGACCATAATGCACTGGGCCACAGCTTAAAGCTACAGTGCTCATTTCTGTTCGCTGTCTGCATTTACAACACTGTAGTGTCTCTTTAAAACAACACAGTGTTGTTATGCATCAGCGTTCAGAGTCAGAAGCCTGAACAAAATGTCGGGAGGGGGCCCGAGCGCGGATCGGGTTGCCAGCGTGCTCGGGCCCCCCTTTTTACTCCTAATCACTGGGCCCCATACAGTAAGGGCTAGGGCTGTAATGCCCTGATGGCAGGTGAAGCAGCTGCAGCAGGGACGGGCCCCCTTCTAGCCCGGGCCCTGTGGCAGCTGCTTCCCCTGCTTCCACGATAGTTCCGCCCCTGGGAGGAGCTTAAAGAGCGGGAACAGCAGTGCATTGTGAGGAGGAAGTGAAAGTGAGCAGACGTGCTGGCAAGGAGCTCCCTGTCAGAGGGAGCTAGGAAGAGCGAGCTGAAAAGGGAGAGACTGAAAGAAGCTCCCGGGAGGACAGAAGGGGTCCTAGGGGCACGGGAAGTGCGGAAGCCACCCGTGGGGCCCGATCCAGAAGTGGAGGGACCAGGTCGCAGTGGGGAACCGGCCCCCAAGACTAGTGGAGGACTTCAAGACTCAGCTAGCAAGCCGGAGGCTGAGGTATCTGTACGTGCCTCAGCCACATCCACAATTATTCGCCAAAAAGGCAGCCATATCGGAGCAAGGGGACTCAGGATATTGCCCGACAAGGTCCGCGGCTCCTGACTTGGGACACTGATTGTGTAGGTGCTGGGCTGGAGGGAGGAAGCCAGCATGGTGAGACGGCGAGGAGAGGTACACACTGAAGGGAGTCCTGGAAAGGTGTATCCCGATCTACCTGGGAGTTTGCTGGACCCCTCACCTTGAGGACACGGCACCAAGTGGGCATCTGTGCACAAGTGAACTGTGAGTAAAATGTTGCAAACTGCACCCTACTGTGTCCTCTGAATCATTCCTGCGTCACCTGCCCTGCACCACACTCACCACCAACATCTCCTTTAATATACTAACTTCCCTGGGACACAGCTCTACCTGTGGAGAGCTTAACCATCACTGCTGCCCTTTCATCGTCCCAGAAGATCTGCATTGCAGCGTTGGTCCCCTAACCGATCACCACGGGTGTCACCACGAACACTTTATTACAAACTTTATTATCCCTTTTTCACTATCCCTTTTATTGGACGTCCAGGGCCACTGCTGCTGTGACACTTCCCCTTTAAGAAGCGGCCTGGTACCAAGTATCCCCAATGCCCTGGCGGGCGCTCCATTTTGGCATCACGAACAGGATGAACCAACCCAAAAAATCGGGTACTGTGCGCCACAGCTTGTGCTAATGTGTCGACCCGCCACCACAATTGTGGATTACCAGGGCAATGGGGTACTCAGAGCCGAGCCCATGGAAGTCTATGGGGTTTGTCACAGGTAGCGGTGGCTCGGTCTGTGGCCCTGGCGGTCTGGCGTATGTTGGGGGAATATTTACAGGGGATAGATTTATATACAGTTCGTGACGCCACCTGTAGTCTCTGGTAATTTGTACCAGCGCTGCTGTAGATCTCTGAGGGATGGTGAGGCAGCTAGATGTCGGGTCCCCTACAGGTGGGACTCTTCCCTCAGGTCGATGGTTATGGTGGGGTTGTGCAGGCATGCAATTAAATAACTCAGTCTCACACCGTCAGCGTCTTTCCATACCTTTTACTTGTAAGATGGTAAGGCAGGTCCCAGGGAGGCTGATGGGGTTGATGGAGGATGAGTTTTGAGGCAACGGCTGAGCAAGGCAGGGGCCTCCTTTACTTTCCAATGATGATGAGTCCAACCAGCATAAAGCGTAGTTCACTCCTGAAACTTCAGCTATTTCAAAGCTGTACTGCCCGGTCAGTTTTGTGGTGGAGCCTTCCAGTGATGAAACTAGGTTCTTCTATGCTTGGCCTAGCTCAAAGTTCCTATTCCACCTGACCCTGTTACGTACTGACACTTCAAGGGCTGCTTTCTGTTACCTAAGGTCCAGTAAGCCTCTGGTTCTTTTACCACTATGCGTGAAGCTATGGTGATGCTTCGGTCTCCAGTGACCGGTGACAATGTGCAGGATACTTTAATCCTAAAGCACTTCTGATTTCCTTCCACTGTGCCTTTCGACTTGCTCAAACTCTCAATCTCAGCACTGACTAGGCTAAGGTGAACTGGCTCACCTGTACTAGCCTCCACTACTGTACTGTCTCTCTGAATCGACAGGAATCTTGGTGCTCCAGACAGGCACTCCTTCTCTCTCCCTTCACCTCAGGAGACACTACTAGACTCTCTTGTGCTCAAAACCACACCCCTCTACACCCCTGCTGGGTGTGTCCGAAGTATATGTGATGTCATGTAGAGCCCTTAACCGTTACCTCTCCACTCATCCTCCTGGTATTGTGTACCTTAAATACCAGGGCTACACATTCCCCCATGGTAAACGACAGCACTCCCGGGCTGTGAAATACAAAGAGACAATTTTGTTTATGCATTAAACATTAACATTAACTCGTCCCATCCGGGAGGTAAGGATTTCTTGAACGTTGCAAACAAAACATTAAATATAGAAAAATACAAAATATTAAATAGACATGTTCATATAAATAAACGGCAATATTCTTGTGAAGGACCCGCACCAAACCTTCAACGTGGGTCCTGGGTGGGCTGCAGGACATATGAATGCAGACCTCACTCAGTGCCTCACCACACGGGTTTTATGTTCAGAGGTAAGTCAAGGCTTCGTGTGAAACCATTATAAGGCACCTTAGTGCAACTATTTACAAGATACAGTTTTTGGGCTGGCTCAGTCCTCAGCCTCTGAGTCCATTATAAGACACAATAAGGAAAAGACACATATATATATACTTTTTACAATATTCACATTAATTTGTTATAATTACTGCTGGTATCGAATGGGTATCTTCCCTTTTGTGATTCGCTCTGATCTACGTGGAGTAGCTTCAGGTATATTAAGTTGTGATCTGTCTGCACTGCGTAACGGCAAACTATAGAACTGCCTCAATCTTTCTATGGATCTGGCAAGCGTACTGATGGCTGGGCGGTGTGAGTCAGCTTCACCAGGGGATCCCATAGTATGGGGCGCTGCTTCTGATGATCCTTCTTGAGATTCCGTAGGTTGAGGTGTTGCTGGAATGGGTAACTCCTGAACGGACTCAACTGGCACCACGGGCACAACTGGAGGTAGAACTTCCTCTTGTGGCTGATAAAACTGCAACACCGGAACTATTACAGCATCTCCCAGTCTAGGCCAATCCGCAGGAAAATCTCCCAGATCCGTGTGTATGACCTCTTCTTTTCTTTCTTCTTGATTGATGACAGGGTTCTTTTCACAACGCTTTAAGGGTTCTGGACACAATTTCAAATGGTCTCTGGACACAGTGGTTATTGTTCTTCCTCCGTCCCTACTGATGATACAAACTTTTCTGTTGTCATATTTAGAATCTTGTACGACGTAGGGTTCTTGTTCCCACTGGTTATCCAATTTGTGCATTTTCCTTTTTCTTTTCAATACCACTTCTCCAGGCATCAAAGGCTTGGCAGGAGCATTTCTGTTGTAAATATCTTCCTGTTTCTCCCGTGCCTTGTTGAGACTTTCCTCTACACAGATTTGCACTCGTCTGTACTGCTCTTGCCGATTGATGTCCCAGTTTTCAATGGCGTCGTCTGCCTCCGGTTCTACCACTCCAAGTTCTAAATCCATTGGTAGTCTTCCGGGCCTTGCTCTCATAAGATAGGCTGGAGTGCAGTTAGTGGAACTTACAGGTATATGGTTATACAAATCAACCAAATCAGGTAGTAAGTCCGGCCATCGATTTCTGTCTTCCAACGGTATGGATCTCAACAAGTCAAGGACAATATGGTTCATTTTTTCGCAAAGACCGTTGGTTTGAGGGTGGTATGGTGTTGTTCTAATTTTCTTGCACCCGTACATGTGACAGAATTCCTTGAATAAATCAGCTTCGAAAGCAGGTCCTTGATCGGTTAATACTTGCTCCGGATACCCATGCGGTCTGCAGAAGCTTGCTTGAAAGGTTTTCGCGGCCGTCACTGCGGTCTGATCCTTAACTGGAACAACCACCAGAAATCTGGAGTAATGGTCCACCATGGTCAGGGCGTATGAGTATCCAGATCTACTTGGCGACAGTTTGACGTGGTCCAGGGCCACAATCTCCAGGGGGCGAGTCGTCCGGATAGGTTGCAGGGGTGCCTTCTGACTACCGTAGTCCTTCCTTCTGAGACCACAGGGTCCACAGTTCCGACACCACCTCTCAATGGAGCTGCGCATCCCTACCCAGTAGAACCGGCATCTCAACAGGGTCTCCAGCTTTCTCCAGCCAAAGTGTCCTGCTTGATCGTGGTATGCTTCCAACACCATTGGGACGTCTGCCTTGGGGACCACGATTTGCCAGACCATCTCATGGGTTCTGGGGTTGACGTATCTCCTGCACAACTTCTCACGGTATAGGAACAACCTGCTTTTCTCGTTCCACAGGAGCTTGGCTGACATAGGTGCATCCTTTTCCAAAGAGGAGCCTTCCTGTCTTAACAACTCCTTGATGCGGCTGACCACTGGATCACTGTCCTGAGTCTCTTTCCAGCTGTGATGGGGTAAAGGATTTAATGTTGCACCATACTGCTTTCTGTTGACTCGATGCTCGTGGACTACCCCATTTCGATGGAACGCAGGTAGCTCAATTTCTTCCAGGTCGTCCGATTCTTCTTCCGTATCAGAGTCATGCGGCATTCGGGACAATGCGTTAGCATTAGCATTCTTTCGACCTGCCCGGTACTTGATAGTAAACTGGTAATTGGACAACCGAGCCATCCATCGCTGCTCCATGGCACCCAGCTTGGCGGTTTCCAGGTGCGTTAAGGGGTTGTTATCTGTAAACGCAGTGAACCGATTGGAGGCCAGATAATGCTTAAATCTTTCAGTAATGGCCCAGACCAGCGCCAGAAACTCCAGCTTGAAGCTGCTATAATTTTCCGGATTCCTTTCAGTTGGCCTGAGTTTTCTGCTGGCATATGCGATGACTTTTTCTTGGCCATTCTGCTTCTGACTGAGAACTGCTCCCAACCCTTCATTACTGGCGTCGGTGTACAACAGGAACGGTTGGCTGTAATCAGGATAGGTTAAGATCTCATCACCTGTAAGGATCTCTTTCATCTCTTGGAATGATTCAGCCTGTTCCTTACCCCAATTAAAGGGAGGGTTTCTGCTCTTTAGGGATTGTCCTACTAGGAGGTCCTGTAAAGGAGCTGCCTTCTTCGTGTAATCTTTCACGAATCTCCTGTAGTAACCCGTTAGTCCCAGGAACTGTCGCACTTCCTTAAGGTTCTTCGGCTCCGGCCACTTCTGGATGGCAGTGACTTTCTCTGGGTCCGGCGCTACTCCTTCCGAACTGACGATGTGCCCCAAGTATTGTACCTTCTGTTTGAGTAGATGGCATTTTGAGGGTTTTAATTTCATCCCGTACCTGGACAGGGACTCGAATACTTCTGCCAGGTGCTTCAGATGATCCTCATAAGTCTTGGAATACACGATGACGTCGTCTAGGTATAGCAGCACGGTTTCAAAATTGAGATGTCCCAGGCAGTTCTCCATCACTCTCTGAAATGTTCCTGGGGCACTACTGAGCCCAAACGGCATTCTGTCGAACTCACAGAGCCCCATTGGGGTGGTGAAAGCCGTTTTCTCACGATCCTCCTCAGCCACAGCCACTTGCCAGTAACCACTAGTCAGATCAAGGGTAGAAAAGTAGTTAGCTGTTTTCAGAGCAGCTAATGATTCCTCTATACGTGGTAACGGGTATGCATCCTTGTGTGTTATGCGGTTCACCTGCCTGTAATCCACACACATTCTCATACTACCATCTTTCTTTTTAACCAGAACTAGAGGGGCTGCCCAGGGGCTACAACTATCCCTTATCACCCTGGCTTTCTTCATATCATGCAACATTTCTTTAGCCTTCTGATAATGGGTTGGGGGTATAGGCCTATACCGCTCCTTGATGGGAGGATGACTGCCTGTAGGGATATGATGTTGGACTCCCTTAATTACCCCAAAATCAAGTGGGTGCTTGCTAAACACTTGGGCGTACTCTTGCACCACCCGTAATACCCCTTGCTTCTGGTGAGCGGGAGTGGTGTCCGTCCCAACATGGAGTTGCTGACACCATTCCGCCACCTGGGTTGCCGGGTCATTATCCTCCGCTATTTGACAGGAGTCTAAGGACTCAGCCGGGAGAATAGAATTATTGTCGACAGCATGAAGTTTAGCAATGGTTGCATAACGGGGTAAATTTACCTCATCATCTCCCCAATTGAGAAGCCGTACCGGTACTCTTCCATTCACCACTTCTACTACTCCTCTAGCAGTCATAAGTGTAGGTCTATGTTCTGAATGGTGGGGTTCTACTACAGCTTGGTAATTCTGTCCCCTCAGACCTATGGCTGCCCTGCACCAGATAATCATTTCACTCATTGGGGGTATCACAATAGGATCCGAGTCAGTGACCCGTACATTACCAATTTCGCCGTCTGTAAGCTTCGCTTGCTGCTGACACACCAGGGCCCGGATCTCTCTTTGGATTACTCCTTTCTGCCTTGGTCGGGCAATCTCAGCGAGCTGTTGGAGCAAGAACACAACTTCTCCCAAACAATTACCGATAATGTTAGTGCCCAAAATTATATTTAAACCGTTCTCCTCATTTACAGTCTTTACTACCAGAAGCCCCTGATCTTTCAACTCCTCTCTGCCCACCTTTACATCTACACATTTTGTCCCGAGTACTACTACAGGAAGACCATTAGAAGCATACACGGTAAAGTCAGGGCTCGGGGGTTTAAGACTGTCCATTGACCAGTACTTAGTATATAGGGCATCAGGTATTAGGGTCACCTGGGACCCAGTGTCTAACAATGCCGGAACTGCAATACCATCTAAGATGATAGACAGGTAGGGTCGCCCACCCACATACCTGCGGTTCCAGTCTAGGGGGCCTGACGGGTATTCTCCTGGGTGTTGGCCCTTGGACCCAGGTTCTGCCCGTTTAAAGGACACTGTGGAGACATATGACCTTTCCGGTTGCATCGGTAACAGATGATCTCTCGACGAGGAGGGTGTTGATCAGAGGTCGCTCCTGGGGGTGGCGTTGTCCTCCTCCGGGGGGGCGACGTCTTCTTTCTTCTCCGGTGCATCCACGGGACGTCTTCTGGGCAGTCAGCTAACAAGATCTTCCCTTCCTCCTCTTTCCGCAGCTGCAGGGCACTCATCACAGCAGCCAGATTTTTAGTCAGCTGGCGCACCTCTAAGCGCAGACAATCCAATTCACTAGGGGGTGTCGCCTGCGTTTTGGTTTCTGCCACTAGCGGGGAAAAGGGGGGTGCCGCCGGTTCCAGAGTGACTTCACCCTGATGATGTTGGGTTGCCACTTCAGGTTTGTCCAGGGGCCGCAGCCCTTTTATTGCCATGTCTTTTAGGGCATCAAAGGTAGCATCCGGATGATCTAAGGACCACCAGTTTACAGTTCTGCGTTCCTCTTGGGATCTCAATCCCTGTATAAATTGTTCTTTCAGCATCTTATTCTCATCGATAGCATTTAAATTATTAATCTGCTTAAGAGCTCTCAGGGCTCCTTGTAGTCGGCAAGCGTAGTCCCGGATGCTGTCACCTGGCTGTTGTGAACAGTGATAGAAGGCCATCCGGAGATCCGTTTCTGTGCGGTCTTCAAATATGGCATGCAGCTTAAGGAAGATCGCAGGTACCGACTCCTGATCAACGGTATCCCAAGTCTCCACTTCCCTCTCAGCAGCGCCAGTTAGCTGCCCTATTAGCACAGCAGCTTTTTGTCTCTCAGGCATGGAGTACATTTCTAGGATGCTGCATAACTTCCGCTTGAAGCCTGCTAATGTGCCTGGCTCACCGCTGTACTGGGGAAGCCATTTCGCCCCAGGCATATATGGGAGCGTTAGTGGCATGATCGGGACTACCGGACTGGGTGCTGGACCTGCACCCCCATCTGGCGCTACAATTCCAGGCGGTGCGGGATTGGGGCCTCCGGCCGGGGCCGCACTGTCAGCCGGTTGTTGTGACATCTTAGCGCCCCCTTGGTTAAACGGAGCCTACCGGTTTCAGATGCTGCTACTTCACAGGCACAGCAGTGGGAACAGGACCTTCGTCGCAGGCGCTCTGATGTCAGAGCGTTCACTTCCTGTTGCAGGACCTGCCGCTGAGTCAGAGCCGGGGGCGTGTCCAAGACTTTGCGCGCTCTTTCAGGTACGCCCACCTTCTTCTCCAGCGCCTTAGGGCGCGAATCTGGCGGCAAATATGGCGGTATTTGGCGCCAAACAACAGCAACAGTCTTTTTCACCAAAACACTCCACAGGCACACAGGGCTCGCAATGCTGCAAGTTTCGAATCCTGTTCGTGACGCCAAAGTTTTGTGTCGACCCGCCACCACAATTGTGGATTACCAGGGCAATGGGGTACTCAGAGCCGAGCCCATGGAAGTCTATGGGGTTTGTCACAGGTAGCGGTGGCTCGGTCTGTGGCCCTGGCGGTCTGGCGTATGTTGGGGGAATATTTACAGGGGATAGATTTATATACAGTTCGTGATGCCACCTGTAGTCTCTGGTAATTTGTACCAGCGCTGCTGTAGATCTCTGAGGGGATGGTGAGGCAGCTAGATGTCGGGTCCCCTACAGGTGGGACTCTTCCCTCAGGTCGATGGTTATGGTGGGGTTGTGCAGGCATGCAATTAAATAACTCAGTCTCACACCGTCAGCGTCTTTCCATACCTTTTACTTGTAAGATGGTAAGGCAGGTCCCAGGGAGGCTGATGGGGTTGATGGAGGATGAGTTTTGAGGCAACGGCTGAGCAAGGCAGGGGCCTCCTTTACTTTCCAATGATGATGAGTCCAACCAGCATAAAGCGTAGTTCACTCCTGAAACTTCAGCTATTTCAAAGCTGTACTGCCCGGTCAGTTTTGTGGTGGAGCCTTCCAGTGATGAAACTAGGTTCTTCTATGCTTGGCCTAGCTCAAAGTTCCTATTCCACCTGACCCCTGTTACGTACTGACACTTCAAGGGCTGCTTTCTGTTACCTAAGGTCCAGTAAGCCTCTGGTTCTTTTACCACTATGCGTGAAGCTATGGTGATGCTTCGGTCTCCAGTGACCGGTGACAATGTGCAGGATACTTTAATCCTAAAGCACTTCTGATTTCCTTCCACTGTGCCTTTCGACTTGCTCAAACTCTCAATCTCAGCACTGACTAGGCTAAGGTGAACTGGCTCACCTGTACTAGCCTCCACTACTGTACTGTCTCTCTGAATCGACAGGAATCTTGGTGCTCCAGACAGGCACTCCTTCTCTCTCCCTTCACCTCAGGAGACACTACTAGACTCTCTTGTGCTCAAAACCACACCCCTCTACACCCCTGCTGGGTGTGTCCGAAGTATATGTGATGTCATGTAGAGCCCTTAACCGTTACCTCTCCACTCATCCTCCTGGTATTGTGTACCTTAAATACCAGGGCTACACACTAAATTGTTTAATGGCTGCTATTACTGTCCCTCACGGTGCACTGAGAGGCGTGTCATCGTGGGTGGTACAAGAGAGAGGGCGCGAAGATCTTGGCAGCCCACTCCAAGTGTTACTGTACTCTAAGAACTTGTCAGTCGGCGACTGAGATCCGCCACCTGATCCTGGATGGCGGGAAAAGGAAGAAAAAGAAACCCCGCCCACAGAGGAGAGAGCGGGAATGCCATGTGTGTGCTGCAGAGATGACAAAGATGGCGAGCGGTGGTGACCCGGAGCGTGGTGGAGCATGAGAGGACTTCCCCAGCCAACGGTGTCAGGACCCAGACCCACCGACAGCCACGGACCCGGAGTTCCTAGTCATGCAAGTGGAGGAGCTGAGCCGCCAGCTCCTGAGTGTGCAGCTGACCACAGTGGACAGGTGGAAGTCGGCCCTGTCAGGAAAGAAGAAGTTGGAGGAGCAGCGTTCCATCTAGCGGCCAGCGACCCCAGTCCCTGCGGAGGAAGAGGAGAAAACTGGCACTGGAATAACACCACAGGCAGGTAATGTCACCAACCCTGCCCCGGTAGCCGAGGAGCTTTTAGTGGGCCCAGTAGCAGCACTAGACCCTGAAGGTGCAGACACCCCACTGATAATGTGCACAAGTGCCACTCAAACACCAGTGGCAGGACATAACCTGACAGTACATGCCTGCACCGGCAATGACCTCTTTGTGTCACCTGGGGTGACCTTTACATATGAACTTCCCCGTCCAGGGAGCAGCCAGCACCAGGAGCTGCCCAGGACAAAGGAATAGAAAATTACAAAAATTGCATTCAACTGACTGTAAATAGCTAAGAAGTTACGTTAACCCGGTAGGGTTTTTGCAAAAAGTTTATCAGTTTATAAAGAACTGAGAGATCATGAACAATGTTTGATCCGAACTTCTACTGTATAAAGTTAGCACGTCTTAAGGTGCTCCTTCTTGGTTTTACATAAAACCTTAGAGTGAATACAGTTAGGTCCATATATATTTGGACAGAGACAACATTTATGTAATTTTGGTTCTAGACATTACCACAATGAATTTTAAATAAAACAATTCAGATGCAGTTGAAGTTCAGACTTTCAGCTTTCATTTGAGGGTATCCACATTAAAATTGGATGAAGGGTTTAGGAGTTTCAGCTCCTTAACATGTGCCACCCTGTTTTTATAGGGACCAAAAGTAATTGGACAGATTAAATAATTGTAAATAAAATGTTCATTTCTAGTACTTGGTTGAAAACCCTTTGTTGGCAATGACTGCCTGAAGTCTTGAACTCATGGACATCACCAGACGCTGTGTTTCCTCCTTTTTGATGCTCTGCCAGGCCTTCACTGTGGTGGTTTTCAGTTGCTGTTTGTTTGTGGGCCTTTCTGTCTGAAGATTAGTCTTTAACAAGTGAAATGCATGCTCAATTGGGTTGAGATCAGGTGACTGACTTGGCCATTCAAGAATATTCCACTTCTTTGCTTTAATAAACTCCTGGGTTGCTTTGGCTTTATGTTTTGGGTCATTGTCCATCTGTAGTATGAAACGACGACCAATCAGTTTGGCTGCATTTGGCTGGATCTGAGCACACAGTATGGCTCTGAATCCCTCAGAATTCATTCGGCTGCTTCTGTCCTGTGTCACATCATCAATAAACACTAGTGACCCAGTGCCACTGGCAGCCATGCATGCCCAAGCCATCACACTGCCTCCGCCGTGTTTTACAGATGATGTGGTATGCTTTGGATCATGAGCTGTACCACGACTTCGCCATACTTTTCTCTTTCCATCATTCTGGTAGAGGTTGATCTTGGTTTCATCTGTCCAAAGAATGTTCTTCCAGAACTGTGCTGGCTTTTTTAGATGTTTTTTAGCAAAGTCCAGCCTAGCCTTTTTATTCTTGATGCTTATGAGTGGCTTACACCGCGCAGTGAACCCTCTGTATTTACTTTCATGCAGTCTTCTCTTTATGGTAGATTTGGATATTGATACGCCTACCTCCTGGAGAGTGTTGTTCAGTTGATTGGCTGTTATGAAGGGGTTTCTCTTCACCATGGAGATTATTCTGCGATCCAACCACTGTTGTCTTCCGTGGGCGCCCAGGTATTTTTGCATTGATGAGTTCACCAGTGCTTTCTTTCTTTCTCAGGATGTACCAAATTGTAGATTTTGCCACTCCTAATGTTGTAGCAATTTCTCGGATGGTTTTTTTCTGTTTTTGCAGCTTAAGGATGGCTTGTTTCACCTGCATGGAGAGCTCCTTTGACCGCATGTTTCCTTCACAGCAAAACCTTCCAAATGCAAACACCACACCTCAAATCAACTCCAGACCTTTTATCTGCTTAATTGAGAATGACATAACGAAGGGATTGCCCACACCTGTCCATGAAATAGCCTTGGAGTCAATTGTCCAATTACTTTTGGTCCCTTTAAAAACAGGGTGGCACATGTTAACCCCTTCACCCCAAGGGTGGTTTGCACGTTAATGACCGGGCCAATTTTTACAATTCTGACCACTGTCTCTTTATGAGGTTATAACTCTGGAACGCTTCAACGGATCTTCGCGATTCTGAGATTGTTTTCTCGTGACATATTGTACTTCATGTTAGTGGTAAAATTTCTTCGATATAACTTGCGTTTATTTTTGAAAAAAATGCAAATATGGCGAAAATTTTTAAAATTTTGCAATTTTCAAACTTTGAATTTTTATTCCCTTAAAACAGAGAAATATATCACACAAAATAGTTAATAAATAACATTTTCCACATGTCTACTTTACATCAGCACAATTTTGGTACCAAAATTTTTTTTTGTTAGGAAGTTATAAGGGTTAAAAGTTGACCAGCGATTTCTCATTTTTACAACAAAATTTACAAAGCCATTTTTTTAGGGACCACCTCACATTTGAAGTCACTTTGAGGTGTCTATATGGCAGAAAATACCCAAAAGTGACACCATTCTAAAAACTGCACCCCTCAAGATACTCAAAACCACATTCAAGAAGTTTATTAACCCTTCAGGTGCTTCACAGTAACTAAAGCAACATGGAAGGAAAAAATGAATATTTTACTTTTTAGCCACAAAAATTATCTTTTACAAACTTTTTTTTTATTTTCACAAGGGTAAAAGGAGAAAATGGACAGATAAGGTTGTTATGCAATTTCTCCTGAGTACGCCAATACCCCATATGTGGGGGAAAACCACTGTTTGGGCACACGGCAGAGCTCGTAAGGGAAGGAGCGACGTTTGACTTTTTCAAACTAAAATTGGATGGAATTTAGATTGGATGCCATGTCGCGTTTGGAGAGCCCCTGATGCGCCTAAACAGTGGAAACCCCCCACAAGTGACACCATTTTGGAAACTAGACCCCCTAAGGTACTTATCTAGATCTGTTGTGAGCACTTTGAACCCTCAAGTGTTTCACAAAGTTTATAAAGCCTGGGTGTGAAAAAAAAAATCAATTTTCCACAAAAATGATTTTTTAGTCTCAAATTTTTGAATTTTCCCAAGGAAATTGGACCCCAAAAGTTGTTGTCCAATTTGTCCTGAGTACGCTGATACCCCATATGTTGGGGGGGGGAAACTGCTGTTTGGGCGCACGGCAGGGCTTGGAAAGGAAGTAGTAACGTTTTGGAATGCAGACATTAATGGGGGTCATGTTCCGTTTGCAGTGCCCCAGATGAGCCTAAACAGTGGAAACCCCCCACAAGTGACCCCATTTTGGAAACTAGACCCCTAAGGAACTTATCTAGATCTTTGGTGAGCACTTTGAACCCCCAAGTGCTTCACACAAGTTTATAATGCCCGGGCATGAAAATAAAAAATCCTATTTTTTTCCCACAAAAATTATATTTTAGTCACTAATTTTTTATTTTCCCAAGGGTAACAGGAGAAATTGGACCACATAAGTTGTTGTACAATTTGTCCTGAGTACGCTGATACCCCATATGTGGGGGGGAACCACTGTTTGGGCGCACGGCAGAGCTCGGAATGGAAGGAGCACCATTTGACTTTTTCCAACCAAAATTGGCTGGAATTGAGTTTGGATGCCATGTTGCATTTGGAGAGCCCCTGATGTGCCTAAACAGTGGAAACCCCCACAAATGACCCCATTTGGGATACTAGACCCCCTAAGGAACTTATCTAGATTTTGATGAGCAATTTGAACCCCCAAGTGCTTCACACAAGTTTATAACGTAGAGCCGTAAAATTTAAACATCATATTTTTTCCACAAAAATGATCTTTTCACCGAAATTTTTATTTTTCCAAAGGTAACAAGACTCCAAAAGTTATTGTGCAATTTGTCCTGAGTACGCTGATACCCCATATGTGGAGGTAAACCACTGTTTGGGTGCATGGCAGAGTTTGGAAGGGAAGGAGCGCCGTCTGACTTTTTCAACGCAGAATTGGCTGGACGCCATGTCGTGTTTGGAGAGCTCCTGATCTGCCTAAACAGTGGAAACCCCCATAAATGACACCATTTTGGAAACTAGACCCCTCAAGGAACTTATCTAGATGTGTGGTGAGAACTTTGAACCCCCAGGTGTTTCACTAAAGTTTATAACGTACAGCCGTAAAATAAAAAATCTTTTTTTTTTTTTTACAAAAATGATTTTTTCGCCCCCAATATTTTATTTTCACAAGGGTAACAGAAGAAATTGGAAACCAAAAGTTGTTGTCCAATTTGTCCTGAGTACACTGATACCCAATATGTGGGCGAAAACTACTGTATGGGCACACGTCGGGGCTCGGAAGGGAAGATGTGACGTTTTGGATTGCAGACTTTGATGAATGGCTGGGGCGTCTGTCGCATTGGGAGCCCCTGATGCACCTAAACAGTGGAAACCCCACAATGACCCCATTGCAAATAAACCCAAAGGAACTTATCTAGATGTGTGGTGAGCACTTTGAACCCCGAAGTGCTTCACAGAAGTTTATAACGCACAGCCGTAAAAAAAAAATCCTTTTTTTTTACAAAAATGATTTTTTCGCCCCAATATTTTATTTTCACAAGGGTAACAGAAGAAATTGGACCCCAAAAGTGTCGTCCATTTGTCCTGATACGCTGATACCAATATTGGGAGAAAACTCTGTATGGCGCACGTCAGGGCTCGGAAGGGAAGTAGTGACGTTTTGGATTGCAGACTTTGATGGAATGGTCTGGGTGCGTCATGTCGCATTTGGAGAGCCCTGAGCCCTGAAACAGTGGAAACCCCCACAAGTGACCCCATTTTGGAAAATAACCCCACAAGGAACTTATCTAGATGTGTGGTGAGCACTTTGAACCCCGAAGTGCTTCACAGAAGTTTATAACGCACAGCCGTAAAAATAAAAAATCTTTTTTTTTTTTGCAAAAATGATTTTTCGCCCCAATATTTTATTTTTACAAGGGTAACAGGAGAAATTGGACCCCAAAAGTTGTGTCCAATTTGTCCTGAGTACGCTGATACCCAATATGTGGGAGAAAACTACTGTATGGGTACACGTTGGGGCTCGGAAGGGAAGTAGTGACGTTTTGGATTGCAGACTTTGATGGAATGGTCTGGGGCGTCATGTCTCATTTGGAGAGCCCCTGATGCGCCTAAACAGTGGAAATCCCCAACAAGTGACCCCATTTTGGAAAATAGACCCCACAAGGAACTTATCTAGGTGTGTGGTGAGCGCTATGAAGCCCCAAGTGCTTCACAGAAGTTTATAATGTACAGCTGTAAAAACAAAAAAATAATTTTTTTTTGTACAAAAATGATATTTTCCGCCCCCAGTTTTTTATTTTCCCAAGGGTAACAGAAGAAATAGGACAAATTGCAACATATAACTGGTCTGGGCTGTCCATTTGGAGTACGCTGTGGATATCCCCAAAGTGAAGGATGAGAACTTACTGTTTGGAGCATGAGCAAGGCTCAGAAGTTAAGAGTAAAACAAGTTTTTTTTCAATCGCAGATTGGCAGGAATCGAGATCAGACCCCATGTCCATTTGGGAAGAGCCCCTGATGTGCTAAACAGCGGAAACCCCAATTCTATACTCCAACCCTAACCCAACACCCCCAACCCTAGTCCCAACCCTAACCACAAACCTAACCCTAACACACCCCTAATCCCAACCCTAACCCTAATCCTAACTTTAGCGCCAACCCTAACCCTAACTTTAGCCGCAACCCTAACCCTAAGGCCTCTTTCACATTTCCGGCGGGCGCCTGGCGGCGCCCCCGGCATTTTGCCGCAGCGCCGCATGTGAAAACCTTTCACACTTCCGGCGGCCAAAATGCGTTTTTTTGCCGGATGGTTTCTGATGCTTGGAGAGATCAGAAACCATCCGGCAAAAACAAAAAACGTTACATGCAGCATTTTTTCCGGACGCCGCAATGTACATTTGCGCCGCATCCGGACAAAACCGCATGCAACGCATTGACATGTGGCGCCATCCGGCGCTAATGCATGTCAATGCGAAAAAAGCCGCATGCGGCGCATCAGATTTTCAGATGCGCGCTGTGGCAAAATGCCGGGGGCGCCGCAAGGCGCCCGCCGGATGTGTGAAACCAGCCTTACCCTAATGGGAAAATGGAAATAAATACATTTTTTTAATTTTATTATTTTTCCCTAACTAAGGGGGTGATAAAGGGGGGTTTGATTTACTATTTATAGCGGGTTTTTATGATTGGCAGCTGTCACGCTAAAAGACGCTTTTTATTGCAAAAATAGTTTTTTGCATCGCCACATTTTGAGAGCTATAATTTTTGCATATTTTGGCCCACAGAGTCATGTGAGGTCTTATTTTTTGCGGTACGAGTTGACGTTTTTATTTGTACCATTTTTGAGCAGGTGACATTTTTTGATCACTTTTTATTTCGATTTTTGGGAGGTTAGAATGAACAAAAATCAGCAATTTATGAATTTCTTTTGGGGGAGGCGTTTTTATTGTTCCGCGTGTGGTAAAATTGATAAAGCAGTTTTATTCTTCGGGTCAGTACGATTATGGCGATACCTCATTTATATCATTTTTTTATGTTTTGGCGCTTTTATAGAATAAAAACAATTTTATATAAAAAATAATTATTTTTGCATCGCTTTATTCTGCGAGCTATAACTTTTTTATTTTTTCGCTGATGATGCTGTATGACAGCTCGTTTTTTGCGGGACAAGATGACGTTTTCAGAGGTACTATGTTTATTTATATCGGTCTTTTTGATCGCGCGTTATTCCACTTTTTGTTCGGCGGTATGATGATAAAGCATTGATTTTTTGCTTCGTTTTTTTTTTTTTTTAAGGGGTTCACTAAAGGGGTTAACTAGTGGGACAGTTTTATAGGGGGGGTCGTTACGGACGCGGCGATACCAAATATGTGTACTTTTATTGTTTTGGTTTTTTTATTTACAGGAAGAAATGAATTTATTGGGGAATATTTTTTTTTTTTTTTATGATTTTTTTTTTATAACATGTTTATTTTTATTTTTTTAACTTTTTTACTTTGTCCCAGGGTGGGACATCACAGTATTTTATCAGATCGCTGGTGTGACAGTGTGCACAGCACACTGTCACACCAGCGATCGCTCAGGCAGTGCAGCAGGCTTCTCAGTGCCTGCTCTCAGCAGGCACTGAGGAAGCCGCCTCCCTCCAGGACCCCGGCGCCATCTTGGATCCGGGTCCTGGGAGGGAGGAAGCCCTCAGAACAGCGCGATCACATCGCGCTGGTCTGAGGGTCTCAGGGGGGCGCGATGCTTCCCTGTGCCCCCAGTACACCGCGATCATGTTTGATCGCGGTGTGCTAGGGGTTAATGTGCCGGGAGCGGTCCGTGACCACTCCTGACACACAGTCACGGGTGTCAGCTGTGATAATCAGCTGACACCCGGCGGCGATTAGCTGCGCTCCCCTCAGGAGCGCAGCTGATCGCCTATGACGTACTATCCCGTCCATGGGCAGAATGGCACGGGTTTTATGGACGGGATAGTACGTCTAATGTCAGAGAGGGGTTAAGGAGCTGAAACTCCTAAACCCTTCATCCAAATTTAATGTGGATACCCTCAAATGAAAGCTGAAAGTCTGAACTTCAACTGCATCTGAATTGTTTTGTTTAAAATTCATTGTGGTAATGTCTAGAACCAAAATTACATAAATGTTGTCTCTGTCCAATATATATGGACCTAACTGTATGACATTCTATATATTGCGCTACTGACCAAAGAACTATAACCGTCTGACGTGACAGAAGAAGTGGTCCAACGTGGAGGCCATCAATGCCTTGTAGTCACGCCCAAGGCCTACGTTGGGGGTTTTGAGACGGGTCCCCCATATTGAAGGGTACCTCAGTTCAGGATCGCACTGAATCCTGTTGAAACTTGTAGCACTTGATGTTGATTTGCGAATGTTTTTGAAGAAAGTTATAATAGCACTTTAAAGTGAATGTTTACCTGTAGTAAATGCCAAGGAGTTTTATTTAATGTCGATATTGAATGCTTTATACATTATTGTTATTATGCAACGTTTATGAAAAAGTACCTCCCATAAAGGGAAGATGCGTTTAAATATTTTACCTGTTGGAATGCATTCCTTAAAATTTTGCATGTTTCTTTGTAACACCTGTTTTACTTTGTTCCAGCACGCGGACGTGCTGTGTTTAACAGGGGGGGAATGTGGCGCCCTTGAGGGTCCAGGCACCACAGAGATACTGCACTTCATCCAGAAGTTTGTTATCCCACTCTCAGGTAAGGAGGGCGCACTACCCAGGACTCTAAAACTCGCACCCAACACACACTAGTTCAGTCAGGGCACCTGTTCGTACCCCAAGGGAGGAGGGCCTCATCTCAGGCTGGGTAGGAAAGGGTGTTGGGGTGTGGGCGGAGAAGGTAGAGAAAGGGGGAGGAGCTTAGAGAGCAGGAACAGCAGTGAGTTGTTGACGTGCTGACAAGGAGCTCCCTGTCAGAGGGAGCTAGGAAGAGCGAACTGAAAAGGGAGAGACTGAAAGAAGCTCCGGGGAGGACAGAAGGGGTCCTAGGGGCACGGGAAGTGTGGAGCCTGATCCCGAAGTGGAGGGACCAGGTCGCAGTGGGAACCAGCCCCCCAAGACTAGTGGAGGACTTCAAGACTCAGCTAGCAAGCTAGAGGCTTAAGTATCTGTATGTGTCTCAGCCACATCCACAATTATTCGCCGAAAAGGCAGCCATATAGGAGCAAGGGGACTCAGAGGACGTCGCCCGACAAGGTCCGCGGCTGCTGGCTTGGGACACTGATTGTGTAGGTGCTAGGCTGGAGGGAGGAAGCCAGCACGGTGAGACGGCCAGGAGAGGTAGACACCGAAGGGAGTCCTGGAAAGGTGTACTTTATTATCTTTATTATCCCTTTTTCACTATCCCTTTTATTGGACGCCCAGGGCCACGGACCGGGTCACTGCTGCTGTGACGCTTCTCCTTTAAGAAGTGGCCCGGTACCAAGTATCCTCACAGCCCTGGCGGACGATCAACTTTCTTCAGATGTTCCCTGTTCTAAATGAATAACCAACTATTAGTGGAGCTGTCAGCCCCAGATCTCTGCCAAAAATAGCATTTGCTCAGTGGTGTTTTGCCTTGTAATCCTGTGCTCTGTTTGTTGATCTATTGCTGCCTAACCTTAAACTTCATTCTGACCATACGTTTGCCTAGCCACTTTGCTCTGATAGGCTATGTTCTTGGTATTCTGACTTCGGACCGTTAGCTAACTATGCCTTTGTCTTTTCCCTTGTGTTTACTACATGCTCTTTTAGTATCTGACCCCAGAACGTTTGACTAACCTGCCTCTCGGCCTGTCTATGAGAAGCGACTAGTATCACATTACGATTGGCTATGTACGTTTTTCCCCTCCAATGGATCCAGTTCGTACACTCTGTGAACCGGTTGGCCTAGGATCTTGCAGGTTGCACCTGAAGCTAGAATCTTCACAATCCCAGCTGCAGGGTCAGATTTCTAGTACTATGAGTGCTTCTGAAAATTCTCTGTTTCCGACTGTAGTTATGACTTCAGTAAATTCTGACGTGCAGTTGGTTTATCCCGAACCAGTAGTGGCTCTTACTTATAAATTTTTGGAGGAGAGTTGTAGGCCAATTATACACCCATTACAGGTACGGTATGGCTTCAGGGATGCGGTTTACAGTGTAAGAGAAACAGAGCTATTAAATTTATATATTTAATCCAGAGAGATAGGCAGTTTATAAAAAATACACAAGATGAAACAAAACCTGGACAAAACAATACGCTATGTACAATTACATGAAATAAAAGGAATAACGAAAGAAAACTACTAAATCTGGTCATGGAAATGGCTCAGAGCTTAGCGGAGGGAAGCACTCCGATTGGGGAAAATGGGCAGAACCCACAGCAAACTATGTCTTTCAAGGATGGACAATGATACAGATTTTTATTAGCTCAAAGTAACACACTCACACACCTCCCTGGGTGAGGAGCTCATGTGGGATGAATTGTGGGATGTGCTTGTTCTGTTAGAATTTTTTTAGATCCTTTAAGGTTCAAAAAGGTAGATATTGACGTCCTATTTTTTATCAAGATTTTACTGTTACATAGAGTTCAAACATGGCCTAGTTCACAACCTCTATTGGATTGGATTGTACTGGCTCCACAGCGATGTGAGTGAACTCACACCCGAGATCTCAAACTGCGCATGCACCACATCCATTGGCCATTTTTACAAAGCCCACCGCAGGGAAATCATTGGGAAAGGGGACTTCGCTCACCTGAGTCGACATCTTATGAGAGCCCAGGGCCAGCAGCATCGCCCCACTCCTGCAACTGCCAGCCTCCTGAAGTCCCGGTCCACCGCAGCCGCATTCCTTCTCAGTAAAATATCTTTGAATTATAAGAAACACCACCATTTTCCTCACAAATTTGGAGGGAAAAAAGTGCAATTTATAATCCAAAAAATCTGGTATATTTTGTCTGCTCCAGTTTTAAACTAACCTGATCTCCAGAAACCATTCATTGTGGAGGTGGATGCTTCAGAGGTCGGTGTAGGGGCTGTATTATCCCAAGGTTCCAAAACACTGACCAACTTGTGAACATGTGCATTTTTTTCTAGAAAATTTTCATCTGCTGAGAGAAATTATGTCGTTGGGAAATGTGAGCTGTTCTCGGATAAATTAGCTTTTGAAGAACAGAGACATTTTTTGGAGGGGGAATTTCATCAAGTTACAGTAGTGACAGATCATAAAAATTTAGCCTATATTGAATCAGCTAAACCGTTAACCCCAAGACAGGCCTGATACTCCTTATTCTTTTCAAGATTAAATTTTTCAAGAATTTGGGGGCTGAAGCTTTATTTCGCAGCTTTGATTTGGTTTCTCCTCCAGAGCCTCCATCCTCTATTCTTTCTTGGGGTATAGGGGTTTCTATGGTATCCTCTGAGTTGGATGTGGAGATCCTTAAAGCCCTATCATTGACCCCTTCTGCTGCTCCAGGTTCCAAATGATTTGTGCCGGTCTACCTAAGATTGCATATATTGCAGGAGTTTCATGATTCTGTCATCAGTGGTCATTCTAGGGTTACTGCTGCACGGAAAGCTATTTCTTGACTCATTTGGTGGTCATCCATGCATAATGATATTAAGAATTTTGTATCCGCTTGTGAAACTTGCGCATGCGCTAAAGTCTGTCATAACTGACCGGAAAAGCAATTGGTTCCACTGTTAATTCTAGAAAGACCGTGGACTTATTTGTCCATGGTTTTCATTACTGATTTACCTTTTGGGTCCTAAATTTGTTGGCCCGTATGAGAGTCTGGAGGTAGTCAATCCGGTTGCCTTCAGACTAAAACGTACTCATTCTTTTTGTGATCCCAAAGTGTTCCACAGATCCATGATAAAAGAGTTTGTCCCTTCCTTGTTGTTTGTCTTGTCCCTGCCTTGTCCACTTTCTATGGAGGTTTTGAGTACAAGGCTCAGAGGAGCGTTGATTTTCGGAGTTTCTGAAGTTCCCTCCAACATCTTGTTCATTAGAGGGTATACAGACCCAAGGAGAGATCCTGGGCTCCAGCTCATTCTGTGAAGACTGATTGTATGATCAGGGCCTTCCAGCTTAGGTTTCCTGGGAAACGTGTGTGGGTCCGGTGGCCACCCCTAGTAGAGGAGGAACTATCATGATTCCTCTGCTCAGTGTGTTCACTAGTTCAGGGGAATGCTGAGCTGAATTGTCTGTATTTTTATAGACAGCTCAGCTGTCCTATCTGTGACTGGGAGGTGCTGAGTTTTCAGGTGTTCCCTGTTCTAAATGATTGCCCAGCTACTTAGCTAAGCAGTTAGCACCAGTATTTTAATGACAATCATAGCATTTGTACGGTGCTGTTTTGCCTTGTAGGCCGGCGTCAGACACAACTACAAAAAATCGGACCGTTTTAGTCGGTCGATTATCGGAACAAAATGCAAACATCACACATCCGCCTGGCATCCGATTTTCCTTCAAAGATGCGATTTAGTCGCATGTGTGTGTACCTTGTAACATCCGATTTTCATCCGACTTGCGAGAATTTCTCGCAGGCTTGCAAAACTGACATATAATGGATCTGTTCCGACCACGCACCACAATTGTGGATACCAGGACTATGGGGTACTCGGAGCCGAGCCCATGGAAATCTATGGGAGTTGTCACTGGTAGCGGTGGCTCGGTCCGTGGCCCTGGCGGTCGTGCAATGGGGGAATATCCACAGGGGATTTTAAGGATAGGTAGTTCGTAACGCCACCTGTGGTTTCTGGTAAATTGTACCAGCGCTGCTGTAAGGACTTTCACAGGGGATGTTATGGGGCAGCTTGGTAGTAAGTCTCCCACAGGTGAGACGGGTCCCTGGAAGTCTATGGTGAGGATGATGATGCAGGGTGTAGTAAGAATTCAGCCAAACACAATGCAACTTCTTTTCATACCTTTTACTGATGGTGGTTCAAGCAGATCCCGGGAGCTGGTCGGGGTGGAGAGTGCACATTCTGGTAACAGCTGAGCAGGTTAGAGGCCTCCTTTACTCCATATACATGTGAATCCAACTTGCCTGAAGCGAAGTTAATTCTGAATCCCCAGCTTTCTCAATAGCTGTACTGCCCGGCCAATATTGTGGTGGAGCCTTCTAAGTGATGAAACTAAGTCCTTACTTTTGTCGTGCACTTGACTCAAAGTCCTGTTCCACCTGACTCCGGTTACGTATTGACACTTAGGGCTGCTCTCTGCGACCTGTAGTCCAGATGCCTCCGGTAATCTGGTTACTAAGCTTAAAACTGTAGCAACACCTCGGACTCCGGTGTCCGGCAATTTAGTGCAGGCAATCCAATACCTAAAGCACTTCTCTATCTTCTCCACTGTGCCCTTCGCCCTGCTTTCCGCTCTTAACATAAACACTGGTGGCTTTTGTGGAATAATGTCAGCTTCATCCAGAGCTCGCTGCACAGCTCTCAGTTTCCTCCAAAGTCCACACAGGACCGAGACTGAATGGCTGCTCTGTCCTTGAGACAGAAGCTAACAGGCTGAACTCCACTGAGCACTAAGCTCCACACCGGCTGATCTTATCTCAGACAGATAACTATCCAAGGGATGACTCACTCCTGAGCCTCCCGGAGCTAACTGACTGGCTGTCTCACAAAGCCAGACTAAAGGTACTGCCACACTAAACAATCCCGCTAGCGATCACGATAACGACGCATACTAATGCGATCGCTAGCGGGATTGTTTCTATATCGCTAAGTGCGGCCACATTTAGCGATATAGTTAACGACGCTATCGCCGTTAGCGATCTTCTTAACGACTTTAGCGGTACAAAAGTACCGCTAAATCGCTAAGAAAAGGTGCCACACAGCGATTAGATACTTACCCAGCGGGAGCGCCGACGAGAAAATAGGGTCCGGAGCGATTCCAGCGACGAGCGAGATCACAGCAGGAAGCTCGTCGCTGGAAGCTGCCGCACTGAACAACATCGCTAACGGGATCGCTAAATAGTGACGTTTTTTAGCGATCCCGTTAGCGATATTGTTTAGTGTGGCATACCCTTAAAACTACACTGTCCTCAGACAGGAAGCTAGACTAGACTGACTGACTACCACGTGTCACTCCCCCTTATAACTCAGATGGGTGTGTCTGAAAAGTGTGAGTGAAGTGCATAGATATCAAGCTTTGCTGTTACCTTCTTGTGCACTCTCCTGGACTTTATGTGTGCCTGCGTAGCTGGGCTACACAGATCCAAAAGAATAGTATTTAAATCACAAAAGAAAGAATAGATATATACACATAGAACACATATATATATATGTCATTGTGACATGTATATATATATATATTTATAGTTCCTAGACTTCTACATACTGTAATAGCCGCTAATTCAATTGCCGGCTTTTGTGAAATCACAGAAGCCGACATGAAATGATACATTGTTTAAACACAGTTAACCATGTCATTTCCTGTATTTAGATATATGGTTTGAACTTACAATTACAGAAGTGTATGTGTGCAAAATTTCAGACATGTAGGGGTTAATTAAAGGTGTAAATTCGTTGAAAAAAAATGCGTGGGCTCCCGCTGTATTTTCTCCACCAGACAGACAAAGCAAGCGAGTGGGGGCAGATAATAATAGCCTAGGGAGGGTACATTTTTTTTGTGCCCCCCTGGCTACTAACATCTGCCCCCAGACACCCCAGAAAGGGCAAATCTCTAATTAGATTTGCCCTTTCTGGCACTTTGCCCGTCTATTCCCATTGCCCTGTAGCGGTGGCGAATGGGTTAATAAGGGGTTAAAATGACCTTGCAATTGAAAGGTGACTGTAAGCCAGGTTAATAATTGAGAGCTGTCAATTAGACAACTATCAATTATTAATCCTATTGTATGAAAGAAAAATCAAACACACACACTTTAATAAAAAAGAAGTTTAATGAAATAATCACACAGTTTTTGACCATATTTTATTTACCTGCTAAAACCATTTCCTGTAATAAAAATAAAATAAAAAAGCAAAATTATTCTTACCAATCTGATGCACAGTCAGGTCCCACGCTGTAATCCATCAGAAAGGGTTAACAGGTTACAGTAAGCAGAGAGCTAATGCTGTCTACTAGCTCTAACCCCTGAATGAATAACTTCCTCTACCAGCGAAAGGAGAGGAAGAGATGAATGAATGAAGCTTAATTGATTTATTGCCACTTTCACTTCAGTGACCTGACCTAAAGGGCCCGTCTCACATAGCGATATCGCTACCGAGATCGCTGCTGAGTCACTAGTTTTGTGACGCAGCAGCGAGCTCACCAGCGATATCACTGTGTGTGACATTCAGCGACGATCAGCCCCCCTGCTGGGTATCGCTGATCGTCGCTGAAATGTCAGGACATTTTTTTGATCGCTGCTCTCCCGCTGACAGGCACGCATCGCTGCGTGTGACAGGCGGGAGAGCAGCGATCCGCTGGTATCCAAGGTACACAGCGGGTTTCCAGGCGCGGGGCTGTGCCTAGAAACCCGCTGTGTACCTTGGATACCAGCGCCCTGATGCAGGGGAGCTGGTATCCAAGGTACACAGCGGGTTTCCAGGCACCCCGCAGCGCTTGGAAACCCGCAGTGTACCTTGGATACCAGCTCCCTGCATCAGGGCGCTGGTATCCAATGTACACTGCGGGTAACTAAGCGATGTTACCCGCAGTGTCGCTGTCCCAGATCGCTGTCTGAGCTGCCTGTTTGGCAGCTCAGCAGCGATCATGTAGCGATACACCAGCGATCCTGACAGGTGCATATCGTTGTCGGGATCGCTGGTGTAGACCCAGCCTTAAGGTGAAAGTGGGATACAATCAATTAAGCTTCATTCATTAATCACATCCTCTCCTGTCGGCAGGAGATAAGCTCATTCATTCAGGAGCTATCAGCTGAGCATGCAGCATTAGTTGCGCTGTTTAGCTGATTGCTAGTTAACCCTTTGTGAAGGATTACATCGTGGGACGTGAGAGATCGCCAGATAGGTAAGAATAATGTTGTTTTATATTTTATATTTATTTTAGGAGATCAAGGGCTTCGCACGGATTAAGATTAAAATAAAAGATGGTCAAAAAAATGTGTTTTTATTTCATTCAAATTATTTATTCTTAAAGTGTGTGTGTTTTTTTATTTACTTCAATAGGATTAATAATTGATAGTTGTCTAATTGACAGCTCTCAATTATTAACCTGGCTTAAAGTGACCTTTCAATTGCAAGGTCATTTTAACCCCTTATTAACCCATTCGCCACCGCTACAGGGCAATGGGAATAGACGGGCAAAGTGCCAGAAAGGGCAAATCTAATTAGAGATTTGCCCTTTCTGGGGTGTCTGGGGGCAGATGTTAGTAGCCAGGGGGGGCACAAAAAAAATGTACCCTCCCTAGGCTATTATTATCTGCTCCACTCGCTTGCTTTGTCTGTCTGGTGGAGAAAATACAGCGGGAGCCCACGCATTTTTTTCAACGAATTTACACCTTTAATTAACCCCTACATGTCTGAAATTTTGCACACATATACTTATGTAATTGTAAGTTCAAACCATATATCAAAATACAGGAAATGACATGGTTAACTGTGTCTAAACAATGTATCATTTCATGTCGGCTTCTGTGATTTCACAAAAGCCGGCAATTGAATTAGCGCCTATTACAGTATGTTGAAGTCTAGGAACTATAAATATATATATATATACATGTCACAATTACATGTATATATATATATATGTATTCTATGTGTGTATATCTATTCTTTCTATTCTTTATTAAAGCTGTCAGTGTGATTTTACAGTATAGGCAGGGATGAATTGCCGGCTTTTCTAAAGGACACCAATGCGATTTAATCGCAAGTCACACGTGCGGTCCGTTTGTAATCCGATTTTTCAGCGCTCCCATTGACTTGCATTGGCGATAGTCGACCCACAATCGGTGACAATCGCAGCATGCTGCGATTGCACTCGGACGTTTAAAACGGACCACAAAAAAGCGGATACTGGGAGCTGCTCCATAGATTAACATAGGTCCGACTGCAATGCGATATTTCATCGTATTGCAGTCGTCCGATTCTGTCGCCAGTGTGACGCCGGCCGTATCCCTGTGCTCTGTTTGTTCATTAATTTCTGGCTGACTTTGATCCTCTTTCTGACCATCCGTTTGCCTAGCCCCTTTGCTCTGATCTGCTATCTTTCTTAGAACAAAAAGAGCTCAAGGACTAGGTACACAATAACATATTAGTATATCGTATGTGTACCCATAGAAAATACAAGGGACAAATCGGTAAGAAAAACCGAAAAAACGAAGAAAACACCAAAAATAACAGTCCAATGATTAAGGTGAAATAAATATTTTTATTAATAAAAAGTATATAACAGCAAGTGAGGTAAGGATGGGGGTAGGGGTACCAGAGAAAAGATGCACCTGTCTCGACCACGCACCACAATTGTGGGTTACCAGGGCAATGGGGTACTCAGAGCCGAGCCCATGGAAGTCTATGGGGTTTGTCACAGGTAGCGGTGGCTCGGTCTGTGGCCCTGGCGGTCTGGCGTATGTTGGGGGAATATTTACAGGGGATAGATTTATATACAGTTCGTGACGCCACCTGTAGTCTTCTGGTAATTTGTACCAGCGCTGCTGTAGATCTCTGAGGGGATGGTGAGGCAGCTAGATGTCAGGTCCCCTACAGGTGGGACTGGTCCCTCAAAGTCTATGAAGTTAGTGAAGTCGGGTGCAGATAAATAACACAGTCTCACACGGTCAGCGTCTTTCCATACCTTTACTTGTAAGATGTTCAGGCAGGTCCCAGGGAGGCTGATCCAAGGAGAATGTATTTTGAGATAGCAGCTGGACAAGTTAGGGGCCTCCTTTACTTTCAACACGATGAGTACAACCAGCATGAAGCGTAGTTCCCTCTATAACTCCAGCTATTCCATAGCTGTACTGCCCAGTCAGTTTTGTGGTAGGAGCCTTCCTGTGAGAGAGCTGAATTCCTGTCTTGTCGTGCACTGACTCAAAGTCTTCACTCCCCCTGACCCCAGTTACGTACTGACTATTCGGGGCTGTTTGCCGCGACCTAAGGTCCGGTAAATCTCTGGTTTTCTTACCACTATGCTTGAAGCTAATAGTGATCCTTCGGTCCCCAGTGACCGGTAACAATGTGCAGGACTTCTTCAATCCAAAAGCACTTTTCAAATAATCTTTCCACTGTGCCTTTCGCCTTGTCCTCGCTGGTAGCATAAACACTCACACTTGCAAAAAGTCATGTAATCACTCCCTCCTTCTCTTCCTTTAGAGTTAGTTCCAGACTCTCAGTTATCCACTAGGCAGGAGCACGTCTCTGAACCTTTCACTGTCCTTAGGACAGGAGACTGAAGTATTTCTGTACTAAGCTCTTCTTTCTTTATCAATGTCTTCAAGTGAGGTACAGCTCTGACCAGGCTGAGGTGATCTATATCTCGCCCTTACTGGCCTCCACTTGCTGAACTGCTGCAGAACCAGGCTGGACTGCTTCCTCCCTCCAAGTCCCAGCTAGACTCCACACGTCTGCTCTGTCCGAAGACAGGAAACTGACTACTCTAATCACTCAACCAATACACCCTGACCACTCCCTCACAAGTGACTACACTACCCTAAGGGTGTGTCTAGTGTATGTTGAGTGAATGGGTATTGAGCATTGAACTGCTATCTCTCCACACACTCTCCAGGGTACTTCGTGTGCCTAACACCAGGGCTACACACACCACAAGGGACAAAACAGAAAAACAGATCATTGCAGGATTTATCTATGTAGCCAGTACAATTGGTATTGCACAAACTTTGTGAAAAAAATAAAAATAAAAAATAATGATAAAGTATATTGGTGCTACATAGCCATTGATGGCTGAATATGTGGCTAATAAAAAACAATCAAAAAAATAAATACTAAGTGTTGCACAAGGCTAGTAAAAAATAAAAAATAATAATAAAGTGTTACATAGCCATTATGGCTAAATATGCGGCTATTAGAAAAGGCAATCAAAAAGAAAGCGAAGACAGAAAGTGCATGTGCAGGAGGACTTTAGTAAAGACCACAACTTTAAATTATAGTTAATAAATAGGAAATACAAATAGCAAATGGCGCTGTGGAGGTAAATGAAAGAGCCTCAAGGAGTTACCTGATGCATGTGGTGTCTGTCCCTCGGATTCGTCCACCCCGACGCGTGTTTCGGCATCTGCCTTCATCAGGGGGGTTAGCACGTTAGCGTGCAATCATTTTGTATATTGTACATGGAGATAGCTGCTCCTAAGTTAGCACCTATTCACACTAGCTTGGATGTGCCAGTCAGTTTTTTATGATTAAGTCCTATATAGAAAAGAAATACCAGGAATGACACAATTCAATGTTTTTAATAAATGAATATTAAATATATACACATACAATCCCAATAAAAATATTCATAATATATATATATATATACATATATATATATACATATATATATATGTATATATATATAAAGATTAAAATATAATCACAGAATCTTTTATTAAAAATGGATAGACACAATCAAAAATTGATTTAAAAGAAATGTTTATTAAAGACCAATAAAAAAAAATTACAAAATATAATCAAGACAATTAATAGTGTGTGCAGGACATCATGTGTCAAACTGATTGGCACAAGTAATAAATTAATTTGAATAATAATTAAATCAAATTTTCCCCTAAAATTTAAAGTGACAAGTGCAAAACAATAGATAAATTGATAGTGAAAAAACTAAAAAAAATTTTTTAAGTAAAGGGAGTGACGAAGCAACTGCGAAACGTGCGTTGGAGTGGTGTGTGCTGGGGCAATAGTGTGTCAACACTGGTTGGTATTTTCTCTTTCCCTTTTTATTTCATTTGGTTGCACTACACTTGTGGTATATTGATTTTTGTGTTATCTTGTGATTTATTATAATCACAATTATTACATTTAGATTTTCTGTGCAATTATTTATGTGGTTGCTCTTATAATTAGGCACTTTATTTATTTTATTGTTTGCACTTATTTTCATTTTTATTTTTCATCACTTGATTTATATTATTAATATTAATTGTGTTTTTCACTTTATATTTCAGCACATATATACACAATTTTTATTTAAAATTTTTTTTTAGTTTTTTCACTATCAATTAATCTATTGTTTTGCACTTGTCACTTTAAATTTTAGGGGAAAATTTGATTTAATTATTATTCAAATTAATTTATTACTTGTGTTAATCAGTTTAACACATGATGCCCTGCACACACTAGTAATTGTCTTGATTATATTTTGCAATGTTTTTTTATTGGTCTTTAACCCCTTCACCCCCAAGGGTGGTTTGCACGTTAATGACCGGGCCAATTTTTACAATTCTGACCACTGTCTCTTTATGAGGTTATAACTCTGGAACGCTTCAACGGATCTTCGCGATTCTGAGATTATTTTCTCGTGACATATTGTACTTCATGATAGTGGTAAAATTTCTTCCATATAACTTGCATTTATTTATGAAAAAAATGCAAATATGGCAAAAATTTTGAAAATTTTGCAATTTTCAAACTTTGAATTTTTATTCCCTTAAAACAGAGAAATATGTCACACAAAATAGTTAAGAAATAACATTTCCCACATGTCTACTTTACATCAGCACAATTTTGGAAACAAAATTTTTTTTGTTAGGAAATTATAAGGGTTAAAAGTTGACCAGCGATTTCTCATTTTTACAACAAAATTTACAAAGCCATTTTTTTTCGGGACCACCTCATATTTGAAGTCACTTTGAGGGGTCTATATAGCAGAAAATACCCAAAAGTGACACCATTCTAAAAACTACACCCCTCAAGGTACTCAAAACCACATTCAAGAAGTTTATTAACCCTTCAGGTGCTTCACAGGAGCTGAAGCAACATGGAAGGAAAAAATTAACATTTTACTTTTTAGTCACAAAAATGATCTTTTACAAACATTTTTTTTATTTTCACAAGGGAAAAAGGAGAAAAAGGACTGATAAAGTTGTTGTGCAATTTCTCCTGAGTACGCCGATACCCCATATGTGAGGGAAAACCACTGTTTGGGCACACGGCAGAGCTCGGAATGGAAGGAGCGCAGTTTGACTTTTCCAAACCAAAATTGGCTGAAATTGAGAACGGACGCCATGTCGCGTTTGGAGAGGCCCCGATGTGCCTAAACAGTGGAAACCCGCCACACGTGACCCCATTTTGGAAACTAGACCCCCTAAGGAACTTATCTAGATGTGTGGTGAGTAGTTTGAACCCTCAAGTGCTTCACGCAAGTTTGTAATGTAGAGCCGTGAAGAAAAAAAATCATATTTTTTCCACAAGCATGATGTTTTAGTCCCCAAATTTTTATTTTCCCAAGGGTAAGAGGAGAAATTGAACCACAAAAGTTGTTGTCCAACTTATCCTGAGTACGCTGATACCCCATATGTGGGGGGGAACCACTGTTTGGGCGCACGGCAGGGCTTGAAAGGGAAGGAGCGCCGTTTGACTTTTCCAAACCAAAATTGGCTGGAATTGCGAACGGACGCCATGTCGCGTTTGGAGGGCCCCTGATGTGCCTAAACAGTGGAAACCCCCCACATGTGACCCCATTTTGGAAACTAGACCCCCTAAGGAACTTATCTAGATGTGTGGTGAGCACTTTGAACCCTCAAGTGCTTCACGCAAGTTTGTAATGTAGAGCCGTGAAGAAAAAAAATCATATTTTTTTCCACAAACATGATGTTTTAGTCCCCAAATTTTTATTTTCCCCAGGGTAAGAGAAGAAATTGGACCACAAAAGTTGTTGTCCAACATGTCCTGAGTACGCTGATACCCCATATGTGGGGGGAACCACTGTTTGGGCGCACGGCAGGGCTTGAAAGGGAAGGAGCGCCGTTTGACTTTTCCAAACCAAAATTGGCTGGAATTGCGAACGGACGACATGTCGCGTTTGGAGGGCCCCTGATGTGCCTAAACAGTGGAAACCCCCACATGTGACCCCATTTTGGAAACTAGACCCCCTAAGGAACTTATCTAGATGTGTGGTGAGCACTTTGAACCCTCAAGTGCTTCACGCAAGTTTGTAATGTAGAGCCGTGAAGAAAAAAAATCATATTTTTTCCACAAACATGATGTTTTAGTCCCCAAATTTTTATTTTCCCAAGGGTAAGAGGAGAAATTGGACCACAAAAGTTGTTGTCCAACATGTCCTGAGTACGCTGATACCCCATATGTGGGGGGGGAACCACTGTTTGGGCGCACGGCAGGGCTCGAAAGGGAAGGAGCGCCGTTTGACTTTTCCAAACCAAAATTGGCTGGAATTGCGAACGGACGCCATGTCGCGTTTGGAGGGCCCCTGATGTGCCTAAACAGTGGAAACCCCCCACATGTGACCCCATTTTGGAAACTAGACCCCCCTAAGGAACTTATCTAGATGTGTGGTGAGCACTTTGAACCCTCAAGTGCTTCACGCAAGTTTGTAATGTAGAGCCGTGAAGAAAAAAAATCATATTTTTTAAACAAACATGATGTTTTAGTCCCCAAATTTTTATTTTCCCAAGGGTAAGAGGAGAAATTGGACCACAAAAGTTGTTGTCCAACATGTCCTGAGTACGCTGATACCCCATATGTGGGGGGGAACCACTGTTTGGGCGCACGGCAGGGCTCGAAAGGGAAGGAGCACAGTTTGACTTTTCCAAACCAAAATTGGCTGGAATTGCGAACGGACGCCATGTCGCGTTTGGAGGGCCCCTGATGTGCCTAAACAGTGGAAACCCCCACATGTGACCCCATTTTGGAAACTAGACCCCCTAAGGAACTTATCTAGATGTGTGGTGAACACTTTGAACCCTCAAGTGCTTCACGCAAGTTTGTAATGTAGAGCCGTGAAGAAAAAAAATCATATTTTTTCCACAAACATGATGTTTTAGTCCCCAAATTTTTTTTTTCTCAAGGGTAAGAGGAGAAATTGGACCACAAAAGTTGTTGTCCAACATGTCCTGAGTACGCTGATACCCCATATGTGGGGGGGAACCACTGTTTGGGCGCACGGCAGGGCTTGAAAGGAAGGAGCGCCGTTTGACTTTTCCAAACCAAAATTGGCTGGAATTGCGAACGGACGCCATGTCGCGTTTGGAGGGCCCCTGATGTGCCTAAACAGTGGAAACCCCCACATGTGACCCCATTTTGGAAACTAGACCCCCTAAGGAACTTATCTAGATGTGTGTGAGCACTTTGAACCCTCAAGTGCTTCACGCAAGTTTGTAATGTAGAGCCGTGAAGAAAAAAAATCATATTTTTTCCACAACATGATGTTTTAGTCCCAAATTTTTTATTTTCCCAAGGGTAAGAGGAGAAATTGGACACCAATAGTTGTTGTCCAACATGTCCTGAGTACGCTGATACCCCATATGTGGGGGGGAACCACTGTTTGGGGCGCACGGCAGGGCTTGAAAGGGAAGGAGCGCCGTTTGACTTTTCCAAACCAAAATTGGCTGGAATTGCGAACGGACGCCATGTCGCGTTTGGAGGGCCCCTGATGTGCCTAAACAGTGGAAACCCCCCACATGTGACCCCATTTTGGAAACTAGACCCCCTAAGGAACTTATCTAGATGTGTGGTGAGCACTTTGAACCCTCAAGTGCTTCACGCAAGTTTGTAATGTAGAGCCGTGAAGAAAAAAAATCATATTTTTTCCACAAGCATGATGTTTTAGTCCCAATTTTTTTATTTTCCCAGGGTAAGAGGAGAAATTGGACCACAAAAGTTGTTGTCCAACATGTCCTGAGTACGCTGATACCCCATATGTGGGGGGGAACCACTGTTTGGCGCACGGCAGGGCGGGGGAGCGCCGTTTGACTTTTCCAAACCAAAATTTGGTGGAATTGCGAACGGACGCCATGTCGCGTTTGGCAGGGCCCCTGATGTGCCTAAACAGTGGAAACCCCCCACATGTGACCCCATTTTGGAAACTAGACCCCCTAAGGAACTTATCTAGGGTGTGGTGAGCACTTTGAACCCTCAAGTGCTTCACGCAAAGTTTGTAATGTAGGCGTGAAGAAAAAAAAAATCATATTTTTTCCACAAGATGATGTTTTAGTCCTCAATTTTTTATTTTCCCAGGGTAAGAGGAGAAATTGGACCACAAAAGTTGTTGTCCAACATGTCCTGAGTACGCTGATACCCCATATGTGGGGGGGAACGTTTTGATCCCCCGGTGTTTTTTAAATTTTTGTAAGTTGGTTTTTTTTTTAGGGTTTTTTTGGGATTGCAGTAAGTCCCCCTTCCCCTTTCCTTTTCTATTTAGATATTTTGGGGCCCCCAGCGTTTGCTCATACTATTTTCTTTCTGTGTCAGTATTTTTTGTCTAACCGCCATTACATGTTGGGGGCTTTCTTTATTTTGGGGTTTGCTCCGGGGCAGATAGTTTCCTATTTCTTCTTTAGGTGTAGTTAGTTTTCAGGCTGTGAGAGGCGTCTGGCCCAAATTTGGACGCTCCACGGGCTGCCTTGTTGCGTGGTTAGTCAGGTATGCAATCTATAGTTTCCCAATGCTCGGGTGTTTTTTTTTTACCTGCATCCTCAGCCCCGAAACATAACAGTATCCCCGGCCATAAAATTGATGGTACTACAGAAGGGAAAAAATATTTTGAAGGAGGAAAAAAGTTGTCGAGTTGTCGAGATATTTTTTGTTTGTTGTTTTTTTTTTTTTTTTCCCTCTGTATCTCTGGTGGGGGGGAGGATTTTTCTCCCAAGGGGTTTGACAGTTTTGGCCGTGTGGATCGCTTGCCCTGAGGTTCAGAGTATTGCGAATATCTTGTGGTTCCCTGTTGTGGAACTAGGACCCCCATCCCAGTTTTGTTTTTAGGGGACGAGCAAAGTTTAAATTTCAAAAATAATTGAAAAATTTGTTTCTTGCCTTAAAATCTAAGTCCTCGGGAAACGCGCCAGCAGGTTCAAATTTTTCATCTCTTCCGCGGGGGCGATCCTCGGATTGGGTTTTTCCCTGTACCTGGGGATCCTGTTTTGAGTGATGTTGGCTTTTTTTAGGCTTTGGGGGTTTATTTACGATGGCCAAATGTATGATCAGCTGAAAAAGCCTTGTTTGCATTAAATCAGGGGCTTGATGACGCTGGTTATACTGTCAGAGATTGTAGGGGGCAGTCCTGACCAAGTGGAATGACGAGCTTTGGCGGCCCTTTTCCGGATAGGGTCTGTCGGATAATGTAAAGGAGTTATGGTGGGATTCCTGCCCCCTCTGGTCTCAATGATTCTATGTCATTAGCGATTCAAATTGACAGACGTTTGCGTGAGCGGAGAAGTATGCGTGGAGTGGTGTTGCCTTGTGAGCCAGCTGCTGAGCCCATGCAGTGTGATGGAGTGGTGTCTGGGGCACAGCGTCATGAGTTTCGAAAGCGCAATGGGTTATGTTTCTACTGTGGTGATCCCTCTCATGTTTATTTCAGTCTGCCCAAAGCGGGGAAGACATTTTGCACGCTTAGTTGTTTTGGGGGTGTTCAGACTAAGTTTTTATTAACTGTCACTCTGATATGCTCTCTGTCCTCATTTTCTGCTCAGGCTTTCGTTTGATTCTGGAGCAGCTATTAACCTGTGGATTATGATTTTGCTAACGTTGTGGGTTTTCCCTTGATACCCCTACAGAAGTCTATTCCTTTACTGGGGATCGATTCTACCCCTTTGGCTGAGAATAAACCCAGTTTTCTACTGGGTGATAATGGGGGGTTGAACCTGATCACAGGAGTGCTGCAATTTTTGGTTCTATTATAATCTGCATGACATTATAGTGCGGGGGTTTCCCTTGGTTACAGTCTCATAATCCTGTTTTGGATTGGAAATCTGTGTCTGTAACCAGTTGGGGCTGCCAATGTGTTAATACCAACATCCTGTTTTTTCTGCCCCCCCCAGGCTGAGGATGTTCCTGACTTTTTGTTGATTTTTCTGATGTGTTTAGCGAAAGTATAATCTGCATCCTTGCCCCCCCATAGGAGCTATGACTGCGCTATTGAATTAGTGCCAGGTAGTAAATTCCCTAAAGGTCGCCTTTTTAACTTGTCTTACCTGAACATGACGCTATGCGGTCTTATATCAAGGAAGTCATTGGAGAAGGGTCATATCAGAACCCTCCTCTTCACCTTAGGTGCCGGTTTTTTCTTTGTGGCCAAAAAGATGGTTCATTAAGGCCGTGTATTGATTATCGTCTCTTGAACAATATTACTGTGAAATATCAATACCGTTACCCTTGATTTCTGACCTGTTTTCCAGGGTGAAAAACGCTACTTGGTTTACCAAGCTTGACCTCAGGGGGGCGTATAACCTTATTCGCATTAAGCACGGGGATGAATGGAAGACGGCATTTAACACCCCTGAAGGGCATTTTGAGTACCTTGTGATGCCCTTTGGGCTCACTAATGCTCCTTCCGTCTTCCAGTCCTTCATGAATGACATTTTCAGGGATTTTGTGGATAAATTTCTGATTGTTTATTTGGATGATATCTTGATTTTTTCTAATGACTGGGACTCTCATGTGAAACATGTTCGAAACTGTATTCCAGATTTTGAGAGAGAATGCTCTGTATGTGAAGGGATCAAAGTGTCTTTTTGGCGTACAGAGATCTCATTTCTGGGATTCATTTTGTCCCCATCTGTTATTGAAATGGACCCGGTCAAGGTTCAGGCCATCTGTGATTGGGTCCAACCTACTTCATTAAAGGCTCTTCAGAGATTTTTGGGTTTTGCCAATTTTTATCGTAAATTTATTGGTAATTTCTCGGTTATTTTTAAACCATTAACTGATTTGACCCGAAAAGGTTCTGATGTGGTGAATTGGCCTCCTGAGGCAGTCTCTGCGTTTCAGGAACTTAAGCAGAGATTCACTTCTGCTCCTGTTCTACGGCAGCCTGATGTTTCTCTGCCATTTCAGGTGGAGGTTGATGCCTCTGAAATTGGGGCAGGTGCCGTTTTGTCCCAAAAAGATCCAGAGACCTCTAAAAGTAACCCTTGTGCCTTTTTCTTTCGAAAATTTTCTCCTACTGAACGTAATTATGACGTGGGTAATCTGGAGTTATTGGCCATGAAGTGGGCTTTTGAAGAGTGGAGACATTGGCTGGAGGGAGCCAAACATCAGGTGGGTGGTCCTTACGGACCATAAGAATCTGGTCTATCTGGAATCTGCCAAGCGACTCAATCCTAGACAGGCCAGGTGGGCCTTGTTTTTCACACGTTTTATTTTGTGGTTTCCTTTCTTCTGGCACTAAGAATGTTTAAGGCGGATGCCCTCTCGAGGAGTTTCCTTGCGGACTCTCCTGAGCTATCTGATCCCTCTGTTATTTTGAAGGAGGGTGTAGTTCTTTCGCCATCTCGCCCAATTTGAGACTTGCTCTGGAGGGGTGTCAGGAGGATAGGCCCGAGCGCCTGCCCTGTTGGAAAATTGTTTGTCCCGGACCAATGGAAAAGAGTGTGATGTCTGAGATTCATTGTTCCGCATTGGCTGGGCATCCCGGAATTTTTGGTACCAGAGACTTGGTTAGTCGGTCCTTTTGGTGGCCTACCTTGTCTCGCGATGTCAGGGAATTTGTGCAGTCCTGCGGGACTTGCTCTCGCTCCAAGCCTTGCTCTCGCTCTAGTTGGTTTGTTGATGCCATTGCCTGTGCCCAAGAGACCATGGACCCATATCTCTATGGATTTCATTTCCGATCTTCCTGTTTCTCAGAGAATGACCACCATCTGGGTAATTTGTGATAGGTTTTCCAAAATGATACATCTTGTGCCATTACCTAAGTTGCCTTCCTCCTCTGAATTGGTGCCGTTGTTCCTTCAGCACTGTGGTTCGTTTACACGGCATTCCTGAGAACATTGTGTCTGACAGAGGAGTCAGTTTGTTTCCAGATTTTGGAGGACTTTTTGTTCTAAACTGGGTGTTCAATTGTCTTTCTCCTCGGCATTTCATCCTCAGACCAATGGTCAAACTGAGAGAACAAACCAGACATTGGAGACTTATCTAAGATGCTTTGTGTCTGCTGATCAGGATGACTGGGTCTCTTTTTGCCTTTGGCTGAGTTTGCTCTTAATAATAGGGCTAGCTCTGCCACTTTGATGTCTCCGTTTTTCTGTAATTCTGGGTTTCACCCTCGATTTTCTTCAGGACAGACGGAGGCTTCTGTCTGTCCAGGTGTTGACTCTGTTGTTGAGCGTATGCAGCAGATTTGGGACCAGGTAGTGGAGAGGGTTGTCCCTCTCTCAGGAGAAGGCCCAGCGGTTTGCTAACCGGCATAGGACTGATGGTCCTCGGTTTAAAGTGGGGGACTTGGGTCTGGTTTGTCCTCAAAGAATATTCTTATGAGAGTAGCATCTCCTAAATTTAAGCCTAGGTTCATTGGACCTTATAAGATCATGGAGATTATTAATCCTGTTTCTTTTCGTTTGCTTCTTCCAGGGACATTTAAGATCCATAACGTGTTCCACAAGTCCTTGTTGAAGAGGTTTGTTGAGCCAGTGGTTCCTGTGCTGTGCCTCCTGACCTGTTTTGGTTGAGGGCAATCTGGAGTATGTGGTTGATGAAAATATTGGATTCTCGTTTTTCTAGACGAAGACTCCAGTATTTGGTTAAATGGAGAGGTTATGGTCAGGAAGACAATTCTTGGGTGTTTGCTTCGGACATCCATGCTAGGAGACTTATCGTGCGTATCATAGAACTCATCCTGACCGACCTGGTTGCTCAAATGAGGTTCGGTGACCCCTCCTCAAGGGGGGGGTACTGTTGTGAATGGGTTTGAGATGAGTTCTGAGCAGAGGCTCCCTCTGGTGGTTACAAGCGTACTAGTGAGGTTGTGAGGACTGGGAATCAGGTGTTACTGATTGGTCTTATATAAGGGAGTCATTTTCCCATCAGGGTTGCCGGTGATCAATTGTTCTGGTCTGAATCCTTCTTTCTAGTTTCCCTTGTAGCCTGCTGTGTCGTGTCTGCATCTCCTGCTATCAGATAGACAATTTCTTATTTTGTGTTTTTGCTATATTTTTGCATTTTGTCCTGCACTTCTGTGGGGGCCTTCAGGGTCCCTCCGGGGGCTTTTGCCCTCTCAGTTTAGTCAGCCACTGTGTTTTGTACTTTTGCTTTTTCCAGTTTTTTTTCAGTGGCTGCTGTTTTGTTTTTGTTTACACCAGAGAACTAATTTAGGTGGTAGAGGTGTGTGATCTCAGGTGATTTTGAAATTAGTAGAGTTGGTGTTTTTTCAGGGTTTTCTGAGATTGCAGTAAGTACCTTCCTATCCTTTTCTATTTAGATAGTTTGGGCCCCAGCGTTTTGCATACTATTTTCTTTCTGTGTCAGGTATTTCCTTTGTCTAACCGCCATTACATGTTTGGGGGCTTTTATTATCTTTGGGTTCTGCTCGGGGCAGATAGCTTTCCTATTTCTAATTTTTTAGGTGTAGTTAGTTTTCAGGCTGTGACGAGGCGTCTAGGACCAACGTAGGAAGTCCAAGGCTGCCTTAGTTGGGTGGTTAGTCAGGGTACTGCAATCTCATAGATTCCAAGCTCTGGTGTATTTCCTTTTTTTCCTGACTCCTCAGCTTCCGTAACATAAAATGACGTTTTGGAAGCGAATTTGATGGAATTTTGGGTTCGGGCTAAAATTCTGTTAGCAGAGCCCCCCAGGGTTTTAAAAGGGGGAAACCCCCCCAAAGGGGGCCCCTTTTTTAAAAAAGGGGCCCCTTTTAAGAAAAATTTTTAGGGGGGTGGTGAGAAATTTTTTAACCCCCCAAAGGGTTTACTAAAATTTTTTTTTTCCTGGGTGTGAATAAAAAAAAAAAAAAAAATTTTCCCCAAAAATTATGGTTTTTTTTCCCCCCAAATTTTTTATTTTTCCCCCCAAAGGGAAAAGGGGGAAATTTTTGGCCACCAAAAGTTGGGGTTTCCAATTTGTCCTGGTCCTTGATAAAACCCCTTTTGTTGGGGGGGGGGAACCCCCGTTTGGGGGGATTTTGGAGGGGCCAGAAGGGGGGGGGGGGGGGGGGGGGGGGGGGGGGGGGGGGGGGGGGGGGGGGGGGGGGGGGGGGGGGGGGGGGGGGGGGGGGGGGAAGGGGGATTTTGGAATGGTTGGGGCGTTTTCCCCGGGGCCCCCCATTGAAACAAAACCCCAAATGTTTTAAAAAGCCCCCTAAAATTTGGGTGTGGTGAGTTTTTTAACCCCAAAAATTTTTTTCACTAAATTTTTTTAATCCCCCAGGTGTAAAAAAAAAAAAAACCCCTATTTTATCCTAAAAAAAAAATGTGTTTTGCCCCCAAATTTTTTTTTTTTCCCCCGGGGTTTAAGAGGAAAATTTGGGGCCCCCAAAAATTGTTGTCCAATTTTCCTGAGTACCTGGTGCCATATGGGGGGAAAAAAAAAAAAAAATGTTTGGGAAAAGTCGGGGTTCAAAGGGAAAAGTGGGGGTTTTTTTGGGTGCAGACTGAGGAAGGGGGTTGGGGCGTCTTGTTCCGTTTGCAGAGCCCTGATGCCCCCCAAAACAAAAAAAAAAACCCAATTTGGAAAAAATTTTGGAAGAAAAACCCAAGGGAAAAATTTTCCCCAAAATGTGCCCCCTTCTGGAACAAATTTTTTTCCTTTTAAAAAAAATTTTTTGTGCTTAAAAGGTGGGTTTTAAATTTGAAAAATCCTTCTTACACGGCCGGTTTTTTTCGGGGAGGTGGTGCTTGGGGTATGGGTTTCCCTTTTTTTTTCCCCCCTTTTGGGGTAACACACCGGCCCTTTTTTTGGGGTTTTCCTTTGCTTCCATTTGGGGGGGGACCCCCCCGGGGAAAATGTGACCTTTATGATACGGCCCTTTTCAGTTCCAAAATACTGGGGCCCGCGTTTCCTGAGCGCCAAATTTTCGGGCCCCTTTAAACCCAAAACCCCCCGGAAAATTAAGGGGTTTTTCGTATGCTTTTCCCCCTTTGCACATCGTGACAGAGGGAAAGCGTTTTTGAGCATTGTTTTTGGACGATGTGCCCGGACGCTTTTGGTACCACCCTTGGCCCCTTTTTCAAAGCACTTTTCGGTTGGAGGGGGTTAAAACAGGGAGATAAAAACCCCCCATGTATTTATTGTACCCCAGTTCACATTTCCCCGGTTTTTGGGGAAAATGTTTTAGGGGGTACCCCTTTTTGTGTGAGGGCGTCCATCAAAAATTTTGGTGGTCAAAAGAAAGGGCATCCCTTTTTGTCCTTTTTTAACCCAACGGGGGGCGTTTCATTGGGTTTTTCCCCCCCCTTTTGGCCCTTTTTGCCCAAGTAGCGTTTCGGGGGGGTTCGTTTTTTTTCGGACGGAAAAAGAAAAATGGGGGTTCCCCGGCCCCGAGGGGTTTTTTTAAAGGGGGGGGCTGGAATAAAATTTTTGGTTTTTAAAGGTGAAAACCTTTTTCCAGCAGTGGGTGCACCAAATCCCACACATTTTTCCCCTCACTCCCGGACGGGGGGGGCACTCAGGGGGTTTTATCCTGGTGTCCCCTTTTCCTTTGTAAACTTAAAGTGTGCGTGTACCCGAGGTCTCCGACAGCTTGTAGAGTTTAAATTCCGTACCCCTTCCCTCTTGTGGGGGGGGGACTGGCGGGGGAAATTACCGCCCTTTTTAAAAGAACCAAGGGGCCCCACGCAGATGCCCTTGGGGCCGTAATTCAGCAAACTTTTTGCGAAGTGTTTTAAAAACCGCCGAACTTTGAAAGCGGGGAAAGTTTGGGGCATTTGTGGGGGGGCACGTGAATTTTTAAAAAGCAGGAATTTGGGGAGGCCCCAAAAGCGTCCGGCCTGACATTCGGAACAATGGATGGTTTTTTAAAATATCAACACTCCAATATTGCCCCAAATTGGCTTCTTCAGGATCCCCATTGGAAAGGCCCAAACTATCATTTACCTGGTTTCGGGAAAACCGTTGGAAAAGAGACACTGGGTTTTTTCGCCAAAAATTGCCCCGGGTTTAAAAATTTGCTCCACCACGGGTTAAAAAATCTCAGAGAAAAGACTTTTTAAAAAATCTATTTCTCTGAGGCCCCCGGTGTCAAAAATTCATTCCATTCGCCACAAAATCGGAATATGGCTTTTAATTTTGGGGGGGGGGGGGGGCCAAAAGGGGCCGAAAAAGGGGTGGTGGCATTTTCAGGGGTGGCGTGCCTTCTTCGTCCTGGGGGTCGCTGGCGGTTCCGCAGGCCCCCGGAGGAAATGGGAAGAGGGAAGAAAAAGAAGAGGATGAGAATCGAAAAGTAAAAAATGTGGGATCCTCTCCCTGCATCATGTCAGAGGAAAATAAAGGTATGCCTTTCCCTGAATACGCTTTTTGGGGAAAAAGGACAGCGGGGCATTTTTTTTTGTGAAGTGGTGTTTTGTTTTAATTTATTTATAACTGTGTTTGTGTTGGGGGGGGGGTAGTGGTGGGCAAACTAGCTGAAAAAGGAAAAACTAAAAAAGAAAGAGAATAGGGAAAAAAAGCCGGGGAAAAAAGCTAAACCAGCAGGACGGCTTTGATAAGTGACGGTGTTAAAATTTCAAAGTTCCGCGGCTGCCGGGTGTGGGCCAAAAGGGGTGGCGGAAAAAGGGGAATGAAAAAAAAAAAAAAACGGCAGGAACGAGCTCTGATAAAACGGTGTCACTTATCAAAGTTCCCCCCGCCGGATTTTCGCCCCAGGATGGGGGGAAGGGAATGAAAAAAAAAAAAAACAGGAACGAGCCTGATAAGTGACTGGGGGGCCTTATCAAAGTTCCCCGGGGGTGGGGTTGCGCAAGGGTGGCGGAAAAAGGGGGGAAAAAGAAAAAAAAAAAAAGGGAGGAACAGCTCTGAAAGTGACGGTGTCACTTATCAAAGTTACCCGGCCCGCAATGTGCGCCGGGAGGGCGGAAAGGGGAGTGAAAAAAAAAAAAAAGGAGGGCGAGCTCTGATAAGTGACCGGGTCACTTATCAAAACCCCCGGGGGGCTAGATTCCCACGGAGTGGGGAAAAAGGGGGTGAAAAAAAAAAAAAAACCCCGGAGGAACGAGCTCGATAATGCCGGGGTCACTTATAAGTTCGCGGCTGCTAGATTGCGC